>JAQPPZ010000710.1:4800000-6000000 GCA_028583015.1 Wollemia nobilis | reverse complement strand
CTCCACATTTATTTAGCTTCAAATTCGTTATTCATTTGAATGCCTATATTTTCTACAAAAGCAAAAACAAGGTGGCCTTGATGATCTCTAAATACACATCTTGCCCCAAACCTGCCAAGGTTCTGTGGTAGCTCCATCAAAGTTCAGCTTGAACCAGTCCAGCAGGAGGAGGAATCCACTTGGACCCTAATCTAAGGTTAGGAGGAACTAGAATAGACTTATTCAAGTATTGACCTAATTAATTCTCAAAGGAGAAAACCAATTGAGAGGATAAGGGATATAGAATGGCATTCTCATAAGCAAAGGCTATAATCTTGTTGATGATGGTAATAGAGGGCATCCTGGTTTTAGAAAAGGCTCTATGGTTCCTCTCAAGCCACACTTGCCAAAGGAAATAATGGAGGCAGATTTTCCACATAAACCTTAGATGGGTGTTAGCAAAGGGATTGGGCCATTGCATGAAAAAATCATAGTTTGAGGTATTTTTAGCCCAGGATATGTGAAAATTTTAAAAAATACCATCTAGGATGGACGTGGACACCAGGAAATCAAGAAATAAATGATGCACAAACTCCCAATATGCCCTAAAAATAAAACATCTATTAGGAACCATGATACCTCTCTTGATCATATTGTCTATGGTGAGGATCTTGCCTTGGATGCCAAGCTAAGAAAAAGAGGATATCTTAGGAATCAATATTTTAGTCCATACCAACTAATCTTGAAATAGAGGATCTTCAGGTTTCAATAGAAGCTTGTAGGTCGACTTAACAAAAAAATTGCCATTCTCTGTTTTTGCCCAGTAAACATAATCTTCTACCCCAGCTGAAGGAATAAATTACTGCCTGAACAGATTTTCTAAAGCCTCAGATTCAACCTCCAACCCATAAATATTTATGGATTTCCACCTAGGCTTGTTATTATTAGGACACAAGAAATCCCCCACCTTTTCCTAAATAATACATCAGTGTGGACTTTTAACATAGCCAGGTTAGGATCCTTAATGAGGGCTTCACATCTAGCCCACTTTTCCTCCTAGAAACTAATGTCTTGGCCATTCTCCATGATCCACCTTAATCCTTTAATAACTATATCTTTGCTTGTCAATATGGCTTTATTAAACGTGATCAAAGTGATGATACTCATGCTAAGTCTTAAAAATCTATTCCAGTTCATTCCCCAACATTCCTTATTCCACATGAAGTATAGGGCTCACATTTTAATATTTTTATTGGGCCTTCCTTCAAGCTCTATGCTTTACATTGAAAACTGGTCGCATGATTCTTTGTGTTTCATTTTTTAAATTCCCACCACATTCATCAATGCTCATAAAATATTTTTGGTAACCGAATCCTTTTGTTATCCCAAGGTAAAATTAAGCATGATTAATAATCATTTTTCTCCCATGTGCATTGATTTGTGTAATCTTACCTCGTTGAGAACCATCCTTAACCAACTTACCAGCTGCTTCATTTTGAGACTTTGTATGGTGAACATCCCAATCCTTTCTATGTCTCGTGCTAGGGTCTCTTACTGGCTATGTTTTTTGTGCACCCCCGATGGTCAACCATCTCATTTGACATTATTCTACCCATTTATCTGGTGTAACATCCAATGTTTGAAAATCCACTTCGAACTTTTCCCTGGCCATTCCTTTTTTCCAAATGGGATTTTTCCTTTTTCGAAGCATATTTTTTGGCCTCCTCATAGAATTCCTAGCAATAATAGCACTTTCCTTTTAAATAATTCGTTGCATGCTTTGCTTAATCACCAGTCCTTTACCATTGCGCCTGTCCTGTTCAACCTAATCCTTTTTCTTTGCTTTCCTTTTCACCATTTTTTTCCTATCACCATGAAGGAAATCAAACCCATTTTCATTGAACCTATAGTGTTTGAACTTGATCCAATGGTCAGATATTTGTGGAAGGATAATACTAAAATTTCACTTATTGAGTTCTTCAAGCTGTTTGCAGGTATTGATGGAGTAACGAAGGCATTTCCTGAGACCTGGGATAAGGGTCTTGTTACTGTTCATGGGTGGAATACCATATCACTATCAAGTTGTTGGCAGACCTGACATGACAACCTTTGGATGGCAAAGTTATTCAGTAAAACAAACATAACTAGGAAGCGGAGCTGGTGTTCTTTGAGAAGAATTCAACGATTCACAAAATGTACAGAAAAGGTTTGCATCGCAGTCATATTTCCACTCCTTGGCAAGAAATATTGAAACCTATCATGCAATATTTAACTTGTGACAACCCTTAGGCCCAACTTTAGTGCTTACACTTGGCTTACGTAAATTACTTTCATAATACCAAGACGATGAACATCCCTACTACCATATTTGGGTCTATTGACTATACCATTGTGTCTACCCAGTCCAAAAAGGAGGAGGGTTTACCATGCCACCAAGGTCTTTTTAATGTGTTGTACAGATACCTCCTTAACAACTTCCCTACCGGTAACATCCCTACCCTTGATTATGAGGAGGAAAACTCTTCCTCTTCACCCAGTCCCAAAATTTCAAAATCTAAGAGGAAGAACAAAAATGATAAGCCCCATCCTGAATTCAACATTAGGAAAAAGGTCAAAGTTGAAACCACTCCTGTCAGATGTTCCTAGAGGCTCAAGCACAAAGAATTAACTGAAACCCCTCCTACTTCTATCAAATTTCCAAAGGACCACTCCAACTCGCCTGACCTTGTTGAAAAATACCTTCACAAATTGGTCGTTCAAGCTACTTCTGCAACTATTGATCACCTGGAGACTGCCCACATAGCCATTGGAAAGGCTATTGTGAGTCTCAAAGAATAGTGTTAAGCTCTTAGCCTTCTATTCTTTTGTGATACCTTTGATGATACTCCTAAATTATCTATTGCTGAAATACCTTCTGATGTCAAAGGGGGTGCCAAAGATTATGATGTGGTTGAAATCGCTAAGGAAGCTTGTATCGATGCTCTAAAGGACAACCCAAAGAATTTTGTGAAGGACACCGCTTTGGACACCGCTACTATTTCTCCAATGTAAACTGATGCTCCTCTCTGAGTGTGCTTGTTGTCCCTCTACTACAACTACTTTCTTTTCTTTTTGGGTTTTGTTCCTTTCTGTCTGGGTTTTGATCCATTGGCCTGAAGGATAGAATGTTTGGTTTTGATCTAGGGTGATGGTTTTTAGTTCCTCTTTTTGTTCCTTTGTCCCATAGGACGTTCTCCTTTTGTTGTTCTAGGATTAATGCCTCTCTGTTGTGATCCTCTTGAAAGTTTAGTGTTCCTTTTTTATTCACTGATGTACAAGGCATTGGGGCACCTTTCAAATGCCCTATTTTGAATAAAATTAATTTACCAAAAAAAATATGGCTTTACAAAATACTGATCCTCTACTTGGGACTGTAATACTCAAAAAATTTGATCCTTGAAGATACTTCCTTTTTACGATTGTAGTCCACTCATTCTCCTTATTGATCATCAAACGCCAAGCTTATTTTACCAACAAGGCTATATTAAGGTGACTGATTCTTCTAAGGCCCAATCCTCCAACCTCCTTTGGTTGGAAAACCTTATTCCATGCTACTAAGTGGATGCACTACTTGTCTTCAAAACTATACTAGAGGAAGTTTTTTGATATTGCTAAATTTTTTGATACACCATAGTCGGGGCCTTGAACATTGATAAGAAATAAACTAGAATAATTTGGAGGGAGACCATAGTAAAAGTTTCTTTACTAGCTTAGGATAAGAGATATCCTTTCCACCCTATAATTTTATTTTGGATTCTTTCAAAAATATTATTCCACAAAGATTCAACTGGATGGCCTGTGAAAAGGTGGAGATCCAAGTACGAGGTAGGAAGGGTAGAAATAGAGAACTCTAGTATCCTTATAATCTTGGCCTGCCTGGGAATAGGAGTATTGAGAAAGTAAATATTACTTTTGTTGAAATTTACCTTTTGTCTAGCAACATTCTCATAGAGAGTCAGAATATGTTTCGTGACCTTGGCCTCATCCATATAAGCGAGGGTAATAAATAGAGTGTCATAAACAAATTTTTGATGAGTAATCAGATTGGTTAAGGACGTTGCTTTTATCTAAGATATGATACAAGCACTATATGCGGCTTTGATGGTCCTTCCAAGGGCTTCTGCAATAATTATGAAAAGCATAGGAGAAATTGGATCTCCTTGTCTAAGGCCTTTGTTGCTCTAAAAGAACCCTGTTGTGGAACCATTGATGAGGATAGAGAACCATGGTTTACAAATGCATCCTTTAATTATCCTGACCTAATCAGGATGGAACCCAAACTTCAACATAATAGCAATCACAAAATCCCAATTGATGCAATCAGAGGCCTTGTTCATGTCCATTTTGAGGGCAAATGTAGACTTTTTGGATTGATATACAGAGTGGAGGGCCTCATGGACGTTGATAACTCCATCAAGAATAGACCTTCCTTGGACCGAACTTCCTTGGTAGGGGTTAATTATGTAGGGTAACACTTCTTTCATTTGGTTAGCTATTGATTTGGTTAGGATTTTGTAAATTATATTACAAAGGTTGATAGGTCTAAAATCCACTATAGATTTGGGAGTAGGTGCTTTAGGGATAAGAGCAATGAAATTTGAATTATAGCTGTGAGTAATGTGTTTGGAAGAATGGAACTCTTTAATGGCTAATCACACATCTTGCCCAACAATATTCCAAAAATTTTGGAAAAAATGAGGTGGGAATCCATCAGGGACCAGAGCCTTATCTGGATCCATGGAGAACAGGGCTTGTCTAATTTTCTCATCCAATAAAGGATCATTAAGTTTTGCATTGGTCTCTCTATTAATTGACTGAGGAATAAATTTAATCATGGACTCTTTGGCTATGGTAAGGCAAGGGGCCTCATCACCAAGGAGGGGGCTAAAATAAGATACCACTTCATCTCTAATCTCATGGATGTTTTGAGTAGAAGTGCCATATCCTTTGACTAAATACCTGATCCTGTTGTTACTTCAATTTCTTAGAGTTGTAACGTGGAAAAATTTGTAATTCCTATCTCTATTTTTAATCCACAGAGCTCTAGACTTATGCCTTCAATAAATTTCCTCACAAGAAAGAATGTTATGGTATTCAGTGAGAGTGTTTCTTTCCTCAATCCTAATAGCTTCATCATAAACACCATTCTAAATTTTCTTCTTAATGCAAGCAAGTATTTCAGGCACAACTTGTTTATTTTCAAACAATTTCCCAAATATCTCCTTGTTCCATACCTTGAGGTTGTCTTTGATGAGCCTTAGTTTTTGGGACAGTTTGAAGGATGGGCTCCCCTAACCAGAGTGTTGCCACCATTGGGAAATATGGTCTCTCATATTAGGATGCTTTAACCACATTGCTTCGAAACAAAAGGGCCTTATGAAAGGATAAGCCTTTTGCATTTCTAACAATATTGGATTATAGTCAGATGCAATCTTGGGAAAAGAATGAAGAGTTGCATCTCCAAACACAGTAATGGATTCCTCGGATAGAAAAAACCTATATAATATTTCCTAAATGAGTTGGTTTCTTGATATTCTATTGATCCACGTAAACTTGGCATCTTTGATCTTGGCATCCATAAGATCATTGGTATTAATGAACTCATTAAACTCATCCATGCTTCTATTGGGTAAACCTATCCCTCCTCTTTTATCTGAAGGATAAAGGTATGTGTTAAAATCCCCTGCAACAACCCAAGGAATATTGTGAAATACCTCTTTCATGTTGCTTAGATATTTCCACAAAAATGCTCTCCCTTGAAGTGAGTTAGAAGCATAGACGTTGGACTGGATCCAAGAGAAACTATTATCCATGTCATGAAAGAAAACACTAAAAATCCTCTCATCGAACTGAATGATTCTGCCTTCTAACTTCCTTGAATCCCACAAACACATTAGTCCTCCTAAGGCACCTCTAGCCTGGCTAAAGGCTACTTTCCCATGTTTCCATATTTTAGAGGTAATTTTTCTTGGCAGCACATCATTAATTTTTGTTTCTTGTATTATGAAAATTGTAGGATTAATTTCTCTCCTCAATGAGCTAACCACTATTTGTTTAGTTAGGCCATTAAGGCCTCTCACATTTCATGAGATGAACTTAATTTAGAATGTTTTGAATTATTTCGTCTCCCCCTACCCTGGGGTGGAGGAGGTTTATTTATTTTTTATCATCTTTGAGGACGTTGATAACTAAAGAAAATAATGTTTTTAGGGTCCCATTTGCAATATCATCTGTAATCCCTCTTCTAAAATTTTCAGCCACTGAGATCCTTCCTTTATTTTTTCACTGCCACAATCTATGGGGAATTTCATTGAACTCATTTTTTGGGGGGCTAAATTTAAGAGATACACTTTGCTACAACACAGGGCTAGCATAGCCATCACTAACCATAATTTCCATGGTTTCAATTCTTATATCTTCTTCTTACATATTCTACCTATATTCTTCTAGATTTTGGGGTATACCATAAGGTCAGTTTAAGGGAGGACAAGGTGGGGGGTGTTTGATGGTCCTGATCTTGATGGGGACTCTAGGATTTTTAGAAGGCCTAAGATAGAGCAATCTTCCTTAGTTCCTTCCTTGTTTTTATCAACACCAACCTCAGCAAGTATTTCAAATTTATTGTATTTATAAATCGAAGGACTTACCTATTTTTTCCTAGTCTGCCTGACACAAGACTTGTTGATTTTTTTCCAATTGTTGAGGTTCATCTCCTTGACCCTGGTTGTTTTAAACTCTCTTGGATTTCCTATAGACTCCTTTGTTAATTGGAAACCAGAATCCTTGATTTCTAGTATGTCCTTTATCATTATATCCTCTTGGGTCAGGTTTCTTCGGTGCATATTTTGGGATGACCAGGTTTAGGCACTAATTTTTGAGGTGACATTGGGTTTGGCACTCCACACAAAATGTTGGCTTATTCTCGTGTTCAATAGTCTACTTTCTCAAGTACTTCCTATATCCAATTTCTACAAAGGTGGGAAGCTCAAAATCCACATTGGCATTCAAGCATATCCTTTCATGTGTCATTATCGACCTGGCCAAGGTAGAATGGTCAATTGATACAAGTTCACCAATAGTCCTTGCAATCACTTTAAGGAAGTACTCATGGAAAAATTGGCTGGGAATATTTGGTAAGCAAACCCAAATGGGGGTGGTATTAATGCTTTGTGTTTCAGGGTCAAAGTCCTCACCCCATGGTCTGAGAAAGAGGCTTCGTCTACCTAAAAGCCATGACCCTCCTATTAGGATATGATTGGCATATTCATGGTTATTGAGGTGGATGATGAAAAACCTCTAGACAGCACAATGATCTCCATATTTCCTATCATATTTCACTTGGAAAAATCCCATTTCCATATGGTTTCTATATCTAGTCTCCCGCTTATGAATTTTCCTACCAAAGAAAATGTTTCTAAGGATAAAACCCATTCATAATGCATGAAGGAGTGATTATTATATTTCTTTTGGGGATGAGGGATGGGAGAGAATCAAATAACTCGCTCTTTTTACCTTTGATGGCCTCCATGAAATATAAGACATTTCCAGGGCCCACAGCTCCCGAATGGGCCGTTTTGTTAAAATCTTTGTCAGGGGGTTCATTTCCCTAGACTTTTTCAACTTGTACAAGGATAGAATCATATTTGTCCTCTATCTCATCATGTGGCTTACCTAAACTTGGATCCTCGTTGATGCATCATGGTTCCCTGGGTCACAAGGATCCTTCCCACCTACATATATTTAAATTCCTCCCCATATTCCTCCATTGCTCCTTCTCCATAGCTCCTCCATCTCCATCCTATGCTACTAAGACTTCCATGTCCAAAATTTATCAATAGCTAGCCTTCTATTTAGAAATGACTAACAGATCTTTCTTTGAAGATATAATACACATGGTCAAAAGAGTAGAAATTACTCTTGTAAAGTGAGGATAGTTAAATACTAGAACCATAAAATAAGAATATAAGTTATCTTCTTCAAACCATGGGGGCCAATATAATAATAAACATGTCATTGGTGATGGGGCCACTGATTCCCAAAAATCCCAACAATGTTAATGTTGGTAAAAATATCTAAAAGATCTTATTAATAAAGTTAGCCTAGAAGAAACATAAAATGATATACATGAGGTTCTTAATGCCAAAGTGATAGAGTTACCTCCTAGAAAATATATTAATCCTAAATGGGAGAAATCTCATTTGCTAAAAATAAATGATTATTGCACCTTCTATCAAGTCAATACTTATCCCACCAATAGGTGTATGAGTCTCAAGAATATGGTCAAGACCTCATTGATAATCATCAAATTATTTTCAATGAATTCAAGTCTTAATATTTATCCAATTAGAAAATTATAATATTTTAAATCTCACTACCTAATCATACTATTCAAAATCAAAAACTACCAACAACTATTATCAATTATCATAATGTACTACAACCTAATCAAGAAATTATTGCTAATGTTATTCTTTCTTACCATATCAATCATGTTTCCCACATGTGTGTTCTTACAAGGCAAAAATAAAAAAATAGTTGTCAAGTAAATTACCTTGTTGTCAAGTAACAATATAGTTGTGATGGTTCCCATAACCCCAAGTACATGTATTTATGGTATTTATATATATTGGGTAGAACACCAACATAATGTACTGTACAAATTTATGTGTACTAAGCATGCTTTGTTGATATATCCACACATTTTCATTATACTCAAACATTTTATAACTTGTGATAGATGTAACAAAAATGTCAAATTAAAAAATAGGTAATAAGGCTCAAACAAAGTTAAAATTTATTTAATAAAAATTTTATAAAAAGAATGTAATAGAACAAAAATATTTTCAAGTATATATTATTAATAATAAATGATGTTTAGTTAATTTATAAAATTATAGGTTGATTATAATATAATTTGTTACTTATAATAATATTGTAAGTAACTATCAAAACAAGATATTATAATAAATATATAATATATTATTGATCTTACAAGGTGAAAATAACTTGTATCAATTTGATAATATAGCACAATAGTAATGGCAATCTTGAATATTACATATTAACATTCCACTTGAGTCTAAGTAGGGCCATGACAAAATAAATTGATGAGTACCTTCTTTTAGTATAAACTCTTCTATATTAATATAATTTAATGGGGATGACCTCTAAGATGATCTTCATAAGGATATCTATAAGCTGATTTGACAAAACTATATATATATATATATATATATATATATATATATAAAGCATAAGTTGGCATTGAGAATGAAGTTATAAAATATACTACATACAAATATTGATATTCATAGATTGTTATTGATCTAATGGATTGTAAACCAACTAGATATACTACTTTGTTTACTATAATAAGAAGGATTATCAATGTATTTTTAAGAATTCTCAACTACTCAAGAAACCTATAAATACATTCAACATATTCTTTTGACTACAAGTATAGTAAAATATTATGATTATTAGGATTATAGAGATATACGATGTTGTATTTTAAAATATAAACAACAAGTATAAAATTAAAACAAAATCAATACCCTAAATTAGAATTCTACTAGTCAAAATTATTCACCCAATCTATATCTAAGTATCCTTACAAAAGAATAAAAGTACCTCTATTATAATGAATCACCATGTGAATGATGACTTATTATAATATAAAATCTTCATAGAAACCTTCTCATGACTCTCATGAGGAATTTATATCATCTTGGAATAAATATTGATAAAATTTTATCAATGTCTAGTGGAGTGTGAGTAAGATAAATAATATGACTATCAAAAACCAATAGTTGTCAATATCAACTAAAGAAGAAGAACAATTAGCCTTAAGCTTCATATTTGATTCAAATAGGTTGTGAGTATGCTTATGATTGTCCATCATATTATATTTCCAAAGATTGAAAGAATATGGATACTTAAAAAAATAAATCATTGAAAAATACTAAATAGCATAAACTTGTAGAAAATAATAAAATATGTTTACATGTATTATCAAATGACTCCCAAAATTGTATCTTCAACTCTTGAATCATGATTTTTGAACTTTCATCAGTAATGAATTCATCATCATAAAACATAATAAAAAATGTCCACCTTTAAAGAATACTAAATAGCATAAAATTGTAGAAAATAACAAAATATGTTTACATGTATTATCAAATGACTCCAAAAATTGTATCTTCAACACTTGAATTATGGGTGTTGAACATTTGTGATCATAATGCTTAATATATACCTTTTACTCAAAATCACAATTTTCATGACCCTCCCCATCTGACTTTATGGCACAAGAAAACAATGTATTAACCTATGATGTGGTGATACCTAGTTTAAACAATTGAACCAACTATATGATGTTTAGTTGATTTAAGGGCAATTTAACACTAACATATTACCAAGTGTGCAGGATCAAATACACTCGTAGGTGGATCAATCAGAGTCATCCACCAGAAACAAGGGTACCAAAGATCAGGGGAAATGATGATTAAGGTAATCGAAGATAACATGGATAGATACCTTCATATAGGCATGCATTTATGGAAGGGATAATAATCGATGGTTGATCACCTTGAGCTTTAGTTAATAGTCTAGTAGCTATCATAAAATCATTGGCTAAGATGGGTGATTAGATCGATGGAAAGACTCCCTCTTTGATTGATTGTATAAATGTGTTTTCCCTCTACTACATCATATCTTAAGTGGTTTGATTATTTAGTTCCTATATAGGAACCACTGCAATATGATTATAGATGCATAAGGTTAATTGTCATATTGAAAGTGAAAGCAAAGCATCCTCCTTGTGAAAGGAAATAAATTAAATTCATATGTTGAATTCATTAATAACATAATTAATATAGTTTAAGAAAATAATGGTTGGCTTATTGGAGCTCATTAGTAAACTGCATTTGCAATTAATTAATGATTTTTTATTTTAATTAATTAAAGAAAAGAGAGGGTGTAGGGTCCCAGCAAGACAAAGAAAAACAACAGGTTGTTGGCAACCAAAATACTCAAGTAAGTTTCGATCCTCTAGTTTCAAATAAATTTTCAATTCTATCCAATATGGGAGTAGGAGGATTATCAGAATACATGGAAGCCCAAAACCTTCAGGCTAACCTTTGTGACTCTCTCGAATCCCCATCCAAGTCAGGATCCCCAAATCCTAATGCTAAAATTACTGTAAGCCCGTGGGCATCACAAATCCAAACCCTAATGCATGATCTCTAGAATCCACATCCAAGTCAGGATCCTTAAACCCTAATGCTAGAAATACTTCAAGCCCAGTGGGCATCCCAAAGCCAAACCCTAATTTTGAAGAACTTAGGAAGAAATTTGAGGCATTGGAAAATAAAAAATCTCATCTCCCTAACATCATCACTAGGATCCAAGTGAATCTTACTGAGGGGCCATCCCGTAGACTATGGGAATATAGGACAAAAGGAGAAGATTTGGATGTAGGGGTGGAGATATGTGAAACTCTTAAGACTAAGGAATATGGCAGTTTGGTTCTACAACAATTACCTCCTCTTAGTTTAGTCCTAAACAAAACATGAGCATTGTGAAGTCTCCTATAGATTTTGGCAGTGAAAAAGAAGAGGGAGAATATCAAATGTTGAGCATCAAAAAATTAAAACTGATAATGACATTGCCAATGGAAAATAGAGAACCTTGTTTCAACAGGTTATTCCAGGTTTTGAAGACAAAAAATTAGGAAAACCCCCTCAAGGGAGGGAGAGAGGAATAAATACCAAACAATATAAATGAAGTTCCTCTCATGGAACGTAAGAGGCCTCAATGGCCTGCCCAAACACATGGAAGTCAGTGTAATAAGAAATCAAGTGAATCCAACTATTATCATGTTGCAAGAAACAAAAACTGATGAGATTCAGTCAAAAAAATAGCAAAAAAAATCTAGAATCAAGGGGAGATGGTTTGTAAATTAGCCAAAGGAGCATCTAGAGGCCTTATGACTTTGTGGGATCCCCGGATAGTAGAAGGCACCATTATTTAGAAATATGATAGGGTTCTTAGTGTTTTATTTAAGGAAATAAATAGCAACAAGTCATGGATCCTTTCAAATATTTATGCCCCGAATTCAATTCAAGGGAGAGCTCTACTGTGGGAGTACTTAGGCAATCTAAGTGAAATCTTCCATAATGTCCCCTAGATTTTGGTTGGGAGTTTTAACACTTCTCTTTACCCTTCAGACAAAATGGGTGGAAATGGACCACCTATCAGGAGCATGGATGACTTCAATGACTTTGTGAACTCCAACATGTTTATGGATGTAAAACTTAGAGGAGAAA
This sequence comes from Wollemia nobilis, assembly GCA_028583015.1. NCBI lineage: Eukaryota > Viridiplantae > Streptophyta > Pinopsida > Araucariales > Araucariaceae > Wollemia > Wollemia nobilis. Next base: position 5,987,656 of record JAQPPZ010000710.1, on the reverse strand, counting down.
ACTATACCTGGAGCAATCAAAAGATAGGGTGTCATCTCATTCAAGAAAGGGTTGATAGGTTTTATCTATCAAAGGAGGCTACAACTTTATTCGGTGATTCTACCCTGCAAGCCCTTCCTAAAATTACCTTTGATCATAATCCCATTTTGTTGGATATCCCTAACTCTCTGTCCTTCAAGAAACCTTTTATATTTCAATCTATGTGGATCAAACATTCCAGTTTTAGAGATAACTTAAGTCAGTGGTGGTAGCAGCCTGTCAGGGGTAGTGCAGCTTTTAAACTTGCTAGAAAATTAAATTTTTTTAAGGAAAAGCTTCAAACTTGGAACAAAGAGGTCTTTGGGAACCTCTTTGAAAATAAAAAAATAGGTTGTTGAAATTTTGAAGATACTTGATCAGAGGATCCAACATGGTGATGCTGATGAAACTCCTAGGTAGGTGGAAAAAACAAAACTAGCAGATTTTCATAACATTTTGGCCTGTGAGGAAATATATTAGAGGCAAAAATCAAGGGCTCTTTGGTTGAAATATGGAGATTCAAATTCCAAGTTTTTTCACATCACCACGCTTAGAAATAGAAGCAATAACAAGATAATTTTTAAAAAAAAATTAGATGGTTCTATTACTCAAGACTTAACAGAAATCAGAAAGGAGGCAATAACTTATTTCAATTCTATCCTTGGTCAGGAATCATAGTGCAATGAGGAGGCCAAATATATTCTCTTGCAATCCATTCCTAGCATAATAAATGAGGATATAAACCTTAAGCTTCTAGCTCCCTTTTCTAATGAGAAAATTAAGGAAGCCTTGTTTAGCATGGAGCCAGACAAAGCCCTAAGACCCGGCGGCTTTTCCCCTTGTTTCTATCAAGATTTTTGGGACATCGTAAGTGAGGATGTAATTTTTGTTTTCAAAGACTTCCAAGCAAGCAATCATATCCCAAAAGGTATCAACTCTACTTTTATTTCTCTAATTCCTAAGAAGCAAACCCCTTAATCTATGGCTAACTTCAGGTCAATCAGTCTGTGCAATTTTTCTTACAAGATCCTAACTAAAGCCATTGCAAATAGAATGAGAGATATTCTACCCCGCATCATAGATCCATGCTAGGGAAGCTCTGTCTAGGGCAGGTCAATCTTGGATGGAGTTATCACAGTTCATGAAGCTCTACACTCTACTCATAAGACTAACAGGTCTATTTTTGCCCTCAAGCTTGATATTAACAAAGCATTTGACAAGCTAAATTGGGACTTTCTAATTGTTATCCTCCTTAATTTTGGTTTTCACCACAAATGGATTAATTTGATCAAATAATGTATTTCTAAAGCATGGTTCTCGATTCTAGTTAATGGAACAACTGCTGGTTACTTTCAAAGTCGATGAGGAATTCGGTAGGGGGACCCTATCAGCCCAATCTTATCCATCATTGTGGCAGAAGCTTTAGGCAAAACCATAAAAAATGCTTGCATTTTAAGGCTAATATCGAGAATCAAGGCAGCATCTCTCACTAGGGTTGTTTCTCACCAACAATTCATCGATGATACCTTATATTGATTAAGGCATAAGTGGTTGAGGCTAAAAAAATTAAATACATATTGCAACTCTACGAGGATGTTGTTGGTCAGAAAGTTAATTTCAGTAAAAGCAAGTTATATTTCTTGAACACCCCCATTCAGAGGCAAGGAAGGATTGCAAAAATTTTAGGGTGTGATATAGCAAACCTTCCCACTTCGTATCTTGGTATCCCTCTTTTCATTGGTTCTCCGAGAGAGTCAATGTGGGACAGGGTTATTGAAATAATTCAAAAAAAACTTGCTAGATGGAAATGTCATCTTCTATCTCAAGAAGGAAAGCTGACCCTCACTAAGGCCTCTCTTCAGAGCATTCCAGTCTATTTCCTCTCCATTTTCAAAGCCCCTATGAAGGTTTTCTATAAAATTGAGAAACTCCAAAAAGAATTTTTATGGACTAGATCAGAGGAGAAAAAAAGGATACACATTGTAGGATGGACCAAAGTGTGCAGACCCAGGGAAAATAGGGACTTAGGTCTGAGAAGAATTGATCATATAAATTTAGCTTTACTATATAAGTAGGCATGGCATCTCATTTTTGGTGAAGAAAATGAATGGACAACTATCATCAAATGAAATTATCTTCAAAATATGGAATTTCTAAGTGACTCAGTTCCAATCAGAGGTTCTGCTTTTTGGAAAGCAATTCTTAATTGTAAGGAAATCATAAAAAAAGGTTTAAGATGGGTTTTAGGCAATGGTGAGAGGATAAATTTTTGGAATGACAGGTGGGCTAAGGATGAACCACTGATGCAATATCCTAACTTAGCCCGAATCAGAGATATCATAGAAGAACTCATTGGCAAAAAAGTCTTCGATTATATGGTTGAGGACAGAGGTAGAATGAAGTGGAAACAAATAAGAATTTAGGTATTTCAAGCAAAATCAAATGATCTTTGTAACATTCTCGGGCAACAATTTATCCCCATGAGACCCAAGGAAGATCAAGTGACCTGGGCTCCTACGAAAAATAGGCAGTTCACTTGATGACGAGGATTTTGTCCTCCAAAAGGACTTAGTTTGGATAAAAAAATTAATTCCAAAAATTGCAGTCTTTTCATGGCTGGTTATCCAAGGAATAATTCTAACCATTGATAATATGATGCGTAAAATTATTTGTATCACTAATCATTATTATCTATGCAGGGCTAATTGGGAGACCATTTATCACATTTTCCTTGAGTGCCCTTTTTCCTTGACTGTCCTAAGTGGGGTTTTTTAGGCCTTCAATATTTTATGAGTTAAACTAGCCATCGTACTTGATTTTTTCATCAAGTGGCCTTGCCCCTTTTCAATCCAAAGACTTAGATACATGTGGAAAATTTGTCTCAATCACTATCTTTGGAAGGTGTGGTTAGAAAGGAACCATAGAGTCTTTAATGAGTCTATCCATGATCATCAAATTATCATTGCTAGGATCCTATCCTTTTCCAATGAGAATGTGAACCTTATCCCTTTTGATAGCTATAAACCTCATCTGTAGGAGACCACGATTGCTCAATATTTAAGCTTAACCTTGTTAGATGAGTTTGTGCCTAGGGTAGTCAACCCTAGAGCCAATGTTAAGTTGTCTCCACCTCGTACGGGTTGGTTTGAGCTTAATTTTTATGGAGCATCTAAGGACAATCCTAGTAGAGCAGACGTTGATGGCATTGTATGAGATCATAATGGGAATATGATGCTTGCATTTCTGAATATTTGGGAACAAGGATGAACAACGAAGCTGAAGCTAAAGCTATGTGGAGAGGCCTTCAAATCACTCAAGACTTAGAAGGCAATTTTATCATAGAAGACGACTCTATGCATGTTATAAATCTCCTCAATAATTGGAAAACACCTCCTTGGAGGATTAAAACAATTGTTGAAGAGTATAGGATCCTTTTCCAAGGAAGACAGGATGGAAAATCCCAACATGTCTTTTGGGAAGCTAACAAAATTGTTGATAAGCTAGCCAATTTGGTTTTCGATGGTGAAAGACTTTTCAAATGGGAACACGGTGTCCCGAGTGAAGTAGAGGAGCTTATTCAACAAGAATTCCAAGAATGATAGTCGAATTTACCAATAGGGAAGGCATTGTAAGTTCGAAGGCTAGGAGTATTTCCATCTCTTTTTTGAATTGGACTCATAATAAAAATTATCTAAGCTGTCAGTATTCATGGATGCTGCTTGGAAATACCACAAAGAGTAATGGGGACAATCACATGTCAGATAATATGGCTCCTAGTCATCTTAGTAATTTGAGGTTGGTTGATAATCATAGGGAAGGAAAGAAACAACAATATAAGACTTTGAACCAAAGCCACATGGACCACCAGATAGCCACCGCCATAAATCTAGCTAGTAGGTTCACTTCTCCAAGGCTGATTGGCCAAGATAGTATGGGGTACAAAATCATGTCATATATGAAAGAAAGCAATTACCAAAGAATTATTAAGAGTAACTGTCAATACAGAGCTTGTGGGAGTTTTTTTCAATACTCTGCTATGTGTGTCTATAGATTTTTGTTTCTCCATTGTCTCAAGGAAGGGATCCGTGTCTGTTTATTTTTTGTAATTATGATGCATGTGTGTTTTCTCGGGGTATACCCAAAATTTTGTATGGGAAGTTTCTTTTTGATAATAGGCTATGTGCCTTACTAGATGTAATGGCTTTGGTGGTATGTAGATTTTACATATATAGGATCCTTAGTAAGGATATGTTCATCAACAGCCTTGGGCTAATTTTTGTAAAAGGTTTTGGGTCAACCTGTAAAACCTAGTATTAATGCTATAGTATCTTATCTACCAAAAACAAAAATTAAAAGTGGTTATGATTCAGTTAATTTAATTAAAAGTTATTATTTTAATGATAATAGAGAATTCATTAAAAGATTTTAATTAATTAATAATAAATGAAAGAGGATCTTTCTTTTGAACAAAATAATATATAGATATATTAAATATATATTTTAGTATTAAAAAAAAGGAAAATAAACTAAAATGTCATGATCCCTTTCCTACATGGTGCAACCTATGGAGAAACCTACGATGCTATTATTTTTCCAAATATGGAAAATATGGGAAGAATGCATAGAGGATGGGGGACGGTAATTAAAGGGAAAGAGGCTCAATACAGGGGCATAGGCTTCGAGAGGGTGGCAGATGGACCACCTGGGCGAATAGGCACGTAAGGGGGAGAAAGAAGGAAAATAAAATAGAATGAATAGAAGGAGGAAGAACGAAGGAACAAAAGAAGCAGGAAAAATAAAGGAAATGCACCAGGAGCGAGAAGGGAGGCAACAAAATGTACCAGACTTCCATCTCAGTGGATACCTATAGGTTGGGTTGTTATAAGCTTGAACTATGATTTTAAATTATATAGATTAATTTGGAAGTGCTCTACATTTGTTGAAACCACCCTATTCTTGGTTGGAGTCTATTTGAGCAATGTTAAGTGTTTTGTGTTCCTTTGGAAACCACCTTGCACTATAAGAAAGTGTTATGTTTATTTTAAAACTACCCTATGCTTGGTTGGAGTCTTTTTGAGCAATGTTAAGTTCTCTGTGTTCCTTTATAAACCGCCTTGCACTTAGAGAAATCACTATGTTTATTTAGAAATCATCCAGTGCTTGGTTGGAGTATGCTTGAACAACATTAAGTGCCCTGTGTTCCTTTGGAAACCACCTTTCACTATGAGAAAGTGTTGTGTTTATTTGGAAACCATCCTGTTCTTGGTTGGAGTCTATTTGAGTAATGTTAAGTGCTCTATGTTCCTTTGGAAACTGCCTTGCACTATGAGAAAGCACTGTGCTTGGGTGGAGTTGTCATGAGTAACGTTGGGTGCTCTGTGTTCCTTTGGAAACTGCCTTGCACTATGAGAAAGTATTGTGCTTGGTTGAAGTTGTTATGAGAAAAATTGGTGTCTTTGTGTTCCTTTGGAAACCACCTTGCACTATGGGAAAGTTTTGCTCTTGTTTGGAGTTTGACATGAGAAACGTTGAGTGCTCTGTATTTATTGGAACCACATTGTGCAAGTTGAACGCAATATTTGGTAAAGGAAACCACCCTAGATTTTAGGGAGTGTAGGTTTAAGAAGAAACCAGTTAGTTTCAATAAGAGCGTTCATGGTTCTAGTGCTTAGAATTTGGGTTCACCATGGTTGTTCAGCATGCCTTGGAAGGCATTATTGCTAATTGTAGGACTTGCTTTACATAAGGGCCATGTAGTATGGTTTTAATTAAAAGCACCTTTAAATTATATGAGCTTTATATTTAGGGTTTTAATTAAAGAACCTTTTAGTTATATGAAGTTATAAAATAGGGTTTTTAATTAAAGAAACCTTTGATTTATATGAAGTTATATAATAGGGTTTTAATTAAAGAAACCTTTGATTTATATGAAGCTATAAAATAGGATTTTTAATTAGAGAAACCTTTGATTTATATGAGACATATATTAGGTTTTAATTAAAATAACCTTGGATTTATATGAGATATATAGTAGGTTTTGATTAAAATAACCTTTGATTTATATGAGACATATATTAGGTTTTTAATGAAAAAAGAACCTTTGATTAATATGAGGTTTATATTATGGTTTTAATTAAAGGAACCTTTGATTTATATGGGATATGTAAATGTTAGGTTTTGATTAAAAGGAACCTTTGATTTTATGGAAATATATTGAAGGTTTTAATTTAAAGAGAACCCTTTGGATTAATGTTGATTATCGTAGGAGTTTTAAATGAAATGGGATGAAGATTTATTCATGAATTGAAGTTATGGGACTTAAATTTAGAGAATGAATGAATGATTGTTTTAAAGGTTAAGGGTATGGGAATTTAATGATTTAAAACATGAATGAATTTAGATTAAGTTAAATCTTGATCTAAGTGATAGCATGTTGGATGACTCTCCAAGGGGATTTGGGAGGTGAAAATAAAAGTAAGGGTTATTTTATGATGTCCATTATGCATTAGATGGTTAGAAACTTAATGGAACATTGTATAGTTACAATTTGGCAAAGTAAATGAATAGATGCACTGAAAGGTATGCCTATCTTAAACCATGATTATCCTGATACCCTACTACCCTAAAAGAACCAAAGGGAAGCAACGAGAAGCAAGGAATTCCATGGGAGAAAAGAAGAGGTATTTGTATCTTTCATTGATTTACTTATGTTCAATAGACTAGAATTGTGGTAAGATATCCCCAATGCAGTTAATGTGATACCTTTTGAGTAGGAAAGGCTTATTATGCAAGAATAATGAGGTAATTGTTATTGGGTTAGTGAAAGTAATTTTAATATATTTATGTATTTGGTTGTCATGTAGTAGATTCTATTTTAGTGTTAAGCTTGCTTTATTTTCTCTATCATTGTTTGATTGCTTTCTGATGTGGTAGCATCTAGACGTATTATTGTTTGATTGCTTTATGATAGAAAATCTAGTGTAGAGTTCTAGGGTGAACTCAAAGGTAAACTAAGGTAATTTAGAACCCCTTAGGGTGAACATAGGTAACCTAAGAAAATTGAGAAGCACTTAGGGTGAACATACGTAACCTAAGGGAATTGAGAACCCCTTAGGGTGAACATAGGAGACCTAAGGGAATTGTGACCCCCTTAGGGAGATAGAGGACTAAGTGGTGAAGAGATTATATCTAAGTTAAGATAACCCATTTTATATACGAGATAGATAGCTTAACTCGTGACACTCGTAGCATAACTACACAAATATTTGTGTATGGTATGGAGATGCATGTATACCTTCGATGGACTGAGGGTGATAGGCCTAGCTCATCAAGGGTGATGGGACAGATGGACTTATCTACAAAAACACATTATACACCTACATAGATGGATTTGTGTTAGGGTACTTCATGAGATGTAACTTCCAAGGAAACTTAGGTGATTGAAACTTTAGGTTACTAGTGGGTTAGGGGTTCATGTATCTCTCTCCCTAATTAAAAAAAAAACTTTTCTATTTTTGTATTTTTTTGTTTGTGTGTTTTTGGGTCATTACATTTGGTATCAGAGCTCTAGGTATGAGAATATAAAGCTTCTATGTGTTCTAAAGAGAAATTAGATGTATCCAATGAAGGCTTGCTTAAGGTAAAGGCTAAATATGGGATGATCTAGGATACCCCAATTGCTAGAATCTAACAAGAAATTAACCCTAGGAAGTGTGGAGTTTTAGGATACCTTAGTATGGGCTTTGGTATCAGTGATATGTCCCAACTCGGGATATTACCCTAGTTAGGTTGTTGATGCATATAGAAATAGAACTCTATATTATGGCTTGATTAGAGATACAACTTAGGATGAAACTGTAATCTAATCCCATTTCTTGGATGGAATCAGGTTAGGATGCCACCTAATACTAGAAGAGGGAGGCCTACACCTAGACAAACTCGACAAAGTAATGTCAAATAAGAAAACTAGGATGAGGAACTAAAAAACCCCAATAGTGAAGTAGAAGACCTCATCGCTACAGTCGTTGTTATGCAGGATCAGATAAGACAGTTGCTCAAAATGGCTGTAGATCATAATTTGCAATTTTGAGGCTCGGAGGCTAGCCTAGATAATGAACTAACTACATAACAAGTACAAGTTAGAGCCTTAGTAGAAAAGGAAACAAATAGGGACATGAAAAACATCATTATCTCCAATTTTGATGGAGAGGGTGATGGGGATGCAGCGGAAGCATGGCTGAGAGAGGTAGAGGTTCATTTTACGATAAAAGGCTACTCATCTAGAACCTAAACACTTTGGGATATGATTAACCTAGAAGGGGCTGCTCTCGAGTGGTGGGAACCCACTATGAGGAAACTAATATTAAACCCATTGATACTCCATGAGAAGAATTTATAAATATCTTCAAAAAGATATTTCTAACAGAGCATTTCTATGCCCTAAAGTTTGAATAATTTGCTAGTCTCAAACAAGTAACTAGCATAGTAGAAGTGTACTATAAGAAGCTAGTAAGACTATCAAAATATGTACCTATTTATAATGATAAAATGTGAGTTCATAAGTTCATCCTTAGATTAGAATATAGGTTAAGGCACAATGTGGAGATGCAAGAGCCCAAATCACTATAAAAGGCATATGACATAGCAAATAAATTAGAGTCGCACTTCTGTTATAAGTATGATGCTCTACCCGAGCAATCGCAACAAGAACTAAAGAAGAGGAATAGTAATGGGTTTGTAAAATGGGAAGCTAAGCAAGAGAAAAAATTCAAGAATCCCCAAAATCTTGAGAATGAAGAACACAAGCTTATACTGAGAGGGGGGGTGAATAGTATAGTGCCCACTTTTTACTTTCTTTCCAAACCAATATCAATTAATGTCCTTAATTGCAATAACAAAATATAGCAATGTGCATTAATAACTTAGATAGCAATAGTAAGTAAGAGCACAAGTCACCACACACAATTGAGACACAAGATTTAATGTGGTTCCCCCAATGTGGGGTACTCCACAAGATAATATCCTTATAATATTTCACACAAAAATAAGTATCCTTATCCAATACAATGATTACTTTGATCTGCTCAAAGCTAGGCAATACACTGATCTGATTAGGTAGGGAATCCACTGATCTGCTCATCTAGGCAACACATTGATCTACTCAGCTAGGTAACACACTAATATTCTTAGTAGGCAATCCACTGATATGCTCAACTAGGCAACATACTGATCTACTCAGGTAGGCAATCCACTAATCTAAACATCTAGGCAACACATTGATCTACTTAGGTAGGCAATCCACTAATATGCTCAGCTAGGCAACACACTGATCTACTTTAGCAAGCTCACCAAGAACTTGCCCAAATATTCTCTAGCAAGCTCACTAAGAACTTGCTCAAATATGCTTAATAGGATCACTCAGAACCTCATAAAATCTGCTCAACAATCTCACCAAGAACTTGTTCAAATATACTCTAGCAAGCTCACTAAGAACTTGCCCAAAACTACTCAACAAGCTCACTAAGAACTTGCTCAAAATCTATCCCAAAAATTGTCCACAAAGTTGTCCAAAAATCTATCCCAAAAGCCTTCTCAAAGGCTCAACCAATCATGCTCAAATAGCACTCAAATCTCATCCACAAATCAAAGGCAAGGCTTAAAGATGAACTCAACAATGAATGGCAATGCACTCTATAATGGATGACAACAATGATCCACAATGATCTCAACTCAAATCAATATTAACTCAACTCAAGTCAATCTCAACTCAACTCAAATATTATAGAAGCATAAAGAGAATTGTTAGAGACTCAATATGTTCTCAACTCAAATCAGAATTATAGAATAGTTTGTTTTATGGAACTTGAACAATCACTTCACACAATCACTTGACTAGGTTCAATCAACTCAACTCAACCAATCACCACAAGGACAAATCTTTCTCACAAAACCTAGTCCAAGCATGTATCAACAAACTCAAAATATTTCCAACAATGCTCAACCATAAATCTCACATAACAATGATACTCATGTTCCTCTCAAACTCAAGTTCAAGTTCTTTGCATAACCAATGGGCTTCAACAACTATGCTTATAAAACAAGGTTTAAACACAACTCTCAAACCAGAAAACCTTGAAGCATTCAACCAACCACTTTGGAAAATGAAACCACAATCAATCCTTTTCACTCCAATGATATTTCATAAATCAACCACCATAATCAATCAATAGGAGAATGTGCCCATACCTTTTATGAAGATGAAGAAGCCTCTTTGGAAATCTGCCACACTCAACACATTTTCTTTTTCCAATCTTAACAAGGGTTAGAGGTCTTGAGTAATAACACAACAATCAAAATAATATCTCAATAACACCTTATTACTCCTACTCAATAAAATACATCATGTCCCCTCATGAAAGAATTAATCCCCTTTGAAAAAGAACAAAGCAACCTTCACTTTTAAACCTCTTTACAAAATCATAAATATCTCTTTATACATTCCTTATTTCTCCCTCTAAGCAAGTTAATCAAATAGCCCTTGGAATAAGCTTTCCAACGATATATAATATGATATAATTTCAAAAATAAATCACCAGAAATCTCTTTTTTCTAAGGTGCATCATAACCCTTATTCCTCCTAGGCAACTTTAGAAAAGATAAAATATTAAAAATATATATTTAACTTGCCTCTGTCCTCAGTGGGATTCGATCCCCTATCGTTTTCCCTACACCACTCTAACCGTGGTGCCAATAACCACATGAGCCAACCGCTCACATAGAACGGTGAGTGCAAACCTCCTTTTTGTTTGCTCCAAGCATGCCCTTAAACACCACATGCACCAAAAGAGTATCCTCACATTTACTTCACAAAACCAATGCCGGAGGGATTCAAACTTTGGATCTGCTGGTGCTTCAACACCTTATGCACCTTCCTCTTGTCTCTAGGCCACAAGCGCCTACGGTGCTTGGTAAGGGACCTCCCTTAATTTTATTGCCTCCTTTATCCACAGGTTTTGAACGAGCTGCGATGCCTTTGCTCCCTCTTCGAACGAACACCCTTTTGCACACTCTTCAACACGCTGGCACCTTTCACTTCCTTAGCAATTCGAATGCACCACACTATCGAGGACTTCCTAGGTTTTATCAAAATGTTTGGTGGCATATTTATATATGCCTTCCTCCTTCCTTTTGACGTCGGTGCTATAATTAAATTTACTATATGCCTCCTCCTTTATTTTGACGTCGGCACTATAAATTAAATTTTAATTTTAAATTTAGATTTAAATTTTAAATAATTTAAAATTTAAACTAAATATTTAAAATTAAATATCTCCATCATCGGGGCACCTTTTTTGATGAAACGAAAATCCAACCTGGGTTTTAAGAAAAACCCATTTCAAATCTGCCATCCATGGTTTTAAATAAAACCTTTTATTTTGCCTACCTTGGTTTTCACAAAAACCCTATATATATCCATGCTCTCCAAAATATCATTTGGCCACCAAAACTCAATGTGATCCATTTGACATAAATTATTCATGTGACATCCATGACAACATAAAATAACTCAAATTTCCAACAATCTCCCCCTTTGTCATTGATGGCAACACCTCTAATGCAAACCACCACAATCACTGCAAAAACCATCTATGAGAATCAAAGTTGCTCCCCCTGACTCAATACTCTCTATGGAGGCTGCTCCCCCTAACTCAATGCTCTCTTTGGAGGCTGCTCCCCTAACTCAATGCTCTCTTTGGAGGTTGCTCCCCCTAACTCAATGCTCTCCCCCTTACTCAAATCTCTCCCCCTTTGACATCAATTGCAAAAGGGACACCTATGGGGCTAAAATATATGACTCTTAAGCTTAGCCCCCTCACCACCTTCTCTCTTGAGGTGATTAATTTTGGGGTGGGAGTACTTTTACTCCCTTATTACATTGTTTCTTTCCTCTTTCAACTTCCTTCCATGTTTTTCTGATATCCTTCTCTTGATGAATTACTTGATCTTCTTGTCTTGAACCTGTTTGACCTTCTTGCCTTGACCTTGTTTGGAATTGAGTCCTACACCATTTTGCAATATGTCCAAAGTTATTGCAATTAAAACACTTGATATTGTAGCCTTTGGATGGTGCCCATATCCTGAATTCTTTCTTGAAATAATTTCCATATCCTTTCCTTTCCTGAACCCTGTATTGTGAAGTTTTGTTTTCATGACCATTATGACCATGACTTCTGAATTGTGTAGCTGTAAAACCAAAACCATGTTGCTCATTTTCTTTGCATTGAGAAGCTCTATGACCAATCCTATTGCATAAGAAGTAATGTCCTTGAAAACCATACCTTCTTCCTTTGAAGTTTCTTCTAGCAAAATCAAACTTCTTTGATCCATAGACCCTACAATGTATAGCCCTGTGTCCAAATCCATTACAAGAAAAACAATATCCTTGAAAAGTCCTTTTTTCATGCCTTGGTTCCTCATACCTTTCTTGACCATTGTCCTTGTGATCATCTTTGAATTGTGCATTGCATCCTTGAAACTTATTTGTGGTATCCAAATATTCTTCCTTAACTTCTTCCTTGCTTTCTCTTCAAGAATTTTGTTGCTTTTTGAACTTGATTCACCTATCTCAAAACAAGATCCAAATTGAATATTTGGAGCCATAGGGACTTTGGAACTTTCTTCATAACACTTAGGTGCTTCCTTGCTTTTATATTTTAGAACTTCCTTTCCTTTTGAGTGTGATTCCCCGAACCTAAAATAAGAGACCTTTGGTGCTTTGGAATCTTCCTCTTCTTTTTCTGTATTTGTGTCAAGTAGCAAATTTGCATCCATCTTAATTGTCTCTGAAATACATGTTTCCTTCTTAGCAAAAATATCTTGACCTTTTGAGTCATGTTATGGATCAAACTTCTCACGTATGGAACATTTCAATTCTTTTAGATTCTCCTTAACCTCTTGTAGTTGCTCATGGATATCATTGAAGTCTTCATTTAGATCAACTGAGACATATGTATTTCTTACAATATTCTCTTGTTTAACTTCTTTTTTTTGGAGTGAATGTTCTTCTTATGCTTATCTTATCCCAAAGAGAGACCCTTCTTTATCTTCATTGTCACTAATATAATTATCATCTTCTATAGCAAACAAACTCTCATGATTTATTTGACCATGCCTATTTCCTTGATGTGTCATCTCATCTTCACTATCACTGAAACCATTGCAATATCCTGATCTGTGATCTCTTTGACCACACACAAATCATTGTTCTCTTTCACCTTCTATTCCAAGGAATAGATGTTCTTCCTTTTCATCATCTGACTTGTCTCTATCATTGTGATCTGAGCTATCACTTGCTTCTACAATGTAGTAAGATTTCTTTGCCTTACAAAAAAATTTCTTCTTCTCATACCTGTTTTGCTTGTATCTGTCATCTTTGTCATGCTTATGCTTTCCATATTATTTTCTTCTGTGACCTTATTTTTCATCATCACTATTTTCTTCATGTGGACACATGTGTGCATAGTGACAAAAATCACCACACTTGTAGCATTTGACTTTCCTCATATCTCTGTAATTCCTTGACTCCTTATTCCTTTTTATGAAGTTAGCTTCCTCATCATTATCTGGATCTCTATCTAGCTCTAGAACTTTTCATTTCTTATTCTCTGAAGCCTTGAATGCAATCTCTTTTATTGTAACCTAATGCTTACTCACCCTCATCTCATAAGCTGTGAGAGTTCCTTGTAATTATTCCATTGTTAGCTTGTTGATATCCATTGTTTCTTCTATTGCTGAAACCTTTGCATCATACTTCATGGGAAGTGATCTCAAAACCTTTTGAGTAACTTTTGATTCTTTCATCTCAAATCCTAGGCCTCTCATGGTGTTAGTAATCTCATCAACTCGAAGTAAAAACTTTGCAATATCTTCAGAATCTTCCATTTTCAATTCCTCAAATATTTTTCTATGAGTTTGTAGTTTTTCCAACTTTACCTTGGAATCTCCTTCATAAGTATTCTGCAACTTGGTCCACATTTCATTAGATGAATTACATACCATGACCTTTGTAAAATTTGTCTCACGTAGCCCACTCAAAATACAATTCATTGCTCTTGCATTGATCTCAACCAATTTCTTGATAGTCTTATCTTCCTCGGGATCACCTTCAACCTTATACTCTTTTTCAACCATCTGCCATACCTCATAACCTTGTGATATCAAGTAGTTCTTCATTCTCATGCTCTAGAAAGCATAATTGTTACCATAAAATAATGGAGACTTATTTGTAGATGATCCATTCTATGAAGCCATCTGTGTTCTTGTAGAATCTACCCTCAAGCTTTTAGCCTTTTTGAAGGAACCCTCTTTGATACCAATTGAAGAACACAAGCTTATACTGAGAGGGGGGTGAACAGTATAGCACCCACTTTTTACTTTCTTTCCAAACTAATATCAATTAATGTCCTTAATTGCAATAACCAAATATAGTAGTATGCATTAATAACTTAGATAGCAATAGTAAGCAAGAGCACAAGTCACCACACACAATTGAGACACAAGATTTAATGTGGTTCCCCCAATGTGGGGTACTCCACAAGATAATATCCTTATAATATTTCACATAGAAATAAGGATCCTTATCCAATACAATGATTACTTTGATCTGCTCAAAGCTAGGCAATACACTGATCTACTCAGGTAGGCAATCCACTAATCTGCTCAACTAGGCAATACATTGATATGCTCAGGTAGGCAACACACTGATCTGCTCAAGTAGGCAATCCACTAATCTGCTCAACTAGGCAACACACTGATCTACTCAGGTAGGCAATCCATTGATCTACTCAACTAGGCAACACACTGATCTACTCAGGTAGGCAATCCATTGATCTACTTAGCTAGGTAACACATTGATCTGCTTCATCAAGCTCACCAAGAACTTGCCCAAATATACTCTAGCAAGCTCACTAAGAACTTGCTCAAATTTGCTTAATAGGCTCACATAGAACCTCATCAAATATCCTCAACAAGCTCACCAAGAACTTGTTCAAATTTACTCTAGAAATCTCACTAAGAACTTGCCCAAAACTTCTCAACAAGCTCACTAAGAACTTGCTCAAAATCTGTCCCAAAAATTGTCCACAAAGTTGTCCAGAAATCTATCCCAAAAGCCTTCTCAAAGGCTCAACCAATCATGCTCAAATAGCACTCAAATATCATCCACAAATCAAAGGTAAGGCTAAAATATGAACTCAACAATTAATGGTAATGCACTCTACAATGGATGACAACAATGATCCACAATGATCTCAACTCAAATCAATCTCAACTCAACTCAAGTCAATCTCAACTCAACTCAAATCTTATAGAAGCATAAAGAGAATTGTTAGAGACTCAATATGTTCTAATCTCACTCTCAACTCAAATCAGAATTATAGAATAGTTTGTTTTATGGAACTTGAACAATCACTTCACACAATCACTTGACTAGGCTCAATCAACTCAAATCAACCAATCACCACAAGGACAACTCTTTCTCACAAACCCTAGTCCATGCATGTATCAACCAACTCAAAATGTTTCCAATAATGCTCAACCATAAATCTCACATAACAATGATACTCATGTTCCTCTCAAACTCAAGTTCAAGTTCTTTGCATAACCAATGGGCTTCAACAACTATGCTTATAAAACAAGGTTTAAACACAACTCTCAAACTAGAAAACCTTGAAGCATTCAACCAACCACTTTCGAAAAGGAAACCACAATCAATCCTTTTTACTCCAATGATATTTCAGAAATCAACCACCATAATAAATCAATAGGAGAATGTGCCCATACCTTTTATGAAGATGAAGAAGCCTCTTTGGAAATCTGCCACACTCAACACATTTTATTTTTCCAATCTTAACAAGGGTTAGAGGTCTTGAGTAATAACACAACAATCAAAATAATATCTCAATAACACCTTATTACTCCTACTCAATAAAATACATCATGTCCCCTCATGAAAGAATTAATCCCCTTTGAAAAAAAACAAAGCAACCTTCACTTTTGAACCTCTTTACAAAATCAGAAATATCTCTTTATACACACCTTATTTCTCCCTCTAAGCAAGTTAATCAAATAGCCCTCGGAATAATATTTCCAACGATATATAATATGATATACTTTCAAAAATAAATCACCAAAAATATCTCTTTTTCCTAAGGTGCATCATAACCCTTATTCCTCCTAGGCAACTTTAGAAAAGATAAAATATTAAAAAAATATTTAACTTGCCTCTGTCCTCAGTGGGATTCGATCCCCTATCGTTGTCCCTGCACCACTCTAACCATGACGCCAATAACCATGTGAGCCAACCGCTCACATAGAACGGTGAGCGCAAACCTCATTTTTGTTTGCTCCAAGCGTGCCCTTAAACACCACATGTGCCAAAAGAGTATCCTCACATTTACTTCACAAAACCAACGCCGGCGGGATTCGAACTTCGGATCTACTGGTGCTTCAACACCTTACACACCTTCCTCTTGCCGCTAGGCCACAAGCGCCTACGGTGCTTGGTAAGGGACCTCCCTTACTTTTATTGCCTCCTTTATCTATAGGTTTCGAATGAGATACGATGCCTTTGCTCCCTCTTCGAATGAACACCCTTTTGCACACTCTTCAACATGCTGGCACCTTTCGCTTCCTTAGCAATTCGAATGCACCACACTATCGAGGACTTCCTAGGTTTTATCAAAATGTTTGGTGGCATATTTATATATGCCTTCCTCCTTCCTTTTGACGTCGGTGCTATAATTAAATTTAATATATGCCTCCTCCTTTCTTTTGACGTCGGCGCTATAAATTAAATTTTAATTTTAAATTTAGATTTAAATTTTAAATAATTTAAAATTTAAACTAAATATTTAAAATTAAATATCTCCATCATCGGGGCACATTTTTTGACGAAACGAAAATCCAACCTGGGTTTTAAGAAAAACCCATTTCAAATCTGCCATCCATGGTTTTAAATAAAACCTTTTATTTTTTTTGCCTTGGTTTTCACAAAAACCCTATATATATCCATGCTCTCCAAAATATCATTTGGCCACCAAAACTCAATGTGATCCATGTGACATCAATGATCCATGTGACATCAATGACAACATAAAATAACTCAAATTACCAATAGAGAAGAAAACTTATGGGAATCAGCATAAGTTCAAGAAGAACTTTTGTAATAAGGATAACAAGCCCAACAATACGAAACCTCAGCCACAAAAGTTGCATGCTCCAAATCCAGCAATTAAAAATGGGAATGAGAAACTTGAGAAACAACAAGGACCCAAGGAAGGGTGCTACAATTTTTGAGGATCTCATTACTATAATCAGTTTCCATATCGAGCATGGACTAGCTCAGCTAGTGCAAAAGGGAAGGAACTAGAACATTGGATATATGTTGCAATCGGGAAGCAAAAGCTAGAGGGGCAAGCCACCCCACTACTTGTGAAAGGTAAGGTTTTCAATAAGCAAGTAAACATTTTAATAGATAGTGGAGCCACTGACAATTTTATTTTGTCTAGTCTAGCAAGGACTGTGTCGAAAAGGCCTAGGTATTTGGCTCAAGGGTGGAAGGTTGAGTACAGTTTTGGGAAGACCTACTCGATAAACCAATATTATCCCATGGTAGAAGTTACTCTATTTGAAGAGACTATAGAATGTTGTTTATATGTATCTCCCTTACATATTTTTGATGTGATTCTAGAGATGGATTGGCTACAGGTTCATAAAGCCTTAGTCAATTTCCAAGACCGTTGGATTGAGTATTCATAGAAAGACGAAGAAAGAATAAGAATTCATAGCGATCAAGGGGCTTTTTAACCTCAAATGTTGTCTACTATGCAATTTAAAAAGGCCCTAAAGATATGAGGGATAGTGTATGTGGTAAAACTCAATGAGGTGGAGGACCAAGATAAATAAGAAATACTAGGACAACATCCAATTTTATAGGATTTTTAGGACGTATTTCCAGAGGACTTGCCTAGGTTACCTCCTGTATGGAAATTTTATTTTACAATTGAACTTATGATGAGAGTTAAACCTATTCATAGGTCCTCGTATAGGATTAATCCTACTGAAATGCATGAACTAAAGGTTCAATTGCAAGGATTATTGAAAAAGGGTTTGATATAACCAAGTGTATCACCATGGGGCACATCGGTTCTATTCATGAAAAATAAGGACAGTTCGCTAAGACTATGTATTGATTATAGAATGCTAAATAAGGATACAATCAAGAATCAATATCCTTTACTTAGGATTGAAGATTTATTTGATCAACTAAATAATGCCAAGGTGTTTACTAAGATCGATCTGAGGTCAGGGTATCACCAGTTAAGAATTTGTGAGGAAGATACTTACAAAATGGCATTTAAGACTAGGTATGGGCATTATGAGTTTATGGTTCTACCCTTTGGATTGACTAATGCCCCAGCTACTTTCATGAACCTAATGAACAACGTGTTTCGGAGACACTTGGACCAGTTTGTCCTAGTATTCCTAGATGATATCCTTATATACTCTTGAGATAAAAAAGAGCACAATAAGCATCTTAGGATCATGTTGGAATTGTTAATAAAGAATCAACTTTATAGAAATCTAAGAGTGAATTCTATGCTCTAGAGATAAGATATCTTGGGCATGTTATATTGGCAAAGGGGATTGCTATGAATCCAAAAAAAATAGAGGCTATTCTAAATTGGCCACCCCCTACTAATGTCACTAAAGTGCAAAGTTTCATGGGGTTAACGGGCTATTATAGATGTTATATAAAGGACTATTCCAAGATTGCTAGACCCATAACGAACCTTAAAAATAAGGGAAAATAATTCCAATGGTCATAGAAGTGTGAAGCTACCTTTGAACTACTAAAGCATAATCTTACTACTGTATCGATACTAAAGGTTCTTGATCCTCAAGGGGACTTTTTAATGTGTACTGATGCATTAATAGACAGGTTGGGTGGGGTACTTTCACAAGAGGATTCAGTAGTGGCATACACTTAAAGGAAGCTCAAAAATCATAAAATTAATTATGCTACACATGATTTGAAGTTGGATGCAGTGGTGCATGCTCTAAAGGTTTAGTGCCACTACTTGGTGGGAAGGCCCTTTGAATTAAAACCAGACCATAAAAGTCTATAGTATATATTCACCCAATCAATACTTAATGCAAGATAGAGAAGATGGGTGGAATTCCTCATTGAGTATAATTTTGATATTGATTGCATAAAAAGAAAGGAGAATAAAGTAGTTGATGCTTTATGTAGAAGGAAATATATAGCAGCCATCACTAGAATTCACATGGATCTGGTGGATCAAGTGAGACAGAGGTAATCTTAGGATGAGTATTGCCAAGGAATTCAAGTCAAGATGGAAAAATATCCTGAAGGAAATAATGAATTTGCTGTGAAATATGACTTTTTGTGCTATAAGGGAAGGGTCATCATACCAAAGATAGGCGATTTGAGAAACTTGATAATGCAAGAAGCTCATAGATCTCCTTATTTTTCTTATCCTAGAGGAACCAAAATGTGATAAAACATGAAAAGAGTCTTCTTTTGGGTAGGAATAAAGAAGGATATCATATATTTTGTTGCTTAATGCCTTGAATGTTAGAAACTTAAGGCAGAATGCCAACATCCTGTAGGAAAACTTCATCTACATGAGTACCTACACAAAAATGGTATGTTATATCCATGGATTTTATTGTGGTTTTACCCAAGACTCGATACCAATGATGCCATATTTTTAGTGGTCGACAAATTGACTAAGGTTGCCCACTTCATACCGGGAAATACCAAGGATGATGCTCAAGTAGTGGCTAGAGAATTAGTCAAAGAGGTATTCCGATTACATGGATTTCCTGAGGTAATTATCTCAAATAGAGACTCCAAATTCACTTTCAAATTTTGGAAATCCCTTCATAGTGCAGTTGGTATGAAATTGAATATGAGTTCAGCATACCACCTCAAAACCAATGGACACACGAAATGGGTAAACCAAGTTTTGTAATACATGCTCTGCATGTACTTCATGGATCATAAATATCAGTGGGAAGATTGTCTACCTTTGGTAGAGTTTACCTACAATAGTGGACATCACTCCTCTCTAGGAATGTCACCTTTCAATGCCTTGTATGGGTAAAAGTGTAGAACACCATTATCTTCGGACAACCTAGAGGATCGAGTTGTGACTGGGCAAAAAATTATCAAGGTAATGGAAGAGCAGCTAAAATAAATTAGGCAAAGGCTTAAGGAAGTTACGGATAGGCATAAGAGTTATGCAGATCTAAAAATGACTCCTAGAGAGTATTCTATTGAAGATAAGATGTTCTTAAGGGTTAAGCCAAATAAAATTTTTATTAAATCCATGAATTTGGATCCACATTTTATGGGACCCTTTAAGATCACGAAAAATATCAGTTCATTGCATACCGACTTGCATTACCACCTAATCTATCCAAAATCCATGACACCTTCCACATATCCTTGCTTAGAAAATTTGTTGCTGACCCTGAACATGTGTGGGATGTTTCTAAATTACATATGGTAAATTTGAAGACCATTGAAGTACTACCAGTGAAGATTCTTAAGTTTTTTTTCAAATCTCTACGAAATTAGACTCTTGAACAGTGTAAGGTCCAGTGGGACCAGTTCTCTAAGAAGAATGCCACTTGGGATAAAGTGGAGGTTATGCAAAAACATTTTCCCTTTTTGTTTGACGCTATATGATGTAATAATTTTACTTTTTGTTAAATATAAAAATGAAAACTGGAAACATCGAGGACGATATTTAATTCTAGTGGGGGAGGATGTCATGACCCTCCCTAGCTGACTTTATGGCACAATAAAACAATATATTAACCTATGATGTGGTGATATCTAGTTTTAACAATTGAACCAACTATATGATGTTTAGTTTATTTATAGGAGCATATTATCACTAACATATTGCCAAGTGTGCAAGATCAGGTACACTCATAGGTGGATCAGTCAAAGTCACCCACTAGAAATGAGGGTGCCAAAGATCAGGGGAAATGATTATTAAATTACTCAGAGGTAACATGGATAGATACCTTCATATAGCAATGCATTTATGGAAGGGATAATGATCAATGGTTGATCACCTTGAGCTTTAGTTGATAGCCTAGTAGCTATCATAAAATCTCTGGCTAAGATGGGTAATTGAATCGATGGAAAGACTCCCTCTTTGATTAATTGTATAAATGTGTTTGCTATCTACTACATCATAGCTTGAGTAGTTTGATGATTTAGTTTCTATATAGGAACCACTGCAAGATGATTATAGATGCATAAGGTTAACTGTCATATTGAAAGTGAAAGCAAAGCATCCTCTTTGTGAAAGAAAATAAATTAAATTCATATGCTGAATTTAAATGCTTTTAAATTAATTAATGAAGTTTAAGAAAATAATGATTGGCTCATTGGAGCTCATTAGTAAACTTCATTTGCAATTAATTAATGAGTTTTCATTTAAATTAATTAAAAGTGGTTATTTTAATTAAAAGTGGTTATGATTCATTTAAATTAATTAAAAGTGGTTATTTTAATGATAATAGAGAATTCATTAAAAGGTTTTAATTAATTAATAATAAATGAAAGAGGATCTTTCTTTTGAACAAAATAATATATAGATATATTATAAATATCTTTTAGTATTAAAAAAAAGGAAATAAAATAAAATGTCATGATCCCTTTCCTACATGGTGCAACCTATGGAGAAGCCTACGATGCTATTAATTTTCCAAAGATAGAAAATATGGGAAGAACACATAGATGATAGGGGACGGGCATTAAATGGAAAGAGGCTCAAGATGGGGGTGCAGGCTTCGAGAGGGCGGCAGACGGACCACCTGGGTAGATGGGCACATAAGGGGGAGAATGAAGGAAAGGAAAACAAAACGAAGAGAAGGAGGAAGAACAAAGGAATGGAGGAAGCAAGGAAAATAAATAAAATGCATCAAGAGCAGGAAGGGAGGAAATAGACTTTACTGGACTTCCATATTAGTGGAGACCTATAGGTTGGGATGTCCTAAAGGTTGGGATGTTCTAAGCTTGAACTATGGTTTTAAAATATATAGATGAATTTGGAAGTGCTCTGTGTTTGTTGAAACCACCATGTGTTTGGTTGGATTCTGTTTGAGCAACGTTAAGTGCTTTGTGTTCCTTTGGAAACCGCCTTGTGCTATGATAAAGCAATATTTTTATTTGGAAATCACCTTGTGCTTGGTTGGAGTCTATTTGAGCAATATTAAGTGCTCTGTGTTCCTTTGGAAACCATCTTGCACTATGATAAAGCACTATGTTTGGAAATTACCCTGTGCTTGGTTGGAGTCTGTTTGAGCAACGTTAAGTGCTCTATGTTCATTTTGAAACTATCTTACGCTATGATAAAGTGTTGTGTTTATTTTGAAACCACCCTATGCTTGGTTGTAGTTTGTTTTAGCAATGTTAAGTGCTTTGTGTTCCTTTGGAAAACACCTTGCACTATGAAAAAGTGTTGCTCTTGGTTGGAGTTGTCATGAGCAATATTGGATGCTTTGTGTTCCTTTGGAAACCACCATGCACTATGAGAAAGAATTGTGCTTGGTTGGAGTTGTCATGAGCAACGTTGGGTGCTCTATGTTCCTTTGGAAACTGCCTTGCACTATGGGAAAGCACTATTCTTGGTTGGAGTTTGACATGAGCAATGGTGGGTGCTTTGTATTTATTGGAACCGCACTGTGCAAGTTGAACATAGTGTTTGGTAAAGGAAACCACCCTAGGTTTTAGGGAGTGCAAGTTTAATAAGAAACCATATAGCATCAACAAGAGTGTTCCTGGTTCTAGTTCTTAGAATTTGGGTTTACCATGGTTGTTCAGTATGCCTTGGAAGGTGTTAGCACTAACAGTAGGATTTGCATTACGTAAAGGCCGTGTAGTATGGTTTTAATTAAAAGCACCTTTAAATTATATAAACTTTATATTTAGGGTTTTAATTAAAGAACCTTTGATTTATATGAAGTTATAAAATAGGGTTTTTAATTAAAGAAACCTTTGATTTATATGAAGTTATATAATAGGGTTTTAATTAAAGAAACCTTTTATTTATATGAAGTTATAAAATAGGGTTTTTAATTAAAGAAACCTTTGAATTATATGAGATATATATTAGGTTTTAATTAAAAGAACCTTGGATTTATATGAGACATATAGTAGGTTTTTATTAAAATAACCTTTGATTTATATGAGACATATATTAGGTTTTTAATGAAAAAGAACCTTTGATTAATATGAGGTTTATATTATGGTTTTAATTGAAGGAACCTTTGATTTATATGGGATATGTAAATATTAGGTTTTTATTAAAAGGAACCTTTGATTTTATGGAAATATAATGAAGGTTTTAATTTAAAGAGAACCCTTTGGATTAATGTTGTTTATCTTAGGAGTTTTAAATGAAATGGGATCAGTATTTATTCGTGAATTGAAGTTATGGGGCTTCAATTTAGGAAATGAATGAATGATTGTTTTAAAGGTTAAGGGTATGGGACTTTAATGCTTTAAGACATGAATGAATTTAAATTAAGTTAAACCTTGATCTAAGTGATAGCATGTTGGATGACTCTCCAAGGGGATTTGGGAGGTGAAAATAAAAGTAAGGGTTCTTTTATGATGTCCATTATGCATTAGATGGTTATAAACTTAATGGAATATTGTATAGTTGCAATTTGGTAAAGTAAATGAATAGATGTATTTAAAGGCATGCCTATCCTAAACCATGAGTATCCTAATCCCCTACTACCTCAAAGAACCAAAGGGAAGCAAGGAGAAGCAAGGAATTCCATGGAAGCAAAGAAGAGGTATTTGTATCTTTCATTGATTTACTTATGTTCAATAGATTAGAATTGTGGGTAGATATCCCCAACGCAGTTAATGTGGTACCTTTTGAGTAGGAAAGGCTTATTATGCAAGAACAATGAGGTAATTGTTATTGGGTTAGTGAAAGTATATTTACTATATTTTTGTATTTGGTTATGTCATGTAGTAGATTCTATTTTAGTGTTAAGCTTTCTTTATTTTCTCTATCATTTTTTGATTGCTTTCTAATGTGGTAGCGTCTAGACGTATTATTATGATGATAGGAAATCTAGTGTAGAGGTCTAGGGTGAACTCAAAGGTAACCTAAGGGAATTAAGAACCCCTTAGGGTGAACATAGGTAACCTAAGGGAATTGAGAACCCCTTAGGGTGAACATAGGTAACCTAAGGGAATTGAGAACCCCTTAGGGTGAACATAGGAGACCTAAGGGAATTGAGACCCCCTTAGGGAGATAGAGGACTAAGTGGTGAAGAGATTACATATGAGTTAAGATAGCTCATCGTGGAGACAATATAGATAGCTTAACTCGTAATAATTGTATCATACCTACACATAAGGATTTGTGTATGGTATGGAGATGCGTGTATACCTTTGATGGACTGAGGATGATAGGTCTAGCTCATCAAGGGTGATGGTACAAATGGAATTATCTGCAATAACATATTATATGCCTACATAGATGGATTTGTGTTAGGGTACTTCATGATATATAACTTCCAGGGAAACTTAGGCAATTGAAACTTTAGGTTACTAGTGGGTTAGGGGTTCATGATGGGTTCATGTATCTCTCTCCCTAATTAAAAAAAAAAAATTCTATTTTTGTATTTTTCTATGTGTGTTTTTGGGTCATTAAAATAATGATGTAATCTACATTTAAAAATAAATATATTGATCTTATCAATATATACATAAGGTATCTACTTAAGCACTTAAAAAAAATTCTTGAGTCTTGAAACCATGAGTTTAGACGCATCCCTATTTATAAGATCAACTATTGAGTACTTAGATAGATCATTTTGAACAATTGAAGTGATGTTTTGCTTGATTCCATATGGTTTATGATAATACAAATTATTAGCCACTTAATATAATCTATTTAGATATTAAAATAACTTTTCTATATGCGCAATTGTTCACTAATAAAACAACCTAGTATAGAAAATCAATAAAAATTATGATGTAATCTTAGTGATTCTTGAAATATGCAAATTATTGCTCACTTCTAACTTAAAATTTTATACATCTGCTGGTAGCCTCTCATAGTGGTTATGAATATTATTTTACTTTTCTTTCGACTTAAATTCTTGCTTTGTTTATTAAACTTATTTCTCTTTTTATTACTTGTTTGAAAACTTTATTGTGCTTCATTGTCTAGGAGTATAATTGATTTTTTCTTAATTTATGATATTCTTCCTACCATGTGTGGATATGCATGGATGTGATATGTCACAATTTACCCTGTATATTATTTTGATTGAAATTATTGCTTTGGTGTATTGAACTTCTTACTCTTTTTATTACTTGTTTAAAAATTTTATTATGCTTCATTGTCTAGGAGTATAATTGATTTTTTCTTTATTACTGATATTCTTCCTGTTATGTGTAGATATGCATGGAGGTGATATGTCATGCTTACCCCTGCACACATTAATTTTGAGACTTTTTCAAACCTATTTTTAGGTCATCTTGTAAATGCTAACTCAACCCATTCCTTGTTAAACTTTTTGGTTTGAATAAATTTTTGCCATTTTAGGAATCTAAACAAATGATTTTTAATATAAAATTTGACATACATGTGCAATGATTTTAAGATATTTTAATTTAGAAATACACCCTATTTTGAGTAAGTCATGAACTATTCAATAAAGAAAACACCCATCTTATCAAGCATGATAAATATTATTAGTTATGCCAACTAAAAGTACATTAAAAGATAGATTTATTGATATAAATCAAAGCACTAATTGAGGCAGTAGTGCTAATAACACTTCCAACTAATAAGCAACACTTTTACAAAAAAAAAAAATTGATCATTTCTCATCTAATAAACATACCAACGATTATATTTGGATTAGCACTAAGAAACATTAATGATATGGAACTTTTGGATCCAATGGTATTGCTTGATCATATACCAAAAAATAAAATAGGCAACTAACTAATTTAAATTATCTATCAATCTAAAATCATGTCTTTCCACTACATAAAAATTTACATGAAGGTAATAATTGACTAAATCATTTCAATTCTATCTCCAAAATTACCTTTTAATACTATGTAACTACTTGAACTATCAATCAAAACTCCTTAAATTAGTAATCCTTTCTATACAAGCTTGTAATGATTGATCTAATTTTTTGCATCTTTGATCTTCTAATTTCTATAAGATTTTTCTCTCTTTGATTGGGATAATCTTCTTTTTCCAATGCTATATTTTGATATCTTCTAACTTAACCATCTTCCACCCTTCAGATTTATATTATTGATAACTAATCTTGTATTTGCATCACCAAATCCTTAATAAATTCTTGAAGTCACTTCATTATGAAGGTATACATCTAAAAACTATAGGAGTGTCCAATCCTTTCACCTTGGAAGCCTATATGAGCTTATATTTATATTTTATTTCTTCCTCCATTTCTTATTACATTTTTTAAAATAAAATTTATATTTATTTATATGATTGTTGTTTATTTGTAATAAATTTCATTCGTCTAATATATCTCTATTACATCTTAACTATTCATCTTATCTTTTATCGCTAATCATAGAACACATTGTGCTTATTAGGGTCTAGTCTCTCTCTATTATTTTTTTAAATGTCTCAGACCATTAATCATTTTAGAGGCTCTCAAATTGAGTTTCTAGACTACAATAGCAATAAATCAATAACATCATCATAAATTATTGTTATTTCTAGAACTAGTCATGCCTTTGATAGCATTGTCAAGTGGAAACATATTTGAGGGTTGATTAGAAACCCAAAACTTCTTGTTATATTTTAGTTCTCTAGATTTTCTTCTATCATTTATATAATAGTGATCTAATTGAGGTAGATCCTTTAAAGATAAACTATAGTTAATTTTTCTTGTGTGTAGGAATATTTTGACATGAAATGGTGATTTGAAAAGAAAAAGCTTTGAGATCAAGACATCCAAAAGTCAATCAAAGTGATTAATGAGTTTTAAAACCCTTTATTATCATCTCTTTAGATATTTAGCTTTTTTTATTTTAATTAAATTAGAAGATCTATATTATCTACTAAAATAGGGTAGAATTGCATATGCATGCAAGGAATAAAAAAAAGGTATGTAGTTTAGGTTAACACATGTTGAAATATTCTCTTATATCTATTTATCCCTACTTCATATCTATTATTCCAATTCTGCAATCATAGTATTTGCTTGTTTTATATGTGCTTATTTTTCTAATATTATTTACCTATTTTATATATGTATTGATCTAGTTACAATTAATGAATTTGCCTATCCTACATATGCCTAACTTATAAAATCTATTAAGACCTTAGTTATAATCCTAGATTTGTTTAATTTATTTTTTAGGAATCCAAAGAGAGCATTTAGTTAGGAAACACATTTTGTTAATATTATTATTTTGATCAAAAGAGTTATACAATTATCACATGTTGCAAGGAAGAGAAATTTTCACTTAGATTACAAATCTATTTTTGTTGTAGATCCTTCCTATACTATTACTTTAACATAAAAATAAAAAGTTTCTCTGTATTGGAATTGAAACAAAGATATCATATAATAGGAACCTTGTCTATATGTATTTTTTGTATACTTGCGTCAATATCCTCTTATAGAATTTTGATTATAAGTTATTGTTTTTAAAGTAAAATTAGATGATATTCTTAGAGGAAACCATAGGTTTTTTCATGAAATAATACATCAAAATCAAATCTAAAGAAAAACCCACATAACCTATTATTCATTTCTAATCTTTGAGGTGGGAAAGAGTGATACAAAAATATTATCAAATACAAATATCCATGTCCTTGGCCCATCCCTATATTTTCATGAACCTAATATGAACACCACATGGGTTCCAAAGGTATTTTCCTAACCTACCTTACTTAATTTAAAACATAAATATTCTAGATAAACTTTAAATAAGATCATTAAACTTTGTTTCTGTAGATTAGCTCAATTAATACAACTAACAAGAATGTAAGTACGTACCATCCCAACTCAAAATATTTTTGGTCCTCTAATTGTTTTAGGAACTATCTAGTTATATATCCTGAGCCACCAACCACCCATATAAGGTATCACATATAACTTATTCTATGTAGGGAGTATATTAAATAGGTTGGTGAAAGTCATAAGGAAGGCTTATTATCCACCACATGTTGATATCAACTTTGTACCAAAAGGGAATTCTTTCATGTATCATTGGTATCTCATGTATCAATTGTGCTCTCACATACTAATGGGTATGTTAAGAGGATTTAGGTACATAGGGAGTCATAGGTATATAAGGAGACCTTCAAGGTATATAGTATTGCTTTTCATATCAAGGGAAGTAGAGATAAGGAACATACAATATATTATTATTTTTATTTAATCAAATCCAAAAATATATACAAATGTAATGAACCTCCCATTTTCAAAAATCCCCTTAGTATTTTCTACAAGGTGTTACATAACACATATCATAACGTACCAAAATGCTAACCATCCTAAATCATCCCATGATGAATAATGAGGAAGGTCAAGATATATTTCTTAGTTAAGAAAACCTAAATTTTGACTAGGAAGAGAAGTAGATTCTTTCTCAATATCCATCTAGTCCCACTTAAGAGGAAGATAAAAGTCTAGTCTTTTATTTTTTTATACACATGGTGCACTTCCTAAATAGCCATAAGAAAGTTATAGAAAAAATTTTTAAGGAAGATAATGAGGTTCAAGAATCTTCCTAAGAGGATGATTTATTATTGGATCATCCTCAACATCCTACTTCTTGTTCTTTGTATTTGAATCAAATACATAATTATTTTACCTCTATCAATGTCACAATATAAGGACTTCATGCATTAATGCCTAAATTAATGGATACAATCCCATTCACTAATGTGATTATAATTGAGAATAATATCTAAGTTTCTCCTAAATTATCATTGGTTTCACATCCTCTTATATCAATATTATAAGAAATTCTATAGGGGAGTTCCAGTTACCTTACCTCATAGCCTATGGGAATAAAACTTCATAATCCCAATCCAACCTTTATATAACTCTCACTTAATAATTTCAATCAGTAATCCCAATCCCAACCATCATAATTAACTTTCATGCATATTCTAATATCAAATAACTTAATTAGAGAATTTTTGAATTATGAACAAAGTTATTTTCTAATTCACTTAGAAAACTTCTAATCAAGTGAATTCTCTAATATCTAGTATCTTAAGGACTACTTATTCAATGCTAAGATTGGTATATTATGTTCTAGTATCCTAATCGTAATCATATTTTTGTTATCTTCAATTACCCTTCACCATAAAACTTGTCATCCAACCCTAATTACAAAGTATATCCTCAATTCATCATAGCCTAATCTAGTCTCCTCAAAATTTCAAACTTTGATGACTCGGAGAAATTAAAGCAATAGATGGTCATTATATGAGGACCATCCTCTAGTAAAAAGTACTCTTATGATGATATTTGTAACCATAATTTAGATCCTTTGACATCTAGTAGATCTTTCTCTCAAAATTTTGGAACTACAATATTTTAGAGGTATAAAGGGAAGAAATATTTCATAAACCATATCGTATTATTCAAAATTATTTATAATGACATGGCTTATGATGATACACTACTCCTAAATATTTCTCATGAAAAATAAATTATCCTAGCTCTATAATTATATTATCAGATACTAAGACACTCCTTGAAGAGTTTAAGGGACTTTGCAAAAACGTCTACCAAACAATTTTCAACACATCAAAGATAATTTCACCATTAATGACATGTACCAACTTAAATAATCCATTTATAAAAGGGTGACCAATATATTATGAAGGTTGATAGAATTGATAGGGATACTACAATACGTTCTCCCATAAAAGGATTTTCTTGACATATTCATGTCCAACCTTTATCTTTTTTGGTAATTTAAAGATTTCATTAGATACGGGTTTTCACAGGTTGATCCAAAACCTCATTACAAAAGTTAGCTTAGGATTGTTGAATTAGAACAACATGACAAAAATAAGGACCCTTGGTCCTAACATAATATGATTATACCTTAATATAACCCCCCCCATATGCAATATAGGAATATGAAACAACCTATAGAACAACCAACAAGCCAACAAAAAGAAGATAACTCCTAAAATAAAACTAGCTCCATGCAGGGTAGCCATCAGGATGAAACAGGGAAGCAAAATCTTATGTCTCCTTAAAGTCTTATTCTTCTTTCTTAATCTCATACTTCACATCATCCTTTGGCTCTTCCTTCACCTCCGCCTCAAATATGGCCTCCACCATCTTGGAATCTCCTTACCCCTGAAAGCCTTCATTGAAAAATAGAGTGTTCAATGCATTACGAAGCCCCTTCATCTGTTGCATTATATTCAAGGACATCGTGATAACATAATGCTTCAAGATGGAGTAGGTGGGGTCAAAATCCTCATCCTCAGAGTCCACCTCAAGAAATTTTGAGCTATCATGGATCATCTTATTCCTCAGGCATAGCGAGGATCCTATGGGGTCTTCGAGGTCCTTGGTCTTCAACCTCTTTCTTGCAAGCCCTCCTTTGGCTAGAAGATCCACCCCCATATTCTTGGATGGAGACACCCCATAAGGCTTAGGGAGGCCAAGGTTATCTTTGCCTTTGGAAATTTCTACTTGAGGATTAATGGGAAGGTCACTTTGGATAGAATTGGCAAGGATGTGTCTATATATTACCTTAAACAAATCCTAGTGGATGGGAATGTCAGCCCCTTTCTTATTTCTATAGGAATTGATAGTGTAGTTGATGGAATTAAATAGGATGTGAGGAATAATAATCGGGTTAACATCATGAAAAAAGTTGATGAAATCATAATGGAAACTGATGAGGACTTTCCCAGGGTCCTCAGTAGTTATGAATTCTATTACATTTTCATGACAACATTCTAGGGGGTGGGGAGGTTAGTACACAGTAGAATAATTTTGGCTTCTTTGAAAATCTTAGAATTGTCCTTAAATTCCTTGAGATCCATGTCCTAATTATGCTTCTCCCTGTGAATCGATCTACCCTTGGTTTCTCATACCGTAATTATTGCTAGCAAATAAACATTGATGATAAACTCTCATCCCTAAAAATTCACCTTGACACCATCCTTGTTGACTTCCCATGAATCCAGCACCTCCAAGGTAATATCTCTCTCGACCCCGGTGAACAAATTGAAAAAATGAGTGAAACCCCTCTTAGTGAGGATGACTTCCACCAAGGATTCCATCTTGATGCTGCTCAGCTCGATGAATGTCATGGTGCAAACCCTACGGGCACGGTTACTACCAATCGCAAGAAAATAAAAAAGGCTCTTGCTCTTAGAAATAGTTGAGTTTACCTATAGCAAAAAACAAAACTGATGGTTACTATAAAATGAGGGAAGCTTCTGGATGTAGTCTTGGCTAGTGTAGAAATTATCTTGGGGAATTACACCATGCATAGGGATGAGCATCGTACTAGAGGACACCTGGATGATGGTCTGTGTGGTACCCTTGCTACACAAAAAACTCATGCCAAATTTGAAGATAATGTGATTGTTTAGATGCCCATGTTTTAGAATCATGAGACGATTTGAAAGGGTAGGCATGGCAAGAAATTTGATGTATTCACCATGAGTGACAATACTTAGCACATGATATGGTACCATCAATCACCCGCATCAGGACCAAGTGTAGCCTTGATTGGCATTCCTTGCACAAGTGCATATTGCTCTGTAAATGCATCCATTGAAACCACACCTGATTTCATGCTTATCAAGGCTAAACCTTATCAAAAACCTAACAAGCCTAAGGATATATAAAAGGAACTTCCTCCTTGAGGCCAAAAAATGAGGACTAACTTGAATTGAAATTATAAATATACACTCAAACCAGACATTAGTCATCCACGTCATCTTATTTCATTTTGAATTAGAAACTCCACATCACATGGTAATCCTTGAGTCCACATGATGAGTCTATTAGCATTAACTCCATTTTCTATCATGTCCACCACCTTATTAGACTCTCTAAAGGAGTGTTGGGTCACTATATCACATATGTAGCCAATTAGGATCCTAGCTTCCTTTATGCAGACCTCAATCCTACATGGGGGGTTTTTGTTACTTTTAAGGAGGTTTACGATGTTGAGCGAGTCATATTACACTATCAATCTACCCTGGACATATTTTTCCAAGACCAATCCTCTCCAAATTGCTTTAGCTTCAGATTTGTTGTTTGTTTGAATGCCTATATTTTCTACAAAAGCAAAAACAAGGTGGCCTTGATGATATCTCAACACACCTCCTAACCCAACCCTGCCAGGGTTTCCTTTGGTAACTCCATTGAAGTTCATTTTGAACTAATCCAATGGTTGGGGAATACACTTGGACCCTAATCTGAGGTTAGGAGGAACTGGAATAGACTTATCCTCTAAATGAATGTTCAAGGATTAACCTAACAAATTCTCAAAGAAGGAAATCGGTTGAGAGGATAAGGGATATATAATGGTATTATCGTAAGAAAAGACCACAATATTGTTGATGATGGTAGTAGAGGATATCCTGGTTTTAGAAAAGGATCTATGGTTCCTCTCTAGCCACACTTCCCAAAGGAACTGATGGAAATATATTTTCAACATAAACCTTAGATGGGTGTTAGTAAAGGGATTGGGCCATTGCATTAAAAATAATAGATTAAGGTAGTTTTAGCCCAGGATATGTGAAAATTTTGAAAAATACCATCAAGGATATGGACACCAGGAAATCAAGAAATAAATTATGCATAGACTACCAATCCGCCCTACAATGAAAACATCTGTTAGAAACCATGATACCTATTTTTATCATATTATCTATGGTGAGGATATTGCCTTGGATGACAAGCCAAGAAAAATGATATCTTAGGAATAAAAATTTTAGTCCACACCATCTGAGCTTGAAACAGAGGGTCGTTAGGTTTCAGTAGAAGCTTGTAGGCCAACTTGACAGAAAAATCACCTCTTTATTTTTGCCCAGCAAACATGATATTCTACCCTAGCTGAAGGAATAAATTTTTGCCTCAATATATTTTCTAAAGCCTCAGATTCAACCTCCAACCCATCAATCTTTATGTATTTCCACCTAGGCTTGTTATTATCATGACACAAGAAATCCACCACATTTTTCCCAAAAAATACATCATTGTGGACTTTAACCTAGCCAGGTTAGGATCATTTATGATGGCTTCACATCTAGCCCACTTTTCCTTCCATAAACTAATGTTTTGGCCATTCCCCATGATCCATATTAAGCCTTTAATAACTATATCTTTGCTTGCCAATATGGCTTTCCAAAAATTTGATCCTCATCTTGATACTGTAATACTCAAAATATTTATCCTTGAAGATACTTTTCACAATTTTAGTCCAATCATTCTCCTCATTGATCATAAAACACTAAGCTTGTTTTGCCAACAAGGTTGTATTAAGGTGACTGGTTCTTCTAAGGCCCAATCCTCCAACCTCATTTGGTCAAAAAACTTTGTTCCATGCTACTAAGTGGATGCATTGCTTGTCTTCAGAACCAAATCAAAGGAAGTTTTTTGATACTACTCAATTTTGTGATACACCATAGTCAGGGCCTTGAACATAGATAATAAATAAATTTGAATGCTTTGGAAGGAGGCCATAGTCAAAGTTGATTTACCGGCCTAGGATAAGAGATGCCCTTTCCATCCTGTGAGTTTCTTTTGGATTCTTGCCAAAACATTATTCCACAAAGATTCAACTAGAGTGCCTATGAAAAGTTGAAGACCCAAGTAGGAGGTAGGAAGGGTATAAATAAATCACTCCAGTATCTTTGCAATCTTGGCTTACCTAGGAATAATAGTATTGAGAAAGTAAATTTTACTTTTATTGAAATTTACCTTTTGTCCAATAGCATCCTCATAGATAGTCAGAATGTGTTTGATGACCTTGGCCTCACCCATAGAAGTGAGGGTAAGAAACAAAGTGTCATCAATATATTTTTTATGAGTAACCAAATTAGTTAAGGATGTTTCTTTTATCTCGATATGAGACCAGCACTACAGGTAAATTTTATGGTCCTTCCAAGGGCTTCCACAAAAATTATGAAAATCATAGGAGAAATTGGATCTCCTTGTCTAAGGACTTTGTTGCTCTGAAAGAACCCTATTGTGGAATCATTGATGAGGATGGAGAACCATGGTTTACAAATGCATCCTTTAATGAGACTGACCCAATTAGGATGGAATCCAAACTTCAACATAATAGCAATCACAAAATCCCAATTGATGCGATCATAGGCCTTGTTCATGTCTAGTTTGAGGGCAAAGGTAGGCTTTTTGGATTGAGAGACAGAGTGGAGGGCCTCATGGACAGTGATGAATCCATTGAGAATAGACATTCCTTGGACCAAACTTCCTTGGCAGGGGTCAATTATGGAGGGCAACACTTTTTTCATTCGGTTAGTTATTGATTTGGTTAGGATTTTTTAAATGATATTACAAAGGTTGATAGGCATAAAATCCACCATAGATCTGGGATTAGGCCCTTTGGGGATAAGAGAAATGAAAGTCAAATTATAGCTACGAGGAATGTATTTGGAATATTGGAACTCTTTAATAGCTAAGCACACATCTTGCCCAACAATATCCCAAAATATTTGGAAAAAAATAGGTGGGAATCTGTCAGGGCCTGGAGCCTTATCAGGATCCATGGAGAATAGGGCTTGTCTAGTTTCCTCATCCGATAAAGGGGTATTGAGTTTTACATTGGTCTCTCTATTAATGGACTGAGGAATAAATTGAAGCATGGACTCTTTGGTTGTGGCAAGACAAGGGGCCTCATCACCAAGGAGGGAGCTGAAATAAGATTCCACTTCATCTCTAATCTCATAGATATTTTGAGTAGAAGAGCCATCCCATTTAACTAAATTCTTGATCCTATTGTTACTTCAATTCCTTAGAGTTGTAACGTGGAAAAATTTAGAATTCCTATCTCCATGTTTAAGCCACATAGCTTTGGACTTCTTCCTCTAATAAATTTCCTCACAAGCAAGAATGTTATGGTATCTAGCTAGAGTGTTTCTTTCCTCAATCCTAGTAGCTTCATCACAAACACCATTCTAAATTTTATTTTCAATGCAAGCAAGTCTTTCATACATAGCTTGTTTGTTTTAAAACAAGTTACCAAAGATCTCCTTGTTCCATACCTTGAGGTTGTATTTGATGAGCCTTAGTTTTTGGTACATTTTGAAGGATGGGCTCCCCTAACCAGAGTGTTGCCACCATTAGGAAATACAGTCTCTCAGATCGGTATGTTTTAACCACATTGCTTCAAAATGAAAGGGCATTCTAAAAGAATGAGCCTTCTAAATTCTAACAAGATTGGACTGTGTTCAGATGTAATCTTGGTCAAATAATGAAGACTTGCATCTCCAAACACAGTAATGGCTTCCTAGGATAGAGAAAACTTTTCTAATATTTCCTTAATGAGTTGGTTTACCGATCTTCTATTGCTCCATGTGAATTTTGCATCTTTGAGCTTGACATCCATGATTGTTTTGGGTAAACCTATCCCTCCTCTTTTTTTTTTAAGAGAAAAACCCCTTGAAAAGCCACCTTGGTCTGAGAGACCATGAAAAGGGGTTCTACATCGTCAAAGTCACCCGGGGGTCGCACCCGACCCTGCCCGTACCAACATTATCAATTGGATTTTGGATACCCAATTCAGCTTTTTGATAGGGTGGATATTTGAACTTGGGACCTCTCTTGGAGTATTGCCCTCTCCTCTCCAACTCACCTATAACACCTAGGTTATCCCTCCTCTTTTATTAGAAGGATAAAGTGACATGTTAAAATCCCCTGCAACAACCCAAGAAATATTGTGAAACATCGCTTTCATGTTGCTTAGATATTCTTGCAAAATTGCTCTCCCATGAAGTGAGTTAGGAGCATAGACGTTGGATAGGATCCAAGAGAAATTATTATCCATGTCATGAAATAAAATATTCAAAACCCTCTCATTATACTGAATGATTTTTCCTTCCAAATTCCTCAAGTCCCACAAACACATTAGTCCTCCTAAGGCACCTCTAGCTTGGATAAAGGCTACTTCCCCATGTTTCCATATTTTAGAGGTAATTTTCCTTGATAGCACAACATCAATTTTTGTTTCTTGCATTATGAAAATTGTAGGATTAATTTCTCTCCTTAATGAACTAACCACTCTTTGTTTAGTTAGTCCATTAAGTACTCTCACATTCCATGAGAGGAACTTCATTTAGAATGTTTTGAATTATTTCCTCTCCCTAACTTAGGGTGGAGAAGATTTATTAGTTTTATTATCATATTTGAGGATGTTGATAATTGAAGACAATAATGTATTTTGAGTCCCATTTGCAATATCATCTACAATCCCTCTTCTAAAATGTTCAGCTGCTGAGATCTTTCCTTTCTTTTTCATTGCCACAATCGATGGATGATTTCATTGAACTCCTTGTTTTTGGGAACTAAATTTAGGAGGAACACTTTGCTACAACATAGGGCTAGCACATTCATCACTAACCATAATTTCCATGGTTTTAATCCTTATATCTTCTTCTTGCATATTTTACCTGTATTCTTCTATATTTTGGAGCATACCATAAAGGCAATTTAAGGGAGGACAAGGTGGGGGGAATTTGATGGACCTAATATTTATGGGAACTCTAGGCTTTTTGAAAGTTCTAAGATAGAGCGAGCTTTCTTAGTTCATTCCTTGTTCTTATTAACACCACTCTCAGCAAGTATTTCAAATTTATTGTATTTGAAAATCGAAGGACTTACCTATTTTTCCTGGTCTGTCTGACACGAGATTTGTTGCTTTTATTTTTTTTATTTTTGAGGTTCATCTCCTTGACCTTGGTTTTTTTGACCTCTCCTAGCTTACCTATAGAATCCTTTGTTCATTGGAAATAAAATTCCTTGATTCCTGGTATTTTCTTTAGCATCAGATCCTCTTGGGTCAGGTTTCTTCGATGCATCTTTTAGAATGACCAGGTTCGGGCACTAATTTTTGAGGTGACCCTAGGTTCAGCACTCCACATAAAAATTTGGCTTATTCTTGTATTCAATGGACTACTTTCTCAAGTACATCCTATTTCTAAGTTCTGCAAAGGTGTGAAGCTCAAAATCCACATTGGCATTCATGAATATCCTTGCATGTGTTATTATCGACATGGTCAGGGTAGAATGATCAATTACTACGAGTTCACCAGTAGTCCTTGCAATCCCTTAAAGGAAGTACTCATGGAAAAACTGATTGGGAAGATTTGGTAAATGAACCCAAATGTTGGAGGTATTAATGCTTTATGTTTCAGGGTCAAATTCCTCACCCATGGTCTGAGAAAAAGGCTTTGCCTACCTAAAAACCATGGCCCTCTAGTCAGGATACAACTAGAATATTCATGGTTATTGATGTGGATTATGAAGAAACCTCTAGAAAACATGATAATCTCCATATTTCCTACCATATTCCACTTGGAAAAAGCTCATTTCTATATGGTTTCTATATCTGGTCTCCTGCCTATGAATTTTCCTACTAGGGAAAAGGTTTCCAAGGATAAAAATCCATCCATAATGCATGAAGGAGAGATTTTTCCTTTCAGTTATGAGGGGTGGGAGAGAGTCAAAGAACTCACTTCATTTACCTTTGAGGGCCTCCATGAAAGATAGGATATTTTTGAGGCCCGCAGCTCCTGAATGGGTCCCTTTTTCAGGATATTTATTGGGGGTTCATCTCCCCAAAAATTTTCAAATTGTATAGGGATGGAATCCTATCCATCCTTTATCTCATCAGGTGGCTTACCTACACTTGGATCCTCGTCCGACGCATCCTGGTTCCCTGGGTCACAAGGATCCTTTTCGCCTTTAGATATTTGAATTCCTCCCCTGCTTCCTTCATTGCTCCTCCTCTGTAGCTCCTCCATCTCTTTCCTATGCTACTAATACTTCCATTATAAACTTTATCAACAACTAGCCTTCTATTTAGAAATGACTGACAGATCTTCCTTTGAAGATATAATACACATGGTCAAAAGAGTAGAAATTATTATTATAAAGTGAGGATAGTTAAATACTAGAACCATAAAAGAAGAATATAAGTTATCTTATTCAAACCATGGGGGCCAATATAATAATAAACATGTCAATGGTGATGGGACCACTAATTCTCAAAAAGCCCAACAATGTTAATGCTGGTAAAAATCTCTAAAATATCTTATTAAGAAAGTTAGCCTAGAAAAAACATAAAATGATATACATGAGGTTCTTAATGCCAAAGTGATAGAGTTACCTCCTATAAAATATATTAATCCTAAATGGG
This sequence comes from Wollemia nobilis, assembly GCA_028583015.1. Classification (NCBI taxonomy): domain Eukaryota; kingdom Viridiplantae; phylum Streptophyta; class Pinopsida; order Araucariales; family Araucariaceae; genus Wollemia; species Wollemia nobilis. The sequence goes on along the minus strand of JAQPPZ010000710.1, from coordinate 5,949,123 downwards.
AGAAAGCTCATTTGCTAAAAACAAATAAATATTGCACCTTCTATCAATTCAATACTTATCCCACAAATAGGTATATGAGTCTCAAGAATATTATCAAGACCTCATTGATAATCATCAAATTATTTTCAATAAATTCAAGTCTTAATATTTATCCAATTAGAAAATTATAATATTTGAAATCTCACTACCTAATCATATTATTCAAAATCAACAAATACCAGCAACTATTATCAATTATCATAATTTACTACAACCTAATCAAGGAATTATTACTAATCTAATCAAGTTAAAAGATCTCCTTTGATTAACCAATCATAATCTAGAATGAAAACCAGCGGTGTTTATAATTTTTTTCAACAACTTGAAAATAATCTAGCTAAAATTTCCATCTTTGAACTTCTCACATTCTCTCATCCATCAGGACATGCTCATCAGAGTCTTGAGTGAATGCATGATTCCTCAAAACTTAAATTCCAACGAGTTTACTTCTATTGTTGGATCAATTGGGATAAATCATACAAAAAAAAAAATTATGAGGATGATATTCCTTAATAATATTGGATAAAATATGCACCCTTATACATCATAAACCAAATTAGGGGTAATTTTATTAAGTAAAATTTAATTGATAATCACTCTAGATTAAATGTATGGAGTCTAATATTTATTATCCACATTTTTTGTCATAAAATATTCTTTAGAAATTTGACTTAGTGATTTGGGACTTTGAAAAAGGAGAATTTAAGGCTAATGGTATAATAATATTACCTCTCAAAGTTGGGTTTTACATTCTTAACACTTTATTTTATGTAATGCCTTATGACCTATCTGACAACAATCTTATTGGTCGGCCTTAGTTTCATGAAATGATTGTTATATTATATACTTCAAATTAGTGTTTGAAATATGAATACAATACTTAAACCTATAGTATTATCACTAACCTAAAACCATTTAAATATTCCAAAGTATTTGAGATTAAAACCAAAAAATAAAACTCTATCCTCATCTTACCAACTCTCATGATCTTTCAAGTCCATCTATTGACTTTCTTACCCCCTAACTCTTTTGTTATTAGTGTATTAAAGTCACATTGCCTAAATAAAAATTCTAATAAACCAACTAATAAATTTATCATCGCTAATAAAAATGTAAACAATGGTCACACCTTTATGGACTTAGCCAAGCTCATTTTTTATCATGAAAACTAGGGTTACCTCCTAGTAGAAAAGGGAAAATAGTACAAATAGGGAGTTGGTCATTTTTTGTATTTTATCTACCAATTATGATAATATGAATTATAATAATTTCTATTTGGCCAAATGATAGTATACCTCATGTTTCTTATCAAATTCACATCTCATATTAAAATAAATATTGGTTAATATGGGATATAGAGATGAAGATCTGTATTTGTATAAATAGGGTATTAAATAGCCCTTACAAACAAAATTTTGGCAAATATATTAAAGGATAGGATATATCACTAGTCATAATAACCCTACCCTAGCTCTTCTTTTGACAATGAAGAAGCATTTGCTCATGAAAATCATTGTGAGAAATCCTTTCTACCCAACACCATTTTTTGAATTGGCTAGAATGGAGTGATGATAACTATGATTCATTGCACCTTATTCATTATATAAACCCTTATGACCATTTATTTACCTAATATGTTGAGGTAAATTTTCTAACCATAGAATATTATGAGTTAATCGTTTATTATGACTGTTATGCTTGGAAGGACATAAAATCTGAACTTTCTCTAAACATTAAATCAAGATCCTAGAGCAATCTAGACTAGAATAAAATTTATTTTTGTGAATAATTTTTCCAAATTACAAATATTTTAATATTATAAAATTTTAATAATGATCACCCCATTATGGACCCTATAGATTTATAAAACGTAAGTGTTCTTGGCCCCTCCACAATTGGAAATGAGTCTCATATTTTGATTTAGAAGACTATATATGTCAGCATTTGAATACCAAATGATCCAAAATTCCTTAAGTTAGAAAATATTTTGACCATGATAAAACATGAGAATATACTAATATTTTAAAATAGTTTAATAATCTGTGTATCCTCATATGCTAATATTCTAGGTCTACATCCTTATTTAGTAGTCCATCATTTAGCTATAACTCCTAGTACAAAACCTATAAAGTAGAAGTTATGGGAGATGCACCCTAAGGTCACTCTCCTTGTTAAGGAAGAGCTAAAAGCTTCTCAATGTTAGATTTATTAAATTTGAAAATTATTCTAATTAGATTTCCAATATTGTTCCAATTTCCAAGAAAAATAGAATCATTAGAATATGTATAAATATTTGGAACATCAATAAGGCATGTCCCAAAGATGACTTTCTATTCTTGATATTGACATGATTTTTGATTTCATAGTAGGATGTGAAATGTTATTATTAACGGATGGGATTTAGGATGTAATTAGATTAAAATAATTCTTAAATATGAATACAAGATATATTTAACTACCCCATAAGAAATATTTTACTATTATGTAATGTCCCTTGGGTAATGTAGGGGCTATCTAAAAATAAGTAATGACATATATATTTCATTACCTAATGCATAATATCATAGAAGATTATGTAGATGGCCTTATTAGTTGATCCTTCAATTATAAAGATCATGTTTGAGACCTTAGATGTATTTTCAAAAGTTTAAGGGAATACAACATATACCTAGAACCTCAAAGTGCATCTTTTGGCTAACATTGATAAATGTCATAGTGTTTTGTATCCCAAAGGGGATAGAATCCAATCATGGAAAAATATTAGTTATCATCAATATACAACCCCCTTAAATATTTACTCAACTTCATAGCCTCTAAGGCAAATTTTAGGCCATTGAAAGATTCATCTCCCAGCTTACAGAAAAGTTTTAAACCTTTACCAAGCTATTGAGAAAATATGAGATTTTCAAATAGGATTGTGAATATCAAGCTATATTTAATACAATACACTCTTATTTCATATCACATCCAATTCTTATCCCATTTTAGTGAACCTAAACACTACCTTATTATTTCATCTTATAACATAATTATAGAATATTATATTCTAATATGTTTTTATATATTTAACTTATCCTATTAATAATCTATTTAATGGTTATTTAATAAGGGATGGATACAAAGTATTACAATCATTTATGTAATGATTGTACTTGCACAAATTAAATAGAACCAAAAATAAATTCATACAAAACATAGAATAACAATTATTTTATTGATTTCATTAAATAGTTACAACTATTGCAGGCTACTTCAAGGGGTTAACCTCATTTATGAGTGATTTTCCTTAAAAATATAATTCATTACAATTCCTTCCCTTTCTTACAATGTAAAATATAAAAATAACTTTACCCATAAGAGGTCACAATGCAAAATAGATTAAACCCAAGATATATTTGAGCTATCTATCCATAACCCTAATTATTAGGTAACCCTTATATTCAAAATTGGATGTCGAATCATTACTAAATAAATTATTATAATAAAATCAACTTATTTATAATTTGAAGTCCTAATGTTGCCTTTCTTTCAAAACAGGCTTTATCCTCAAAGTTATAAAAAATAAAATTGTTGTGAGAGTTGTTCTAGTAATTCCCATGTGGTCGCCTCATGATGTAATTTAAAATATTGTACTAAATTGTTTGAAATGTTTTGGTTGTATAGTTATTATGATTTTTGATAAAAAATAGAGTGTTTTTTTAGAATGATTAGGCCTCAATGAAGCTTTTGTTGTCATTTGATTCATTGGAATTACCTAGAAGATATGAGGTGAGATTTGTTGGTGTCATTCATTTGGTCCACTATGTCTAATATTCCAATTTATAAAATTATAAGGCTCCAAATACTTGGTCACAATTTCTATTTGAAATTCCATTTGGAGGTGGTATACTAAGTTCATCTTTACTTGGGTTCTTTGTTGCTTGAAGACTTCATTTCAAAAATTACTAGTGAATGTAGGTTCATGATCACAAAATATAGAGGTGGCATTTAAGGGAGTAGAAATATATTATCAATAAATATTTGGTTAATGGTGGAAGTGGGGTAGAGATGTGTAAGAAGTGAAAACTAGATATGTCTTGTGAGATGATTAACAACAATCAAAATAACTGACTTGCCTATTATTTTAAGTAGTCCCCTAGTGAAATCCATGGAAATTTAAATCTATATTTTTTCTAGAATTAGTAATGGGTAGATTTTTCTTGGAGTTGTAAATGTCATTATTTTGTGTTGTTGAGAAATATTACATTATTAAACAACCCATTTAATCACTTTTTTTTAATATTTCTTGGAATAGCTTTGCAATATTTTATTTTTGTGTAGAAGAATATTAGTAAGGATGGATATTGACTAGCATATTCTCTTGAATTATTAGTATAGTAGGATCCATTATCTAAGAGTCCTCAAACACCTAGGTAAACTTATAAAGAAATATTTGTAACATTATGGATGCATCCATTTGATCAATTTCTATAGATTGTACTATGCAAATTTGAGCCATGACTCCCAATGTTTTCTTTTTCTATAAATTTTCCATGTGATGAGAATATATTACTATTGCTGACCTAGATATTAACCCTTTGAGAGTGTATTATTTATCCTCCATTATGAATTACATAAATATTTATAAAAATTACCATAATATGGGACCCAATGTGTTCAATGATTGAGCACCTAGGACTATACCATACACTTATAATGGAAGCACAAACATATCAATTTTTATATAAGCTTAATATTATAATAATTTTTTTTATAGGAAAGAGTACCTCCATTGGATATCATAATATTATAATTTATATGAGTCTATGAGATAGCTAGAGGACATTGCTTGGAATCCATGCATTCTCATAGTTTTTGGTGTAGTCATACCTTTCCAAGATTGCAAAGAGAAATTAGGTATTGGTTCTTTTAAAGTATTGATATCCTTGTGTTGTTAATTATCTATGTTCTTAGTGGGTTCCTCAAGCCTAGGGAGAGTAGTGGTTGACTTAGAATCTAGTAGGTATAACTTCTATTGAATACACTTATGACCTAGATAATATTCTCATCACAATTATATCATCGACCCTTATCTCAATAATGGGGATTGTTGTGTTACCTACACTATGAGATACTGATGGTTTTGAAAAAATAAATTCGAATAGTTCATTTATTCGATATTTTGATACCAACTTATCTTTAACCAATCTCACCAACCCAATTGTTTTCATCATGTTCTTGGGTTTGAACATTCTTACCTCTATTTGGATATCTTCCTTCAACCTACTAACAAAGTAATATGTAAAAAATATCTCATTTAGCCCTTCTATCTTGTTGGCTAATTTTTTAAATTCTTTTTGGTAGTCTTAAACTACATGAGTTTGTTTGAGCTTTGTCAATTCTCTAGTAAAATACACATAAGAATTGGGGCCAAATTAGACAAGTATTTTTTCACAAGATTTATCCCATGAAGGTGTTGCTCCTTGGATTTATGCAACCAGTGATACCATTGTATTGCTTTCTTATCAAAGTTGAAATTGGCTAAAGGTAATTTTATAATATCCTAAGCATGATGTAGTTCAGAGTATTGATTTGCATAATATATCCATAAAGTAATATCTAAGGAAATCCAAGTAATAATATATCCGAAGAAGAGAAAAGGCAGCGAGGAGAAAAACATTCCTAAAGTTATTGACAAGGTAAAATATTCCTTGCATCATTTATTTATATTCATACATTCTTTTTTACAATTTTATTTTACAACATTTAGGGTTTACTTATTTTATCTTTTTGAGGGCCTCACGTAGTGGAGCCCTCATAGGTGCTTTTAATATCTTCTTTTTATTTTCTATTTTGCAAGTGTAGGAATCATCTTTCTAGAAGTTGTTGTAGCTAGGGTGGTCTCGTAGGGATACACAAGCCCACCCACACTCTTGTTTGGATTAAATATGAGCCTGAAGACACTAGTTTTTCATTGAACTAGGGTTTCAAAACTCTAGAGTTTTTAGTATTTATATTAAAAATAATTTGTAACCACCACATTGGGGCACATTCATTATGCAACTAAAAGATCTAACCATATTAATAAAATATTATTCATTTTGTGTATTTCGATTGTGTTACTGTGCTTTATCTGTGTATTTTGTTCATTTTTTTACATAATTGTGATCACGATGGGACCCCCAAAGGATCCTTTATTTTGATTTATCTTTTTCACTAATTTTTTTTATGTTTCTATATTGCACATTCCAAAATTTTGATCGTACAAAAATCATGAAAACAAGGATTTTTGGAAGTTGTAGAATTCGATTAGAGGTCATGCAGATACTCTGTAGCATTTGAGGGATACCCTGTAGAGTTCAGGAAACATGTTAAAGTGTTCTAGAGACTCTGACTAATGTTTAAAAAAGTGAGAAAGAAATATGTAGGCTTCCTAGTAAGCCTGGTTCAAATCCTAACTAATTTTTGTTTTCATTTTCCTTCTTTTAACAGTGAAACTAACAAAGGAAAATCATTCATTTTTTTAAATCAGTTGCATTTTTATTTTCATCTTAGGCATTTATATCCTTCATATAGATTGCATATAGAGTAGAATTTAATTTATGCATTCATTATAGATCACAATTAATTTATATTTTTATTGTTTTATGGTGTATTTTTTTTATTCACTATTCTTTATTGTAATAGGCTAAAATTGACCCACGTCAACTTACCCTAAACCAAAAACATTAAAAAAATAATTAAAATAATTTTCTAACCTTCTACCTTGATTTTTGCACCCATATCAAGTTTATTTCTAACCTCTTAACAATATCGACTCTATCTGAACAATATTGGATGTCTGATACGATATCAGACTTCATTGTATGAGATCATATGTTCGATCTCATCCAAAACTAAAAATTGCCCAGGACAACCAAAAGCTAAAATATTTTGTAACCTTTTTATCCATACTTGGCCAACGACATGGACGTTATAGTATCAAATCATCCGATATCATCCAGATTGGGAGAGATCATAACTCCCCTTATTTTTTAGCCTAACCTCCCTTACTCATCTTACCTATTTAATTTAGTAACTCTCCCTAGACTATCCCTGGCTCGTAATCATTCTTGCATCCTCGGTGTTCTAGTGCATATTATTATTCTCACATTATTTTGCAAGTTTAGAGGTCCAAAGCTATGCATCGGTAGATACAATACGATATTGGACATCTGATATCACTCAAAAATGTTTGATCTTGCCCTGCAACATCCGATATTGTTTGCAAGCTGCTTGGGGGTACCTTTAGACCTTTTTTGTATTTATAACCTACCATTTTGCATTTACAATATTACATCTATTGTTCATCATCTCATTTTAGCATAAAAAGTTTTTTTATCATATCAGGAGTTCCCCACCATTACATTGCATTGTGTTATTTTCATTTATAATTTACGTTTCTATTATTTCCTTTTAAATATTACACATAATGAGTTTCATAAAATCTAATTCATGTTTAATCAAGTTTATGTTATGCTACAAATCTATATTTTTTCTATCAATTTGTGTAATTGTAGGTTCCTAATCAGATCAGACCTGTCGATACCAGATCGAACTTGCTAATACCAGATCAAACATTTGATATCACCTTACAACATCCAATATCACCTGTAGTAAGTAAAAATATTATATATCAGCCATCCATATTGAGTAAGATCATAAAATTTCTTTAATAATCAAGCATTGCATCTATTTATTCTCTATTTTCTATTGTGTGTTGTATTCATCTAAAGTAAAATTGCACATAGTATAGGTTTAGTTTTATTTGGCCAAATAAGGTGAATGTGAGTGCATTAAAAGGAACACATAAAATAACTCCAAACCTAGGCATGGAAACTGCCATACAAATATTTCCTGGTGAACCCACCCAATTCATCGATAATAACTAAAGAAGGCACACCATCAAGTGCCTCTCCTTTGATGTGTAGACCCATCATTTTCTCATTCCTCTTTGAGGTGTAGACCCATCATTTTCTCATTCCTCGTTGAGGTGCAGATCCATTAGCCTAAAGGAAATGAGTGAGAAAATTTTAGAGCTACATTATTTTGTGAACCTGACGTGAACTACATAAGCATCATTTTGATTAAAAACATAAAACAAAATAAAAACCAAAAATATCATTAGTTAAACTTGCACATTTTTATATTCACCTCTTAAATGGTAGATACCAATATAGAAAAATCTACAATAATAGACATTAGAGCACTATTTTCTACGCAAGAAATCTATTTAGTGGTTGAAAACTCTAGTATCCCATCTCAATAATAGTGGATTGAACTTTGGAAGAGACTTGACATCATAAAAGCCAACACACCAAGACTTAGTCAAATCAAGAGATTCAACATAGCTAGAATCCTAGGACCCGATAACTCTTCTCACTACTTCGATATTCAAATATCATGTAAGAGGTGCTTAGTTAATAAGAGAGCAAGTATATCTTCATATTTCTATACTTTTGAAGACTATCTTGAAAATGCCATAATTGTACTAGCACACATAGGAGATCAAGATATAGTTTTGGAGAATAAAATAAGATATCAGAAAACTCCTAAGGTAGTCCATTTTCATGAATACTATCACAAAATATATTTTTATGCTCAAGATTCTAAAATTGATAGCATTACTATAGCTCACTTTATAAAATTTCTAAAATAAAACTTTCAATTTGAAGAAGAGCACTATATGACTCCTGAAGAACTTGAACCTATCAATGACATTCATAAATTATTTCAGGAAAACTAAGCTTATTATATAGAATATTATAATTCTTGTTTTACTTTCTACTCAAAACAAAAATAATATATATATATATATATATATATATATATATATATATATATATATATATATATATACTACAATATTTTATATAGGTATATATATAACATATATACCTAAAAATTTAAAACATATATATATCACTGAAAAACAAAACACCCTAAAGACAAAATGCCTAGAATCTTGAGAAATGGTAAACAAATAGAATCTGACTCCGTAGAAGATCTAGATCAAGAAAACCTTGATGATAGGGTACTTATTGAAGATGATAAGCTCACGGAACAATATGAGGATGACAATAAATAAGAGGAAGTAGAAGATCCTACCAAGCCTTTAGTAGACCCTGAAGGCAATGTTAGTTTTAAATATGTCCAACACTTTACTAAATTTCTAAAAAACAATATAGATGAAATCAATTATGTGATAAACATAGAACATTTACTCCCAATAGGATATTATTCAACGAACGCTGATTTAGAAGTTGTTTTCCAACTACATGCAAATCCATTGATATACATAAATAGAACAGATCAATATCAAGCTGGTCCATCTCAAAATATCAATCAAAATGTACATTTAAACACTCAAAAACCAATAACACAATCTAATTCCAAAAAAAAAACAACATTCTTCTTTCTCTCAAGCTCTTAATCAACACATATCTACATCACAAAAGGCTAATAAAATACAAAATGCTAATCATTATCAACAAAAAATTCATCAAAATTTAATTCCACATAAAATTCATAATACCTTTCCCACAAATACTTTACATAATAGTGTTTCTACTGATAGGGTTATGCATAGTGGCTATTTATAGCAAATTGGCTAAAATTAGGATTTTCAAAATTTGGAATTGGCTAATATTTGGGACCCTTGACCAAGGCCCATTAGCCAAAAATTTCTAGGTGCAATTTTTTTGGGGGGTCGATTTGCCCCAATTTTATAATAATTTGACCATTTTAAGTTTAAATTTCCAACATTACCCCTAATAATAGTTAACCTTCTACATGCGTATGGACACTATTCACCTAGATTTTGAAACTGATTCACCAAATTTTTATAAATACATTTTGGGGCTGATCCCTTACACATAACCATGTCTACTGGAAATCCTTATATGAAAACACAACCATATCATCAAATGCACAACAGTATGATACCACACAATTAATTTAGTGAGAAACCACAAGGACTTGAAGTCATAGTTTAACAATTAGATTCACGTCTAGATCATATATATCCTTACCATCCCTTATACAGTTATAGAGAGCTGTGTAGTCAACCATTGGATCCTATTGTTGTTGCTCAACCTTACGCTAAACATTTCCCATGTCAATCCTTTTGATATATAAAGGAACCGAAGATCCTATTGAACATATTCATATGTTTAGGATGAATTGTCATGATATTTCCTATGATGATTTACTGTTACTAAAAATATTTCCTAAAAGTCTTGGAGGTATGGCTCTAGAATGGTATTATCAATTACCAACTAATTCTTTGAGAAATATTGAAGAAACAGTGAAAGTGTTTGTTCATCATTTTAGTGCTTACATAGAAAGACATGTTAACATTTAAATACTTATATAATTTAAAACAAGGAAAATATGAAAGTTTTACTAAATTCTTAGCTAAATGGATACAACTTCTAGGGAAATTATGCTTTGCTTTGCCACACAAAGAAATGTTAGAAATCTTCATCAGTAACTTACAAGAGTAATTATCTTATGAACTTGCCACTGCTACAGTAACTTCTTTTGATCAAGCTATAGACCTAGCAATAAGGGTAGAAGAAGCTCTTATTAGAAGAGGACAATTCAAGAAGAAGGATGAAGATAAATATTATAAAAACCAATATTAGAACAAACAAGTGGTTGGTGATGGAGTTAATGATAGTAGAAGCACTCCAAATATTAGTACTACCAAAATCATAATGAAATTTGTATTAAAGGTTCCTGATAAACCTCCACAAGAATTCATAAGATTGAATCATCCTTTAACCCTAATTATTAGAAGGTTTGATATGGTTACCAAAAATACAACAACTAGACACCACCTTACCTGGATATAGAGCTGATTTACATTGCAATTTTCATCGATTAGATGGACATTCAACCAACTCTTGCAAAATATTAAAGCATGTGATACAAGGTCTAATTGATAAAGGAGACATGAAAGTAGAAAATTTCCATCCAAACAATAATCCTTCAAACAATGCTCAAAAGCAACCAACACAAAATGCTAATCAAACATTAGAAATCTTTCAACATCCTTTATCCAATCATGGTAAGGAAGTTGTGAATCAATTAGAACATCATAATGTCCCTCCCCCAACTCGATATATGTGAACCATTAGTAATTTCTTACCATACCAAAATCTGTAAACTTATTATGTGCCTACTCAATCTGCAATCACAATTAAACCAATTCCAATTTTTCAATTTTCATCTTCAGAAGATACAAGAAGCAATTCAAAAAGTGAAATAGACATTACCTCTAATAATTCAAATAGTTCTAAAAATGAGTCAAACCTAATTCTTCCTATAACAGACTTATTAGTTCCAGAAGATCCATTTCCTAGAAGACTGACTACACACCCTTTATCTCAATAAATATTTCCAATTGAACAAGCGGTGAATGCTAGACCGCACTTTCGTCAGTCACAAAACAAAAATATTATGGTTACTATTGGAGTCATCACTATACAACAAGTTTAGAATCAAAATTCTCAATCACAAACTCAAACAACTGATAAAGAAATACCTCCATTTGTGTTGAAAGCACTCATAAAAGAAAATAATTTATCAAAACCACAACAAAAACTTCCCTATGATATTAATGAACAATTAGTTAATACTACAGCCAGAATTTCTCTCCCAGATATCTTAAGAACTTCATCTATACATAAAGAATAATTAATGGGTACCTTAAGCAAAATTATGGTACCTCAAAACATAGAACCTGTTGTTGTGGTCAATGCTATAGTTTCTCAAGGTACAAATTATGTAAAGTTTCATGATACAGACATTCATCCTCAAAGAATGTATAGAGATAATCCTTTATATATTACAGACTTAATTGAGGATGTAGGTGTCAAAAGAGTCTTGATTGATAATGGGTCATCACTAAATATATGCACATATAATTCCTTTCAAATATTTGGATTTAGAACTAAATATTTAAAAAGAACTAAAATTATCATCAAAGCCTTTAATGATGAAACCCAAGAAACTTGTGGAGTGTTGTCAATCCCATTGCAAGTTGGTCCAATAATTTTAGACACGACCATGTTTTTTGTATCTTGTTCTGCATCATATAACATTCTCCTAGGTTGACCTTGGATTAACACAATGAGAGCAGTCCCATCAACTTTACATCAATGTATTAAATTTGAATTTAAAAATTAATTGGTCACTATCCATGGTGACCCTAGAATCTTTGATATGTGTGCAATGGCATAACCAATCAGTGTCCCATTATGTATTGCTTTATCTTCAACAGAGTCTTTCCCTCCTAAATATCCTCCCTCACAAACTAAACCCACATCATCTTGTACCACAACTAAAATAAATGATCCTTCTACTTCATATCCTCTTTCAGATGAAATTTTACTAGATTTATCTATAATATTAACAACCACATAGCATACTAATTTAGTTGCACAAGACTCCATTGTCTTGTCCCAATTACCATCATCTCTTCGAATTATGAGCTTGCCATAGAGGCAAGGAAGCATTTATCATATAGGGAGTTGCACATTTATCTCTACATGGTATGACCTTGGCAAAATTAATGTCCAAATAATATTTATATTTGATCAATATGGTTTTGCTCAATGTTACTTTTCCCATGGATATGTGAAGTCAAAGAAGATGATGTGTAACATGGGTTATAGAGGTAAAGTACTAGGTCCTATTGAAGATGGCATATATGAACCTTTAGAAATAAAGGAATGACCTGCCCGATGTGGTATTGGTTATATCCCTACAAAAACTCAGCCCTTCCTGTTCGTCGATGATGACCATATAATAACATATCAATCAAAAATATTTAAAAACAAGTAAGAGGATACATTTTTGTAAAATGCTAATGATAGCATATCCTGAAATGATTGCTTCTCTAGATGAATATTTAGAAGGAGATATTTTTCACAATATTTCTCTTGAATAAATTTTAAGGAATGGATTCTTCTTTGATGGGTCTATACCATGTATAGCCCACATTCAAACAAATACCCCACAATATGAATTAGCTAAGTTAAATTCGGAGAAACTCTAAGAAATGGGTGTCTCACTTGCTCCTCCTAAATTTGAAAGATATTTGAATATTGTAATAGAAGATGTTCTATAAGTTAACATCGGGACTAAAACCAACCCTCGCCTAGTTAAAATTGGAATTGAATTAAGTGAAGAAAGATAAAATAAACATGTGGAATTCCTCACAGAATATGTTGATATCTTTTCTTGGACATATGCAGATATGTCTGGCTTAGACTTTTTTGTAGTCATGCATCACTTAGTGGTGCACCTAGATGTAAAATCTGTAAAAAAAAAAAAACTTATAAAAATGCATCCTAAAGTGGCATTATTAGTTAAATATGAATTATAGAAACGTTTAGATGTTAACTTTATTCAGGATATTGATTATGCTGATTGGATATCTAATGTCATTCTAGTAACCAAGAAAGAAGCTACTAAAATTAGAGTATGCACTAATTTTAGAGATATCAATGTTGCATGTCCTAAGTATGATTTTCCTCTTCCTAATATGGATCAAATTTTTGACTTTACAGTTGGATGTGAATGTTATCCCTCATTGATATATTTTTAGGATAGAACCAAATTCGAATAGCTCTTGAAGACCAATTGAAAATTACTTTCATTACAACCTAGGAAAATTTATGTTGGAAAGTGATGCCCTTCAGTTTAAATAATGCATGTGCAACTTATCAATGGGCTATGATGTATATCTTTCATGACATGATGTATGAAATTCTACATGACTATGTGGATGACATCATAGCTTGCTCAATTATAGAAGAATATCACATCACTAATCTAAGATGAGTATTTGATAGACTTAGAGAATATAAAATTCGACTAAATCCAAACAAATGTGTATTTGGAGTAAAATATAAAAACTTATTAGGATTTATCGTCTATATGCATGGCATAGAGATAGATCCTATTAAAATTAAAGCTATCATTGATATACCACCACCTAAAAATATATCAGAATTAAGGAGTTTACAAGGTAAACTTCAATCTATCCATCACTTCATTGAAAAATTGGTAGATAAAACTCAACCCTTTCTTAGTCTACTTAAGAACAATTTTCCATTCCAATGGGACAATGACTACCAAGAAGCATTTGAAGCTCTTAAGCAATATCTCCTTACCCCTCCAGTACTCGTTCCACCTAGACTAGAATGCCCATTTATTTTATATATTTATGCTTTTGAGCTTGCATTAGGAGCAATATTGGCTCAAGTTGATGATGATAAGAAAGAACGAGCCACCTATTACATAAGTAGAACATTAATAAGTTCTAAAACCCATTATACACCCATAGAGAAGCTTTGCTTGGCGATCGTATTTTCTACACAAAAGTTATGATAAATATGATCCATTAAGATATTTGATGAGTAGACCTTACTTATCAAGATGTACAACTAAATGGGTTCTTGCTCTAAGTGAGTTTGAACTCACATTTATTGGTCAAAAATCTATCAAAGTCCAAGTCATAGCTGATCAACTTGTTGCTGCTCCTCTTGAGTCTACTCATCCTTTAACCATCGAATTTCCTGATGAATGTCTTAACTTAGAAGAAGATCATTTCGAGTCTTGGTCCTTATATTTTTATGGAGCTATATGTATGAGTGGTGTCGATGTAGGCATCATATTAATATCTCCACAAAAGCAAATTATTCCCTTATCATTCAAAATTCAATTTTCTTGCACAAATAACACTACAGAATATGAAGCCCTAATCCTTGGGCTACAAACATCTTTAGCTCTAAAAATCAAAATTTTATTAGTCTTTGGATATTCCTAGCTCGTGATAAATTAAATTAGTAATGTATATCAAACATAATATGAGAAACTTTCTCCCTACAAGGATTATATTTTAAAGCTTATTTCTTTATTTGAGAAAGTAAACCTTGAGGACTTTCCCTGAAGTATTAGATAGAAAGCAACATAGGTTGTTACGTAAGAGAGTTGTTCGCTTTGTGATTATTGGAAATACTTTATATAAAAGATATTTTGAATATATTATTTTAAGATGTCTCAATTTAGATGATTCTAAGAAGGCGTTAAGTGAAGTTCATGATGGATCTTGTGGAGGTCACTTTAGTGAAAGTGTTATTTCTAAAAAAATCCTACAAATGGGGTACTTTTGACATTCCATGGAAAAATATGCAAATGATTATGTGCATTATTGTGACAACTATCAATGACATGCATACCTTGTTCATGCTCCCGCTTAAGAACTTCAAGCCATATGTTCTCCTTGGACACTTTCCAAATGGGGCCTAGATACCATTGGCAAATTCAATCCCATTTCTTTAGATGGCCACAAATTCATCATAACAACAACACAATATTTTACAAAATGCGTAGAAGCTATGCCACTAGCTTCTTGCATAGGATTCCAAGTATCTAAGCTCATTTTTAATTAAATTATTTGTAGATTTGGGATTCCATAAACACTTATTTCTGATAATGAAACATGTTTTAAAATTAAATACATTAAGAAACTTTATCAAAAATATAAGATCCAACATCGATGGTCCACTCCATATTATCCATAAGAAAATGGTCAAGCTGAAGCATCCAATAAAACTTTGACCAAGATTTTAAACATATTGGTTAAATAAATCAGGTCATGATTGACATACTCAATTATATCCCGCCTTGTGGGCTTATCAAACTAGAATTCACACTCCTACAGACGCTTACCCTTTTGTCTTTCTTCATGGTGCTGAATTTGTTTTCCCATTTGAGGTAGAAGTCCCTTCTTTAGCTCTTCTACTTCAAGATGTTGAAGTAGGAGATGAATATTGTCTTGGCAGACTAATTCAGCTGTAACTTCTAGATGAAAAATGTATACATGCTTTAGAACATCTTTGCACTTATCAAGATAAACTAAGAAGGTCATATTCAAAGAAAGTTCATCATCGATATTTTGAGATTGAAGATCTAGTTCTCAAAGAAAATAAAAAAAATACTAATTCCAAGAAATATCTTAAAGGTAAATTTCAACTTAATTGTCTTGGACCATTCATCATCACAGCAAAATTTGGATCTGGTGCATATCACTTGGCTACTTTGGATGGAAAATATCTCAAAAAGCTAATGAACATCATGCATCTAAAGAGATACTATGCGTAAAAGCAAAAATTTCCATAATTGTATAAAGTTGTAAATAACTTCTTCATCGTTCAGTTTGTAATTATCATCAAATCATAAAACTACCAAAAAAATCAAAAAATGTGAAAAAAATTCCAAAAATATGTTGAGTCACCATTTTGCATCATTGTTTGTTGCTTTTCAAAATTCAAGTTATATTTTATTTTCTTTCAGATAAACCAAAAATTTGTCTTGAACCATTCACCTAATTCACATTGTTAATAAATCTTGATTTTGGAATTTTTATTATAAATCTCTCTTGAATAAAAATCACTATTACTTCACTAAATAAAATTTTGAGTTTGGGAAACTGATCTTGCTACTTTCTGAACCAAGAACACATTTCACATCTTAAAATTATTTTTGCAAATTCGAAATATGACACTACATAATATTTTTAGTTCTTTAAAAAAAAGTTTCGCTTGCTATCCTATTATGCACATGGTCTAGAATACTGAGAATTGGCAAAAGGACAAGCTCCCCCTACCTAAACAAAATCCCTTGCTCCTTGTCTAATCTAAGCAAGTATCCAAAAAAAAAAGCAAAGAAAAGAAAAGAAAAAGTAGTTTTACTACAAAAGCAATAAAATCCCCTTGTTCACAAACAAAAATGAACAAGAATCCCTACTCAAAATAAATTAAAAGAAAATAAGAGGATAATGAGCTTGAATCACTAGAATTCCTCTATTATTCAAACACCATGGGGTGATCCTCATTACATGTTAGGTGGCATCAAGTTGACTTGGCAATGGCAGTATCCTTACACATGGCAACATGTCTATCACATTAGCAACCTTCTTTTGTACAAATCAATGTACACTTATGGTGAGCAAAAATTCACGTCTTGAAAAACATTCATTTCTCTTCCATAAATTATCAATCCGAGAAGTCTGTAAACTTATGAGTGTCATGCACAGTATATGCCTGTAGTGTTGGGGAACAAATCTGGTTGTACCTTATTTATTTTGGTGGGGAGGTTTGTGTAATTGGATTTCAGCCAAACCAAATAAACTAAGTGCGGGAAATGAAATAAATAAATTATAAACAAAAAGTAAAGTGCTGGAAATTAAATGTGGAAATAAAATGTGAGAAAATAAACACACACAACTAAAATTAAATAAAGCAGTAAACTAATCTATAGAAAGCAAATGCACAAATTAAACAGGGGAGGACTACTATAGGGAGTGGGCCCAAGCCCCCGCAGATAGTCCGCCCGGCTAGCTATGTAGATCTTGCTCGAATAAGAGGAGTTGCACTCTTAATTAATTAAACAATAAAATAAAATAAGTTTTGTGTAAAATTAATCATTCATCTCCCTTTGTTCATCTGGCCTGCGTCTTTATATAAAGAGCAGCCAGATCTCATTACAATAACAAATCAGTCTATTTTAATCACATGATGTGATTTAGTTACAATTGATTCTACACATATTTTATTCTTCTATTTTAAAGTATGTTCGTTCACCAGAAGGATAAATATAAACATCATTAGGTGTCGTAACAACAAATCCTAAACTAATGCATCCTAAAAATAATAATATGCTTTAAGAGATTTACAAGGTCAATCGGCCAATCGGTTGATAATAATAACAAGCACTTTATTCTATTTAATAAATGCATGATTAAAATAGATCTCCTTTGTCTTCACGTGCAACCTCCTCCATAGTCCTTGGTCAACCAGTCAAAGTTGACTTGGTAAATCTTGCAAATTATGAAAGCATGGAGGCGCCTTCTTTATAAGGAAGGCACCTACTTTTGTTAGGCATCTTCCTTATAAGGAAGGTGCCTACTTCTGTTGGGGGTGCCTTCCTTATAAGGAAGGTGCCTACTTCTATTGGGGGCACCTTCCTTATAGAGAAATATAGAGAAATGCACCTGCTTCTGCTTGGTACCTTCCTTGAAGAGGAAGGCGCATACTTCTGTTGGGCACCTTCCTTGAAGAGGAAGGCGCATACTTCTACTGGGCACCTTCCTTGAAGAGGAAGGCACCTGCTCTCATGCCTTAGTCTCTGAAAGCTAGGTCCAAGTGGATGTAGACTAGAAAACACCATATTAGTAATGAAACCTGCATTTATACACATTTCCCACTAAAAACACCAATCAAGCATAATACCGGATTTTCTATCAATTATATGCATAAGTTATATAAAATACATCTCATATGCTAATTGAACCAGTGATAATTCTCCTTAACCGTGTATATAAAATGAGCATTTTTTGTGCTCATCAACTTATAGATTAGCTAACTTTTGGTGACTTGACTTACATAGTAGGTCAGTACAATTGCATGCATAAAATCATGGTTAAACGGATCCTTCACTCACATACACATTGGTTCATGAAAGTTGTCTTGCATCACTACCTTACTCAAAATTGGTAAATCAACTTCACAAAGCACACACATTTGATCTTTGAGAGATTTTTTATCATTATGTAAATCAATATGTATACATCACACACTCTTTCTCAATAAATTTGACTTTATTATTGAAATAATATAAAATATTTCTTTGAAATTTTTTTAGAAAACATCAGTTTGTAACCATTTGCATTAATCCCTACAAATCACTTCATTTTAGCAAATTACAGTATATATTGTCCTCCAAATTTTCAACATGTGACATAATGATTTGTTTCCAATAAACTTGCATTTTTAAATCATACATAATCATTTATCATGCATTTGCATTTTGACTTCGCGATGATGGTATAATTCCTAGTAATAACTTTACCTTCAAAATTCATACTAGGAATTCTATGCCTAGCACAAGTCATCCTTCAAAAATTTTCATGCTTAAATCACTTTATATCCCTCACAAATACAATATTTATCAACCTATTTTCTCAAAATCAATGTCTCTTAAAAACAATCAACATCCTCTTTCATCATCATAAGCCTCAAGGTTAATCTTGAGCCCACAATATTTTTGGTATTAGCAATACAAAACTTCCTCACAACAGGATCTGCTTCATGACCTAGAGATCATTGATCTCCACCAATGGTCATATAATAGCACAACATCCTTTTGAGGTTCATTGCTAAGAAATCAAATTTATCATTTCACAAAAACATCCTTTGACCTCCAAAAACACTTTATAAAATCATTTTCCTTTTAAGTTAAGCATGATCAAAAATATTTAAAAAATCAAAGCATGATTACAAAGATTATGTAACACAACCATCATAAGCAAATACAATAAATCATCCACTAAATCAAATCATTCAAAGTCGCATAGACAAAAAGGATCAATATATATATATATATATATATATATATATATATATATATATATAATCAAAACATATAAGTACAAAATGAAGTCGACTGGTATGCCACAATCTCCAAAATTGGCATACTCAATCACTAAGGGATATATTACAAAAACTATATACATCTATCACCCTATGGTCTCCTCAAGCCCCTAGAGCTCTGATCCTTGTCATCCTCGCCAGGGAGTCATAGTGGTCTAAACTCTATCGCCTCTATAGCTATCCTAGGAACTTAGTGAGACACTAATCTCGATCAGCTTGAATTCACTAGCTCTACGAGTAATAGCTATCTTTGCTCCATAGGAACTATTGCAAAATACAATCCCTAATAGAAACCTGATAGCTAAAGAGCCTGAGTTAGCTCTCCTCTTAAACTACTCCTCCCTGATCAAGTTGACTGGGAATATGTCGGAATAAGATATCTAGCTCCCTGAGCCACCTGAGCCTGTGCCTCTATGAGCTCTACCTCTAAATTTTGGACCCGAGTTCTCATAATCATGTTCTCCACCCGTAGAGCTACCAACTCACTGCTCTCTCCCTCCTCTATCAGCATGCCCTTTTTGAGAGAATCAGGTCTTTCCTCCTACTGAGGATATTCTCTCCTCTCCTCCCTCTTCCTTGTCCCAAATTCCCTCTCCCATTTAATCATCCTCTAGATCTGATGTCCTCCCCTAGTGCAAGGCCCATATATCATAGGGGGTACTTGTATCCTCTACTATTTTTGGTTAGTAGGGCATTATTGATAAATAACTTGCTCAACTACCTAGTGGATCGGACCTCTCAACCTGGTAAGTCATGCAGGATGAATGCTATCATACCACTATGGATACCTCATAGTCACTCCAACATCATCACCCTCTATCATAGACACCACATAATTATCTGGTTGAGGTTCCAAAAATCAAACCATGTCTAGAGCACCACTCACTATCATGGTATCTCGTGTCAACCTTTAAAAAGTGATATGCCTAGTCCCAGGGATATCTTGCTATAAACCAAACTACCACAAAACCTAGTCAACACAGTGCAACTCCACCTCACCCTACTCCATCCAAAGCCAAATAAATCGCCTCACATGATCCAACTCAAAACCATTCTCTCCCCATCCTGGAAGCTCTCTTTAAGACCTCCACTAGATTTCACGTGCAGTTAACTCGTCTATCAACCTCCTCACTGTGTCAAGGCTAATCCGCTCATGGTGTCCTCTATGAAAGTACCAGTAAAACACTTTGGGCCTCTCTGCTACCACTCTTATAAATGGTAGCCCTACAATTCTTCATACTGTTATGTGCTCCCAACACCATACCTGTAGAAAATAGGTAAGCACCAATGCTTTACCTCTTTGGTAAACAACCCTAAAAAGTATCTTGTACAACTGATATAAAATGTATGGGCCCAAAGGAAATCATAGAGTTTGATCCCTCATATTAGCAATGACCTCTGTAATATTCCATGGTAGATGTCAACCATTGATATGGAATAATTAGCCCTACATTCGTACCACTAAGAACCACCATCAATCGAGAGACCCCAGCTATCTAATCGAGTCTCTCAATGTTATCTCTACCCTTGTCAAGCAAGAATCTTGGATCCCTAGATAATCACTGCATCACTTAGACCTTATTTCTAGATGCAGATATAAACATACCTCTGAGAGGTACCCTCAATATCCTCTAGATATCCTCTAGTGTCAAGGCCATCTCCCCCGTTGGTAGCTATAAATAGGAAGACCTCAGATACCACTACTCATCCAATGCCATCAATATCCTCAAGTTTGTCAATATTTGTGGCATCTCTACCACATGTCTCAATCGCATAGCCTCTACAGTAGTCCTTTCCACATCTATAAGGGTAACCAAATCTGCTTGGATACTACTGAATCTTCACTCCCTATTCTTCAAAATTGCTCTCTGTCAACACAAAAAAAAAAATAACATTAGCAGTTAATATCAATGATCAGATCTAAAATTACGATATCGAACTTATTTTGGTGATATCATCTTATTCGATATCATCGAAATCATGCTGATATTATCAATATCGACCTCATTTTGATGTTATCGAATAAGTTGATATCACTAAAATCAGGTCGATATCATTAAAATCAGGATGATATTGTCGAAGTAGACCTGATATCATCGATACGACTGTGCAATGATAGCCATGCCCTAAAAATCCAAATTTAACAAAAATTAAATGCTAAAACACAAAAATTTCTAGGCTAAAGAGGTTTATGATCCTTACCCGTATGCTCCCTGTCCTCGTTCGCACCTCATCAGCTCAGTTTCTAACATTGGTAATTTTCTCCTCAAAGTAAAAGTTTATCAGTAGTGAAAAGAAAATGAATTAGGTTTTACCCTAACCTTTTTCTATTTTATTTCATTTTACCCTCAATTCAAAAATTTTAAGTTTTCCACCAAACGCAAAATTTGGCGTAAAAACTCAAAGGGGGTATCACACCTAATGCATTTTACATTAAAACTTGAAATATCAATATTTTTTGCAATCAATTTTTGCTTTCTCATAAAGCATGTCATTATTTCTTTAAAAAAAAAAAATTCAAAAATGCACTAAAGAGGGGGCAAAATGTAATAGGCTAAAATTGACCCATGTCAAATTACCTTAAGCCAAAAACATTAAAAAAATTAATTAAAACAGCTTTCTAACCTCCTACCTTGATTTTCGTACCTGTATCAAGTTTGTTTCTAACCTCCTAATGATATCAACTCTATTTGAAGGATATCAGACATCCGATATGATATCAACTTCATTGTACGATATTGGATGTCCAATCTTGTCCAAAATTGAAAATTACCCAAAATAGCAAAATGCCAAAATTTATTGTAACCTTTTTTTTCGTACCTGGCCAATGGCATGGATGTTACAGTATCAAATCAACCGATATCATCCAAATTGGGAGAGATCATAACTCATTTTATTTTTTAGCCCAACCCACCTTACTCACCTTACCTATTTAATCCAAGCACTTCATCTATATTCTCCCTGTCTTGCAATCATTCTTGCATCCTTAGTATTCTAGTGCATATTTTTATTCTCACATTCTTTTGCAAGTTTAGAGGTCTGGAGTTGCGTGTCAATTGATACGATATGATATCGAACATCCAATATCACTCTAAAATGTCTAATCTTGCCTTCTAACATTTGATATTATTTGCGGGCTAATTGGGGGAACCTTCAAACCTTCTATTTACATTTCTAACCCACCCTTTTACATTTAAAAGATTACATCTATTCATCATCTCATTTTAGCATAAAATTTTTCTTTATCATATCAGGATTTCACCACCATTGCATTCATTATGTTATTCGCATTTACAGTTTAAATTCCTATTATTTTCTTTCAAACATTGCACATAATGAGTTTCATATAATATACTTCATGTTTAATCAAGTTCATGTTATACTGCAAATCTTATTTTTTCTATCAATTCATGAAATTGCAAGTTCTTGACCAGATCAAACCTGCCAGCACCAAATTGAACTTTCTGATACCAGATCGAAAGTCCGATATCACCCTACAACATCTGATGTCACCTGCATTAAGCAAATATATTCTACATCAACCATCCAGATTGAGTAAGATCACAAAATTTATTTGATAATCAAGAATTACATTTGTTTATTCCCTATTTTATGTTATGTGTTCTATTCATCTAAAGAAAAATTGCATGTAGTATAGGTTTAGTTGCATTTGTCCAAATTAGGTGAATGTGAGTGCATTAAAAGGAACACATCAAACAACTCCCAACCTAGGTGTGGAAACTACCATACAAATGTTTCCTGGTGAACCCACCCAATTCATCGACAATCACTAAAGAAGGCACAACATCAAGTGCCTCTCCTTTGAGGTGTAGACCCATCATTTTTTCATTCCCCTTCGAGGCACGGATCCATTATCCTGAAGGAAATTAGTGAGAAAATTTTAGAGCTACATGTATTTTGTTTGCATTTGAAATAATAAAAACATAAAAAAGTTGTATAGTAGGGTTGAAAGCTTCCATTTTTACTTTTTTAAGTTGGAACAAGATTACAATACCTAAGTATACTCCTGTTTTTGGAATAACTTGATGATTCGGGGTAGAATAATTGGGTGAACCCTCCATTGTTGGAATCACTTGATGATTCAGGGTGGGTCTTAAGCGATGTAACCCTAAGTTCTTTTGAGGAGATTAGTGTTAATATTCTTGGATTATGGCTTAGAGAAGTGAAATAGGGTGTTTCCAACATTGAGTGAACACTATAGAAAACATAAATCTTAAAATAAATCACACACTTTACACATCACACATTAAACAATAGTGAGTTGGATTTCATCACCAACCATTGTTCGATATTGGTGATGGTGGGTTTTATCTCTATATGTCATCTCACCCATAGAAGCCATAGTCACCCATGAGCAAACTTTCTAGATTTCATCACCAGAAAAAACCTCATTTTCCATCTAGCCTTAGATTCCACCTTGCATAATAGTTTAGTTTAGCACATCTACAACACACAAATTCCACATAAAAAAATTTGTTGTAAAACATAGGATTGAATTTCTTGTTTAATTCTATGTGTTTTCCATTTGTATTTTCTTTCTACACATTCCACACTCACCATTCCCAACTCACTCATTACCTTATGGTTTCAAATCAAATCCAAGAAAATATTTTGATTAAAATATTTGTAATCCAAACCACTTCATCGATGGAGTGTTCCACATCTTTCCCTACCACTTTTGTGGTTAACCTTGTCAGTGTGATACAGATAAGCTATTCTAGTTTTTCTACAGGACCCTCACACACCGTGTATACCTCAAACACTGATGTGTTACATAGAGCCACCAACATCCCCATTCCAAGAACTGAGCCATCATCTCCCACCAATCCTAACATCACCCACATATACATGGCTAAATTTGGAATATTTCTAAGATCTGCTAAATATGTTCTAGATCAAATCAACAACCCACCCAGGCATGATCCTTCTTCTTAGTAGGAACTTATCCATTCACAGCCTTTGAGTTTTACCCAGGTGTATAACAACTCTTTTTTGAGTCCAAAGCACTTTCATTCCATATTCATATACTACCATATATGGCAATCCATTATACGAATCACATATCAATGCTACTCCACAAATGCCAGCCTCCACTACATCCACCACATCCCACTAAATTGCAATCCCTATTGCAACTTACCCTCCACCTACTTCATCCATTCCCACCACATCTACATCATTTTCTTCAGATATTTCCATACAAGAAATATGAAAACACCTCAATAAATTTCTCAAGGATCGACAAAATGCTCATTCTTGTCCCCAATAACAAGTACATGTGGTAGAGCTTAAGCCCCAGTCAGTTCCAACCTAGCCTACATTCATTTCATCAAATCCATCATGGCTATCACAATCTTCTATGGTTTCCATACCCACACCTCCATCAACCCACACCCATTCCATTCCCACAAGTCAACCCATTCATAGTCCTCAAACCTCATCTCCATTTCATCATCCACAATCATTCCTTCATCAAGCCCAATATCACCAAATTCATTCTAATCCATCAAAACATAAAAATCTCATCACCCCTCAACATTTCACCAAATCATCTCCACATAATCTTCAAGTAATTCAAGGCTTCCACATACCTGGGGAAGACCCTAAAAATTATGTTTTTCAACAGTAGATTGATAGCTTGATACAATATACTCCTAGTATGATGAACCATAAGCCAACTTTAAGATAGCTAATCAATCAACCAATTCACTTTTTGGTGCCATAACCACCATATATTATATATTTTACAATACCAAAATTTGATAAGAGGACTAAAGACCTTAGAGATCATGTGAGCACATTCATTCATTCATGTTTTTGAATCCAAAATCAAGATGCCTTAATGCTCAGAACCTTCCCTTAGACATTGGAGGGAGATGTCATAGGGTGGTATAACCATCTAGCTCATCATAGTATTTATACTTTTGAATAGTTAGTAGACCAATTTCTCAAAATATTTTTCCTCAATGTTCAAAATAAAATTTCACTAACTGACTTATATAATCTTAAACAATTTGACAATGAGTTAGTCTATGATTTTGGTAACCATTGGAGGGTTGTTATCACAAAACTACCATTCTACCTACCAATGGAAGAGCTAACTCGATTGTTCACCAAGATTTTCTTAAAGCCCATATCTTGGTTATTATAATTACAACAGTATAAATCATTTGAAGAAGCTCTTGCCTAGGCTAGCATAATTAAGGAAATCAAAATCCAAGAAATAGTGCTAAATCCTAAAAATAAATAATAGCAAAACAAAGGCCAATCCAAAGGAATTTATTCTAGCCAATCCAAGCCAAATCAGGCTAATAAATAAAATCAAGTAAATCAAGTGGTCATGAGCCAACCGATAGTGGCTCAAAAATAACAACCAATTCAACAATAACTATAAAAAATTGTATATCAAGCAATTCCCCCACCATCACAAGTTCAAAACATAGTGCTAACTATGGAAAATTACCAACATCAATAATTTATTCGATAAAATCACCAATACACCCCTTTATTCGAGTCATATGCCTCCATATTTTATAGATTGTATGAAATAAACCAGCTTGCCTTACCTAAGATCAAAATAGATGATCACACTAAATGTAGCAAAAGCTATTGAGAATATTTTTTTTGCCCTTATCATCGACAAAATGGGTATGATATTAATAGTTGCTACACATTTAAAGATATAGCGCAAGACTTAATTGACTTAGGGGACATCAAGGTTGATAGTCCCTTAGCTCAACAAAATCAAAACCTTGGCATCTATAAAACACCACTTCCCCATCATGAGGAAGCAAAACCAACAATAAGAGGGTTAAACACCAAGGTTCCTAATCAAGTTAACCATATTTAACAATATCAAGGTTTTATGGGTGAAATTCATGTAGCCATCTGAGGTTAAAAATGCACTACCAATCAACAAAATGCACAATAACAACTTGTTCAATCTCCCATAGCACCACCGAAAAGTGTCTCAACTTGCCAATTCATCATCCTCTATTCAGTTTTTTGCCAATTCTTCCCAACCAATTCACATTCCAAACCATCCATATCCACCCACTTATCCTCCCAATCATCCACAAATGTCAATAATCTCTCTGAGTAGCCGACTAACCACTAGCATTAAAATATCTTTAGTAACACTATCCATTTATGAGCTAATTCAACAATCTCCCCCACATTGTAAGGAATTAATGGAGAATATAAAATCCACTAAACTCCAATCTCAAGATGTCAATGTTGTAATAAATTTTATGGAAATTATCCAAACATGTGTGGAGCCTGCTATTACATTCTATGATTTTGAAATCAAACCAATATCGTCAGGATCAGTGGACCCTCCATTGCATATTATGGCTCAAATTGATTGGAATCCATTCAAATGAGTTTTGATTGATACCAACTCCTCTATAAATATCATAACCATTTCCACTCTTCAGCATCTTAATCTCCTACCATCTCACATCACCAAATCCACCTTCACCTTAAAATCATTCAACAATGCTCTCTGATCCATAATTGGCACTGTAGTTTTACTCATCAAAATGGGGGTAAAAATTTTGCACACAATGTTTCACATCTTGGAAGGGTCCATTGCATACAATGTACTCCTTGGATATCCTTGGATTAGGGAAATGATATATGCTATATACTTCATCAATGTTTAAAATATATACATGAGGAAAAAATCATTTGCATACCAATGAATGCCAAACCATTTAAGTATTGCAATTTCATTTCAAATCCCTATGATTCCACCCTCTCATCCACTCATATTTTCTAAATATCATCAACCACATAATCCACCATACCATCCACCTCTTCATCTAAAGTTCCTATTCTGTAGGAACTTCTCATCACTACCATACATCAAGCTTCCACATATATACCCCCATATTCATCATCATCAATTACATATACATGTAGTCAAGCCCAATCCACATCAACCCCATCATCATCATCAACATCCTCCATCATCACTCACTCCACATCATCACCTATTCATCAAAAATTTCAACCAAATACACCTTCATCCGCATTAGTTGATGTCTCAAATATCAAATTAATATATTGTGATATGCCATTCCAGTCCATACCTCTCTCATTATCAGATCCCCAAGACAATCCTAAGCCTCAAGTCATTCATAAGCCTTTCACATCTACTTCCACATACACCCCCACATCATACCAAGTTGAGTTCCACCTCATTAATATTGACATTGATGAATACATGGTCTAAGATTTTAATGTCACACCGCTTAATATCCAAACTACTAGGGATTACAATTGCCCACATGACTCATACTTATCTATAGAAGCGGTGTATAACATGGGTTCAGTTTCCAATAGCATAAATTTTGTGTTTGGGGAGATTGATTCATCATCCAATCCATCTTCCCTAGATGAACCCAAGCAACTAATACTTACCAACATACAACACATGTCAGGTTTCCCATCATGATACTTTCATTGAGTCAATTGGTAAGGCTATGACCTAGGACGACATAAACAGGGAATGCATGAGCTCATTGATACTCCATATTAAGAAGTGCATGACCATTCAGGTTTAGGCTATCACCCTCATTCTTTCACCTCTTATTTTGAACAAGCTTTTCAAAATCTTAATTTGAATTCAGAAGAAGAAACCCTTCACCCCAATGAATTTGAAGAAGAAATCTATGAAGAATACGATGTTATATCGATAGATTCTGATGAATTTTATGAGGAATTGGCACCCATAATTCCATTTACCAAACAGGATGAGTATTACCTTAGAATGTTTCCCATACATTAACCCATATTTCATTTGCTCCTTCCTAGGGAGTGAACTGAACCAACCAGTGAACCACCTCCATATAAATAATCCACCTTATCAGATTTTTTTTGTTCTTGTAATATATGTACATAACATAAAAAAATAATAATAAATAAATAAATAACACACAAAAATAAAAATAAAAAAAATCATTGCATTGCATGTACATGGCCTTTTTACCTGTTGCATTTATTTGTGTTACTCGCTATTGTTTAGGTTCCTAGAGTTCTAGCATTGGTTCTAGCATCGGTTGGAAATGCTAATATAGGAAGCTAAATATTGATTAACCATGTTCTTTGTACAATAAATAACTGGTTGGTCTTTTAATAGGTCATGGTAGTTGCTTTGTTTCATGGTTTTGTTCATTTCTTGTTGTTGCTTAATCTGCACCATATCAAGTTCTAGATCTGGTTACATTTATAATTATTTTACTTTTGCTGAGAACCCTAGAAAAGTCAATACTGATGGAGCCTCTAGACGGAACCCTGGAAAATCCAGTGTGGGAGGAATTGGTAGACTTTCAGATGGCTCCTTGGTTTTTACTTTTGCTGAGAATTTGGGTATTCTTTCCAATAACCTTTTTGAGGGGTATGGTATCCTCGGAGGCCTTCAGGAGGCTACTAAGGTTGGATGGGAAAAGGTGTTAGTTGAGTCTGACTCTCAACTTATGATTAATCTCTTGAAGACTCCTAAGAATCATAAGGTGGATTGGAGAATAAAAATAATTATTGAGAAGATTTAGTTAATCCAGATGGGATTTTTAAAAGTTGATTACAATCATGTGGTCAGAGATCAAAACAAGAGTGTTGATGCTTTAGCTAATTGGGCTTTGGACAAAGGTGATATTACTTGTTATGTCCACCCTCCTCTATGGTGGGCTTCTCAAATTAGGGAAGCTCTTCTTTCTATCATTTCTTTGGATGGCTCCAGTTTCGAAGGTACCTAGTTTCTTCTTGTTTTTTTTTTTTGCTTCTCTTTGGTTCATTCAGTTTTTTTTGTTCCTTAGCTCATTCTATTCTTTATTTTGT
The DNA here is from genome assembly GCA_028583015.1 of Wollemia nobilis. Classification (NCBI taxonomy): domain Eukaryota; kingdom Viridiplantae; phylum Streptophyta; class Pinopsida; order Araucariales; family Araucariaceae; genus Wollemia; species Wollemia nobilis. The sequence goes on along the minus strand of JAQPPZ010000710.1, from coordinate 5,919,700 downwards.
TTCCTCTGTTGATTCTTGCCTTAATAGTCTTTTGGTCTAGATAGGTCATTGTTTTGTTCAATTTTTTTTTTTTTTTTTGTTTTTTAAGGTTGGTGGGTTCTTTTTTTTTGTTTTTGTGTTCTTTGTGTTGTTTTTTTTTGTTCTTGTGTTTTTGTTGTTTTGTTTTTTTTTATGTTTTTTATTATTGTTCTTGTGTTTTTTTTGTTCTTGTTCTTGGGTTTCTCTTTGTTTGTGTTCTTTCGTGTTTTTATGTGTGAGTGTTTTCTATGTTTTTTGTTTTTGTTTATTGTATGTTGTTGGTTGTTTTTTATTTTTATTTTTATTTTATTTTTTTTAATTTTGCAGGTTTTGGTTGTGTTTATTTTTCATGTTTTTTTTGGGTTATGTCTTTGTAGTGTTCTATTATTTTTGTCTTGTTTGTGTTTTGTTATGTGGTTCTTGTGTTTTTCTATGTGGTTTGTGTTGTGGTTTCTTTTATCTTATTGTGTGTGTTTGGTTGTGCTTTTGTTTTTGACACACTCAAGGAGCATGTTTTTTATTTTATTTTATTATTTTTGTTGTTATTTACTTATTTTTAAATTGGTTTTGTGTGTTTGTTTGCTCCTTGAGTATGTCAAAGGTGGTTGGCCAGGTCCGAGTCCTGGGTATTTTTTGTGGAATGGATACCCCTGACTCCTTGGGTCTTACCCGAAAGTGGCATCCCTTTTGGGATGTTTTCCACAAATAAAAAATAAAAAATAAAAATAACCAACCATAGGCAGATTTTGGACCAATAGTTCCTTTTGGATGAAATTCATCTTTGTGTGTTACTTTGAGAGTCAAAGTGACCACATTTTATTCTCATCTTCTTTTAATCCTTGATGCTCCTATTCTACCATGGATCTTGGGGAGGCCTTTAGGGAACCAACAAGATTGGAAGATAAAGAAATATTTTATAGCTAGAGCTCTTTCAAGAAATTATGTTCTTCCCTATCCTTTAGGTATTAAGTCCCTCTTGGGAGAGGGAAGGGTTTTACCTTATGACCACCTTACTTGGTGATAGGGATTAATATTATAGTCTATAATATTACCCATCCTCACTGGATCATGCTATGTTGAATTTAATACCCACATGGATTGTACATATTAAATACCGATTGTAAAGGTAAACACACCTATAAATATGTTTTTGACTAATGCAATTCTGAGTTTTCATTATGCCAATTCTTTGTGTTCTTGATCTCAAGTGTTGCTTATGTATCATTGGTATTAGAGATAAGCATTGGATAGGTGATTATCCTTTTCCTATAGGCCAATCTGGTTCAATAGAGGAACAAGAAAACAACCAGTGGATTTTGTCTTTGGAGGAACACTCTTTCATTTTTTTACAAATGCCTTTGAGCACTCCTCAATTAAAAATATTTGTTGGGGTTCCTCTAACCACTGACCTTCATCTAGCCAAGGTCCCTCTGACCTCGACCCTCGGCTCTTGATACAAGTTCTCAAAATTGGATTTGTCATTCCTTGACAACTTTATGCAGTCCTACAAATCCTTGCATATTTTTGGCTCTTCATTCATTGCATTTTTTGGTTTGATCGGTAATCCTTGGTGCTTGGTTCCTTCTTGGTGAGATTCCTATTCTGCACATTCATAGGAGGAGCAGATCTACTCTCTGTGAAGGTATAAAAGTTCTTTGTAAAGAGATCTACGGTGTTGTCCATTCTTCATTTGATCGAGGGTGAACATATAGAGTTCAAGGAGTAGAAAAATTTCATACATTCCTATGCATTTGAATCTACGTTGAGCATCTTCTCACATATCTTGGAGGAGCATCAAAGTTACACAAATCTAAAGCAAGGAGATTTAACAAGACATCGATCAAATAATGCATACCTTTATGAATATCGATGAAGTAACAAGATGTTGATCAAGGAACGTACACCCTAATGAAGATTAGCAAAGGTAAGGAGGTTTAACAAATCTCTCTGGTGGTTCCTACAGCATAAATTGACAAATCAAGGTTCAAATTTTCTTGTAATTTTTGGTAAGAGAAGACAGTGTTTGATTCAAATCATGGCAACATTTGGAATTTTTAGGCATATAAAACCATTCCTTTGAGTGATATCTGGTCCGTAGATGTAGATTCAACTCAAATATACCATTTGAACATGATTCTATAGTTTTTTGATGGAAATCGTAGATGTTTTTGTTTTCTGATGACTCAAAAAAACTCCAGCATCCAAAATTAATATTTTCTAAGGTTTTTAAAATTTATTTAACATTTTTCAATGGTGTGTTTTGTTCGATGTGTAACCACCAAAAATGCTCACACCTAGTCTAACTATTACAATTGATAAAAGATACAAAAATAGGCATGCATAAATTGACAACAAGAAATGAAATGAATACAAGGAATCCTTTATTAATTTTAATGGAGTCAAATTATAGATTCGTCCCTCTTAGGGATACCCATTTGATACATCAATTACAATAGCGTCTAATCCCTCTCAAGGGTAGATGCGATCAAATACCTTCTAGGGTGACACAAACTACTCTAGGGTGTCGATGACCCTCTTCTCCATGATTAGAGGTATTTTCTGCCTTGCATCCCAAAACCCTGTTAGTCTTGCATGCAATAAACAACAAGAAATAATTAGCAACAAAGGAGGCCTCTCTTAATGAGGCTTTTAGGAGATACTTGCACAAAATATGTAATGATTAGAAATAATAAAGAAAGTGCAAGAAACATATTAAACCTATATTGATCATGAAATAATATCCTACAATATGTAAAAGAAAAGCAATTGCATCTACCTAATGGCCTAATTATGAAATTGAGAACATGGAAGCATGAAATGAACCATTAGTAACACAATTGTAGAAATGAAAGAGAATGACTAAAAATCTTGATTATACTAATCAGAGTCTCTAAAATGCTAATTAATCCAATAATGAGACTAATCTAACCTAGCTAAACAATCTGCAAAAGGAAAAACAAGGGAATCTACCCTAATTTTCTCACTATGGGTTTGATGCACGGGTGGCACTGTTCACCGCGACTGAGAGCCACGACTGAGCTTTGAGTAGGTTTGCCCTCCAAATCAGGGCTTTCTCTCTAATCCACCTTATCAAATTGATGTCCAAGGGTCGCCTCTATGTCCTCTAATAGGTTTGGTGGTTGAATTGATCTGATGGTGCATGGATTGCATGAATTGACATTTCTTGGCTCTCCTAGGCTCCTAGGGCTTCCATGGTAATTTTATCTCCAATTGGGTAGAAAAAGTATCCCTCTCAATGCATGTAGTTGGCTATGCAATTTTACAGGTGCATAGTAGGGCTTCGCTGCTCAATTGATAAATGTTTCTACTTAATATGGCTCTCATATTTGGTAGGGCTTCGTTGTTCAATTGAAAGCTTCTCTAGACTTATCCCCAATTTGGAGGGGGATCTTATAGCATTTGCCCAGGGCTAGGGATGGCTTCCTCATGAAGCCAAGATCAAGATTGGGTGGTTGAGCTTGTTGGACAGAAGGATCCAAAACCTTCCTCACTCAAACCACTCTAATCTGCAACCAATTGGTCATTGCAACCAACTTTGGGATCGGATGAAGGCCAACTGATTCTCAGTCCTGACCACGGATGACAAGCATGGGTAGAACTGCTAACCGCGGGTGTCATCAGCGGCTAGAACTGATTAGGAAAAGGTGCCCAATTGAGTGGTAAAAACCACTGCTATACCTTGGATCTATCCAAAGGTCTTCCATATGGTCTTCTAGCATGTCCCATATGAGTAGTCACCTCGACATGATGCATTTTAGGTGTCTACAGATGCCCCTTTTGAGATGTTTTGTGAGATTGAACAATGTTGAGCAAAAATAGACCTCCTAAAATGATGTCGTAGGTTGGATGATGATCATTGATCTGATCAACATTAGATGCCCCAAGTCTAGCAAAATGATGCGCATCCTCGAATCATTGCTTCTAACTAGATGAAAGGCTTAAATTTGAAAAAGTTTGCACTCGTCATCAGACATTTGGATAGCATCAATGCCAAGTAGGCTTTCATGCTTGTCAATCTGAAAGGAAGAGAGTTACAAACTAACGTCATATTTGCTATTTTCCCCAAGCAAAGGGGTAATCTTATGATAGTCTTTAGCAATGATTCACAAGGATGAATGTAATTTTGACAAGATCAAGGGATCTTCTATTGACTTTGATTATGATTTGATATTATGACTACCCCCTCAAGTGATGAGTCAATGAGGGTAATGACAATTAAATGAAGCGATGAGGTTGCTTGACCACTATGAATGATCTTTGCACAAATTAAGATTTAGCATTTGAATACTTGGCAAGGCCTAATTAGCTATGATTACACCATTTAGAGTAATTACCTATTCCTATCCCATGGAGCGGTCCAGCCATGAAGGCCTTATTAGGGAATCAAAATGATAGCAATATCTATTAGGCTTGTAGTGAATCATAATGTCGATGATATGCTAAAAAGTGTCATAGGAGAATTACGATGAATATCTCGTTCCCATGGAGCAGTCCGATTGTGTAGGCCTTCTTAGGGATTGAAATGAAACATAACAATTCATAAATGATGAATTTACCCCAAATGTCCTTATGGTAATTTACTCATCTTTCCGGATTGCATGGATCGCAAGTCGTTGCAACCACCAAGTGTATAGGGTAAATAACTGAATACGAGGTGCATTTGGATTTTGATTTTTTTGATTTTTTTTGTTAATTTTGAATTTTTTGAATTATCTGGTCTAATTAATATCCTTGATTTGACCTTTTAAGGCTCTCCATGATGGGAATTTGGAGCAATTAATGCAATTTTCTAACCGCTCTTGTCAGAAGCAGGCCAATTCCTTAACCGTGGATGTCAACTACGGGTGGAAAACCCTAATCCGGGGACCACGGATGTCAACCGTGGATCACATCAAAATAAAAAATTATAAAAAGTTTTTTTCTTTGTAAAATTTTCATTATTCACTTGACAATGATAGTAAAATTGAGAGCTCTAGGAGGTAAAAACTGCATTCTAACACGGAACGCTACCGAAAACTCGACACACTTCCAATTTTCCACACTGATGGTCGATCAGCCAGAATATTTGACCAGTGGAGGAGCCGGTGCTTCCAAGGTAACTCAAAAATTGAGACCTTGCTTGTCATTACTGGATGTAAAATTAACCTCATTAATTAATCGGTAAATGAACTACACTAAACCATTGGTAACAAACTTCACTATAGTTAGGATTTAGCATAGGTTAGTTAGATGAGGGGGTTTATTTTTATTTTTTGAGGTTTTTCTGGGAAGGGCAGACCCATTTAGGGTTTTTATCCCTAGCCACAGGTGGTAGTCATCCATGGTGGGATTCAAATCCCAATGGTCAAATTTTTTACCACTGGACCGATCATGGTTTCGACCCATGGCGCTCAATTTTTAGAAAAAATTTCAAAAAAAATTATTTTTTTTTTGAGTTTTTCTAGGCACTTAATGTCATTTTTTGCATTTTTGGAATGCTTTTATGATGTTTTTGAAATTTGTGATCATGTTTTTACATGTTTTTGTATTTTTATGCATTTTTTGATTTGTTTTGACATTTTAGAATTATTATTTTTTTATTATTTTTCTTGTTTATTATTTTTGTTGTCACTCAGAATTTGACCAATAGAGTGAGGGAGACCGATCTCCTTCGTGACCTCCATGGTGATCTCACTAATGGGGAGTGAGAGTGGTTCACTGTTGTGGGGTTCGGCTACATCTTGGACCTCCCCACCATTCGGATTGATCAGGCATATCTGACTGCCTTGGCCCATCGTTGGGATGCGCGGACCAACACATTTCACCTACCGATGGGTGAGATGATTGTTACTTTGGAGGATGTGTACCGCATATTCTATCTACTCGATTGATGGTGAGCCTATCACCTCTTCTCCTACCATGGCCAGGAAGCCCGTATTTGATGCCATCTTTGAGAGACAGAGCATTGAGGCGCAGGACCGTAATGCCCATGGAGGCATCCATGTCGGAGAGTGGTTCGAGACCCGATTCTTCTCACAGCGAGAGGTTATATTTATGCACTTGATTATCCAGGTAGTCCTCCCAGACTCTTCAGGTGTGAGGTTCCCTTGGAACCTCCTGTCTTGGACCAGAGAGGTGATGGTGAGCTCGACCCAAGATCCTCTCATTCTATCATGGGGGAGCACCCTACTAGCACAACTCTACTACGAGCTATATTAGATCACATGCCAGAGCAGAGTTCAGCATCAGCTTCAGCATCCTCCTCTAGGTTTGGGGTTGGAAACACATCTTGATTGAGCGCCTTGTTGATTTACCTATTTCAATCACTGACATCGACGATGAGAGTCAATGTTATGTCACCTACTGGCCCTAGGAGTGAGAGGGCTTTATGAGTAGGTCTCATGCAGGAGACCTAGAGCACTATATTTCCATATTTGCATAGCTCTGCCCTCATCAGATACGATGGTGACCATATGGACTATCCATCCTAGATAGAGGTAGGCAGGTACCTGTGTTGGGCATGCAGAGATAGATGGATCTTTAGTCGGAAGGCCGACATACGTGAGTACCACTTCTACTCTCGTGTGTTGAGGTAGTTTGGGATCCGATAGGATGTCCTAGAGTTTCCACTCATCTATAGATACCTGGTCCTAGAGAGGGACCTGACTTGGCCCCAGGTGACTCCATTGGGGGATGATGACGATGACTTTCAAGAGTCAAGCCAGATGGATGCAGGCACTACTCCTAACTATGATGGATGGTGGGCTGACTTCTAGTGGCATGGAGAGGGTCCTCTAGGCCGACCAGCTAGTGGATTCGTAGCAGAGGGCACAGAGGTGGACCCTCAGGGGCGCAGGACCCGCTAGTGGATAGAGGGTGCATGGGGCACAGGGGTCACTGTAGAGGAGGGCCCACAGGTGGAGGTAGAGGAGGAGGCATTAGAGGAGGGTGAGGCACCTCTAGACAGTGAGATTGGGCAGTTGAGAGCCCAGATTGCCGACCTCCAAAGCCAGGTTGGGAGACTGTAGACATAGATTCTACATAGGGATACTACCATCACCATGATAGAGGTGAAGCTCACTCATGGGGAGAGGCGGTGGCAGGGATATGAGGAGGAGAGGATAGCTCTCCATGCACAGGTTACTATTATAGATACTCGGATTACACAGCTCACAAGCGAGCTATATCTGGCACAAGCATAGCTGAGTGTCGTGACTACTGAGAGGGACCTGCTTAAGGTGGCGAGGGGAGATCCCTCATCTTCATAGGCTATCATGCCACATCTGGTAGTACCCTCTACTTTGCTACCAAGAGGTCATGATCCCATGGCAGAGATCCGGCATCTACATTCCCTTGTGGAGGAGGGTAATGAGTGATATACAATGAGTGCAACTCGCATCTTCCAACTGGAGGGCTACATTATGTTGATAGGTGGGGAGGTACCAGAGGATACCCACACTACAGGGACTCAGAGGACCAAGTCTAGGACCAGGGAGACAGGGCAGTCTTTTGAGCCATAGGACACACAGGACTGAGAGGACTCATAGGTCTTTGAGCACTCATGGTGCTAGCTCATAGAGGACTCACAGGGATGGCAGAGGTGATGGAGGTGCCTCACAGACTGGGGGTGCAAGCCCTATCTAGTACCAATCTTTAGAGATGATTTTTGTACCAATTTTGAGTGTAAGGTCGAGGACCTACACAGTTGTAGCCTATGGGTATTTTGATATACCTTGATACTATGTACTCTTTGACACACACCCTATATATATGATATGACAGTTCATCTCATTATATGTGTACTTTATTTTTGGTATTTTATGTTTATGTTATGCACATGGATGCAATGCAGATATTTGATTTATTGTTATATGATGTGATGTATGGATGACATGCACTAGCTATATGATGTGGATGTAGTGATATACATGTGTAGATGGACTAATTTATGATGCTATGTATACGAATGCAATTTTTGATGTTTAATGCAATTTTTATCTGCTTCACTTGTATGCATTTACTTTATGTTGTTTATGACATGATTCGTGCCATGTATGTATTGCATGTATTTTTGATGATATTGAGTTATTGTAAATGGACATGTATGTTTTAATCACTTAAAACACAATGTATGCAATATGATATGTGGTTTTAACAATCTAATGGATGACACCACAGAATGTATAACAATCATGGATTGTAGTTGCTTTATCTCTTTGTGAAAGATAGTACACCCATATGTGAGATGTAATGATGTATTGTTTTCTATTCATAAGCTTTTGTGAATTAAAAGAATATGTATAATATAATCAGTGGTCGTCTAAATATCATTTCTGACATCCATCCGGTATCTAATTATATAGTACAAATAATACTAATAAACAAACTCTCATAAAATAAATTTATTTTTGATGATTGCATTTTGAAAATTGATTGGTTGTTGCTATTTGGGAATTTTTGAGGTTTACCATGAGACTCAAACACCCTAGTTGACTGATCAAAAGTTGTATACTAGCCACACTAGACTTTTGAAACATAAGGTTTTCGCTAGGATAGGCCCTAAATATTCATTATCCCTATGTGTGCAAGTGAGTATATTTGATAAGGCACAAGCATACCCCGATGTCAAGTGGGATTATTTCAGCCATTGCTAAGATTGGGGGTCACAAATGTCTTACCCAATCCTAGGTTTATATTTTAGTTGGACTAGACCACTAAGGTGATACAAGACACCTGAAGCTAGCTCTTCCACATTCAAACATTGGTCTGTACATAAGCGAGATGCTAATGCATCAGACATATCATCATGCATAAGGTACAGTAGTGCTGACAATTCTAGGGATTCAAGTTCACCCCCTTCTTTTCTTCAATTTTCCATGATACTTGCTCATATAAAGTGATAAAAATCACTATTTATTTTTGTACTATAGTGATAATAATCACTATTTATTTTGTACTTTCCTTTCTTTTTTTTCTTTTGAGCAAGGGATTTGATACTGATTTTACTTCCTTTGTACAATTTTATCTTCATTTGACTTGACTTTTTGGAATTTATATTTGATACTTTGCTTCAAAAACTTCCTTTGGGGATTTTACTTTGGGGAACTATTTCTGGGATATCTATTTAGGATATTGATCTTATGATATCAATATGGGATATCAATCTGGGATGTCGATCTATGATATCGATCTAGGGTATCAATCTGGAGGATTGATCTGGGATATTACTCTGGGATATTGCTCATTTTAACGTAAGCAAGGGATTCTAGGTAGGGAACAAACTTGTCCTTTTTCCAATTACCAATATTTCATGTACCATTCGCATAGGGGGATAAGCAAGAATAACTCTTTTCACCTCAGGATATCCGGTCTTGCTTCATGGCTTTCATCTTCCCCTAGTCCTTATTAGGATTGTTTAATTTTTTGATTAGTGATAGAATTCTGATATGCTAAGGGCTATACTAACTAGACCTCAACTACAAAAGCAAAGCAAGCTTTCTATCAACTCTTGAGAAGACCTCTAGGTATGGTTGAATGACTAGAAAACCCTAGTATATTCTTCATAGCAATAATATGGGTTGTGTTGAAAAACACAATTACTCACAAGGGTGATAAATGATAATGATAGTGCATATATGCATGATTGAAACACAAACGTTGTGTCATTTGTAAGATCGTAAACATAATTCGTTCTAATGCAATAGTGGCGGATGATTATGCCTAATGTAATGCAAATATGAGATGCATGTGTAAAATGAGATGCATGATGCAAAATGCAATGCAATGATACGAATGAAATGCATATGTTTTTTATTTTTGATATTTTTCTAATTTTATGGATTTTGACATTTGGCTTGACCAAAGAGCTTACGGATGCCTTTGGAGCCTTTTGAGATTGACCAAGCGGTGTTAAGAAATTCTTGGAGCCTTTTAGGATTGACCAAGCGATTTTAAGAAACCCTTGGAGCTTTTTAGGATTGACCAAGCGGTTTTAAGAAACTCTTGGAGCATTTTAGGATTGACCAAGCGGTTTTAATAAACCCTTGGAGACTTTTAGGATGACAAAGCAGTTTTAAAAAACCCTTGGAGCCTTTTTGGATTGACCAAGAAGTTTTAAGAAACCCATGGAGCATTTTTGAGTGACCAAAGGGCTTACAGATTCCTTTGGATACTTTTGTGTTTCTTAGGCATAGAATGCTTTAAGATGAAGGATATTGAGAGGTTCAGGCTCTTCAACTCCTCCAAGCGATGTCAAGTGATATGTCCCAGGTCCAATCTTCTCTGAGATCATATAAGGACCTAACCAGTTAGCCGTAAATTTGTCTTGCATTTTTGGTGGTAAATTTGAGTTTTGTTGGTTCTCTTTTAGCACAATATCACCAACTTCGAAGTCTCTCAGATGGACTCTGCTATTGTAAGCCCGTTTTAAGTGCTCTTGATAAACATGGAGGTGCTCGAGGGCATTCACGCAACGTTCATCAAGTAGCATCAATTGATCTAGGTGAGCTTGTCGCATGTGGTGTCGTCATCAATGAACTCTTTCAATGAGATGTGCAGCGTTGGAATTTCCAACTCTAGGGGTATGATGGCCTCAGTGCCATATACCAATGAAAATGGAGTTGCCCAAGTGGGTGTCCGAATACTAGTCCTGTAAGCCCATAAAGCAAGGGGCAGTTGGATGTGCCAATCTTTGTGGTGCTCTTGTACCATATTTTTCAAGATGGAGACCATTGTCTTGTTTGAAGCCTTAGCTTGTCCATTTTCTTGTGGATAATATGGAGTCACAAAATTGTGTTTTATTCTATACTTAGATGTCAAAGCTCTCACAATTTTGTTCTTAAATGATGTTCCATTATCCAACACTATCTTGGATGGTATCCCAAAATGACTTATGATATTGGTGAGTATAAACTCAATAATACGCACTTCAGTTGTCGTTGTCAAGGGAATGACCTCCACCCATTTAGTGAAATACTCAGTAGACGTGATAATAAAGGTATGTCGGCTCGATGACGGAGGAGAGATCTTATCGATGAGATCAAATCCCCACTAAGCAAATGGCCAAGCTACTTGAATGGGCTATAAGGCCTATGATGGTAGGTGTGTAAGATTAGCATGATGCTGAAATTTAACGTATTTTCTGATATACACATTGCAATCCTTCTCCATAGTGGGCCAATAATAACCCATACGAAGGATGTGCTTGAAGATATCCATATTGCTAAAATGGCCACCACACGTACTGTCGTGAGCTTCTAAAATTATCCAAGATGACTCTTAGGGCTCAATACAATGAAGGAGAACTCCATCGTATCTTCTACGATACAGGATGTCTGCTAACAAAACATACTTTGTCACTTTCTGCTTTAATGTGCATTTTGCAATACACAAAAATCCTTGAGGTATTACACCAAGTCTAAGGAAGTCACATATATGTGATGTCTAGTTATGGTAAGCTTTAGCCTCGATCGATAAGACAACATATTCCCGTGTGGTTCTATATTTGCAAATGTATACTGGGAAACAACCTTGTGGTGAATGGTAGTACCACTCCCTGTTGGACCTTACAATATCGATGACCCCAAAGGCACTCTCTTCAAAAATTCTCTGGCTCTATAGAACCACTCATGGTTTGGTTCTACATGAATCATGTTGATTGACCCTTTGTTATCCAAAGCTTCACGTTGCATAGTAGAATGTGACAACATTTTTACATGGATGGTAGTAAAGTCGACAGATAGATTTTGAGGGATTAGAGATCCCAAAGATGCCATTGTATCTACAAATCTATTGGATGAACGAGGTATTGCCTTGATGTCATACCATTCTAGTCGAGCTAGATATGTGTCAAAAATATCCTTGTAAGCTTTCAATACTGGGCATCAACATTGAAATAGTCCCTTAACTTGGTTCACAATGAGAAGGGAATCGCCAAAGATATTTAGCCTTTTTATCTTCATGGCGATAGTTGTTTGGAGAGCCAAAATCAGGGCTTCGTATTCAGCATTGTTATTAGTGCAAGGAAAGTCCAACTTGAATGAAAAGGGTATTGGAGCTCCTTGTGGCATGAAAAACACTATTCCTACACCACCCCCTTGCTCACACTTTGAACCATCGAAGAACAAGGTCATATCGGATTTGTTTTTTGATTCTTTGGGTTCGAGTGCTTCTGATAAGGCAAATACTACATCATCAGGAAGCTCTATGGTGAGGGGCCTACTATTTTTGAGAGGTGCCTTAGCTATATGATCTGCTATGACTTGTACCTTAATGGAATTTTGGCTTATGAATTCCAAATCGAATTCTATCAATAGAATGATCCACTTCATAGTACGTGTATTATGATATGTCTTGCTCATAATATACTGCAAAGGATTTTGTTTGGATATAACATATGTCATATGACTCAATATATAGTGTCACAATTTCTTGGTAGTGAACACTACTGCTAAACATAGCTTCTCCACATATGCATATCCGATCTCATAGCTCACCAAGGTTCGACTAATATAATATATGGCATGTTCTTTGCTTTGCATGTTCTTTTGGGCTAACATGGTTCCCATTGCAAAGTTGTTTGTCGATATATATAAAAAATGGTACATCTAGCCTTGGTGGAGCTAGCACTAGTGACATCACCAGGTATTTCTTTATCTCAGCAAAGGTTACTTGTCAGTCCTCATCCCAATTGAATTGGACCCCTTGTGTAGCAGTCTATTCATGGGTCAGAATTTATCCGATAATTGAGTGATAAATCACTTTATGGATGCTACCTTGCCTTGTAGGCTCCTTAGTTCTTTGATGTTTGTGGGGGGATGCATTTATAGAATAGCCTTGACCTTTTTTGGGTCAACTTTGATGCCTCATTTTGAAACGATGAATCCTAAGAGCTTTCTTGAAGTTACACCAAATATACACTTCTTAGGATTCAACTTGACATTATGCTCTATCAGGCGATCGAAGACCTTCTTCAAGACCTCTGCATGCTCAAAATGCAATAATGACTTTGCCAACAAGTCATCCATATAATATTCTAAGATTTTATGCATATAGTCATGAAAGATATATGTCATAGCCTGTTGATATGTGGCACAAGCATTTTTAAGGCCGAATGGCATAAATTTATAGTAAAATGTTCTCCATGGCGTTATAAATATGGTTTTATGCTGGTCTTCGAGCTTAATCCAAATTTGATTGTAACCAGAAAAACCATCCATTAAGGAGAGCATCTCATGACCTACAGTTGCATCTACAAGAGCATCAATATTCGAAAATGGAAATGAATCCTTTGGTGTTGCCTTATTCAGGTCTTTGAAATCCATACAAATACGGATCCTTCCATCAGGTTTTCCTATAGGCACCATATTGGATACCCATTTCAGATAGTTGATGGAGATGACAAACTCTACATCCAATAGCTTTTGCAACTCGTCCTTAACCATTAAGGCTATTTTTGGATGCATCTTCCTGAGTTTTTGCTTGACTGGCTTCTTTGATAGGTCTAGTGAAAGGTTATTAGTAACAAATTTTGGATCTAGACCCGGCATATCCTTGTAAGTCCAAGAAAAGAGAGCAAGTCTCTCTCTCAGTAGAGGGATGAGGTTGGCACGCTCATCAGGAGTCAAACTTTCTCCAAATTTAACCTTCCTTGGATTGGTGGGATCATTACTAATATCCACTTCGAAGGTTTCCTCTACTGACATATGGGATCCCTCCTCAAAATGATGAGGCATAGGGATCAAGTGGATGTCATCTGTTGGGTTTATAGGTTCCTCATTGGAAGCATCCTCAGCATGACAGACATCATGTGCACAACCTGGTGCAAAATGGAAAGGTTGCAACATTTATTCATTAGGAAAGAAATATTCAGGCTCTAGAGGTGAATCAGCATGATCCCAATCGATAGCATCTATATTTAAATGCAATAGTTTGGATGGATCGACTGGATTATGGAGTGGAGTGGTCAAATAAATGGATATCATGTTGATGAAATGGATCATGTCTCCAGGACCACGTGCAAGTGACTCATCATTAGAAAAACTACCATCCCCAAGATGTGGTTCTAGGGGTATGGGGATCTCCGGATCCGGTCCGTGAATAGACTGTCGGATGGGATCATTGGGCTCAAGGAGCTCCATGTACATTGGCAGATTGGGAAACACCATATGATAAATCATATTAATATTTGGTGGTCTCCCCCTAAGGTGAGGATGGATATTTATCTCTCTGCACATATCCTCAGTCGTATAAGGCACATTGTGATAGCTTAAGTAGGGAGGTCCTAAGTAGGCTCTCTCTGTCTCATATTCTTCATCACTATCATAATATAGGCCTTCACCACTATCCACTAGAATGGGATGCTCTAGAAAATATGGCCCCATATGGGTTATCTCCTGATCACTATCATCATTATCTGGTAAAATTAGGTACAAGCACCATAAATACAATACTGCTGAATAGACCGGCTCAGCCTCATCCTTCGATTGATCATCGGGTGAGGACTCACTATCCTCTCCTTCACTATAGCTAGGTCCACCTATCTCAAAAATTGACTCATATATCCTCATCGGAATGCCCTTCCAACTCGGGATCTATCACTATGATAATATCTTGATCCTACATGCCTGTGTCATTAGTTGCTCCACGGATTTGTTGACCAAATTTTTCTCTTGGTAAATCATCTGGACCGATGTCCACCAAGATATCCTCGTGATATGTCTTGGGTGGTCCTATGGTGACGTAAGACACCATCTAGTTATCCCTCTAGAATGCAAAAGGATTAGGGTGATATGGATTGAAGTCAACCTCACCCCCCAAACTAAGGTACAGGCAGTCTAAAGATACCACAAGGAGTTTAGCCTATCCTCCACTATAGAATCCCAACCCAAACCTATCAATAAGTAACTAATACTATGGTTCTATAGGCTTCTTACATCCTTGTTTGAATAGTTTGAGACTTTAACCATGCCAATGGTAATGCTCAAAGTATCACATGGCGTAGTTCGGGTTAGAAATATAATGAACATTCACGGTGAATGGTTCATTATCATCCTCATCCATGGGCATAGGAGATGTGATCTGGTCTAGCCCTCCATAGATGAAGTTGGTTTGGTTAGGTGGTACCCCCAATGGTTCCACCATCCCTATGGGAAGGCGATGGGCTCATGGTCGGCCCATGTCATGTGTAGTCTTGATAATCGGTGTGAACATCACATTCTGTACAATGTATTCCCCTAACCCAGGATTAACCAAATGGATGGTCACCTACGATGCAGATGACCCTGCTGAATATGCAGGTGAAGCAGGTTGAGGTGCCTCTTTGACTCTTCCTTGAACTTCCTCTACTTCCATGGGAGTAGGGGTTTCAATGATAACTAACTTGGGCTTTTTCTTTATCTTCTTTTTGCCCACTTTTTCTTTCAACTTCCTATCATCCCACTGTATCTTAGATGCAGTTGGCCTAATGGAAGTAGTTTTTGTGTTCTTCGATATTTGAGATACATATGTTTCGGGTCTAGAAAACACTTCTTTGATTATGCCTCCTAGATCTTTGATTGGTGACGTTGGTCACACATCTAGGTGCATTTAGGGGAGCACAAATTTTCCCAACAAATCTTCTAGATTCACGTATTTAAATGGTTCTTCATCCGAAGGCACCATGTGAACCTGTCCCTCATGAATGTATTTGATACACTGATGTAAAATAGAAGGGACACAACATATTTCTATGATCCAAGGCCTCCCTAGAAGTATATTATACTGCATAGCACCTTCGATTACATGACACATCATCGGGATGGTCTTTATCCCCACCTGGATAGGTAAAACTATAGTACCGATCGTCGAGCATAATGCATCATTGAAAGCTCTCAATGTGAAGGTAGAAGGAATGATATGCATCTTGGGTAACTTCAAGTGAGTTAATGCCTTGGTAGTTATGATATTTATTGATGACCCTATGTCAATAAAAACCTTCTTGAATGGTTTATGATTCATGCACGCGATGATATGTAGTGGTGGGTCTGCTATAATAGTGGAAACCGTCTTGACTTCGTGGTCATAAAATTGAATGATCGGATCTTGACACTACTGCATGTACCCCATGAAGTGTGTAAATGCTTTGGTATCCTAAGGTTGTACTTCAATGGACCTTAATATGTCCATGAGCATCTCCTCGTGCTTAGGATATTATTGAATAAGCTCATAAAATGACAACTTTGCTAGAGTTTTCTGTAGGTTTTTGAACCAACCTACTCTTGATGGTCACCACCAGTCTAGTTGGTGGGTCAGGCACATATTGGACTAGCCTTGGAAGAGGTGTATCTTGGACCCTAATAGGCACTGGAGGTTGATTCAGTCGTTCATACCTCACCTTCCTCATGACAACATTGACCATTCCAACGAACCCATGGGTTGGTGGTTTGATGCGAACTTGGTTGACTTGGCCAACATTATTCTTTGGCACCTCATGATTAGGTAGAGGATTTTTATAAATCCCCATATTTTGATTGGCATGCACTTACGGGTTGTCGACAAGAAGTGTACATCTCTCGATCATACTCTACATGAGATGTTTGAAAGATCAACATACCTCGATGTCATGGCCTTTCGATCCGTGAAAGATACAATAATGATCGTCTTTATAGCCCTTAGGCTTGGGCTGATTTGGGTCTATCAACTTGACCTCAGGTAAGTGTATAGCCTTCACCTCGCATAGCTGATGAAAAATTGAATTCAATGACTTTGATAATTGAGTGAATACATGAGGTGGGTGTTGCTCCTTATTTTTACCCTTATAATTGTTATTGTGCTGCTCGTACTATGCAGGCGGATGTTGGGCTTGATAATTTTGCTTTTGTTACCATTTTTCTCCTTTTTGAAGGTTCAACACTACCTGATTAACATGGGATGGCTTGGCCTGATGTCTCTTAGTGCTTTTCTTATATCCCTCCTTATTCCTCAGCTTCAAGTTACCCTCCTATAACTTGATGTCCTCAACCACCTTGGCTTGCACCAAAGCCTCTTCGAATATCTGGTATTGCTGCAACTGTAGCAATAGTGAAATATGTTTGGCATAATTCTTCGTGAACATTCATGTTAATTCAGAGGACATGATGGAGAATGGTAGCTTTGCCATAATTTTCCTCCATCACTTTCCATAATCCATCACTATCTCATCGCCATGTTGTGTTAGAGCAGCCAAGTTAGATAAGTTTACCTTCTTGACGCCTAAGGAGAAGCATTCAATAAATGCATCAACTAGTTGTTTGAAACTAGTGATGTTGTGCCTCATTAGTTGGTTGAACTACTCTCGAGCTGGGCCTGAGAGGGTCGTGATGAAGGTGCATAGGAGCAAAGCATCGTTGCTCTAAATATGAAAGAACATATCTAGAAAATTAGTCATGTGCTCCTATGCGTCTTCCTCTCCTTGAAACTTTTCTAGTCTAGGCATCTTGAAATGCTCAGGATATGTTGGAATAGGCACTGACGTGCATAGAGGTTCATTGTGAATTTTGTTCAAGGTAGGCTTTTGATAAGCCATATCTTGCTTCTCTATGGCTTATACCTTTTCTTCTAAGGTCTTGTAGGCTTGCAAGGAAAGAAACTCCTCCTCTCGATATTGCCTTGGAGATGGATTCGGAGGTATGGTCTTCCTCAGTCGATGTAGGGGACTAGGCTCATCCTCCTCCTCAAATTAGGATATTTCAGGATATTCTTCTTCTAATTCTTCTCCCACTTCATTCTCATACTACCTATGCTCACGTTGCTCGGATGCTAGATGTCGATCTTTATGTTGATTCGTATGGTGAGTATGGGTGTCTATGTTCTCAGGGTGTAACTTGGGTTGTGAAGCCACTTGTCTATCGACATGCTCCCTGATATCACTATGAGGATGTAAACCGGTGCTAGCCAATCAATCCTCTCTCTCTACATTCTCCTTCTGATCAAGGATGCATTGTTCACGTAAGAACTATTCATAAAAATTTTATTTGATGAACCTCTACCTCTAAGTTTTCTCTTTTTTAAGGTGTTCTTTTTTGCGTGAACATCCTCTAATTGATCTTGGAGAATCTATCATCTCTACTCCGACATCAGTCTATCATCCCTATCAATATGATTGGCCATTTGAGGCCTTGGAGGGGTGTGCTCTATTTGAAAAACTTTATGAATATGTCCTCCAATGGATTTATTTGCCACACTCTTGCCTCGGTCTATAAAGATGACATTTTTGTTGGGTTATCTTCTATACTCAGTGTCTACATGTGATGCAAGAGCATGCATGTCTTGAGAATGCTTGGAGCACTCTCCAGGTTCTCGGGCAGTCCTAATGGTGCCTCCGCTACACATGCTCATAGTTCGAGAGGGTGCAGGCATAGGCTTATATCCTAGATGCCCTAGGACCTTGTCTAGACCATCCAATTTTTTGCTACACCATGGCTCATGAGGTGGTGTACTATTTGCTCCCAATTTGGATATATATATATGGTAAACTTATTATGTTCACCTCTATAGGGATTCTGTGCAGGCCTGTGATCAGAAGTAGCCCTCTCCATTCACCCCTGAATGGGTGAATCTTGGATATGTCTATGCTCTAACGATGGAGGTCGTGAGCCTCCCTTAGATACCTATCGAAGGGGTACCAATCTGGATCCCTTGATGACATATTCTTCAACAAAATTCATGGATCCACATGTAATGTGGTATCGGTAAATGCTACCATATGCAGAACCCCTATGCTGGGAAGTCCCATGCTCTGATCTGTGTCTAGAGGGATTTCTAGTACTTCCTCTAATTGAGGTATTCTCGATGGAATCCCCTCGTGTAGAATTATCCCCTCTAATGCTCATTGAACGACATCCAGGAGGATTCTATGATTGAGGGTATTCTACATCGTGTTGTGCACTAGGTGGAGCTTGGGATTCGATCTTGGGTCTATGCCTAGATCGGCCTCTCCGTGTTTGCACCATTATGTATCGTATGTCTAGATTTTACTTTTATTAGGACACAAAGAATACAATGATGATTATCTCTTTTTACAATTTAAAATTATCCCTAAACTATGTGATGTGTTTTTAATTTTTTGTATCAGTAAAGTAACTCTTTTCATGTTTTGCAAAGTGTTGATGATTTTCTTAATTATTTAATGGCTTTCACCTATATGCTCACAGCTTGACAACCTGGCTATGAACTGTAGGTCACATAATCCCCCCAAAGTGCAGCAATGAAAGTCCAAACCTAGGCAGGGAGCATAGGTCCTCCCATATCCTCACCCATTATCACCCAATCAGTGTCATACCCTTCGAAGAGGAGTATATACAAATTTTCTAGGATACGAAAGGTTCTTGGATCCGGTATTGGTCTAGAACATAGGGTGCATGGGATTTGGGCCAACGGATGGAAATCACCTCCATCGTTGTTGAAACCCTACTAGTGGTTGGATGTGACTTCCAAATCACTAGTGTTTACTTTGGAATGTGGTGTGTGTGTGTTCTTTTTAATTTTCATAAAGGAAATATGCATAATACAACACTCACATGATCATTTCCTACATGATATGCATAAAAAGAACATTTTATATTCAAAAAATATGCATACTACATCCTACATGACATTTTTGATAATGCAAAACTTTACGATGTAAATGGCCTTTGATTTAGCCTCAAGTATGCAAATTCAACACACAAATTATTCTAGCACGTTTGAGTCTAGGGTGGACTGCAATCAAAGGTCCACTATTCCTAGTAGCGCCTAGTGAAAATTAAAAAATGACAACCCTAAGGACCTAATTCGTTTTATCCTTATTTTATGGTTATCCTATTTTACTTTCATTTTTTAGTCTTTGAAAAAACACAGAGACAACAAAGAAACACAGAGGGTTTTAGAAGGGCCTACCTCAAGTCCTCATCTGATAAAGCTTTAAAATCCTGCTCTATGATTGGTCTATTGCTAACCGTGGTTCTGATGCACGGCTGCAACTATTTATCGTGTTTGTCAATCATAGGCTAACTTTTTGAATGTGGTTGTCATTCGTGGGGAGCACCTTCCATAAAAACACCAATCACAGTTAGAAAATTATGGCAAAAAATATGGAGCTCCACCGTGATCGCCTACTGTAACCACCAGAAAGGCTCACACTAAGTCTAACTATTGCAATTGATAAAAGATACACAAATAGGCATGCATAAATTGACAACAAGAAATGAAATGAATACAAATAATCCTTTATTAATTTTAATGGATTCAAATTATAGATTCGTCCCTCTTAGGGATACCCATTTGATACATCAATTACAATAATGCCTAATTCTTCTCAAGGGTATATGAGATCAAATGCCTTCTAGGGTGACACGAATTGCTCTAGGGTGTCAATGACCCTCTTCTCCATGATTAGAGGTATTTTCTACCTTGCATCCCAAAACCCTGTTAGTCCTGTGTGCAATAAACAACAAGAAACAATTAACAACAAAGGAGACCTCTCTTGATGAGGATTTTAGGAGATACTTGCACAAAAGATGTAATGATTAGCAATAATCAAGAAAGTGCAAGAAACATATTAAACCTATATTAATCATGAAATAATATCCTACAATATGTAAAGGAAAAGCAATTGCATCTACCTAATGGCCTAATTATGAAATTGAGAACATGGAAGCATGAAATGAACCATTAGTAACACAATTGTAGAAATGAAAGAGAATGACTAAAAATCCTAATTATACTAGTCAAAGTCTCTAAAATGCTAATTAATCCAATAATGAGACTAATATAACATAGCTAAACAATCTACAAAAGGAAAAACAAGGGAATCTACCATGATTTTCTCACCGCGGGTATAATGTGCAAGTGGCACTGTTTACAATGTTTGAGAGCCATGGTGGAGGTTTGAGTAGGTTTGTGCTCCAAATCAGGGCTTTCTCTCTGATCTACCTTGTCAAATTTATGTCCAAGGGTCACCTCTTTGTCCTCTGACAAGTTTGGTGGTTGAATTGATCTGATGGTGCAAATATCGCACTAATTTATGTTTCTTGGCTCTCCTAGGCTCCTAGGGCTTCCATGGTAATTTGATCTCCAATTGGGTAGCAAAAGTATCCCTCTCAATGCATGTAGTTGGCTATGCAATTCGATAGGGCTTTATTGCTCAATTGATAAATGCTTCTCCTCAGTATGGCTCTCAAATTTGGTAGGGCTTCATAGCGTTCAATTGAAAGCTTCTCTAGACTTATCCCCTATTCAGAGGGGGATCTTATAGCATTTGCCTAGGGCTAGGTATGGCTTCCTCATGAAGCCAAGATCAATATTGGGTGGTTGAGCTTGTTGGATAGAAGGATCCAAAACCTTCCTCACTCAAACTGCTCTAATATGAAACCAATTGGCCATTGCAACCAAATTTGGGATCGGATGACGGCCAAGTGATTCTTAGTCCTGATCGGGCTGACAAGTGCGGGTAGAACTTCTAACCATGGGTGTCATCAATGGTAAGCACTGATTATGCAAAGATGCCCAATTGAGTGGTAAAAACCACTGCTATACCTTGGATCTATCCAAAGGTCTTTCATATGGTCTTCTAGCATGTCCCATATGAGTAGTCACCTCGACGTGGCATGTTTTAGGTGTTTACATGATGGTGGGATTTATCTTTTCCTGTGATGTTGTTGTATTCGATGTTGATCGATAGACTACATCCTTTTAAAAAAAAATGGTGGGTTTATCCCACATCTATTAAAATAGGGAGTCATCAGTTGTCTTTAATTTCCACTTCACCAATTTTTTGGTAGCCAACGTACATTGGCTACCTTCCCCTCCATTGGTCCTCTCAAATACCTTTAGTCATAGCCCCTATCATTGGTTTTTTCTACCACGTGTTGCATTGATATAGTTGGTAGTAAATCATTAAGTCGTTATCCCTCATTGTATCACCAGTTGACATGTCACGTATCATCAGCTTTCTGTGTCCCTCATCTCTCTTGCTAAGTCCTCAAGTCAGTTTTACCACCATCTATCCGTGTCACTCACTGGTTGCCATCAGTTGTTAAAGTTGGTTGGTTTCCTATTTGTTAAAGTTGGTCAATTTTCTATTAGTCCAAAGCTATTGATTCTATCGATAGTCAGTCGATAAGTTGTCATGTTGTAGGATGTTTGATCGTAGGATGCCATGAGTGGTCAAATTTGATTGACCATTAGACCATTATTCGGTGGTGGTTATTGTTATGATATTTGGTTGCTATGACATTATGTTGATTATATTAAGTGCATACCTTGTAAAGTGGTTTCACTCTCATTAATTGCATTGTAATTGGTTTTCGGTTAAGAGATTGTGCTTCAAATTAATTCTCACCTAATTAATTTCCTTGTAGTATAATCCTTGGCCAATCATAGATGGAATACCCATTAAAATTTAACCATTATTTTTACTGCATATTCTCATTTTACCGCCTAATATAGTGCCTAGTAAACCCTCGATCATTCCTAGTAAACCTATGGCTACAAACATGGCCATTGTTGAAAACTTGGCTGAAATCACTATAGTCCACGATGAAAAAATAGTGGAAATGGCTACCATGTTGCAAAACCTTAAATGTTCCTCCCATCCTCCTCATCTAAGGTGTGAAGTAAAAATATATGAAGGCTTTAGAGACCCTGATGTAGTCAATAGTTGGATCCTTGACATGGAGACTTGGTTCGATTATGCACACACTCTTGATGAGGAAAAGGTTCCATTTGCAAAGCTCAAAATTTTTGACATCACCAAAGTCCTCATATCCAATAACCAAATTTATACATGGGAGGAGATGGTATGAGTTTTTAAGGCCTCATTTTATCCATCAAATTATGAGAACTTGCTGAATTAATGGCTACGACTCCATCAAGGTAAGAGGGAATCTATACAGGATTTCGTTCATCACTTCAACCATCTTCAAGTCTTACTTGGAATTTCAAATTTTTATGTTATCTTTATTGCAAAGTTTAAAAGTGGTCTTCTCACACACTTTTATAGGGAGATCAAATATACTACTTGCACTACAATGGATGATGCCTTCAAGAATGCACAACTAGCAGAGAAGAAATTTATGGTACAACAAATGGAGCCTCGCTACTCTTTTTGTGGATTGATAGAAGATGGACACAAGCATCAACCAAAAATAAAGAGATCTTCTCACTTTTCTTCTTCTGTTACTCCCACTTCTTACTCATCCCCTGCTTCTAAAAAATCATTTTCTTCTTCCTCTTCTTCTTCATTCTCTCGTGCTCAAATTGCTAAATTTTGTAACTATTGTAAGAGGCAATGCCATGATAAAACTTAGTGTCCACAATTACAAAAGAAGAAGAATATTTTTGTACAATTTGATGAGGGAACTTGTGATAACCCCATCGAGACTTCTGGTGAAGAAGAAATTTATGAGTTGAGAGGTAAAATAAATAATGTAACACTCATGAATAACCATTCCAAAGCTAATGATCGTAACCATTTGTTTGTCACTCGGGCTCACTTGCTCCATAAATTTATAGTAGATTGGATGATAAATAATTGATTGCAAAAGAATTTGATTGCACAGTCCATTATCGATAAGCTCAAGCTCCCTACATAAAAACCTCCTTGCACATACTCTCTTGGATGGAAGGATAGCACAAACACATCACAAATCACACACACATGCACCATCACATTTGCATTTGGCCTTAAGTTTTTGGATTCGGTCACATGTGATGCCACACCAATGGATTGTTGTGGTTTACTTCTGGGTAAATATTACCAATATGATAAGAGAGCAACATATGATGCATATAAGAACACATGCACACTACAAAAATATCAAAATTATTTTCTCATTAAAATCACTCCATTATCTACAAAGCACTCCACTTACCTTTTGCTTACTTGCTGCCAAGCTAGGAAAGCCACTAATCAAGAACACACACTCACACTAATTTTCATTTTTCCATAAACTCAGCAAGTCCAAGCAAAAGTATCAAAAATCAATAATTACACATAGGTGGATAAAATATTGAATAATTATGAGAGTGTTTTTCAAGAACCAACTTCTTAAACTCATGAAGGAGCAATTAATCACAATATTGAAATAATTCCAGCAGCACCTCTTCCAAATGTTCCAATGTATAGGAAATCCATTTTGCAGTATGATGAGATAAAGAAACAACTATAGGAATTGCTAAATAAGGGCTTCATCAAACCTAGAATTTATCCTTGTGACTCCTTTATTCTTATTGTTCTTAAAAAATATGGAACTTGGTGATTCTATATTAATTTTAGAGCACTCAACAAAATCACTATTAAAAATAGGTATCCACTCCCTCACATTGATGACTTGTTAGATCAACTGCAAGGTGCCAAATTTTTCAGCAAACTTGATCTTGAAATTGGTTACCATTAGGTTCGCATACAAGCTGAGGATACATAAAAAACAAATTTCAAGACCAAAATGAGATTTTTTGAATGGTTGGTTATGACCTTTGGGCTAACTAATGATCCTGCTACATTCATGAGGCTAATGAGTGAAGTATTTTGTGAGTGTTTAGATAGATATGTCATTATCTATCTGGGTAATATTATGATCTTTTCCACCACCTGGTAGGCACATTTGCAACACATTGAGCATGTTCTTTCAATTCTTAAGAAGAATCAGTTGTATGCAAGTTTTCAAAATTTTCCTTAGATAAAATATCCATTTCATACCTTGGCTTCATCATCAATGCCAAAGATATCCAAGTTGATCCTGTCAAATTAGAAGTTCTCCTCAATTGGCCTCCTCCCATAAACATCACTGAGATACAAATTTTTCTTGGTCTTGCCAACTTCTACCACAAATTCATTACAGGATAGTCCACCATTGCTGCTCCATTTCATTCCTTGACTAAGGCAAAATATGTTTTTCATTGGGCCACTACTCACAATCATGCTTTTTCCACTATGAAGGATAAACTTTGTTCTGCTTTCATTTTAGCCATTTCTGATATTAGACAACCTTTTGAAATAGAAAATGATGCCTCTTAGTTTACCCTTGGTTCTATCCTCAAACAAAATGGTCATCCTATAGTTTATCATTTTGAGTCATTTCCCACATCAAAACAGAACTACTCCACATATGATTAAGGACTATATGCCTTAGTCCAAGCAATAAAATATTGGTGTCGCTATCTACTAAGCAAATAAATAATTGTGCACATTGATCTTTTACCTTTATAGTTTCTCCAGTCACAAATAAATATTCAAGAAGAACACCACATAAAATGGACCTCCTACCTTCAGTAGTTTCATCTTGTCATCAAGTAGAAAAAGGATAGTAAAAATTTTGTTGCTGATTGTGCACATTGATCTTTTACCTTTATAGTTTCTCCAATCACAAATAAATATTCAATAAGAACACCACATGAAATGGACCTCCTACCTTTAGTAGTTTCATCTTGTCATCAAGTAGAAAAAGGATAGTAAAAATTTTGTTGCTGATTGTCTCAATTATCCTCCTTCTACTCATGTTTTAATAGTTATCAGTACTTATCACTTGGGTTTTCAACCTTGGCCTTCTGAGTATCCTCATGACCTTGACTTTGCACAAGTTTATCAATATTTATAGCATCCTTCTTCCTCAAACTTTTCCCCTTTTTAGGACTATCATCTTAAGGAGGGTTTGCTTTACTATCTCGACAGAATTTATGTCCCATGTGAGAACTAGTAATCCCTTTTGAATGAGGCCCACTCTATCCTTTATGGTGGTCATTTTAGAAAATATAAGACTCTTCATAATTTGTAGATATTCCTCTTTTGGCTCCACATACAAAGTAATGTTCTTAGGTACCTAAAATAGTGTGTCCTTTATAGTCGGTCTAAGCTAGCTAATCATAAGTTTGGTCTTAGTATACCATTACCCATTGTTTCCCATCCTTGGGAAAATATTTCTATGGATCTTATCAATGGGTTTCTTAAATATTTCTACAAGCATGATTGTGTATTTGTCATAGTTGACCATTTTAGTAAAATGGCTAAGTTCATTCCTTGTCATAAAATTAGTTATGTTGTCAAATTAGCCCAAATATACCTTGATGTTGTCTGGAATTCATTTGGTCTTCCCACAAGTATTGTGTCTGATCATGATTCTCATTTTTTCAGTCACTTTTATCATTATTTGTGGATATTATTTTGGAAATCATATGGTCAAACATAAGTCGTAAATCATACACTTGTTCAAATTTTGCATGTCTTCCATCATTCGAGTCTGTGTAAGTGGGATTTGAGTCTAAATCATATTGAAAATACATACAATATCCCATTCATCTACAGGTCATTTCCCATTTGAGGTATGTCTAGGTTTTCAACCTCTTTGCTCCATATTAGTTAACTTATCACTTCCATCCCCTGTCATAGTCCACATACACAAAGAACAAGATAGAGATCACTCTTTCATTCAATATTTGTAGCAGCTCTAGTCCAAGATTATTCATATTTTATAGAAGATCCAGCAATAGCAAAATCATACCATGGATCATCATCGTGTTCCACACTCATTCCAGGTTGGAGATACAGTTTAGTTTTACCTTGATCATCGTAGGTTTCTAGAGAATGCACATAACAATATCAAACCTCTTCATTATAGACCTTACACTATAATTTAGTAGGTGTCTGAGAATGCATTCTATCTTGATTTTACAACTCACTTAGAAATCCATTATATTTTCAATTTTGATTTACTCTAGCTATATCATAAATCCACTTTGGAGAGTGAACTAGTCATCAGTCATCCAACGACTATTGTACCATATTTCTAGCTTCCATTGGAGGAAGATAATCTCTTTGACACCAAGACCCATACCACACACCAAGGTTCTTCCACTTCCTATCTTGTTGGATGTCACGGATAGCTTCCATATCAGGCTTGTTGGCTCTCTTACAATTATATGGTTCAAAGCTTTCCTTTCCTTTTGAACACATTGGAGACCAATGCTTCTATGGTGGGAAGGAATGATAGATATTAATATTATATTCTATAATATTACCCCTTATCACATGGATCATGCTATATTGCATTTCATACCCACACGGATATTGTGTATTAAATCTTGATTGTAAAGGCAAATATACCTATAAATATTTTTTTGATTAAAGCAATTCTAAGTTTTCATTGTGCCAATTCCTTGTGTTTTTTCTCTCGAGTGTTGTTTACATATCACTTGGCCATATTGAGTCTTCCTCCTCCTTGTGTGAGGAATGGACCTTAGTCCCTAGGATTCATTGGTGGTATCAATTTGTAATTATATAAAGTATTGGGGAACACCTAATATGAGGAAAGGGGGCATACTTATGGCCTTTGCTCTCCAGGGAGAAGAAAATGTCATTTTTGCTTGATGTATTAGGCTCTTGCTAATGGGGGTTCCATTTATCCATCATCGAAAAGGCTCAAGGATTCTAAGTTTTAATAGACCTTACCATAGCCAACACCAAAAAGGTTTTTGCATCCTTGTTTGATTTTTATTTAGTGGATCAACTAGATTATGTGGTATGGGATAATTTTAGATTCAATGTTAGTCAGTTGTAGGGGTTTCTCCTAAGTTGCACCTTGGATGATCTTCTAGGTTTGATTGCTTTATGAGTAGCAAGAGATTTAGGTCCCATAATTTTATATTTGAATCAATATTCTAATCAAATCTATATTTCATGGCAATATTTGATTGGCATAGTGAATTTTCACTATAGGTGGTTTACTATGATCATGATATTGATCATGCAATAAAATAAAATAGCACTTGATGATGTCGACTAGGAATTTTGGACTTGAGCTAAGACCTAGTTTTCATCCTCACCCTAGATGATACCAATGAAGATATATGGATGGTTTTTCACAAACTCTCTTAGTTGGTCTATTGAATAAAAGGTCATTCTATTCATAATGTCTTCTTTAGGAGAGGTTTGGTTCTCCTCTTCCTCTTAATTAAAGTTAAGGTTACAAAAGGATTTTTATTTTTGTAGTCATTTCTAAAGAAATGCTTAAGAGGGGACCCTCATTAAACCTTGATCTAAACAAAATAAGGATGTTTAACCATAAATAAAGGCCAAAGGAATTTATGAGGAATTCTAAAAGGAAGTAATGAATACCAGAGAGGATTTGAATGACCCATATACATGTTCATATCTGGTTCAT
This sequence comes from Wollemia nobilis, assembly GCA_028583015.1. NCBI lineage: Eukaryota > Viridiplantae > Streptophyta > Pinopsida > Araucariales > Araucariaceae > Wollemia > Wollemia nobilis. Next base: position 5,891,531 of record JAQPPZ010000710.1, on the reverse strand, counting down.
AAAAAATGTAAGGTCAAAAAAATACCTACCCCTTTGGAAATATTGCTTGCTCTTCCTTACCTTAACATGGGATGGTACATTTACACCTTCAAACCATGGGATATAATATACATTAATACTTATGGGTTATTGTATGGATAGGTTATACTCAACTAAGTAAATTTATTATTTTTAGATATAATAATAAATACAAGATAATTTCCTCTCTATCATTCCTATGTGGATGCATTTTGATCCTCTTTTGCATCCTCTTTTGTCTTTCTAATATTTCCTTTGTTTCTTTCCTTTTTTTTCTTTGATGTTCAAGGCATTGGGGTGCCTTTCAAATGCCCTAGTTTTTAATGAAAAATATTTAACTTACCAAAAAAATAAAGACAAGATAAATATAATAATTCATTAACTAGAAATAATAGTCAATAAACGAAACTTATATTTCAAAATAAATGAAGGGATATTATTGGAGGAAATAAAAGTGTACTAAAATAAGAAAGAATAATAAGCAAAATGAGAAAAGTATGATTATACTGATGTTTCTAAGAAGGATGACCACAACTTATATGTGAACACAAATTCCTACGTATTGAGAAACATGATTAATTATTTTATGGAAAATAACCAAAGGTATTAGTGTTTTTAGGAAATACCAAAATCAAGACAAATGAGGCATAACCTTGATTAGAAAATTAGTCCCCAGTTCCCATTATGATGATTTTAAAATAAAAAATCAAATACAAAAGCGTACAAAGAAAAATGAAATGAGACTACAACAATAAATATTGGATGATATTAATGTGTTATAACAATTAAATGTATGCAATAGCATGGGAGAGAATTCTACAATTAAGAACGTAGATGTTGTTAGTTGTTAGTGGAAACTTTTAACAAGATTTTGATAGCATTTAGATAGCATGAGACAATAAATATTATAGAACTTTAATATCATTAACATAAATCATTGACTAATATGCAAAAATATCAAATCATTCATCCATAAATAATTATTGACAATAACAATCCACAAATGAGATAGAGATAGATAATACCCTTAAGTTCGGAAAACACCAATAATAATCCTTAAGGAATAACTCCACAAGATCTCTCATGATGAGAGTGCCACTTAAGGAGGTAAAAGTCCCATAAGCCACTTCATGGGAAAATATGATTACATACAATTTATTTCCATGATGATTACAATGACAAATATACCTTCTTTATATAACCACCTTCTCATTATACTTTGGGGAGCCTACTACTCTCATAATATTATATTATAATATAATATTATAATACAATAAACCTTGGATTATGTGTGTTCCATGCCAACCCTTATACAATATAATAATATATCTAAAAATATCTATTCCTAGGTACCCTAACATGATACCCTCCTTACAAATGTTTCATCCTCGAAACATATGAAGAAACAAGATAATATGATTTGCCAAGAAATGTTAGCAATTGATACCAATCTCAATCATTCATCCATCCTAGTGAAACAAATTGATGTTGGTATACCATTTTTCCACTTGAGTATCCAAATACGCTTTGTTGGATCCATGCTTCTGCTACTATATTTTGATAATTTGAATGATGGGTCCACTTGTTCCTTGATGTTGATAAACCACTTTGAAAACAAGGATCACTATGCTTTCCATTCCAACCACTACCATACTTGGTGCCCTTATGATTCCATGTAGAATCATAATATTGCTACCTTGATCCATACCTCCAATATTGTTGTCACTCATCGTGGTGTGGATGGCAATAAGTTGCTACCTTCTTTGAATCCTCAATATTTGGCTCCACTATTTTAAAATCTTCTACACATTGTTCTTTCATGTTCCCTTTTATTGGTATTTCCTTGTGCTCTTATAACAAATTTTCCTTATACTTTGCTACTATTATATCTATGGACTCAGTTGTTGTTGCTTCTTTCATGGACTTAATTGTTGCTACTACCTTCTTGGATTCTATTTTAGGTTCTTCTATTTGTTCTTCAATTTGTTTCTCTACAACCACTTCTTGTTTTTCCTTGGATCCTTTCTCCTTAAGCTAAAAAATATCTTGTAATGTTATCTTATTTTTCCTGTACCATAACTTTATAAACTTCTTTTGCACATTAATGTTAACAGTACCCAAAGAATCTAACCATGGATAACCAAGAAAATATCATCATCATCCATATCAATAGTGTTAATCATGGAGCTAGATTAATTTGATGCCTTATATTCAGCTGCACTTGGACCCACCATGCAAAATAGTGGGGGTGTAGGGGGCATTAGCCCCCCTACTAGTGTCCACCAGGGGGATCCAGGGGGACACCTCCAAAGCCAAAAATAGATATTTTTTCCTCTATATAAATCTGGACTATTTTTTATTAGGTCATAGATTGGACGGTAGATTTTAGACGGGTTTTGTGCCCTAAAATTGTAATGCATTTTTTTAAGAGGATGTTGTATGGTAGTTAATTGTAATTTTCAGTGTGTGATTGTGTACAGAGGGGTTTTCTAGATGGAATAAAAGGTCTAGTTATTTTCTCCGTGGACATAGCTCACGTTGGGTGAACCACGTAAATTTATGTCTATTATGTATTGCATTATTTCTTCTATGTTTTATTTTTGTATTTTATTTCTCGTGTTTTATTATTTAATCCTAACAACTGGTATTAGAGCTTAGGGTTTGAAAAATGCACTTGAAATGAGGGTTTCCAGTTTGAGTGGGAGCAATGACAAAAGAAGGCAAATTTAGGGTTGAGAAGTTTAATGGCCAAAACTACTAGCTATGGAAGATGCAAATGGAGGATTATCTTTATCCGAAAGATCTTTACCTACCATTAGGTGGAATAGATAATAAGATGACAATGAAAATAGATGAAGAATAGGAAGTTCTGGGTAGAATAGGACTAGGAACAATACAATTGTGCTTGGCATCATTAGTGGCCTTCAATATTTCAAAGGAAAAGACAACGGAGGGTTTAATGAATGCATTGGCTAAACTGTATGAAAAATCCTTAGCTTCAAACAAGATATTTCTTATGAAACATTTATTTAATATGTATATTTTAGAAGGTGTCTCTATTACTAATCATTTAAATGAATTTAACACGGTTACCAATCAATTAAGTTTTGTAGGAGTAAAATTTTATGATGAGGTTAGGGCTCTCTTGATTTTATGCTCATTTCTAGTTGGTAATGGTTATGAGTGATTATGTCTCTCGTTCAAATACTTTAAAGTTTGATGATGTTATTGGTGTTATCCTTAGCAAGGAAATGTGATAGAAAAGCACAAGTGAGACATCATGTAATGCTTTGACTGTAGAGAATAAGAAGAGACAAAGGGAGAGAGGAAAAAGCCTAGGGAATCATGGAAAATCAAATAAATATCCAAATATAAAGGAAATTAGTTGGAATACTGGCATTACGAGAAGCAAGGACACCTAAAAAGAGACTTTTGGACTCGAAAAGAAAAATAGGGAAAAAAATAGGGTAAACAGGAAGCAAATGTAGTAGGTGATGTATTGCAAGATGCTTTAATTCTTTCACTACATAATATTAATGATTTTTGGGTACTAGACTCTAGTGCATCATATCATGCCACACCCCATAGAAAATATTTTCTATATTATGTTCAAGGTGATTTTGGATAGGTCTATTTGGGTGATGATAGACCATGTAAAATCATTGGAAAGGGTAACATACAAATAAAGTTACATAATGGAAACCAATGGTTGTTAAAATAGGTAAGGCATATTCTTGATTTAAGAAGAAATCTAATTTCCATAGGGTAGTTGGATAGTGAAATATGTACAGTTACATTCTCAGCAAATTCGTGGAAGGTTGCTAAAGGATCATTGTTATTAGCAAAAGAAAATAAGGAAGGTATGTTGTATGTATGTACTAGTAATACTGATTTTTCTATTGCTTTAGCTTCTACAGGAGCAGATATAGCTTCGTGGCATCATAGGTTCTTGTACATGAGTGTGAAGGGGATGCATATTATCTACTCAAGGAATTTATTTCTAGGATTGAAGTAGGTTGATTTAGACTTTTATGAGAACTGTGTTTATGGAAAATAAAAAAGAGTTAGATTTCTCAGAGTTGGAAAAGAAAAGAAAAGTATAAAACTAGAACTTGTACATTCATATGTATGGGGACTAGCTCAGGTATCATATCTTGGTGGCTCTTATTATTATGTTATGTTTATTGATGATGCAACTAGAAAATATTAGATTTACTATATTTGAAAGAAATCAGATGTTTTTGATACCTTTAGGAAATGGAAATATTTGGTTGAGAATGAGACAGGAAATAAGCTAAAGTGTCTCAGATCTGATAATGGAGGTGAGTACTACAATAAAAAGTTTGATAGTTACTATTCATACCATGGGATTCGTAGAGTGAATATGGTTCCAATAACTCCATAGGAAAATGGTGTGTCAGAAAGGATGAACAGGACTATCATGGAATATGATAGGTGTATGAGATTACATGTAGGATTGCCCTTATAATTTTGGGCAGATGTTGTGGATACTACAATTTATTTAATAAAAAAAGGGCCTTCAAATTCCTTGCATGGTGGGATTCCAAAAGAGGCATGGACAGGTAAACCTATTAACTACTCATTTTTGAAGACTTTTAGTTGTGAAGCATTCATGCATATTAGTAAAGAAAATAGAACTAAACTTCAAGCAAAATCCAAGAAGTATTTTTCATTAGATCTGGAGTTAATGAATTTGGTTATCGCTTTTGGGATTATGAAAATCAAAAAATCATTAGGAGTAGAGATGTAAATTCAATGAGAAGTTCATGCATAAGGATCAATTGCAGGAAAAGAAAAAATAAAAGGTAAACTCAAAATACACAGTGCTTGATGAGATTGAAACTCTAAAGGTGCTAGAAAATTAACAACAACAACATCTAGCACCTCAAACTCCTACAACTATTGTTAGAAAATATACCAAGATAATTACACCTCATGTACGGTACTCCCCTTCATTATATTATGTATTATTATCTGACTTTGGTGAACCAAAAACATATGAAGAAGCAATGCAGGTAGAAACCAAGAAGAAGTGGGAGCAAGGTATGAAAGAGGAGATGGACTCCTTAATAAATAATCAGACTTGGGATCTGGTTCAATTTCCTGTAGGAAAAATATAATTTCATAATAAATGGTTTTATAGGGTGAAAGAATAATATGGAGGTAAAAAGAGGTATAAGGATATACTGGTTGTAAAGGGTTTGCACAGAAGAAAGGTATTGATTATGATGAATTTTTTTCACCTATTGTTAAAATGACTTCAACTATTAGAACTATTTTAATTTTAGTGGCTGTAGAGAATTTACATCTTGAAAAGTTAGATGTAAAAATAGCTTTTCTCCATGGGGATTTGGAGGAAGATATTTCTATGCAACAACCACAAGGGTATGAGGTCAAAGAAAATGAGAAACTAGTATGTAGGTTGAAAAAGAGCATGTATGGCCTGAAGCAAGCTCCAAGGCAATGGTATATGAAATTTGATAGGTTTATGTTAGATCAAGGTAATAGTAGATGTTATTCTGACCATTGTGTTTATTTTAAGAGATTGGATAATGGTAACTATATTATCCTGTTATTGTATGTAGATGTATGTTTGTTGCAGGGTCTAACATGCAGGATATAATTGTACTCAAAATAAAATTAACAGAGTCATTTGCAGTGAAGAATTTGGGTGTTGTAAAGCAAATACTTGGTATGAGAATAACAAGAGATAGGAAAAATTGTAAATTAATATTATCTCAAAGTGAGTACATTGAGAAGATGTTGGAAAGATTTAGTATGCGGGATGCAAAACCTGTTAGCACATCTTTGGTAAATCATTTCAAACTAACGAAAGAGATGTGTCCTAAGACACAAGAGGAGATAAAATACGTCTAAGGTTCCTTATTCAGTAGTAGTTAGTATTTTTATGTATGCAATGGTGTGCACAAGGCTAGATATAGCACATGTAGTGGGAGTTATGAGCAGGTTTATGAGTAACCCAGGAAGAAGGTATTGGGAGATAGTGAAGTAGATTCTCAAGTATTTGAGAGGTTCTGTCACTCATGTATTATACTTTGGATGTTCTAATACTACTTTACAAGGATATGTCTATTTAGATATGGTAGGTGATATAGACAGCATGAGGAGTACCACAAAGTATTTTTTCACCAGGGGAGAATGATGCACCTTATCGGAGCCATAACTTTTGAATTGTACGCCCATTTGCCTTGAAATTTAATAGGTGGTTCCACATGCGTGCTCTTTTATTTTCTTGACCTCCAAAAAACATACTTTCAGAACCTAACTCCTCCATATAGTGTCCCAAAATTAGGTTTTAGTGTATGTTCTAGGGTTTTTGGATTTTTTTTAATGTTAGAATTTTATTATCTTTTGTTATACATTAAGTTGAGACCTGATATTTTAAATTAAGGTTCATTATTGTAAGAGGTATGTGTGCACCGAATTTGGACGCAATCCGACTCATTTCTAGAATTACTATTTTTAGGAGTTTTTAGAAAATATACCTTTTTTAGGGTTTCTTTGGTTTTCAGTTGCTATATGACGGATTGTGTTCTTTTGGAGAAAAGGTGTGAATTCAATAATGAGAAGAATATTGATTTGTAGGTTTCTTCTATTATATTGCATTTATGTTATGTTATTGGAGTCCATTTTATTGGTCTCTTGTAGCTGAGTTTACACCAATGGAACTGCAGTAAGCTAGATTTCAAAATTACAGAAGGTTGTTACACTCTCAACAATGAAAGCAGAATATGTTGTTGTTATAGAGGCTAGTAAGGAGATGATTTGGTTACAAAGGTTTATGGAGGAGTTGGAAAATAAGTAGGAGAATATCACATTATATAGTTACAGTCAGAGTGCCATTCATATTACAAAGAATTCAGCTTTCCATTCCAGGACTAAACACATACATACCAAGTACCATTTCATACACTCAGTGTTGGAAGATGGACAATTAAAATTGGAGAATATACACACTAGAAATAATCCTCCAGATATGTTCACAAATGCAGTAACTAGGGGGAAACTGAGTTCTTACTCAGTTTCAGTTGGTCTTCAAGCATGACAGTAAAAGGTGAGAAAATTTCCAGGCCTAAAGTTGAAGCATAGTCTAGTAAGTGCAGTAGCGGTGGAGTTACTATGATCAGTATCCAAGTGGGAGATTGTTGATTGTGGAGCCTGATTAATTTGGAGGTCTTATGTTCAACTACACTTGGACCCACCATGTGAAAGAGGGAGTCTAGGGGAAGCATTATCCCCCCTACTAGTATCCTCTAGGGGGGTCCAGGGGGTGCCCTCAAAGCCAAAAATAGATGTTTTTTTCTCTATGTAAATTTGGATCGTCTATTATTAGGTCACAGATCAGACGATATATTTTAGGCGGGTTTTGTGCCCTAAAATTGTAATACATTTTTTAAGAGGATGTTGTATGGCGACTAATTGTAATGTTCAGTGTGCAACTATGTACATAGAGATTTTTTGGATGGAATAAAATGCCTTGTTATTTTCTTTGTGGACGTAGCCCACATTGGGTGAAACACATAAATTTGTTTCTATTGTGTATTGCATTATTTATTTTGTGTTTTATTTCTGCATTTTATTGCTCGTGCTTTATTATTTAATCCTAACAAATAGCATGAAAATATGAATGTAAAACATATTTATCCATGGTGATCTTCAAATATTTAAAAATATGAACATTCTCACCCTCCAACTGTATGTCCTTAATTTTTTTTGCTTGAACCTCTAGCCTCTTAGCCAAAGCAATATTAATAAAATTAAATCTACTACTAGGGTTGATGGAAATAATAACCTATTCCTTTTGAATACTTCCATGAACCTAAAAAATAGACTTTTAGATTCAAACAAATCCCTTTGTCCATATTTTAATTTATCTTATACCAAAGGTATGATTTCCTATGTCTGCATACTGACATATTTTTTATCTTCTACCACTTATTTGGAATTTTCTAGCTCTCTTTTTATTTCCTTTTGTTATTTTTGAAGCATGTTTATTTCTTCTTCATAGCCCTTGATGGTGACCTTCAATATAGTTATATTTTTATATAGGTCCCATTTACTCAAGAATGCATGCTCCATTTCATCCTGAGTGAAGTTATATTTATGGGCTCTATTAAAACTATAAACCAAGAGAGAGCTTCTCCTCCAAGATGGTAAGGAACCAAGACGCTCCATTAAAAGTTGACCACAATTTTTACCGCATATTCTCATTTTGCTTCCCAATATGGAACCTAGTAAACCCTCGGTCACTCCTAGTAAACCTATGGCTACAAACATGGCCATTGTTGAATAATTGGCTGAAATCATTGTAGTCCATGATGAAAACATAGTGGAAATGGCTGCCATGTTGTAAAACCTTTAATGTTCCTCTCATCCTCCTCATCTAAGGTGTGAAGTAAAAATATATGAAGACTATAAAGACCCTGATGTACTCAATAGTTGGATCCTTGATATGGATACTTCGTTTGATTATACACATGCTCCTTATGAGGGAAAGGTTCCATTTGCAAAGCTCTAAATTTCCAAAATCACCAAAGTCCTCATATTCAATCACCAAATTTGTATATGGGAGGATATGGTATGAGTTTTGAAGACCTCATTTTATCCATCAAATTATGAGGACTTACTGAATCAATGGCTATGACTTCATCAAGGTAAGAGGGAATCTATATAAGATTTCATTCATCACTTCAACTGCATTTGAATCTTACTTGGCATTTCAAATTTTGATGTTGTCTTGCTTACAAAGTTTAAAAGTGGTCTTCTTGCACACTTTTATAGGGAGATCAAATATACTACTTGCACTACATTGGATAATGCCTTCAAGCATGCACAACTGATGGAGAAGAAGTTCATGGTACAACAAAGGGAGCCTTGCTACTCTTCTGGTGGATCGACAGAAAATGGGCACAAGCATCAACTAAAAATAAAGAGATATCACTTTTCTTCTTCTGTTACTCCCACTTCTTACTCATCCTCTGCTTCTAAAAATTCATTTTCTTCTTTCTCTTCTTCTTCATTCTCTCATACTCAAACTACTAAATTTTGTAACTATTGTAAGAGGTAAGGCCATGATAAAACTTAGTGTCCCAAATTATAAAAGAAGAATAATATTTTTGTACAATTTTATTAGGGAACTTGTGATAACCCCATCGAGACTACTGGTGAAGAAGAAATTTATGAGGAGTTGAGAGAGCAACTTAATGATGTAACACTCATGAATCACCATTTCAAATTTGGTGAATGTGACCATATGTTTGTCACTCATGCTCACTTGCTCCATAACTTTGTAGTAGCTTGTATAATCAACAATGGATCACAAAAGAATTTGATTGTCCATTTTCGATAAGCTCAAGCTCCCTGCATCAAAACATCCTTACCCCTAATCTCTTGGATGGAAGGATAACACAAACACATAAAAAATCACACACACATACACCATAGCATTTGCATTTGGCCCCAATTTTTAGGATTTGATCCCGTATGGCCCAAAATGATCTAAGAATCATATAAATTAGATAAACTTTCACAGAGATATGGCTCCTGAAAGATGAGATATTTTTCTAGAAAAAATCTGCAAAATTTGCCATTGTCCTTGTTTCATATGGTTGACTTCAAAAAGTCATATCTCCCTCAATACTGCTCAGGTTCCTTCATATGACCACTCATTTTAAAGCTTTTCAAATTCCACACAAAATAATCTAAGGATCATATGAATTGGGTAAACTTTCATAGAGATATGGTTCCTGAATTATGAGATATTTTTCCAAAAAAAATTGCCCTAATTTTGCAATTCCACAAAAAAATCCTCACTTTTCCAAAAGCGTTGCTCTGATACCACTTGTTATAGAATTTTATTATCATTAACAAAAATCATTCACCAATATTCAGAAATATCAAATCATTCATCCATAAATAATTATCGACAATAACAATCCATAAATTAGATAGAGATAGATAATACCCTTAAGGTAGGGAAACACCAATAATAATCCTCAAGGAAGGAATAACTCCACAATATCTCTCAAGATGAGAGTGCCACTTAAGGAGGGCAAATTCCCATAAGCCACCTCATGGGAAAAAATGATTACATATGATTGATCTCCATGATGATTACAATGACAAATATCTCTTCTTTATATATCCATCTTCTCATTCTACTTTGGGGAGCCTACTACTAATATTATATTATATTATAATATAATATAATATTATAATACAATCAACCTTGGGTTATGTGTTTCCCATGCCAACACTTATACAATATAATAATATATCCCAAAATATCTATTCCTAGGTACCCTAACAATAAACTTATTCACGCGACATGTCGCGTTATCGTGACTGTTGGTGCCGACGCGGTCGAGACAGGGGTGATTGTAGCGATTTCGCGACATGTCACGATTTTGCGACATGTCGCCTTTTCGCGCCCTGTTGTTTTCTTTGCCCTGGGGTTGCTAGTGCTGCCTTTGTGCTTTGCCCTTGTTGGGTTGCTCTTTGCTCTGGGTCGGGATGTGTTTTCTCCCGTTTGTAATTGGTCTTTGTATTAATACAAGTTTTCATTTTTTCAAAAAAAAAACAATAAACTTATTCAATTTCTAATTGATTTTTTATTTGTAAATTTACTCATTAACATGCTCTTTTCTATAACAGGTATTTATATATAGAAATTTGAAATTCTCTTTTTAAACCATTCTAGGGGATGTGACATTAAAAAGATACATTATTTCATTGGATCATGGCCACTTGATTCATGATGACGGGACATGACAATCATTTTGAACACCTTATTTATGATCAAGTTTGGTTGAGATAGGCTCATTTAAGCTATCCTAATTAATTTTTAAAATATATTAGGTATTAAAGATCTTAGGAGAAATATTATGATATTTTGTCATATTTAGCTAGTAAATGAGAATCTCAATTGGTATTTTGTTCAAACTATGTTAATAAAGTAGTTGGACGTATTTATTACTAGTTATAGTATAGGATACTTGTCTTCATAGATGCACTCAACCTTTAGTAGTACTTCCTCTTCCATAATCCACCCTATGATCCTCTACTATTTTTACATTAAATATACTAGTTATAGGTAGTAAGAGAGAAGAGAGAAAATTTACATTTGCTGCAAAATGGCTATTAGTGATAAAGCTAATACCTTAGCATGTTAGAGGGTACCTACACAATGCATTAAGTATACACAAATTCAATGGGCTATTTGTAGTTCGAGCACCATTCTATATTGTAAAAGGAAATCCACATTGAGTTCAATCCATTGTACAATAACCATTTCATAGTTTGGAAATTATAAGGTAAATTTGATAAATAATATGATTTCCAAGTGATCAATTAATACTAAGGTTTACAAAATTGATAATGTGTAGAAAGTAATGTTTGCCTCGAGTGTTAGGGTGTTAATCAGGCAAATTGGCGGCATGCAAAATTGGGTATCCACAAAGAGTATAAGAAGAATACATAGTACAATATTGGATATCTAGTTTAGAAATATTGTGTGGCAATAGCTTATTTTGGATGATTGTGGCATGTTACCTTACTAAAGAATATTGTAGTAACTATTAGGTACAAACAAATTTATGAATAGATTATTTGTATGATAAACATACAATCAGAGATTCAAAAATGTATTTACATCATGATCATCTAATATATTTGTTAATTTGTATGAGATGTATTTCTTTATTGATCTTATAACAATACAACTCTTCCATTGTATATTAGCATCACAAGGTAGTCATGTCAATTATCCTCTATGATATCATATCCTAGGCCATAAGGTATACCCCAACAACTTATATCTAAACACATCCTTATTTTAGGATATTATAAATAAAAGAATTCAAATTTTCTATGGATTTCTGTATGACCTATGATGTATGTGAATCCTTTGGGAATAATAGTATGTATCTTTCTTGTTGGACCATTTGAAAAGTGGGCTATAGATATTTTTGGATCCCTTCCTATAGTAACTTGTAAAGAAATATGTTTATCATTATTGCAATATATTGTTTGACTAAGTGATATGGATCTTGACAAAGAAATTTACATAATTCCTAAATGAGAAAAATGTTTTCTAGTTTGACTACTCAATAGACACTATACCCAAACAAGGTACCAACTTTAATGTATCAAGTTGATGAAATGTTTGGTTATTTCATGTTAAGCTTTAGGGGGACATACTCATGATCTAGAAAGAATAATATGTTGCTAACATAATTGCATTTGTGTAGATCATTCATATATATAGCAACTTAAGGGCAGTCTGAATAATGGATCTTTCATACAATTGCTCACCATAGAATGGATAAGGAAATATACCAATTAGATATGAAGCTTAATGTTTTTAATGATATTAGCTTTGGGTAAAGTTTTAATTTATGTAAAAAGGATATATTCTTTTAAAGTTTTGTGTACATGTTGGTGAGTATTATTGTTTGATTTTCTTAATCAAGCACCACATGGTGGATGGTTTTATTTAGTAGAAACTTATGGATTCTTGGAAGGAAACTAAACTAACCTTGTGAAGGACACATTGCTATTTTAGTTAATAAATATAGAGGATGTTATTATCTTCAACTTTTTCTTTGGCAATATTTTTGTAAGGTTTGAGAATATTTTCAAATAAGAAGTAATGATAGTATTCGATTGGTCGACCATACACCTTTGTGACCGAAAGGATAGGAGAGAACGTGCAAGGAGAAGTGAGGAAGTAAATTCAACTAAGGAAAAAAATGGAAGGAATCTAGACTAGGCAATTTGATTTTTGGAAGAAAAATAAAGAGCTTTCGTGTGGTTTTTCAAGTGTGGAATCACTAGAAATGTGTTGGCAATTTGAGTTATTTTGTGTTGTCATTGATGTCACATGGATCACATTGAGTTTTGGTGGCAAAAGCACTTCATAAATAATAATTTATGATATTTTGGAGAGCATAGATATTTACAGGGTTTTGTGGCACAAGAGGCATATAATATTTAATTTTTTAAATATTATATTAATGGTTTTTATTAAAACCAATGGTAAATATTTTTATTAAAAACAATGGCAAGGGTTTTTATTAAAACCAATGGAAGTGTTTTTTATTAAAATCAACGAAAAGGGTTTTCATTAAAACCATTGGAAAGGGTTTTTCATTAAAACCACTATGCTAAGACTTCTCCAAATTATGATGGATGAAAAGGTTTTCCAATAAAACCTAGGTGTAAAAAATTTCATGATGAAATTCAAAATAATGAAGGAGATATCCCAATTCAAAGTTAAAAGGTGAATTATTAAATTTTTATTTAATAATTCTAAGGTCTAAGGTTGTATTATATTATCCGTCGACGTGCAAATGTTGGGTAGATAAATAAATATTCATCGAGATCATTTTAAGGATGGAAGTGCATATAAATAAAAGGTGAAAAACCTTTGTTTATTGAAGACTTGACATAGCACATGAGAGAGAGTCGTTGAAAGGGGAGCAGCGAAGAAAGAAGGATAAATAACTTTTTATTTGAGAGCAAGGTCAAGTAAACAACACAAGAAAGTGATGTCACGCAAGAGCCTATAGCACAGTTGGTAGTGCACGAACTTTACACAAGGTAGGTTCGTTGTTCGAATCCCACCAAGGGCAAAGTGTTTTGCTAAGAAAGTAAAATCGAGTTTTAGATTTGAGCGCAGGTTAAAGTTGGGTATTTGGGATTAAAATCCCAATGTGGGCTAGCATCTACGTGGTAAGTGCTTCACAGCGCTAAGCAAGAGGAACGGATTTCGACTCCCATGAAGGTGTGAAGGTGCATTAATTTTGGCAAGGTATTTTGGCAAAGATGATTTCAAAGGTTACAAAGGCAGCGAATTTCATATAAAGGTATTTATCTCCAGCGCATGGTAATATTTGTGATTACAAATTTTTTGGTGCATTAAAATTATTTCTGTGATAACTAGGCAGTCATAAGTAGTTTAGGGAAATAAATGCTTGTTGTATGTGTTAATGTGCTTAGGGATTTATAAGGTGTAGAATTAAATATTTGTTATTGTTGTGTGTGATTAGAGAGATATAAGGTGTGGAAATAAATATTTGTGATTGTTGTATGTGGAGTTATAAGGTGTGGAATTAAAAATAAAAGCATAGGTGCTTGTTGTATGTGTTAATGAAATTAGGGAGTCATAAGGTTGAAAAGTGTTGAACTTGTTATATGTCCTAGTGCATAATTTAACTATGAAATTAAACTAGGAACTTGAGACCTAGTTAATAGTTATCTTGAGTTAGAATACATGCACATGAGTTAGGGTTTGAAGTTGAAGACAAATTGCTTGATTATGTGCATTGGCTATTGAGAGTAAGTGGATGGATTAGCAAATCAATTTTAAATGATGCTTGAGTTTCATGATTGCTTTAGTGGAGTTCATTGAGAGTATTGCCATTATTGAGGATATCTTTGCTATTGCCTTGAGAAGCATATTGTTGGTTACTTATTCAGTACATTGCTATTAGTTGAGACCATTGAGGAGATCATTTGCTAGTCACTTGTGGATACATTTGTCTTTTATTTTCAGATCATTGTTGGCTATTTGAGAGCTCTTTGCTTGAGGGAGTTGTTTGTTTCTTGAGAGCTTATTGACATTGCACGATGAAGATATTATTGAGAACCTATTGATATCACTTTTGGAGATTGTCCTTGGTTGGTTGAAGTCCTAATTGTTATTTCTTGGAGAGGTTTTCATTAGAGAGTTCATTTGCCATACATTTGAGAGTACATTGTTGAGAATTACTGTTATCCATTTGAGAGTACATTGTTGAGCATTGTTGTTATCCATTTGATAGTACATTGTTGAGTATTTTTGTCATCCATTTGAGAGTAAATTGTTGAGCATTGTTGTCATCCATATGAAAGATCATTTGTCATATTTTATTTAGATCATTGTGGATCATTGTTGTCATCCATTGAAGAGTACATTACAATTCATTGTTGAGCACATTGTTGAGTATTATCATCATTCATTCATTATCCAATATTGAGTTCATCGTTGAGCATTGCCTTAATTGATTTGTGGTTGATATTTGAGTGCTACTTGAGATTCATTGGTTGAGCCTTTGGGAAGGCTTTTGGGATAAAATTTCTAGATATATTTGAGACAACTTTTGTGCATGATTGGTTGAGCCTTTGAGAAGGCTTTTGGGATTGTAGACATATTTGGGATAATATTTGAGCAGGATTATTTGATACTTTTGTGAAGGATTTGAGAATAGATTTGGGACAAAATTTGAGTAGGATTATTTGAGCCTTTTGTGAAGGCTTTTAGGATAGATTTGGGACAGTAGTTGAGCAGGATTGTTTGAGCCTTTTGTGAAGGTTTTGAGGAGATATTTGGGACAACATTTGAGCATGATTTTTTGAGCATTTTGTGAAGGCTTTGAGAACATATTTGGGACAACATTTGAGCAGGATTTTTTGAGCCTTTTGTGAAGGCTTTGAGGATATATTTGGGACAACATTTGAGCAGGATTTTTTGAGCCTTTTGTGAAGGCTTTGAGGACATATTTGGGACAGAATTTGAGCATGATTATTTGAGCCTTTTGTGAAGGCTTTGAGAATAGATTTGGGACAACATTTGAGCAGGATTGTTTGAGCCTTTTGTGAAGGCTTTGAGAATAGATTTGGGAGAACACTTGAGAAGAATTCTTTGAGCCTTGTGAGAAGGTATTGAGGCATATTTGTGAGTAGTGAAAGAGACAAGACAGAAACAAAAAACACATCAATACCAGTTGCCTAGCTAAGCAGATTAGTGGATGTCCTAGCTAATAAGTTGATCAGATCAGTGGATATCCTAGCTAAGAAGATCAGTGGATAGCCTAGCTGAGTAGATCAGTGGATAGCCTATTTGAGTAGATCAGTGGATAGCCTAGCTAAGCAGATCAATGGATAGCCTAGATAACCAGATCAGTGGATAGCCTAGCTGAGCAGATCAATGGAGAGCCTAGCTAAGCAGATCAATGGAGAGCCTAGCTAAGCATATCAGTGGAGCCCACCTGAGCAAATCAAGACAACCTAACTTTGAGCATATCAAAGTAAAAATTTGCATAAGGATCCCTATTTATTTTTGAAATATTATAAGGAGAATATCTTGTGGACTACCCCACATTGAAGGAACCATGTTAAATCTTGCATTTCAATTGTGTGATAATTTGTGCACTTGATTACTATTGCTATCTATTTTATTAATGCACAATGCTATATTTGGTTATTGCAATTGAGGACACTAATTGATATTGGTTTGGAAAGAAAGTAAAAAGTGGGCGCTATACTGTTCACCCCCCCTCTTAGTATAAGCTTGTTTTCTTCAATTGGTATCAGAGTGGGTTCCTTCAAAAATTCTAATAGCTTGAGGGTAGATTCTATAAGAACACAGATGGCTTCACATAATGGATCATCTACAAGTAAGGCTCCACTATTTAATGGTAATAATTATGCTTTTTGGAGCATGAGAATGTAGAACTACTTGATATCACAGGGATATGAGGTATGGTAGATGTTTTAAAAAGAGTATAAGGTTGAAGGTGATCTCGAGATAGATTATACTATCAAGAAATTGGTTGATATCAATGCAAAGGCAATGAATTGTATTTTGAGTGGGCTACATGAGACACATTTAACAAAGGCCATGGTATGTAATTCAGCTAATGAAATGTGGACCAAGTTGTGGAATACCTATGAAGAATATTCCAAGGTAAAGTTGGAAAAACTACACTCATAGAAAAATATTCGAAGAATTGAAAATGTAAGATTCTAAATATATTACAAAGTTCTTACTTCGAATTGATGAGATTGCTAACACCATGAGAGGTCTAGGATTTGAGATGAAAGAATCAAATGCTACTCAAAAGGTTTTGATATCACTTTCCATGAAGTATGATGCAAAGGTTTCAGCGATAGAAGAAAAAATGAATATCAACAATCTAATAATGGAAGAACTACAAGGAACTCTCACATCTTAGATGAGGATAGATAAGCATTAGGTTCCAAAGAAAGAAATTGCATTTAAATATTTAGAAAAAAATAAAAAGAAATATCCAGAGATAGATAGAGATTCAAATAATTATGAGGAAGCTAACTTCATCAAAAGGAAAAAGGACTCAAGGAATTACAGGGATATGAAGTAAGTCAAAAGCTACAAGTGTGGTGATTATGGTCACTATGCAAACAAGTGTCCACATGAAGAAAATAGTGATAATGAAAAATAGGGTCATAGAAGAAAAGAAGAAGGAAAGCATAAGTATGACAAATATGACAAGTACAAGCAAAGCAAGCATGAGAAGAAGAAAAGTTTTCGTATGACAAAGAAAACTTTCTACATTGAAGAAGCAAATGATAGCTCAGATCACAGCAATAGAGACAATTCAGATGATGAAAAGGAAGAACATATATTCTTAGGAATAGAAGGTGAAAGAGAATAATGCTTTGTGTGTGGTCAAAGAGATTAAAGATCAGGATATTGCAATGGCTTCAGTGATAGTGAATATGAAATGACACATCAAGGAAACAAGCATGGTCAAATAATTCATGAGAGTTTGTTTGCTATAGAATATGATAATGATCTCAGTGATAGTAAAGATGAAGAAGTCTCACTTTTGGTAAAATAAAAAGAAGATGATGAGCCAAGAAAACAAAAATCAGAATTCAAAAGGCTAAAAGAAGAAATCAAGAATCTTGAAAACAAGATTCAAACAGATGTCAAAATCAAAGAACTACTTCAAACAATCAATGATCTAAGAGATGAGTTTCAAGATGCAAAAAGGATAGAGGAAAGGATGAGTGAAGAACTAAGGGTAATGATGGCAAGACATGACACATTAGATTAAAAGGTTCAAAAATTAGGAGAAACATATTTTAAGGTTGTATCTCTTTTCCAAGAAAAGTCACACTCAAAAGGAAAGGAAGTTCTAAAAGATGAAAGCAAGGAAGCATCTAAGATTCATGAAGAAAGTTCCAAAGCTCCTATGGCTCCAAATATCCAGTTTGGATCTTGTTTTGAGATAGGTGAATCAAGTTCAAGAAGCAAAGAAATTATTGAAGAAGAAAGAAAGGAATAATTTAAGGAAGAAGATTTGGATACCACAAAGAAGGATCAAGGATACAATGCACAAGTCAAAGATGATCACAACGATAAAGGTCAAGAAAGGGTCTATGGATCAAAGAATTTTGATTTTTCTAGAAGGAACTTCAAAGGAAAAAGGTATGGTTTTCAGGGACATTTCTTCTTATGCAATAGGATTGGTCATAGAGCTTCTCAGTGTAAAGTAAATGAGCAATATGGTTTTGATTATAGAGCTACAAAATTTAGAGGTCATATAGGGTTCAGGAAAGGAATGGATATGGAAATGGTTTCAAGAAATAATTCAGGACATGGGAACCATCCAAAGGCTACAATATCAAGTGCTTTAATTACAATAACTTTGGACATATTGCAATATGGTGTAGGACTCAATTCCAAACAGGTTCAAGGCAAGAAGGTCAAACAGGTTCAATACAAGAATATCAAGTAACTTATCAAGAAAAGGAGACCAGAAATATGTGGAAGGAAGTTGACAAAGGAAATAAATAATGTAATATGGGAGTAAATGTACTCCCACCCCAAAATTAATCACCTCAAGAGAAGGTGGTAGGGGGGCTAAGCTTAAGTGTCATATCTTTTAGCCCCATAGGTGTCCCTTTTGCCATTGATGTCAAAGGGGGATATATTTGAGTAAGGGGGAGAGTATTGAGTTAGGGGGAATAGCCTCCAAAGAGATCATTGAGATAGGAGGAGCAACCTCCAAAGAGAACATTGAGATAGGGGGAGCAGCCTCCATAGAGAGTATTGAGTCAGGGGGAGCATCTTTGATATTCATAAATGGCTTTTGCAGTGATTGTGATGATTTACATTAGAGGTGTTGGCATCAATGACAAAGGGGGAGATTGTTGGCAATTTGAGTTATTTTGTGTTTTCATTGATGTCACATGGATCACATTGAGTTTTGGTGGCAAAAGCACTTCATAAATAATAATTTATGATATTTTGGAGAGCATGGATATTTATAGGGTTTTGTGGCACAAGAGGCATATAATATTTAATTTTTTAAATATTATATTAATGATTTTTATTAAAACCAATGGCAAGGGTTTTTATTAAAATCGACGAAAGGGTTTTTTATTATAACCAATGGAAAGGGTTTTCATTAAAACCATTGGAAAGGATTTTTATTAAAACCACTATGCTAAGACTTCTCCAAATTATGATGGATGAAAAGGTTTTCCAATAAAACCTAGGTACAAAAAGTTTCATGACGAAATTCAAAAGAATGAAGGAGATATCCCAATTCAAAGTTAAAAGGTGAATTATCAAATTTTTATTTAATAATTCTAAGGTCTAAGGTTGTATTATATTATCCGTCGACATGTAAAGGCTTGGGAGATGAATAAATATTCGCCAATGTCATTCAAAGGATGGAGGTGCATATAAATAAAAGGTGAAAAACCTTTGTTTATTGAAGACTTGGCATAGTGCATGAGAGAGAGTCGTCGAAATGGGAGCAACGAAGAAATAAGGATAAATAACTTTCGATTTGAGAGCAAGGTCAAGTAAATAGTGTAGGAAAGTTATGTTACACAGGAGCCTATAGTGCAGTTGGTAGCACATGAACTTTGCACAAGGCAGGTTCGTTGTTCGAATCCTACCAAGAGCAAAGTGTTTTACTAAGAAAGTAAAATCGAGTTTCAGATTTGAGCACAGGTTAAAGTTGGGTGTTTGGGATTAAAATTCCAATGTGGGCTAGTGCCCACATGGTAAGTGCTTCACAGTGCTAAGCGAGAGGAATGGAGTTCGACTCCCGCAAAGGTGTGAAGGTGCATTAATTTTGGCAAGGCATTTTGGCAAAGACAATTTTGAAGGTTACGAAGGCAGTGAATTTCATATAAAGGTATTTATCTCCAGTGCATGGTAATATTTGTTATTACCAAATTTTTGGTGCATTAAAATTATTTCTATGATAACTAGGGAGTCATAAGGAGTTTAGGGAAATAAATGCTTGTTGTATGTGTTAATGTGCTTAGAAAGTTATAAGGTGTAGAATTAAATATTTGTTATTGTTGTGTGTGATTAGGGAGATATAAGGTGTGGAAATAACTATTTGTGATTTTTGTATGTAGAGTTATAAGGTGTGGAATTAAAAATAAAATCATAGGTGCTTGTTGTATGTGTTAATGAAATTAGGGAGTCATAAGGTTGAAAAGTGTTGAACTTGTTATATGTCCTAGTGCATAATTTAATTATGAAATTAAACTAGGAACTTGAGACCTAGTTAATTGTTACCTTGAGTTAGAAGACACGCACATGAGTTAGAATTTGAGTTTGAAGATAAATTGCTTGATTATGTGCCTTGGTGATTGAGAGGAAGTGGATGGATTAGAAAATCAATTTTATAGATAAAATTGATGCTTGATTTTCATAATTGCTTAAGTGGAGTTCATTGATAGTATTGCCATTATTGAGGAGATCTTTGCTATTGCCTTGAGAAGCATATTTTTGGTTACTTGTTGAGTACATTGCCATTAGTTGAGACCATTGAGGAGATCATTTGCTAGTCACTTGTGGATATATTTGTCTTTCATTTTGAGGAGATTATTGTTGGCTATATGAGACCTCTTTTCTTGAGGGAGTTGTGCTTGTTTCTTGAGAGCTTATTGACATTGCATGAGGAAGATATTATTGAGAACCTATTGCTATCACTTGTGGAGATTTTCCTTGGTTGGTTGAAGTCCTCATTGTTATTGCTTGGAGATTTTTTCATTAGAGAGCTCATTTTCCATACATTTGAGAGTACATTGTTGAGCATTGCTATTATCCATTTGAGAGTACATTGTTGAGCATTGATGTTATCCATTTGAGAGTACATTATAGAGCATTGTTGTCATCCATTTGAGAGTACATTTTTGAGCATTGTTGCCATCCATTTGAGAAATTATTTGTCATACATTGTTGAGATCATTGTGAATCATTGTTGTCATCCATTGAAGAGTACATTGCCATTCATTGTTGAGCACATTGTTGAGTATTTTCATCATTCATTTGTTATCCATTGTTGAGTTCATCATTGATCCTTGCCTTTGTTGATTTGTGGTTGATATTTGAGTGCTACTTGAGCATCATTGGTTGAGCCTTTGGGAAGGCTTTTGGGAAAAAATATCTAGATATATTTGAGACAGGTTTTGTGCATGATTGGTTGATCCTTTGAGAAGGATTTTGGGATAGAATTTTTTTACGTATTTGAGACAAATTTTGTGCATGATTGGTTGAGCCTTTGAGAAGGCTTTTGGGACAGATTTGGGACAACATTTGAGCAGGATTGTTTGAGACTTTTGTGAAGGCTTTGAGAACATATTTGGGACAGCATTTGAGCAGGATTGTTTGAGCCTTTTGTGAAGGCTTTGAGGACAAATTTGGGACAGCATTTGAGTAGGATTGTTTGAGCCTTTTGTGAAGGCTTTGAGGACAGATTTGGGACAGCATTTGAGCAGGATTGTTTGAGCCTTTTATGAAGGCTTTGAGAACAGATTTGGGACAGCATTTGAGCAGGATTGTTTGAGCCTTTTGTGAATGCTTTGAGGATAGATTTGGAACAGAATTTGAGCAGGATTGTTTGAGCCTTTTGTGAAGGCTTTGAGGATAGATTTGGGACATCATTTGAGAAGAATTTTTTGAGCCTTTTGTGAAGGCTTTGAGAACATATTTGGGACAACAATTGAGTGGGATTGTTTGAGCCTTTTGTGAATTCTTTGAGAATAAATTTGGGACAGAATTTGAGCAAGATTGTTTGAGCCTTGTGAGAAGGCATTTAGGCAGATTTGTGAGCAGTAAAAGAGACAAGACAAAAAAAAAAAAACACATCAACACCAATTGCCTA
The DNA here is from genome assembly GCA_028583015.1 of Wollemia nobilis. Taxonomy (NCBI): domain Eukaryota; kingdom Viridiplantae; phylum Streptophyta; class Pinopsida; order Araucariales; family Araucariaceae; genus Wollemia; species Wollemia nobilis. The sequence continues at coordinate 5,869,533 of JAQPPZ010000710.1, read as the reverse complement.
GCTGAGCAGATCAGTGGATAGCCTAGCTGAGCAGATCAGTGGATAGCCTAGTCGAGCAGATCAGTGGAGAGCCTAGTTGAGCATATCAGTGGATAGCCTAGCTGATAATATCAGTGGATAGCCTAGTTGAGCAGATCAGTGGAGAGCCTAGTTGAGTAGGTCAGTGGAGCCCACCTGAGCAGTTCAGGATAGCCTATATTTGAGTAGATCAAAGTAATAATTTATATTGGGATAAGGATCCCTATTTCTTTATGATTTATTATAAGGAGAATATCTTGTGGACTTCCACACATTGGGGGAACCGCGTTAAATCTTGTGTCTCAATTGTGTGTGATGATTTGTGTGTTTGCTTACTATTGCTATCTATGTTATTAATGCACACTGCTATTTTTGGTTATTGTAATTGAGGACACTGATTGATATTGGTTTTGAAAGAAAGTAAAAAGTGGGTGCTATACTGTTCACCCCCCTCTCAGTATAAGCTTGTGTTCTTCAAAATGAATATGAATAATTTTGATAATAGGATATATTTTAAAAGAGAAATTTAATTTTGAAAACTTTGTCTTTCTTAAGAATTTAAACTCTTTTTAGTGAGTGTTTTAGTATTTCACACACTGTAAGCAATGATAGTTAATAGCTTAGTCTCTATCATGAATAGAAGAAGGTGTTTAATTTTGTTTAGCATTTTGACTTTGCTAAAAGTAGATACTAAGTTGTTTTGATTCTCCTATTAGAATAAAGTGTGAGTTTTCAGGAGGTTACTCTTTTTTCAACAAGTATATAGAAGTGCATGTCTTACTTTTATGTTATATTGGTATAGAATATATGGCTCAATTATCTTATGTAATGATGATATATTTCCTAGTTATTATACTAGAGGAAGTAAATGGTGTTTAAAATCTTAACTGGGATGGGATGACTACTTGTGTAATTATATGTCATAAATTATCACCCCTTGATCAAGTAATGCACAACTGAAGCAATTGGAGTATTTTCCTCCATAACATTTTTCTCATTGAATACCATAATGTAGGGATAACTTACATTTATGCTATTGCACTTATAGCTTATTTATGTGGGTATGAAGCCTGTGATTGAATTAGTCATTTCATTTATTCTCAAATGACATCCTATCCTTAAGAATTGTGTTGAAGGATATGCCAATGACTTTCTCGTTAGTAGCAAAGAAACTAGGGGTATTTTAAAGAGCACTTGGAGCATTACAACTCAATCCATAAATAATATTGAAGGGAGTGGTAATGTATTGTTCTATTTGAGTGGAGATTCATTATGATCACTATAATTAAGGGTTTGGTATGAACTTGTTATACCGTCGTTTCATTACAGAAAGTGATTCTAGAAAAATAGAAAAAAATGATAAGATTTTTTGTGAGAGGGTTTAAAATATCTTAGTATTTTAAAGGTATGGTATATGTGTGTAAGTTCTAAGTCAAGCAAATATCTTTAGAGTAGCGAATGTATCAAGATAAGATACTTGAGCTTGGGATGTTATTATTGTAACCCAACCTTGGTGAACTAGGTGCATAGGTTTGTTAATTAGAGTGAACAACTTATATTAGTATGTTTGGTGATAAATGAAATTTTTAGTATTGCTACATTATGGTGATATGATTCCAGTAATCCTAGAATATGAATGGTCAATAAAATTTCTTATTATTATATAATTGCAATGGTAGATATCTTGAATTATAGAATTCTAGTTTAGTTGGGTTGGTTTTTGCAATGAAATACCCTTCTACTAAAGGTGAGTTCTAAATAATGATAATGTATGAATTTGATACCATAAATAATGACTCTATGTGTGGAGCCGTATCATTTCATGTATCATGGAAAGAGTATAGTGTAAAGAAAATAAAAATGCATCTATGTAATTGAACAACTACTCTAAATCTAAACTCCAAGGGGAGGAGACAATTGTAAGACTAAATTGATTGACCAATTTAGTTCATAGGACTTAGGTATTAATGAAATATTCCTAGGAGATCATAAATATTGTTCGAAATGTCCTTGACATTATGTAATGATCGAATCATCTTTTTGATATAATAAAAGAGGAATGATTTAAGCTAGTTTTTATCCAAAAGGGGGTTTTCCAAGATAAAATATTGTTGTTTGACTATTGTGGTGATATTTATTTATGGTGTTATTATTTAAAAGTTTTGAAATGTATGATGCATTATGGAATGATCATTCTGAATATAGACATTGTTGGTTTTTAAATATTGAATTATGGTAAGGAACCATTATAATGTTCTTAATTTATAATACTTATGTGGATGAGTATGATTCTTATGGTTATGTTCCATTGTATGATTCTCGTCATTTTGTATACATAAATAATTATGAATCCTCTTTGTTGGACCTTGTTAGTGCATGGGAAATGGTTGGATCCCAAACTAGAATAAAATTAAGATTAATAAAGTTAAGAAGGTTAATTATATTGTTTGTTTATGTGGGCTTCTTATAATGGAATATACCTTTGGTTTAATTGTTAACAGTTGTATATGGTATATGGATAGTTGAAACAAGCTTGGTAATGCATAATTTATAATGAAAAATATTGTGTTCTAATTAGACAATATCAAACTCAAGGAAAATTGATGGGTTTGGTCAAATAGATAAGCATAGGAATGATAAAGGGAAAGGTCTCTTGATGTAGCTTAATTACTTTGTGTAATGATAATCCTAGTGAAATATTGGTTAATTGGGTTGCCAAGCCATTGATTTCACAAAGACATTATTAGGAATGAGGCCATTTGGATGTCTAGCTCATATGGATATGATATGGATAGTCAACCCCTTCACGCACCTACCCTCTACATAGAAGGACTTATGTAGAGTGTAAACTTGGCATGCACATTTTGAAAGAATGAAAGGGAGGTCAATGCTAGCTCATTGGATCCATGAGATGGATAGTTTTGACCCATTAAGTAAAACACCTAGTGCTCTTACATAGCTAAATTTATGTCGGGTGTAAGGATGGGTGTGCCTCAAGGAATATATAAATAGGAAACTAATGTTGTGACATCAATAGTTATACCGAAGCATAGATCCTAAAACCTTTTGTAGTGATATATATAAATAATAGAGATGGAAAAATTTAGGGTTGTGACAAAATAAATGAAATGAGACTACAACAGTAAATATGAAATGATATTAATGCACTATAATATCTAAATGCATACAATGGCAAGGGAGATAATACTACTAGTAAGAATGTAGAAGTCATTAATTGTTAGTAGAAACTTTTAGCAAAAGTTTGACAATGTTTAGATAGCACAAGACTATGAACTTATTCAATTGTTTATTTACTCATTAACCTAGCCTTTTCTCAAGGAGGTATTTATAGATAGAAATTTAAAATTATCTTTCTAAACCATTTTAGGGTATGTGACATCAATATGATACATTATTGTATTGGATCATGGTCACTTGATTATGAGGACGGGGCATGATAATCATTTTTAACACCTTATTTATGATCAAGGTTGATTGAGATAGGCTCATTTAAGCTATCTTAATTAAATTTTAAATAGGTTAGATATTAAATATATTAGGAGAAAGGTTGTATGATTTAGTTAGTAAATGAGGATTTCTATTAGTATTTTGTTTAGACTATTTTAACATAGTAGTTGGACGTATTTATTACTAGTTATAGTATAGCATACTTGTTTTTATATATACACTCAACCTTTAGTAGTACTGCATATTCCATAATCCACCCTACATGATCCTCTACTATTTATACATTAAAGGTCCTAGGTATAGGTAGTAAGAGGGAAGAGAGGAAAATTATATTTACTACAAAATGGCTATTAGTGACATAGCTAATGTGTTAGCATGTTAGAGGGTACCTGCATAATACAGTGAGAATCTATAGCTTCAATGTAAGATCTGTAGTTCGAGCACCATTCTATAGTGCAAAATAAAATCCACACTAAAGTCAATCCATAGTACAAGAACCATTTCATAGGGTGGAAAGTATAAGGTAAAATAGATAAGTAATGTGACTGACAAGGGATCAATTAATACTAAGGTTTACAAAATTAATAATGTGTGGATAGGCATGTTTGCCTTGAGTGTTAGGATGTTAATCAGGTAGATTGGGTGTATGCAAAATTGGGTATCCACAAAGAGTATAAGAAGAATATATAGTACAATATAGGATAGCTAGTGTAGAAAGATTATGTGGCAATAGCTTATTTGGGATGATTATGGGATGATATCTTACTCAAGAAGATTGCAATAGCCATTAGGTACAAACAACTTTATGAACAGATTTTTTCTATGAAAAACATAAAATAAGAGATTCAACAATGCATTTATATCATGATCATCTAATATATTTATTAATTTGCATGAGATGCAATTTTTAATTTGTCTAGAATGAGAGTATCCCTATGCCCTACTTCCAACAATACAACTCTTCCATTGTATATTGACATCACAAGCTAGTCATGTGAGTTATCTTTTATGATACCATATCCTAGGCCATAAGGTATAGATCAACAACTTATATCCAAACACATCCTTGTTGTAGGATATCTTTAATTAAAAAATTAAATATTGTATGGATTTTTGTATGACCTATGATGTGTGTGAATCCTTTGGGAATCATAGGATGCATCTTTTTTGTTGGACCATTTGAAAAGTAAGCTATAGATATTGTTGTATCCCTTCCTATAATAATTTGTAAAGCAATATGTTTATCATTGTTGCAATAAATAATTTGAGTAAGTGATATGAATATTGACAAATAAAGTTGCATAATTCATCAATGAGAAAATTGTTTTCTAGTTTGACTATTCAATAGACACTATACCCAAATAGGGTACCAACCTTATTAAATAAGTGGTGGAAGACATGGTAAATAATTTTATTACTAAGAATAAGAAGGTGATTACATCCAAACTCAATACCAATGGGTAAGTCAAATGGACCAATCACATATTTTTCCAAATCCATCCAATACTAAAAATTAACATATGGGACCAAAACTTCTAGGAAATATTGTGGGCCTATAAGGTTATAATCAAGTCATTCACATAATAATCTCTATTCTAGATCACATTTATTCTTCCTATTGAATATAATTTTATAACCACATGGATAATGATGAAGAATAGAAAATCAAAATTGAATTCATGGGTAAATAGATGGTATAACTATAGTAGGTATACAAAACCATAAAGGAGATATTGCACTACATTTTAACAAATAATATGAAGAAAATAAATATTATAACAAGAATTTTAAATGGTATCCCTTCAAGATCGATGATTTCATGATGGTATATGACAACCATCATAGGAACGTATAATAGTATAAGATGTTGCCAACCAACATGAAGCCTTATGAAATAGTGACAATATATGTTCTTCCTATTGAATGCAATGTCATAATCATATGAATGGTAATGAAGAATAGAAACCTATTGAATGCAATGTCATAACCATATGTATGGTAATGAAGAATAGAAAAGCAAAATTGAATCCATGGATAAGTATATGGTATAACTATAGTAGGAAGACAAAACCATAAAGGAGACATTGGATTGCATTTTAAACAAGAATATGAAGAAAATAAATATTATAACAAAAATTTCAAATGGTATCCATTCAAGATCAATGATTTCATGATGGTATATGGTGCTCATCATAGGAAGACACAATAATATGAGATATTGCCAACCAAGATGAATCCTTATCAAACACTAAAAATATATGTTAACAACACATAAATGATCAAGTAGTGAGATGGTATTCCCATTAGTAAAGGGGTCAATCATGACATGATCAAACGGTTTGCATACTCAAAAATTAGACAGTCCTAATACAAGGATGAAGTAAGAATCAAGTGGGTTATAAAAATCAAAACAAAATTTTGATATGTTATTAGCATGTATAATAGTATAAGAAATATCTATATAATAATATTGGATGGATAATTCAAATAGCTTGTGGTAAAAATCTTAATTGGGATAATTATGAAAATTATTACTATATTTATGATCTTAATTATAGTTAGAAGGATAGGTCCAAGGTGTAGACCAATTGGTTCATCCAAACCCCATAAGGGGGGTGGAGGTCCAAGGTTCAAATCTCGGGCCTCGCCGGACTGAATCTTGTCCCTTTCCTGGTGCTTTCAGCGGCGTAAAAGGTTTAAATGATTGTGGCATGGTGGTTATAGGGGCGCACTGTGCGAAGATCTGTGTGGTGGCTTCTAAGGCAAACAGCGCAGGATATTGTGGCGGCCATAAAAGCTGGATAGCCTGCCCAGATTCATGGTGGCTACCAATTCCACCATGTTAAAAATATATATATATTATAGTTAAAAGGATTACTTGTAAATGGGGATGGGGTTATACTTATAATAAATCTATGTAGGAATGCAAGACATGAATTGTAAGGATATATTTAGAAATTATATATAAACTAGATATAACTCTTGTTCCTTCTACACATGTTATGATTGAATTTAATATATACGATGGTGAAGAATTTAAGTAATCATATTCAAATAACATTTTTATAACTTGTTTAAAAAATGGATGCAAGACATAAATGATCATACAGTTAGTATATGTATTAGTGACTAATATATCATAAAGCAAACAAAGATATAAGATATACTAAAAAATGAGATCTAACTCTTTTAATCGTATCTCATGTGAAGTCCTTATATGGATTAAGAATAAGACCGCATTTTATGTATAATTTTTATAAAATATTGTAAAATTAAACCAGAGGTTCAAATAACAAAGGAAGTCAAAGAGACACTTTAAAGAATGGGGCTAAAATAATTTTCATTTATTTACATTAAATTAATATATCAAGGTGCTTTTTCACTACTATATTTTACCTGGTGTTATTAAACACCACCTTTTAGGCATTTAAAACCATTTTATATGCATTTAACACTCACCAACCACATTCTCTAAAAAACTATTTCTTCAATTAATCATTTGTATTATAATAACATATGATAGTTTTCTCACATATCAACAAATATAATGGCGTTTGTCAATGTTACTAGCTTTTATAAAGAGAAATATACGATGCTTAGATTTTTTATCTCTCAATATTTGAAGAAAAATATTCACTTTATGTATCTAAACCCAAAATTATTAAATAATATATATTTTATTGTTACAATTTTATTTTTATAATATAAAAATATGATCACTACTAATTTTTTTATCTTTTCCATTGTAATCATGTCTCAATATAATTAATTTTTTTTATATTTAATTATTTATTAATAGCTATTTTTTATTAAATAATATAAATGCTTTAGTTTTCAATAAAGTTTACGTTTAAACATTAGCTTGAGAGAAATGACAATAAAGTTTGTTATAATATCAATGTGCTTTTTGGTGTCAACTAAAAAAGAAAATAGACAACTAACTAATTTAAACTATCTATCAGTCTGAAATCATGTCTTTCCACTACATAGAAATTTACATGAAGGTCATGATTGACTAAATCATCTCAATTCTATCTCCAAAATTACCTTTTAATCCTATGTAACTGCTTGAACTATCAATCAAAACTCCTTAAATTAGTAATCCTTTCTATACAAGCTTGTAATGACTGATCTAATTTTGTGCATCTTTGATTTTCTAATTTCTATAAGATTTTGCTCTCTTTGATTGGGGTAATCTTCTTTTGCCAATGCTATATTTTGATATCTTCTAACCTAATCATCTTCCACCTTTCAGATTTACATTGTTGATAACTAATATTGGATTTGCATCATCAAATCCTTAATAAAATCTTGAAGTTACTTCATTATGAAGGTATACATCTAAAAACTATAGGAGTGTCCAATCCTTTCACCTTGGAAGCCTATATGAGCTTATTTTTATATTTTATTTCTTCCTCCATTTCTTATTACATTTTTTTTTTTTATTATATTTATTTAGATGATTGTTTTTTATTTACAATATATTTCATTCATCTAATATATCTTGATTACATATTATCTATTCATCTTATCTTTTATCGCTAATCATAGAACACATTGTGCTTATTAGGGTCTAGTCGCTCTCTACTATTTTTTAAAGGTCACATACCATTAATCATTTTAGAGGCTCTCAAATTGAGGTTCTAGACTACAATAACAATAAATCAATAACATCATCATAGATTAGTGTTATTTCTAGAACTAGTCATGCCTTTGATAGCATTATCAGGTGGAAACATATTTGTGGGTTTGATTAGAAACCCAAAACTTATTTTCATATTTTAGTTCTCTAGATTTTCTTCTATCATTTATACAATAGTGATCTAATTGCGGTATATCCTTTAAATATAAACTATAGTTAATTTTTCTTGTGTGTAGGAATATTTTGACATGAAATGGTGATTTGAAAAGAAAAATATTTGAGATCAATACATCCAAAAGGCAATCAAAGTGACTAGTGAGTTTTAAAACCCTTTATTATCATCTCTTTAGATATTTAGCTTTGTTTATTTAAATTAAATTAGTAGATCTATATTGTCTACTACAATATGGTAGAATTGCAGGTGCATGCAAGGAATAAAAAAAAGGTATGTAGTTTATGTTAACACATGTTGGAATATTCTCTTATATCTATTTATCCCTACTTCATATCTATTGTTCCAATTTTGCAATCATAGTATTTGCTTTTTTTATATGTGCTTATTTTCTAAGATTATTTACGTATTTTATATATGTATTGATCTAGTTACAATTAATAAATTTTTCTATCCTACATATGCCTAACTTCTAAAATATATTAAGACCTTAGTTATAATCCTATATTTGTTTATTTTATTTTTGAGGAATTCAAAGAGAGAATTTAGTTAGGAAACGCATTTTGTTAATATTATTATTTTGATCACATGAGTTATATAATTATCACATGTTGCAAGGAAGAGAGGTTTTCACTTATATTACAAATCTATTTTTGTTGTAGATCCTTCCTATACTATTACTTTAGCATAAAAATAATAAGTTTCTCTATATTGGAATTGAAACAAAGATATCATATAATATGAACCTTGTCTATATGTATTATTTGTGTACTTGCATCAATATCTTAATATAGAAATTTGATTGTAAGTTATTATTTTTAAAGTCAAAGTAGATGATATTCTTAGAGGAAACCATAGGATTTTTCATGAAATAATACATCAAACTCAAATCTAAATAAAATCCTCCATAACCTATTATTCATCTCTAATCTCTAATGTGGGAAAGAGTGATATAGAAAGATTATCAAATACAAATCTCCATGTCCTTGGCCCATCCCTATATTTTCATGAACCCAATGTGAACACCACATGGGTTCCAAATGTGTTTTCCCAACCTACCTTACTTAACTTCAAACATAAATATTCTAGATAAACTTTAAATAAGATCATTAAACTTTTTTTGTGTAGATTAACTCAAATTAACCCAACTAACGAGAATTTAAGTACGTACCATCCCAACTCAAAATATTTTTGGTTCCCTAATTGTTTTAGGAACTATCTAGTTATATATCCTGAGCCACCAACCACCCATATAAGGTATCACATATAACTTATTCTATGTAGGGAGTATATTATAATAGGTTGGTGAAAATCATAAGGAAGGCTTATTATCCATCACATATTGATATCAATTTTTTACCAAAATAGAATGCTTTCATGTATCATTGGTCTCTCATGTATCAATTGTGCTCTCACATACTTATGGGTATGTTAAGAGGATTTAGGTACATAGGGAGTCATAGGTATATAAGGAGATCTTCAAGGTATATAGGATTGTTTGGCATATAAAGGGAAGTAGAGATAAGGGACATGCAATATATTATTATTTTTATTTAATAAAATCCAAAAATGTATACAAATTTACTGAACTTTCCATTTTCAAAAATCCCCTTAGTCATGTCTAAAAGGTATTACATAACACGTATCATAACGTACCAAAAGGCTAACCATCCTAAATCATCCCCTGATGAATAATGAGGAAGGTCAAGATATATTTCTTAGTTAAGAAAACCTAAAATTCGACTAGGAAGAGAAGTAGATTCTTTCTCAATATCCATCTAGTCCCACTTAAGAGGATAAAAGCCTAGTCTTTTAGTTTTTTATACACATGGTGCACTTCCTAAATATCTATAAGAAAGTCATAGAAAAATTATTTAAGGAAGCTAATGTGGTTCAAGAATCTTCCTTAGAGGTGATTTATTATTGGATCATCCTCAACATCCTACTTCTAGTTCTTTGTATTTGAATCAAATACATAATTATTTTACCTCTATCAATGTCACAATATAAGGACTTCATGCATTAATGCCTAAATTAATGGATATAATCCCACTCACTAATGTGATTATAATTGAAAATAGTATATAATTTCCTCCTAAATTATTCATGGGTTCACATCCTCTTATATCAATATTAGAAAAAATTCTATAGGGGAGTTCTAGTTACCTTACCTCATAGACTATGGGGATAAAACTTCATAATCCCAATCCAATTTTTATATAACTCTCAGTTAATAATGTCAATCAGTAACCCCAATCCCAACCATCATATTTAACGTTTATGCATATTCTAATCTCAAATAACTTAATTAGAGAACTTTTGGGTTATGAACAAATTTATTTTCTAATTCACCTAGAAAACTTCTAATCAAGTGAATTCCCTAATCTCTAGTATCTTAAGGACTACCTATTCAATGCTAATATTGGTATATTATGTTCAAGTATCCTAATCGTAATCATAGGTTTATTATCATCAATTACCCTTCACCATAAAACCTTTCATCCAACCCTCATTACAAAATATATCCTCAATTCATCATAGCCTAATCTAGTCTCCTCAAAACTTTAAACTTTGGTGACTCGGAGAAATTAAAGCAATAGATGGTCATTATCCAAGGACCATCCTCTAGTAAAAAGTACTCTTATGATGATATGTGTAACCATCCTTTAGATCATTTTCCATCTAGTAGATCTTTCCCTCCAAATTTTAGAAATACAAAATTTTAGAGGTATAAAGGGAAGAAAGATCTCATAAACTATATCATATTATTCAAAATTATTTATAGTGACATGGATTATGATGAGACACTACTCCTAAATATTTATCATGAAATATTAACTATCCTAGCTCTAGAATTATATTATCAGATACTAAAACACTCCTTGAACAGTTTAAGGGACTTTGCAAAAATGTCTACCAAACAATTTTCAACATACATCAAAGATGATTTCACCATTAATGACATGTACCAACTTAAATAATCCAAAGATAAAATGGTGGCCAATAGATTATGAAGGTGGATAGCATTGATAGGGATACTACAATACATTTCCCCATCAAAGGATTTTCTTGATATCTTCATGTCCAACCTTTATATTTTTTGGTAATTTAAAGATTTCATTATATACGGGTTTTCATAGGTTGACCCAAAACCTCATTACAAAAATTAGCTTAGAATTGTTAAGCCAGTACAACATAACAAAACTAAGGATCCTTGGTCCTAATAGAATATTATTATGCCTTAAGAGGCTCGCCTAGAAGCTCAAGACTATAAGCAACAAAAGGAAATTGATTATGAGGATACATTTGCTCTTGTGGCTAAGATGACTACAATCAGGACAGTTATTGCTATGGCAGCTCAAAAACATTGGCCAATATATCAAATGGATGTCAAAAGTGATTTCTCAATGGTCATTTGAATGAGGAAGTGTATGTGAAACAACCACCAGGGTACACAGTTGAAGGCAAAAACAACAAAGTTTTCAGATTAAAGAAAGCTCTATATGGGTTGAAGCAAGCATCCCGAGCTTGGTATGCAAATATTGACTCCTATTTTCTCAACCTTGGTTTCACTAGATCTGCAGTAGAATCTACTCTCTATGTGAAACATTGGAGGAACCGCATCATTTTGGTTACATTGTATGTGGATGATCTTCTCATTACAGGTGATGACATAGAAGGAATAAGGTTGCTCAAGGAGAACTTATGCAAGAACTTTGAGATGACAGATTTAGGCCTCCTCCACTATTGCTTAGGAATAGAGGTATGGCAATAGCCTGGTAAGATTTTTATCTCACAAGCTAAGTACATTCAGTCTATTTTGGAGAGGTTTTGCATGGAGGAGTGTAAGCCCTCTCTAACTCCCATGGAAACTAGATTGAAATTGGTAAATAATGATGAAGAAGAAAGGGTTGATGGTACACTTTATAGGCAACTAGTTGGAAGTTTTATCTACTTAACTTCAACTAGACCAGATATTTGCTATTCAATTGGCCTTATTTCCAGATTCATGCAGGATCCTAAGAAGAGCCATTGGATAGCAACTAAGAGGATTGTGAGATTCCTAAAGGCCACACCTCATCATGGCCTTATGTATAAATCAAGTGATAATTTTTTTTTGATTGGATACACAGATTTAGATTGGGCCAGTTGTCCTGAAACTAGAAGATCTACATCAGGTTATTGCTTTCAATTAGGCCAAGGCTCTATTTCATGGAGCACAAAGAAGCAGAACACAGTTTCACTATCTTCAGTAGAAGCAGAATATAGAGCAGCAGTTGAGGCAACTAAGGAGGCAATATGGTTGAGGCAATTAATTCAGGATATTAGGCTATTCATACATGGTCCAACATATATATATTGTGACAATCAAAGTACCATCAAGATGACCAAGAATCTAGTTTTCCATGCTAGAACAAAGCACATTGAGATCCATCATCACTTCATTATAGAAATGGTCCAAGAAGACATTATACACATGAAGTATGTACCAACTCAATATCAAGTAGCAAACATCTTCACCAAGTCACTTGGGAAAGACAAGTTTTCTCAGTTTAGCAATTTGCTATATCTATGTAAAAGAAGTCAACATTAAGGGGGAATGTTATCTAATGTTGACTTATATTTTTAGGATAGTGCACATTAAGGGGGAATGTTAGAATATTATTATTGTTATAATGTGCACTATGCCTATAATTGACAGGTTGACATTTGTCTTCTGCCACTTGTCCTTGTCTTCAGTTTGAGTTGGAGTGGTGTCTTTTGAAAGACACTTGGAGTGGAGCTTATGACACTTGTCATATCTCCCTCCTAAGCTTGATGCTTATATATTGTAATATAACTTGTAAATAAAGTGTGCCTTATTTTTCAGTCCCAACAACTCCAGTGTGAACTCGCATGGGGGTTTGAAATGTCGGCAAGGGCATTTTCGTTTTCTCTCCTCCCAATATTATTTCCTATTTCTTCTCCTATATTCTCTCCCCTTATTCCTCCTTCCTATCCCCTTATCTCTCCTCCTTATATCTTCCTATCTTCTATTATCTTTGTGGCAGTTACGATATATAGTTTTAATTAAACTATATAAATTTGTGTAAGCTAAGGTTGCTATTGATTATTGGAAATAAATTAAATTTTTGGTCTACGTCTTAATTTGTTCCCTCACTTTGGTATCAGAGGTGCAGGACCGAAGGTCCACGTTGGATACAGTGGGTCAACACGTAGATCATAGCATGAGGTTGACTCGTACAGCATGGAAATCGAGGCAGCGAGCAAGGCAGCAGGCGTGCAAATTAGCACATGCTTCGAGGTAGACCAGGTGACAAGGTGACTACGTTAGCTACACATAGATCGAGGTTAATGGCAAATAGGCGACATGGCAGCCACTGAGTGGAGGATGACGTGTTGGTTTTTTCATAGGCCAGTGACAGAGCAAAACATGCAAGGGACGATTACCCGAAGGCAATCGATAACAAAGGTGCACCCGAGGATATAAATCCTCCCAATTTCTTTAGCGGCATAGATGTGGGATATTAATCCCAATTTTTTTAAAAACTAAGGTGCGCGTTCGTGTTAAATAGAAGGCCGCCAAGTTTTCAGTACACGTCAGGCATGTACCCTGAGTGGCTAAGGTAGCTACTTTGAAAGCGACTAGTCCCGGGTTTGAAACCCATCCGGACGAAAACACTCAAATTTTTATTTTTTTGCTAGCCTTGGAGGATTAAATGCATCGGTTGCCTAGAAGGTTTCATGCATGGTTGTGGGCGTGTTGGCAAGGAGCGTTAGGCTGAAATCACCAGGTCGCAAGTTTAACTCATGTGACCTCCCAAACAAAGGTTCATTTTTTTTATTTATTTGTTTTAAAAGTTAAATTAAACTTTACTAAAGTTTTTTTAATATTAATTTAATAATTGAAAACATTGCTTTATAATTATTTATAAAAGTTGTTTTAAATAGTTTTAAAGCATATTTTAATTATTAAATTAAAAATATTAAAATGCTTTAAAAGGTTTGATTTTAAAACTTTATAAAAGAAATTTTGAACCTATTGCCCTAGAGGCAAATTGTAAAATCGCCCAAGGGGGCTTGAAAACTTTTGCATATTGTGAACCTAGAAGAATGAAAATTGTAACCTTAGAAGGAGTTTTTTTTTGTTGCATTGATAAGTAGATGATCAGATCTACCGGTTGTTACCATGCATTATGCTCTCTTCTGCTAAGAGAGATTGTTGAATCATTTGATGAAAGATTTTAGAGAGACGGACTGCATGTTGTGTTCAATCAATTATAGAATATCGTCATAACACATCAGAGACACCCTGATTCTAGTTACGAGGCTGATTCTGAGGATAACATATTTGGACAATGAGTTGAGGAGTCATATTCAGTGGAAATCGCACCCCAGGAACCAGCAAACCAACAGATCAACAATAGTGATTCCCTTCAAATTTTGGAACCAGCTGAGCCAGCCCCTAAAATTATCATCATCAGTGACTACGAAGACTCGATCGTCAACAACTTTGGGAACCCAGTGCTTGGAGATCCACAGCAAGAAGATCAAGCAATCAGTGAGAAAGTAGAAAAAGCAAGATTTGATTTAAATTTGTAATTGCTTTTCTTTGCAATTGATTGTACTAGCCAAATCAAGTTTGTTTCTAATTTCTAGTCAGTTGCTATGGCCTCAAATACTAGTCTTCCTATTCCAGAGTTTAATGGAAGTGACTATGAATATTGGTCCATTAAAATGAAAACCTTACTCATTGGTAAGGGCTTGTGGGATGTAGTCGAAGAGGGTTACACAGAACCCTCCCCTACTGACTAGACCACATTAAGTGTTGCTAATAAGAAAACTAGGAAAGAAGCACAAAAAAATAATTCCTCTACCCTGTATCATTTGCAAGCAGCCTTAGATAAAAGCATATTTCCTAGAATTGCATCTTGTGTAACTGCACAAGAGGCATGGAAGGCCTTGAAAGAAGGCTTCCAAGGGAGTGATCAAGTGAAGCAAGTCAAGCTTCAAACTTTGAAAAGAGATTTTGAGAATCTCAGGATGCAAGAAGACGAAAAATTTGGTGACTACTGCATGCGATTCAAAGCAATAGTAGACAAAATGATCACTCTCAGAGATGAAATCAAGCCAGAGACTTTTGTGAAGAAAGTTTTGAGAACACTCCTTCCAAAATGGAACCATGTTGCAATTATCATTGAAGAATCGAAGGATTTTTTTGCACTATCATTTGATGCTTTGATTGGTTCTCTACTTTCACATGAAGAGAGATTGCAGGAATCTCCTTCAACCAGCTATGGAGGTGATGAAAAAGCCTTCGCATCTCAAGAAGGAAGAGGCCAAGGTAGAGGTCAGTGAAGAGGCAAAGGCAAGAGCAGCCCAAGAGGTGGAAATCCAAGCATAGGAGGATCTCCCAAAAGAGGTGGAAGTCAAAACAGAGGCAATCAAAAAAGTAGAGGAAGAAATCCAGGTCGAGGAAGAGGAAGTGACAAGTCAAAGAAGGTTTGTTTCAATTGTGGCAAACCAGGTCACTTTTCTCATGACTGTTGTTCCAAATTCTCACAAGGACGCAGTAGTCAAAGCAGTCAGTATGGACATTTTGGTGAAGAGAAAGGGGCATCTGATCTCTTTCTCTCTTATGGCTAGTCAGATCAAAATTTGAATGACACCTGGATCTTGGACATTGGGTGTTCCAATCATATGAGTGGTAAAGAAGAACTCTTTGCTACAATAGATTCCACCTACAAATATCACATCAAGCTGGAAGATGATAAATCATTGTCATTTGAAGGCATTGGAGCCATGGAGGTTCCAACACAGGAAGACATAAAATAGGTGAATGATATCTATTACACCCCTCAACTCCAACATAATTTGTTTAGTGTTGGTCAAATGATGGAAAAGAATTATAAACTTGTCTTTGATGAGGGAAAATGCGTAATATTTGATAAGAATAATGGTAATAGAATCATCACACAGGTACCAATGACCAAGAACAGGTTATTTCCCCTAAAGTTTGTCTAGGGGGACCTCAATTGGTGAATATTGCTATTGCAAATCCAAGTGTACTTTGGCACTTGAGATATGGTCATCTGAATTTTTCCAGTCTAAAATTGTTGACTTCTCAAGCGATGGTGACCGGACTTCCTAAAATTTAGGATCATAAGGAGGTTTGTGAAGGATGTGCTTTGGGAAAGCATGCCAGGGCCAAGTTTCCATGAGGACAAGCATGGAGGGCCAACTATCCACTTCAGCTAGTGCATTCGGACATCTGTGGTCCAATGCAAACAAAAATTCTTGGTAACAATTCTTACTTTCTCCTTTTTATAGATGATTTCTCTAGAATGTGTTGGGTTTATTTCCTAAAGCATAAAGATGAAGCTTTTGATTGCTTCATTGATTTCAAAACAAATGTAGAGAAACAAAGTGGATATCATGTAAAATATCTCGGAACATATAGAGGAGGAGAATACTCTTCCAAAGAATTTTTGAAATTTTGTAAATAAAATGGGATAAAAAGGCAGTTCACCACTGCCTATACTCCACAACATAATGGTGTGGTAGAGAGAAAAAATCGCACCATTGTAGAAATGGCAAGATCAATGCTTCAAACGAAGCATCTGAGCAACATGTATTGGGCTGATGATGTCCGAACCAGTGTCTACATTTTGAATAGGAGTCCTACTTCAAGTTTGAAGGGGATCACTCCTTACCAAGCATGGTATGGCAAGAAACCAAATGTCAAACATTTCAGAGTTTTTGGTTCTTTGGCTTATGCACACATTCTTGATGAGAAGAGAAAGAAGCTTGATCCCAAGAGTCAAGCATGCATTTTTGTAGGGTATTGTGAGTCCACCAAAGCCTATAGACTCTACAATCAAAAGACCCAAAAGTTTGTTCTTTCCAGGGATGTGATTTTCGATGAAGGGGGAGAATGGGGATATCCAATATTTTTTATTGATGATGAGTCCCATGATGTAGGTTCTTCACAAATTTAGCAGGTGTCACCCAAGAAAGGCAAGGACACACCCCCTCCAAGCCCAAGCAGACATTCTACTTCAAGTTCATCAACAACTTCTCCAAGTCCTTCTCCACAATGATCAATCAGTTCTTCATCGATGGATATTGATTCTCCATCCAGAGGTAAGAGAACACTCTAGCATCATCCATCTTATCAGATGTTGGATAAAAATTTTTAGAGAAGATATACTATAAGTCAAGCTAGTGAAATGAGTTCAGTTTTGCAACGACTGGAAAATATGTATTTATATGGAGATGATGACTCCCAAGAACCTCGGGGAGATGTAGTCAACTATGCTATGTTGACTAGTGCACATCTTGAACCTTCTAGCTATGAGGAGGCTTGTACTCAGAAGATATGGTCGGATGCCATGAAAGAGGATATGACCTCTATAAAAAACAATGACACTTGGGAGCTCATACAACTTCCTAAAGGGCAGAAATTTGTTGTATGTAAATGGTTCTACAAGACCAAATTCAATGTTTATGGGAGCATTGAAAGACACAAAGCAAGACTGGTAGCAAAAGGTGTCACACAAAAGTATGGCATTGATTATGAGGAGACATTTGCTCTTGTAGCCAGACAGGAGACAATCCGAACAGTTCTTGCATTAGTTGCCCACAAAGGATGGAAAATCCAACACATGGATGTAAAAAGTGCTTTTCTCAACGGATATTTGATAGAGGAGGTTTATGTTGAACAACCTCAAGGTTTTCAAGAACAAGGTAAGGAGCACCTTGTTTATAAACTGAAAAAGGCACTATATGGCCTCAAGCAAGCACCACGAGCATGGTACTCTCACATTGATGGCTATTTCAAGGAATATGGGTTCACCAGAAGCAAAAATGAACCCACTCTCTACTACCTAAAGGCAGGAAAATACATCCTCATAGTTTGCTTATATGTGGATGATCTCATATTTATGGGTAGTAATGAAAAGATGAATATGGAGTTCAAACACTCCATGATGAAGCAGTTTGAGATGAAGGATCTCGGTTTAATGCACTACTTCCTAGGTATGAAATTTCATCAGACGGATAGAGGGATCTTCATCTGTCAACACAAGTATGCTCGAGATATGATTAAGAAGTTTTCCATGGAGCATTGTAAAGTAGTTGCAACTCCAATTGGACATGGGATCCAATTGAGCAATAATGATGGAGCACCAAAGGTTGACATGACCACTTATAGGAGCATGGTTGGGAGTTTGATGTTTCTCACCAACACAAGACCTGACATTCAGTATGTTGTTTCTCTTGTCTCATGATTTATGTCTAATCCATTTGAGCTGCATTTGCAAGCAACTAAAATAATTCTCAGATATGTAAAGGGTACATGGGATTTTGGAATCCATTACCACAAATGTAAGACTGTCAAGCTAGTAGGCTTCAGCGATAGTGATTGGGGCAGCAACATTGATGATAGGAAATCTACTTCAGGGAACTGTTTTAGTCTAGGATTAGGACTAATTACATGGAGTTCCAAAAAGTAGATTGTTGTAGCATTGTCCTCTACAGAAGCTGAGTATATAGCAGTCACATATGCTAGTACTCAAGCCCTATGGTTAAGAAAAGTGTTGGAAGAGATTGGAGAATAGCAAAGTGGTCCGACCAAAATCTACTATGATAACATAAGTGGCATTCAGTTGGCATATAATCCAATCCACCATAGAAAAACAAAACACTTTGATATGAAGTATCACTTCATCCGAGACATGGTGGAGCAAGAAATTGTTGAGCTTAAATTTTGTCGCACTTTGGAGAACGTTGTAGACATCTTCACCAAAGGCATGGCTAAAGCTCAATTTATAAAGTTGAGATACTATCTAGTCAGTCCTCTCAACTTTAAGGGGGAGAGTGTTACAATGTGAACACATCTAGATGCAAAGCTGCCAAGAAATGTCATGCTCTAGTGTGAACTCGCATGGGGGTTTGAAATGTCGGCAAGGGCATTTTCGTTTTCTCTCCTCCCAATATTATTTCCTACTTCTCCTCCTATATTCTCTCCCCTTATTCCTCCTTCCTATCCCCTTATCTCTCCTTCTCCTTATCTCTTCATATCTTCTATTATCTCTGCAACAGTTACGATATATAGTTTTAATTAAACTATATAAATTTGTGTAAGCTAAGGTTGATATTGATTATTGGAAATAAATTAAATTTTTGGTCTATGTCTTAATTTTCTCCCTCACTATCCAAACATGTGTGGACCCTTCCATTACATTTTACAATTCCAATCAGAGGTTCTGCTTTTGGAAAGCAATTCTTAATTATAAGGAAATCATCAAAAAAGGTTTAAGATGGGTTTTAGGCAATGGTGAGAGGATAAATTGTTGGAATGACAGTTGGGCTAAGGATGAACCACTAACACAATATCCTAACTTAGACTGAATTAGATATATCACGAAGAACTCATTGGCAAAAAAGTCTTCGATTATATGGTTGAGGACAGAGGTAGAATGAAGTGGAAACAAATAAGAATTCAGGGATTTCAAGCGGAATCAAATGATCTTTGTAACATTCTTGGGCAATAGTTTATCCCCATGAGATCCAAGGAAGATCAAGTGACCTGGGCTCCTACGGAAAATGGGCAGTTCACTATTAAATCAGCTTACAAGCTTCTACTTGATGACGAGGATTTTCCCCTCCAAAAGGACTTAGTTTGGATAAAAATTTTAATTCCAAAAATTGCAGTCTTTTCATGGCTGGTTATCCAAGGAAGAATTCTAACCATTGATAATATGATGCATAAGAATTCTAACCATTGGTTATCACTAATCATTGTTATATGTGCAGGGCTAATTGGGAGACCATTTATCACATTTTCTTTGAGTGCCCTTTTTCCTTGATTGTCCTAAGTGGGGTATTTTAGGCCTTCAATATTTCATGGGTTAAACTAGACATCGTACTTGATTTGTTCGTCCAATGGCCTTTCCCCTTTTCAATCCAAAGACTTAGATACATGTGGAAAATTTGTCTCAATCACTATCTTTGGCAGGTGTGGTTAGAAAGTAACCATAGAGTCTTTAATGAGTCTATCCATGATCATCAAACTATCATTGCCAGGATCCTATCCTTTTCCAACAAGAATGTGAACCTTATCCCTTTTGATAGTTGTAAACCTCATCTGCAGGAGACCACGATTGCTCAATATTTAAGCTTAACCTTGTTAGATGAGTATGTGCCTAGGGTAGTCAACCCCAGAGCCAATGTTAAGTGGTATCCACCTCCTACGGGTTGGTTTAAGCTTAATTTTGATGGAGCAACTAAGGACAATCTTGGTAGAGCAGGCGCTAGTGGCATTGTGCAAGATCATAATGGGAATATGATGCTTGTGTTTTCCAAATATTTAGAAACAAGGATGAACAACGAAGCTAAAGCTAGAGCTATGTGGAGAGGCCTTCAAATGACTCAAGACTTAGAAGGCAATTTGATCATAGAAGGAGACTCTATGCATGTTATAAATATTCTCAATAATTGGAAAATACCTCCTTGGAGGATTAAAACAATTATTGAAGAGGCTAGGATCCTTTTCCAGGGAATACAGGATAGAAAAGCCCAACATGTCTTTCGGGAAGCTAACAAAATTGTTGATAAGCTAGCCAATTTGGGTGTCGATGGTGATGGACTTTTCAAATGGGAACACGGTGTCCCGAGTGAAGTAGAGGAGCTTATTCAACAAGAATTCCAAGAATGATAGTTGAATTTACCAACAGGGAAGGCACTGTAAGTTTGAATGTTAGGAGTATTCCCGTCTCTTTTTTGAATTGGACTCACAATAAAAATTATCTGAGTTGTTAGTCTTCGTGGATGCTGCTTGGAAATACCACAAAGACTAATGGGGATAGTCACATGTCAGATAACATGGCTCCTAGTCGTCTTAGTAATTTGAGGTTGGTTGATAATCACAAGGAAGGAAAGAAATGACAATATAAGACTTCGAACCAAAGCCACGTGGACCACTAGATAGCCATCGCCATAAATCTAGCCAGCAGGTTCACTTCTCCAAGGCTTATTATTAACATGTCATTTTGATTTTAGGCTAAGATCTTCCTTAATTATTTGAGTCCATTAGATAGCTCTCTATCTTTAAAGGTCGAGGGCGTCTCATATGTGACTGATAGGGAGGGGGAGGGAGCTTGACCAATTTGAAATAAAAGGTTGAGCTCTTCTCTTCTAATTTAAAAGAGCGTACTCAAACCATTAAAATGCTCTTATTAAGAGGCTCTCTATCTATAACGAAGCTCTTAAGGGATAGAGAGCATTCCTTATTTTCCATGAACTAAGAAACCATTTATTTGGGGTTCCCCTTACCCCAAGCTCATATGTTACTGTAGATATGGGGAAAGAAAGGAACAACAATAGACACGATGCCTCTTTCATTTCATGGGCCTCAACAACTCCTCTCTCTGCAGGCACTATTCCATCCCTATCCTAAGAGTGTCATTATAGAGGGCTCACCCTATCTCCTCTTTTTGAGATAGGGAGAGGAGGTCGAGTACCGTTTTATATGGTCCTCTTTGGTCGATAACCTAAAGGTCGATTATAGATATAGAAGTTTGTTCCTCTCCTTGTCGAGCTATTCATAATAGAGCATCCTCTCTTTTTAAAGCTCTAAAGGCTCGAGGATTAGATCTTTCAATTCAATGCGAGCACATAAATGACCTTTCAAATGGGGATATAGGAGAGACCCTCAACCTTAAATAAGGATCGATAGGACCTCCATTTTCAAACTTTAAACGGTGCACTATTCATCCATTCATGTGGCATATGTAATTGAGTTGACATGGACCCACATGCATGAATCAGTTGTATTACATAAGTCATATGAATGGTAACATGAATCGATGCTTATGGATAAAGAGCAGGACCCACCATGTTTGCATTCATGTGATCACCCTTAAATTGGGTCAATGTATTGGTTTCTAAGAAGCATCAGACTAAGGATCCTATTTTTAGCTTGTTTTAATCCCAAAGGCCCTTGTTCCATGAACCGGTTCCCTTACTTCAGCCCAAAAGCTATGTATTGGTGTTCTATATGACTGTAGGCATGGCTATTACTACTACCATGAAAAGGTAGAATATCCCAATCGTTCCTATCCCTTGAGACTAAAAATTCCTCTCCATTTTGTGATCAGAGCGAGGGGAGGCATGTTAGGGTAAAATAAGGTAGTGTATTGCATTACACTACGTGGGGTTATTACATTTACTTTTCTATGTAATTATGTAATTACCATGAGATATTTTCCTCATGGTTAAACTAGGTAAGTACCTAAATATCCTATGTTAGATATTTAGGTTAGTGTTATGGTTAGAACTCTCTACCTAGGTTAGTGGTTAGCTACACGTCTCTCCTACCGTGTTGGTTAGCGAGATAGACGAGATTAGGTTAGTTTAATTCTTATAAATAATCTTGTCAATCATATGTTAATGTTAATGTTCAATTATCAATTTTGGACTTACCTTGGACCTACATTGGCATCAGAGCTAATTGTCGAAACTCACCTGGTTTCCCCCTTGACGCTGGACAAGGCGAGATTCTCTCGCTCCAGACGGGTTGCTCCTCGGGCACGGATCCCGAGGTGGATCTGACAGGCTGACGACTGGCGGACTCGACCTCGGGCACAGATCCCGAGGCGAACCGACGAGGTGGATTGACAGGCTGACGACTGGACCGGACGAGGCTGTTGGACTGGACCGGATCTCGAGGCGGATCGGACACATTTTTCGAGGCACTGGACCGGATCGGGGTTGCTGGACTGGACCGGATCTCGAGGCGGATCGAACACGAGGCACAACGGATGGGCTGACTGGACCTCGGGCATGAAACTCGAGGCAAACGGACGTGGCGACACGTGGCGGACTGGCCACGTGCCACCCGGACAGACGACGTGGCGACACGTGGCGGACTGGCCACGTGCCACCAAACGCGACGCGTGGCGGACTGGCCATGCGCCACCTGGCCACAGCAAAAAATCCATGATGGGACATCCGATTGCCCGTAGGCAATCAAAGAAGAAAGGGCGAGTTTGCCCTTTTAAAGCGGTGGAGAATCGCCCCTGCGGGCGATGTGGGATTAATCCCACAAAAATTTTCCCGCCTCTCCACAGGCACGGGAAGAAAGGGAAGTCCTTTCCCTTTCTTTCCCGTCGGGCGGCGTAGCCCGACTGGCAAGAGTGCCAGTCGTTGGGCTACTAGCCGCGACGTCGGGAGTTCGACTCCCGGAAATTTTTTTTATTTCTCGCTAGATACGGGAAAGGGAAGAAAGGGAAGATATTTCCCTTCCCTTCCCGTCGGGCGGCGTAGCCCGACTGGCAAGAGTGCCAGTCGTTGGGCTAATAGCCGCGGAGTCGGGAGTTCGACTCCCGACGGGGAGAAAATAGGTTTTTTTTCAAGGCGCAGAGGTAATTTTTTTTTTTGTATTTATTTAATTTTTTTTAGTTATTTTTTTAATTAATGAATTAATAATTTTGATTATAAATCATTTTTTTTTAAAAACTAAGTGATTTTTTAATCAATTTTTTTTTCTTAATTAAATTATGCTAAAATTCAATTAAATTTATGCATTAAAATTTAAAAGGCAATTTTTTTTTTTTTAAAAAAAAAAAAGGGGGGATAAGAGACAATTAAAACCTTTCTTTTGCAAATTGAGACTCCTAATATTTTTAATTCTCCAAAATTTTCTAATAAATTGTTTTGAGAGAACAAATTTGTCTCATGAAGAAAAAGCCTTGGATCTCAAAAGCCCTTCGTCGTCTAAGAGTTATTCGAAAGAGGAACGAACTTAGACGGCAGACAACAAGATCTCATTTTCGTCGTATGCTTAGAGAGCATAGAAGGAGCTTACCCCGTTTCAATACTTACACTGATCCTTGGAAGGGTTTGGATCGAAGTTATGGTCCCATTAGGATTAGAGAACCTTTTAATCCTGATGCACCTCCAATTTTTGAGTATTGAATAATTACGGGTTATATCAAAACTAAGTCGTGTGTCGACTAGTTCTGGAAGCCTTTCAAAAGCGGGTCGTGTGTCGACTTGTCTTGAAAGGAGTGCTCTAAAGTCTACATTTTGTAAACATTAAGGGGGGATAGAATTTTTTTTGATTGATTCTATAGTTTGCAAAATTGTAAAGATTAAGGGGGGATACTTCAGAATAAGAAAGGTGCATTTTCGATTTTACTCGACACCTTCTCTTCAAAATTGCTTGTACTAGGTGCATTTTCGGTTGCATCCGACACCTAGAGTGATACAAATTTGGGTTGCTCTCATGTTTTTGATTATTGCACTAAACACTCATGTTTTTTGTGTGCAATTAAAAATTCAAATATAAACATTCAAAGAAGCATTTCACAAAACCCAAACTTCACTCACAAACCATGCTAAACTTTGCATAGGTTCAAAACAAGTAATTTCTCCCCATCAAAAGGTCAAAACTTCAAAACACCTTGATTCACTCTCTTTGTTTGGCTTAATAACCTCAAATTTTTCATCCTTCTTGATAAGGGTGTTAAAGCAGGTGCCATTAAATATCCTAGAGAGCAAAATCACAAGTTTTCAAAACCTACCCCTGTTTCATTTGCTCTATTTTGTTTGGCTTAAAATTCCTCCAACTTTTCATCCCTTGGTAAGGGTGTTAAGGCAGGTGCCATTAAATATCTTATAGAAGCAAATTGAAAACACCTTCCATATACTCTTTTGAGAGTATAGTACAAGATATCCCATCTTAGTCCTATCAAATTTGAAACCTAAAACATGGCCATGATACACAAGTATCTCACTGAGAGCCAACTGCTCAAAGGTTCAAATTACTCAGCCTTGGAAGACTAAGATGAAAGCTATCTTAACTCGTAGAGGAATTGTGGTCAATAGTGGATGGAAGTGTCACTAGACCTCAATCACCAGGACAAGATCAAAGAGATTTTGATAAAAAGGATAAAAAGCTATCCTTAATGATCTTGCTTGCTATTACTGATGATATCCAACCTCATATCAGTGAAGCTACAACTGGTAAGGCAGCATGGGATGCCTTAAGTACCATCTTTGAGGGAAAGAATCAATCAACGATTCTTAACCTTCAAACACAGCTTCATACTTTACATATGAAATCAGGAGAAACAATAGAGCTATTCCTCTACAGAGTCACAGAATTGAAAACAAAACTGCAATCCTTAGGAGAGAAACTGGAAGACCAAGTCTTGAACTCAATCATTTTGAGAGCTCTTCCTGACTCCTACCGAATGTTGATCACCTCACTACAAGTTTCTGGCAGGACAGTAACTTTTGTCGAGTTGGTAAATATGCTTCAAATAGAAGAAGCTAATCAACTACAAAGAGATGAGGCATCTAACAATGCTCTTTTCTCAAAAAGACAAGGTGGTAAGAAAAAGTGGAATCAACAGAAAGGTTCTTCTTCTAATCAAGAAAAGGGTAAAGCCAAAGAGATTCCGAAGAAGAAGCAATATTGTAAAATTTGTGACAAAGACACTCATGAAACCAAAAGATGTTGGTTTAAGAACAAACCGCCCAATGAACAAGGAAACAAAAAGGGCAAAGGCAAACCTAAGAACAAGAACAAACAGCAACAGGGTCACATTGCAGCTGAAGATTCTAGTTCAGATTCTGAAAGAGCACACAAAGTGCTCATGACACATATAGATTCCTCCCACAAGGACTCTTTGTGGTACATAGATTCAGGCGCTAGTAAACATATGACTGGCGATAAATCTTGGTTTGCAACATTTGAGGCTCGAGAAGGTAGACCGGTCACCATTGTTGATGATCAGACCTATCGAGTTCAGGGAGAAGGAAGTGTTTCTGTCTCCCTTCCAGATGGAGAATGTAATATTCAAAAAGTTCTTTATGTTCCAGGATTGAAAAATAATCTCTTGTCAGTTCCACAAATCCTGGACAATAACATGAATGTCAATTTTACAGTGGACAAAGAAAAGAAACGTTGCTTTATCACTAAAAAGGGAAAACAGATAGCAACAGGTTCATACAAACATGGTTTGTTTGTCTTAGATGCAATTACCTCTACCCATACTGCAATGGCAGTCACCACAAAGGAGGCCACTTCTCTTTGGCATAAGAGATTTGGGCATTTGAGTTCAGGATATTTACTAGAGTTGAGTAAATATCAAATGGTGAAAGGACTCCCTACTCTTTCATCTACATTGCCAGTGTGCTCTGATTGCTTGTCAAGAAAGCAACATAGAGTACCTTTTGAACCTAGCTCTTTTCGAGCTAAGGTACCTTTGGAGTTGGTACACACAGATTTGTGTGGTCCTATGTCTACAAGTTGTGGAGGAAAACGGTATTTTCAATTGTTTGTTGACGATCACTCACGGAAGATGTGGGTCTTCTTCTTGCAATTGAAGTCTGAAGCATTTTCCTATTTTCAACAATTCAAAACTCTTGTTGAGAAGGAATCAGGATGCTTTATTAAGACCCTCCG
Source organism: Wollemia nobilis (assembly GCA_028583015.1). Lineage (NCBI taxonomy): Eukaryota > Viridiplantae > Streptophyta > Pinopsida > Araucariales > Araucariaceae > Wollemia > Wollemia nobilis. Next base: position 5,842,758 of record JAQPPZ010000710.1, on the reverse strand, counting down.
TTCAGATCGAGGGGGGGAATACACATCAAAAGAATTTTCCTCATTTTTACAAACACATGGGATAAAGAGACAGTTAACAACAGCCTACACTCCTCAATCCAATGGGGTTGCTGAGAGAAGAAATCGGTCCATAATGGAAATGGTTCGATGTATGCTTAAGGGGGCCAACCTTGAGCAAACTTACTGGGCTGAAGCTGTTCAAACTGTAGTATATCTTCTGAATAGGGCTCCCACAAGGGCTCTTGAAGGTATGACTCCTCGAGAATCATGGAGTGGTAGGAAACCCTCCATAACTCATCTAAGGGTATTTGGGTGTAATGCATTTATGCATATACCTAAGGAGAAAAGAAAGAAATTAGATGAGAAATCCTTACCTTGTATATTTCTTGGATATGATGAATTTTCAAAAGGCTATCGGTTGATAGACCCATTTACCAAGAAGATACATGTAAGTAGAGATGTAGTGTTTGATGAAGCTTTCACATCCAACACTACATCAGTATACCTAGATGATGAGGAGGAACATCAACCTCCTTCTTCACAATAGAAAAAGCCACCCAAATGGTATACAAGCACAGTAAAAGACTCTAAACTCACTTCCCCACCTGATCTTACTCTCACTCGTCCAAAGACAAGAAGCATGTCACAGAAAGAAAAGAATGAAGCATCCACTTCAGTTGATGATCTTTGTGCAGATTTTCAAGACCTTTCTGTTGATAGAGAGTTACCAAGGGAAGATGAGATGGAGATAGATGAGGAGAGGGTTTACTTATCAGCATGTGATGAGAATGAACCTTCTACAGTTGATGAAGCACTTAGACTGCCTCAGTGGAAGGCAGCTATGGATGCAGAATATAACTCCCTCATAAAGAATAAAACATGGAAGCTAGTGGATTTGCCTAAAGGAAAGAAACCCATAGGTTGCAAATGGGTTTACAAAATAAAATATAAGGCAGATGGCACTATAGATAAGCATAAAGCCCGTCTTGTGGCAAAGGGCTATGCTCAAAAGGAAGGACTTGACTATGAGGAAACCTTTGCTCCTACAGCAAGGATGACCACCATTCGAGTACTTTGTGCTATGGCAGCACAGTTCGGATGGAAGTTACATCAGATGGATGTAAAAAGCGCCTTTCTTAATGGTGACTTAAAAGAAGAAGTATACATGACTCAACCTCCTGGATTTGCAGAGGAAGGCCATGAGCAACATGTTTGCAAATTGGTCAAATCATTATACGGGCTAAAACAAGCCCCAAGAGCATGGTACATAAAAATGGATAGTCACCTACTGCAACATGGATTTAAGAGAAGTCCATCTGACGCAAATCTCTATATCAAGAACACAAGGGTTCTGAAATAGTGATTCTTGTGTTATATGTAGATGATCTGATCATCACTGGCAATTCAGAGAATATGATTAAAGCCGTGAAAGATGACTTGAAAGAGTCATTTGATATGACAGACTTAGGACTTCTCCACTACTGTCTTGGCCTTGAGATAGAACAGAAAAAGAATCATCTAAGGGTGACTCAGACAAAGTATGCTAAGACTTTAGTAGAAAAATATCGTATGACTGATTGTAAACCCAAAGCAACACCGATGGAATCAGGGTTACAGTTATCACGATATGAAGACTCACCACAGGTAGATGGAACACTTTATAGACAGATGATTGGAAGCCTCATCTATCTGACTAATACTAGACCAGATATTACTTATGCTGTAAACTATCTCTCTCGGTTCATGCAAGAACCAAAGGTCTCCCATTGGAAAGCAACTAAGAGAGTCTTACACTACATTCAGGGTAGTGCCGATTATGGTCTAGAGTATAAGAAGAATAACTCATTCTTCTTACAGAGTTACACTGACTCTGATTATGCTGGATCCATAGATGACAGAAAATCAACCTCGGGCTATGTTTTTCATCTTGGATCTCGGTCCTGTCTCATGGCATAGTAAAAAGCAACAGGTGGTTGCTTTATCTTCAACCGAGGCGAGAATATCGCGCCGCACGTGGAGCCGTGTGTGAAGCGATATGGCTAAGTCGCATCTTGGCTACCATGGGCCTACCAAAGAAACTTCCCATTCACATGTTTTGCGACAACTCAGGTGTTTTGAACTTGGTCAAGAATCCAGTACATCATGAACGAACTAAGCATATTGATACAGATTGTCATTTCATTCGTGATGAAGTTCCTAAACACAAAATTCAGCTTCAACACATTCCCACCGACGAACAGGTTGCGGGATATTTTTACAAAGGCACTTGGACGTGTCAAATTTCAAGCTGTTTCGGAGCAAACTTTGTATATCAAAGTAATGTAATAAAGGGGGGATGTTAGGGTAAAATAAGGTAGTGTATTGCATTACACTACGTGGGGTTATTACATTTACTTTTCTATGTAATTATGTAATTACCATGAGATATTTTCCTCATGGTTAAACTAGGTAAGTACCTAAATATCCTATGTTAGATATTTAGGTTAGTGTTATGGTTAGAACTCTCTACCTAGGTTAGTGGTTAGCTACACGTCTCTCCTACCGTGTTGGTTAGCGAGATAGACGAGATTAGGTTAGTTTAATTCTTATAAATAATCTTGTCAATCATATGTTAATGTTAATGTTCAATTATCAATTTTGGACTTACCTTGGACCTACCTTGGACCTCAATCCTGCTATTGAGATTGAATATAGCTTTCTACGACATACTATTTCTGAATCAATCGATCGAGAGTGTGCATCTTGTTATGGGCCTAGGTAGAGCATTCAAAGGATCGTGTGGTTCCTTGCCATGGGATCAAATACGTTTTGTGATGGGGAAAAGGAACTGAACTACCTGGGCATCCATCTGTTGCATTCTAATATAGTAAACGGTGAAGCAGATTAAGATTCGAGCAATGGATCAAAGAGGGATAATGTGAGGAAGCAAAGTGGCTTCGGGGATAAACTTTAGCATCTTTTTTTGGGTGGGGAGAATCAAACCATGGGAACTACTGTAAAGCGATCACTTTCGCTCCTTTAGTCAGCCTCTGGTCCCCTCCAATTGAATAATGACATACCATGACTAACGTAACATGATGTGATTACCTTTTTTTCCAAAGCGATAAGCATCAAGAATCTGCAAGCAGGCATCCACAACTTTAGAATAGAGAATGCATGATCTGAAAGTTTGCGAAGGAACTATGAATCATGAATTGCTTTTCAAATGCAGTGATAAAGCAACAGGTATCTTAAAGGTTGTTCTTGCTACCTAGATAATAGAAAAATCTCCATTCTTCTCTTCTTTCATATATTTTTAATGCTTAAAATAGAGAGGCATGTTGGAGCTTATAAAGTAGATGCAATGAATTCTTGCAAGAGATAGATCAAGTAGAGCCGAATCTGTTCTAGGTTTTAGTTTTAGGGTTGTGTGCCACCCTATAATTGATTGACATGATCTGGTTCACCCTTTTCCTTGGCTACTGATATGGATTCAGTTGGGGCTTCCCTTAGTCCTTGCATCCTGCCTACCATTATTATGATCATTCGATGAAAGACCTGTATGTACAACTTTTTAAGGTAAGGAACCCTCCTCTGCGTTTTTTTGGCCATAGATTCCCTATATAAAATGGATATCAATAGGGATAGTAGGCCCAGTCAATTCTCCACTTTGAATTCCAAGCGCTCTCTATTTTAAAAAAATGTTAGCTCACCGCGATTAGATTATACTACACTAAGGGATTAATGTTAGTCTCACAATGACATTGAGAGGGGGGTGAATCAGTGTAGCTCTTTAAAACTTAAATCTTCAACACTCAAAGCCAAAACAATGAAAACATAAAACCAAATAAAGCAAGTATAACAAGAGAACATCACACAACACAAGATGTATCGAGGTTCACCGATTTGGCTACATCCCCAAAAATGATTGTTTGGACTCCCATCCAAATCCAACCTTTGCAAAGCACCAACTTTACAATCAATTTACCAACACCCACTAGAAGGAGCACCAACCCCTGATTTATCTGCACCAACTGAAAGGAGCACCAACCTCTGATTTATCTGCACCAACAGAAAGGAGCACCAACCCCTCTACCAAGCACCCACTTGATTTTGATATTGATAATAAAATGACATATATGAATGTCTTAACTGAAACCAGAACCCTCTATGGTCTATAAGCTCAAAATCTAAAACTTTCTATTTCACCCAGTATAACATCCCTCTCTCTGCATTACTCAGAATTTGAATCTTCTCTTCTCACATAAAAAAACTGATTGTTCTCTTAGCTCGTTCTACCAATTGCTAAACACTTTCTCGGTATTGTGCAGCACTTTATCTGCGAACTCCTCTCAAAATTTCAGCCAAAATGGATATCATATGAGAAATTTATGCCCAAAATACTGAAGTGACATTTTTCACCACTCTCCAAAAATCACGGATTTTCACTCTTTATTTTTCTCCACACACACTTCTCTCTTCACAAAATAAAGTCCCCCCTTTTCAATAAAATTCCTTGTCACTTAAAAAGCACACACTTGCATTATTTTTCCCTTTTCAATTTTAAAAATATTTTCTTTAATGAAGCTTCTTAAAACAATATAACTTCCTTTTTTTATTTTGAGAAGGCATTTCGTCAAACACATCACATGCAAAGAATTGACACCTTACTCGATCTCTTACTTCGGAGCCACGTGACACCTCAAACCAAAAATTACAAATGCTCTATTTGATGCCTTGAAGGTGTAACAACACTAAAACTAAAACTCTGGTGACTCTGCAAGGTCAAAACGGCCAACTGAAGGATTTTGCACAAGTGGAACAAATTGACATAAAAGTGACCTGTACCATTTTTGCAACAATCATAACTCTCACCTCGTAACTTTGTTTTCTCTAACATTTGAAACGTAGAATCTCTGCAATGTTGACTACATCCAGTATGAATATCGTTGCATAAATCCTTACGGTTCGCCTGTACCACCTCCACGAAAACTGCTACTAACACACTTTTTCCAAAAAAAGCATTTTTGTGAGTCTTGCAACGCTTGTAACATTCGCCTCGTTTCTCCATTTTGGTGGAAATTTGGAACACATGTTTTTGAATATAACGACCACCTGTAGTTCAAATTTTGCTATCAAATTCTTCTTGGTTTGCTCGCAGTGCTTCTGAAAAAACTGCCCTTTTTCGGCCTGTACAACCACTTGCCAAATCATCCACCAAGATACCAGAAACGTCACCGATCAATCCAAACACTGTGCTGACACCTCCAACACTATTCTGGACTATTTCCTTACATGTTGGCATGTTCCAAACTGATCCATCCTGTCCAATTGCACCCGTGATGACTTTTGTAATTTTTTGACAACTTCTTGACGATTTTTCAACTTTTGTAAATTTGCACGAACAACCTGTAACAACTTCACCCGAACATCAAAAACATCCTCATAAGCATTGAACATTACTGTACATACTCTAAACAACCTTTGAACAACTTTCCACTGCATCAACCTGTCCATCTGAGTGTGTTGACAAAAATGACAATACTGTCGTTGCACCTTGCTCAACAATCTCCCCCTTTGGAATTGCTGGCAACACACGCACAATTTCCTGTAACTTTTCTCCCCATTTGACAACAATACCAAAGGGCTACTGCAAACTCCCCCTGAGTCAATGCACAACATTCTCAGGACAAAATTATTACACTTAGCAAAAATCACAAACGTGAGCAAAAAGACAAGCAAATACACAAATGCTCCCCCTGAGAATGTGGCCCCAATAGCTAGTCAATTCTTGGGAAGAGTGACCACTCCTAATTTCTTGCGAAGGTACTCAAAGACTTCCTTGGGCAATGGTTTGGTGAAGATATCCGCTACTTTCTCTGTTGTTGGAACAAAATCCAACTTAACCTCACCTTTCGCAACTTTCTCCTTCAAAAAATGATACCGGATAGCAATATGTTTTGTGCGAGAATGCATAACCAGATTCTTTGAGATGTTAATGGCACTGGTGTTATCGCACTTAACTGAAATCGGCTCACTAAAATTAATGCCAAGATCCTTCAAATTTTATTTCATCCATAACACTTGAGTACAACACATTGTCGCTACAATGTATTCTGCCTCTGCTGTGGATAAGGAGACTGACTCATGTTTCTTATTGTGCCACGTGACCAACCTGTATCCAAGATAGAATGCACCTCCACTGGTACTCTTCCTGTCATCTACACATCATGCCGAATCTGCATCTGAATACACAATAAGGTTGAAGTCCTTAGCTTTCAAATACCATAACCCATACTCCATAGTACCCTTGAGGTACCGAAGAATCCTCTTAACTGTTGTCACATGAGTCTCCTTGGGACTAGCCTAAAATCGTGTTACCATGCATATTGCCTGTAAAATATCTGGTCTAGTAGCTATCAAGTACAGTAAGCTCCCAATCATAGATCTATACATAGTTTTATCAACATGTGGAGATTTGTCATCCTTGCTCAACTTGCAACCTGTCGTCATGGGAGTGCTAACTGCTTACAATCCTCCATTGTGAAATTTTCAGCATATGCCCTTCTCCTTTTGATTAACTTGCAATCCGAGGAAATATGAAAGTTCACCAATCATTGACATTTCAAATTCTTTTTGCATCTTATTTGCTAAATCTTTACACAACTCATCTTTGTTGCTACCAAATATGATATCATCTACGTATACAACAAGAACAATATGATGACCATTTTCTATTTTGACATACAAATTGCTATCCACCATACCTTTCTTGAACCCTTGCTGAGTAAGATAATTGTCTAGCCTTGCATACCATGCTCGGGGTGCTTGTTTTAAGCCATATAACATTTTCTTCAACTTGCAAACCAAGTTGCGATCATCACCAAGTTGTAAACCATCTGGCTGCTCAATATAAACCTCTTCTTCAAGTTTCCCATTCAAAAATGTTGATTTCACATCCATTTGATAAACTTTGAAATTCTTGTAAATTGCTAAAGCTAGAAACATTCTAATTGCCTCTAGTCTGGCCACAGCTGCAAAGGTTTCCTCAAAGTCAATACCTTCAACTTGTGCATAGCCTTTGCATACCAATCTTGCTTTGTTCATGACTACTTGTCCGTCTTCATTCAATTTGTTCCGAAAGACCCATTTAGTACTGATTACATTTTTATTTGCGGGTCTTGGTACTAACTCCCAAGTCTTATTTTTCTCGATCTGATCTAATTCTTCATTTATTGCCTTTACCCAACTTTCTGTTAGATTTACTATAGTAATTCTTATTATTACTTTATTTATGTTGATAGGGTAGTTAGTTAACTACCTAGGTTAGTTACGCTATTGTTAGCGTAATAATATTTGGTCTATTTTTATTTTTTATTTGAAGACCTAAGTTGTTGATTAGATCCTAGGATTACGAGCTAATCTGGGCTCTCAATGAATTATTTAAACTGGTTCTAATCAATAGAATACTGTTTTTTTTTACTTCAACATGGCATCAGAGCCAGAAGTCTGAGAGAGGAGGCGGCAATGATATTTGCAGAGCTGGTCTGAGGAAGATATTATGCAGCGGAAGATTGCTAAAAAAATTAAAAAAAAATCAGTACCGCAGCACTGAGGCCGCAGCACTTTAAAAAAAAAAATTAAATTTTTCTTTTGTGCACGCACTCCCACGCACACTATTTGCTGTGCGTTTTTCTTGTGCACGCCCTCCCACGCGCGTGATTTTTTTTTCACGCGTGACTCCCACCCCGAACCCCCCACCCGGGCTGCACAACTCCTGCGCGTGATTTTTTTTTCACGCACCCCCCCCCGATGTCGCGTGTGTTTTTTTTTTCACGCCCCCCCTCAACGTCGCACGTGATTTTTTTTCATGCACCCCCCCGACGTCGTGCGCAACATGTGACCCCTCCCCCCCACCCTCGACGTCACGTGTGACGCAGGCGAGGCAGCCACCCAGTCGTGCAACGCAGCGAAGGCAGCCACCCAGCCCGTGACGTAGCGAAGGCAGCCACCCAGCCGCGCGACGCAACGGAGACAGCCACCCAGCCACCGCAACAGGAGCGGGCTTCCGGATCAAATTTAATAAAATAAAATTTATAAATACCTTGCACAGTCGCGGATGGAATTTGATCTGTTGACCCTTAAAAGCGTAGCACCCTAACTTGGGCTACTGACCAGCTGCGCTAACACAGCACATGAAACCAAACAATACAAAATAGTATTTATTTCCTTTGGCACTCTGGTTTCTATCCTTCAAAAAAACAAGATGGCGTCGAAGGGATTTGATCCCTTAACCTCTTGCACGCACAACAGCGCTTCCACACAAGCTAGGTGATCGTCTGGGCTACCCCAACGGATGGAATCAAAAGCACAAAAATGATATTTAAATCCTTCGAAACTCTACCTTCACTCTTCAGCAAAACGACGTCGACCAGATTCAACCCCTCAACCTCTTGCAACATAGCGCCCTAGCGCAATCCAGACTACCGATTGATCTAACCGGTCGATTGAGATAGATGTGACACTAACCAATATTTAAGGTTTTCTTTATGTTGTGTTGCTGCCAAAACCTACGCTCCTCTCCTCCCTCCTTGTTGTCGCTCCTTGCTTGATCCATTCTCATTCAAATTGCATTGATTGCACCAAAGTGAACTTAGGATCTTCCATTTATATGTTTTTTCATGCTCCCAACGAAGTCGACCCAAACTTTTGAATATTTGAATTTTTAACCTTTTGCATGGTCAGCCCATAATATTTTTTGCATGGTGTTTTTAAGGAGGTCGTCCATCATTTGAATTTTAAAACATTTAAATATTTAAATTTTAAATATTTAAACTTATACATTATATTTAAATCCTTTGATTTAAATATAAGCCTCCAAATCTCCTTTAATATTTAAATATTAAAGCATATAAGATCATTTTTGCTTTGACAATTTTAAATCACCTTTTAAGATATCTACCTTGTACTTCAATGATAACTCATCATTTCAACCTTGAAGATATTTCTGCATTTGACATCAACATTTTATCCTTGAAGATATTTATGCCTTTGATATCAACATTTCATCCTTGAAGATATTTTTGCCTTTGACATCAATGACAACTCAATATTTCCAATAGTTATGGATGAAGAGCTTTAAAAGAGAGGTAGTGCGCTTATGGATAGAGGGCCCTTGCCCTTTTAAAATAGAGGAGAGGTCTGGCAACCTTAAAAAATGCCATTTCCCCTCTTATATTATAGAAGTTCCAGGCCTTTTAAAACTGCTTCCGCCCTTTCGGCGCCCCGCTGTTTTGTCTTTTGCAGAGTTTCCCCGCCTACTCGACCCTTATTATTAAGTACAGGGCGACTGCTCACTGCCCGCCTTGACGGATCTATCCAGCTCTAGTTTTGTTGTTACTGGCTGGCGGGTAGGTCCATCTCCGTGGAACCAATCTCTCCGGACCCATGGATACGGGATCGGATAGTTCTGCCGGGCCATGCCCACATCTCCCAATCTTTAGGTCCCGCCATTCCTCCCCCACTCAACCTTAGGATAGGATAGGACTCGGGCGGGAGAGAGCTTGAATGCGGATGACTAAACCTCCTTCCCTCCTTACTGGTAAACGGCGAATGATGGCGAAGGGCTTTTGATGGCAGGTGAAAGAGGCTCTCTTATACAAGGATCCGGGGCGATGGAAATCGGCTCTATTTGCGGGGTTCAATCCCCCATTCGTTAAGTCGGTGAAATGCCGTCGCCCCTCCCCTAATTAAGTTGATCCGGGCGCTCTCCCCCCCCCTCGGCTTTTAAAGGCAAAGGCTTTTTATGGTCAGTTTTATATTGCATTTGTGGAAGAGGTGGGGGTCAAAAGAGGTGGGGGCTGAGAAGAAATGCTCTCTTAAGATCGTTTTGAGCGGGGAGTGGGAAGAACTCTACCTTTCTAGCCGGCGCTCGATCTCCATATAAGACCAACCTTCTTCCCGTCCTCAACCTTGTTCTCAGGAAGGAATATCTCTCAACCCCGCCACCTGCTGCACTAAGATATGGGAGAAGGTCGAGCTCTCTAGTGAAAAGCATTTCAGATAGCTTAAATAATAGAGAGAACCTTCCAGAGCATGAAATTCGCCTTTTAAAGAGTGCCGAGGCGCGAGGCGCTCTATTAAAAAGTAAAAAGCTTTGCTTTTAAATAATTCATTCGTTTGAATCGGTTGAGCTTGGAACTTGCTTAAGGTGCCGGTTGAGCTTTTGAGATCAAGTGCTCTTTAAAATGGGGCAGATCACCCGGCTTTAAAAGTAGTTCCAGAGCTTATAAAGTGTACATTAAAGTTGAGTGATCGCTCTCTCTGTTTCAAGGGGCAGTAGTAATATCAATCGAATGCTCTTTAGTCCTATCCCAAGAGTACAGGCGTAACGATCCTTCTTCTTGCCTTGTTCTTCAGTCGGATAGAAGAGTCGCCAGGAGAGAGCTAGGCGAAGAGAGCACTCGACCGATAGCTCTCTATCTATAACGGGGTGAACTCGACCTTTATGCCACCTGCTGAAATTCACTCGATCCATCGGTTAAGGAGGAAGAGGCCGCACTCGACCTCTTATTTGAAAGGGAATGTCATTTTAACGTATATAAGAGACTCGACCGCTCCTCTCTATTTTAAACAAGGGGTGAATCAATAAATTCGAAAATATATATATTTAGATATATAGATGTATATATATCTAGATCTAGACATAATAGTGTTGACATGGCGAGCAGTTCTACCATTTGAAAGGGCAAAAGAGGGACCCTCTTCTCTTCAAAAACCCTAAGGACATCTCTTAAAAAGCTTTCGGGGCTTATAATATTTAAATAGGAGTGGGCAGGCCCTCTATCTATAATGGAGCCCCCTTTTTAGAATAGAGGGCCTCTCTATCTTGTTTTTTAAAAGATTGAAAGGGCAAAAGGGGGGCCCTCTTCTCTTCAAAAGCCCTAAGGCCATCTCTCAAAAAGCATTCGGGGCTTATAATATTTAAAGAGGAGTGGGCAGGCCCTCTATCTATAACGGAGCCCCCTTTTTAGAATAGAGGGCCTCTCTATCTTGTTTTTTGAAAGAGGGGGAGAGCTCTGCTCTTTAAATAGCCGCCATTAAATTAAAATTAAAAGGTTGTTAATACGTATATAAGAGAATCGACTCCAGGGGGGAGTTTGAAAGAGCTTTTTTCCCCTTATGAGAAGAGGGGCCTTTGCCCTTTGCCCTTTGAAATAGCCGGGGCCGGGGGAAGAGGGCCGATTAAATGTTATTAAAGGTGTTAAATTTGTTCCAAACCAAACAAAGGTCTTGATTATCCACCAGGATTTAGACCCCCTCAGGTATAATCCATCATGAGGGGTCTAAAACCCTCATCGCGATAGGTCCCCTTAAAAATAGAGGGCGATAAAGAGATGCTCTTTAAAAAAACCAGAAGCTCTCTCTCTTTAAAAACAAGAGCTGAATAAAGGGATTTCTTGATTCGTCTCTCTCTCTTCAAAAACAAGAGCTGAATAAAGGGATTTCTTGATTCGGCCTTTAGAAAAAGAGAGAGCTTCATAATAAGATGGTCTTGTGTTAATAAGATCGTCTTGAATGTCTTAATGTCTTTGATATATAGCTTCAATAAGAGATTCCTCTTATGAGGTATGTTTCTATCCTTCCATCCATCTTTCTTTCTATTCGTCTATCCGTCTTTCTCCCTCTTCCATTCCTCGATTCTCCTGTCCGTCTTTCTTCCCCATCCGTGTCTTCTGGTACTTAAAATCTCTTCGTATCCGTGTTTTCCCCTTTAAAATAGAGAGATTGGGTATGGTTCCCCTCCCCTCTAAAAAGCTGGCTGCTGCTGCTGCTCTCGGTTTTTTTCAGCTCTTCAAGGGAATTTATATAAAGATCGTCTGATACGAGACTTTGCAGGAGTGGATAGGGCTTCTGTAAATCTAGTCAATGCGTGAGCCCTCCCCTCTATTTTAAAAGGGTAAAAGGGGAGGGGATAGTAAATAGAACACTGAAAGGAGTAGTGTATTCTCCTTCAGTAGGTATCCTTCCTAGGAGTAGTGTCCTATCCCAAAGTAGTGATGGAATAAGTAGTTATTGAAGTGATTGAATAAGTAGTTATTGAAGTGATTGAATAAGTAGTTATTGAATATTGTGTAATAAATGCCTCTCTGCTTGTCTTAAATGTGTTTAATAGGTGAATAAAGGTGGATGGCAATCAAGAATAGAATAATAAAAGAAAATTTGTAACAGAAAATAAATGCAATCATTGTGGTAGATATGGACATAAGATAGAGAGATGTTGGAATCTCCATAGTTGTGAAATTTGTGGAGGACATAATCATTCACAAATATTGTCTTCAAAGAGAAAGGAAAGACTATAGATTGAAAATGAATTGTGGATGGATAACCATCAATGAATGGGATAAGGTAAAAGGAATGTTGTATGGTTTCTACAAAAGGAAACAGAGTATAATCAAAGTTTGCTAAGGATATTTCCACTAGGTTGAAGAATAACCAATGAAGATTAAGTTTCAAAATTTTGAGAAAGAATCAACTCAAGAAAAAGTTGGTCATTCTCATTCTGCTATAGATATTGGAAGAAGTTTCATATTGGATTCTTAAATAATTCTAAAGAAAGCTATCTAAGATATTGTTGTAGTGAAAAATTGATCTTCAGAAGTTGAGAAGCTTCCTACAACAGATAGAGAAGAATTTCATCTTCGATTGCTTGAAGACCAAGAGCTTTCCTCATGTAGGGATTGATTTGAGTTGCAATCAAGTATATTTCAGGTCATTAAGATATTGACCTTGATAAGATAGATTGAGTTTACCTATTCCAATAAATCTATTCGAAATAGAAGGCAGTCTATAAGATTGATTCAAGTCTTGAAGACAGACCTTGATATTGAAAGAAAACAAAGGAGACCTGGTAGAAGAGGTCCCATAGTAGACAAAGAGAAATAACACCTAAGCAAAGAGGTCCATCATAAGTATATTGGTCCTTAGTAAGAGAAGAGACCATTAATCTAAGCTTGTTCTACAGAGATAAAAAAACAAAGCATATGTAGTGATGATCCTACATATATGATGATCTTATGAATATTCTAGTGGACGACCCATAGACAAAGTTCCAAACGCAATGACCCAAAGGCAATGATCCAATGGTAGTGACCCAAAGGCAATGACCCAAAGGCAGAGACCTAGAGGCAATGACCCAAAGGCAAATCTAGTGGTAGTGACCCAGAGGTAGAGACCTAGAGGCAATGACCATAGGCAGATCTAGTGGCAGTGACCTAGAGACAAAGACCCAAAGGCAACTTAGATACATTGATCTAGAGGCAGACACATAATTTACAAAGGAAGACCTAATGAAGATTGCATACATTCAGCCATGACAAAGTCAAAGCTGAAGAATGTTGGACATTTTGATTCCTCAAGTCAAAGTTGTCATTGATGTCAAGAGATGAAGTCATCAATAATATCCAGAAATTTTTCAAGAAACAAGTTATCAAAGTTGTCATTGATATTCAGGAAGAAGCTTCCAATAAAGTCAAAGGTCAAGAGGAACAATGCAAAGGTTAAAGGCAAAGGGCTCCATAATATTTCTAAATATTATGTGGAAGCATAAGTTAAACGGTTTTCATAAAAACCCAAGAAAGTCTATTGCAAAGCTAAAGGAAGGTTTAATGTTTATTTGATAAATTATTTAAATAAACAATGAATTTAAATTTTATAAAAAAATATTATTTACACCAAGGTGCAAAGTGAAAGATGGTTTAAATAAACCAAAGGGTTTTTAAAAGACTTAATTTATAAAATTTAAATTCAAAAGAATTTAAATATTTTATAAATTAATAAAGCTCCAAAGGAAATTCGAGCGTCGACGTCCAAAGATAGTTGAAGACAATTCGAACGCCGACGTCATGCATGGAGGAAGGAAATTTGGTATATAAGCTAATGCCTTAGAGGTATTTTAATTCATCCTTTTACTCGATAATTGAAAGCGTGCAATCGTGTTTGAATTTGTGAGGAAGTACAGCAACCAGTCTGTTTATGCACCAGCAAATGACATCAAGGGGGTTTGTGCCGAAATTCTAAGTGCCAATGGGGCAAGTGGCCTAATGGCAAAGAGGACAGCGTTGGGGTGTTGGGCGCAAGGTCTGTGTTCGAAACTCAGCAGCAGCATTTTGTTTGTGGCAGTTGCATTGGTGTTGAGCGCCAAGGAAGGCGCACGTTTTGCGCAAGGCGAGCGGGGAAGGTTTTGAGCACGTGGTGCTCGTTTATCCCCAAGCAAGCGCCTAGCTTGCGCGGCATTGTGAGTCGCGGCTAGGGCGTCGGTTGAGGCTCGTGGTGTGTGTTCGAATCCCCTCCAAGGCAAGGTAATTAATTCTGAAGTTTAATTTTTGTATGTTGCCTAAAGTTTGGAGTTAAAAGGGTGCATGAAAGTTTTATTAGTTGGAAATGATTTTTGATAAGTTGGAGGAATAAGGTGTTAAGTTTTATTTTAATAAAGTGTTTTGGCATATTGATTTATTGAAATATTAAAAGGATAGAGGGAGGTTCTTGTCTTAGGTTGTTTTTGAAAAGAAGAGTGAATTGAATATTAGTAGGAGATTATAAGGTGTAAGTGGTAATTTGTTTTTTGTAAATGTTGATGAATGTTTTATTAAAGATGGAGTGATAAGGTGTATGTATGTTTTAATGTTTGCATTGTAATTTAAGGAAATTAATCACTTTATAATTTCTTTGAGCTTGGCAAGAAGTGTTTGAGATTTGCGACAGATTTAGAAGATTCCTTCACCATCAAGAAAGAGGTATGAGCACATTTTCCAAAGTTTAATTTGATTGGTTGGTTTTCTGGAATATAAGTTTGGAGTGAAAAGGACTTTATTAGGGTTTCCTTTTGAGTGTGTTTGAGTGATTGCTTCAAGGTTTTTTGAAATAAAGAAATGTGGTTAAATCCTTGTTTAATAAGCATTGTTGAAGCCAGTGATTGTGTGAAGAATTTGAGTTAGGGTTTTGAAAATAACATGAGTATCATTGTTATGTGAAGATTGTTTTATAAGCATTGTTGTTGAAGTGGGTTGTCATACAAAGAACTTGAACTAGGGTTTGAAAAGAACATGAGTATCATTGTTATGTGAGATTTATGGTTGAGTATTGTTGAAAACATTTTGAGTGAGTGATCATATGCTTGGACTAGGGTTTGTGAGCAAGGGTTGTTTCATTAAGTGATTGGTTGAGTAGAGTTGGTTGAGCCTAGTCAAGTGGATGTGTGTAGTGATTGTTCAAGTTCCATAAAACAAATTATTCTATATTCTGATTTGAATTGAGAAAGTGATTGAGCATTGAGTTGAAGCATATTGAGTCTCTAACAATTCTCCTTATGTTTCTAAGAGAGTGATTGAAAGTATTTGAGCAGATTTGAGGCAAGTCTTTGAGGAGACTTGTGGACTGATTTTTGTGTGAGCTTTTATGGAAGCTTACAATACAGATTGGACAAGTTCTGTGTGGACTTGTTGAGCATATTTGAGCAAGTTCTGAGTGGACTTGTTGAGCAGATTGAACAAGTTCTGAATAGACTTGTTGAGCAGATTTGAACAAGTTTTGAGTGGACTTGTTGAGCATATTTGAGCAAGTTCTGAGTGGACTTGTTGAGCAGATTTGAGCAATTTCTGAGTGGACTTGTTGAGCAGAATTGAGCAAGTTCTGAGTGAACTTGTGAAGCAGAGTTCGGTGCAGATTTGACAAGAAGTTTGTGTCAGACCAGAGATAGAGACTGAGCGGATTTGTGCTAGACCGAAGGACTGTGTTTAGTGCAGATTTGAGACAGAGCTTTGGAGGTGACAGAGCAGAGAGGACATTAGTCTCCAGTGGATAGAGATCCATCAGCCAGGGCAGTGAGGACAAGTCTTCTGAGGGGGGACAAAAGTCTTCAGTGGAGAGAGATCCACAAGCCAGTGCAGTGGAGGCAGTAGTCTTCTAGAGGTTCACCAACCAGAGCAAAGGAGGAGTTCTCCTGTGGATAGAGATCCACGAACTTGATATTAGGGGATCAACATCTCCTTTGGACAGAGGCCCATAAACATTGTAATAGGGAAAGGATTCCCAAGATATTGATTGAGAAAATTTTAGTGAAAGATTTTCTGTGTGGAGTAGCCCACATTGGGTGAACCACGTTAAATTAGTGTCTCTATTGTGTGTGATGATTTGTGTATTGCTTTGGTTACTGTTGTTGATATTGTTATCTTTACATTGCATAATATTGATTGGAAAGAAAAATAAAAAGTGGTCTTATACTGTTCTCTCCCCTCTCAGTATAAGCTTGTGTTCTTCAAAGAATAAAGATTGAAGAAGAACAAAAAAATGACGGCAAAGAACCTTCCTACCAAATAATGTAATACTCGAGGGTCTTGGAGATATTACGTTATTTGATCCCTTTGTAATATTAGTTTGGTAAATGATTTATATTTGTATAATGCATGTGTCAATATGAGAGAAAGTGCAAGATGTCAAAATAGAGAATGAAGAGTCACGTGATATGTGGCAAGATGAGAGCTTTGTTTTTATGAGAGGAATATGAAAGGTTGCATCTCCCGAATGAAAGAGGAGAGCAATAGTCAAAATACTATAATGTCATGTAAATTAATATATTGGAGTTAAAGCTCCATGCAATGCAATCAATTTGAATCATTCTTGCAATCCTGTGATATTGTGTATATTCAAATTATATTTGTGAGATATTGTTGTTATTCCAATATTAAGTTTCATTGTTATTTTTTATTAGTAGCATATATTTGATTTATTCTTGATCTTAGTTAAAGCTTACCGTGAGTTAATCTATTCAGAAAGGCAACAAAAGCTTGACACAAAAATGGAGCAGTTGGGAAAGGAGCACAAAGACACCTCACCATTAATGTTGTAGCTACTTTTCTTCCATATTCTCATTATGGTCTCTTGTAACAAGGTTTCATCCTTCTGTTTTGGTTGATTATCCTTTTTGGTTGGGTACATTATATTACTGATACTCAGATTTTCGCATTTCTTCACTATTTCTCCATTTCCCTAATTAACATCAATACTGCAAGGCTATGATCTTTGTTCATTTGTGTTTATGTACTAGTTTTGTTTTCTAAGAAAATAACTGTATTTCTATTGAAAAAATATAAAATGAAAAAAACACGTAAGATACAATAATCCTTTGGTGTTATCAAATGGTATTAGTTCAATTGATTAGATTTATCAACATTCAAGGAGGATACCCAGGTTCAAATCTTGACAAGCGACACATAAATAATATCCAAACTGTTGTAATACCACATGGTGGTGATGATGTAGTGTGGGTGGGGACCGTTTCAATCCCATACAACCAATTGAAAAAAAAAAATAGTCCTTTGAAATTGCATGGAATGATGCATAAAAGCACTTGTTGCAGCAAGACATCCAAATTCAATGGGCAGCCATGTGAGCGGGTAGGTGGATTGGTGTGTATGCTGTTAGATGGGCCAGCTTCACAAAGATCTCTGATTGTGGAACCAAAATATAATTTGTAGTCAATACAGGTTAGCTAAGATGCTTGTGTTTCAGAAATGAAAGTCACTCTGATATAATATATTGCAGACAGAGAAGAGAACTATAGTGACCCAATCCTCATTACTTAGATAATCAA
This sequence comes from Wollemia nobilis, assembly GCA_028583015.1. Classification (NCBI taxonomy): domain Eukaryota; kingdom Viridiplantae; phylum Streptophyta; class Pinopsida; order Araucariales; family Araucariaceae; genus Wollemia; species Wollemia nobilis. The sequence continues at coordinate 5,825,129 of JAQPPZ010000710.1, read as the reverse complement.
ATTACTTCACACCAACAAAGATATTTGGCTTATTACATTAGGCACACGATGATCCTTACATATAATTTTTTTTTTTGATATAGGGAATCAATTACAGCTACAGTCATTTTCTACTACCAAGCAGCGTTCAAATCTTGGGGCTGATCCCCTATAACCCTTATACCAACTCGTTGATTTATAGCCCACGTGAACTGGACCATCCGGTCGCTCAGGATTCATACCGTCGTCGTCGGTCTAGCGCGCACTCAAAGGATTCAAATCAGACTACTACCTTTGCAAAGGGTTGGCTTCTCCCCAAGGTTTGAACCTAGGTCTCTTCTTGATAAGTGCCCAACCACACCTGCACTTACCAATCCACTAACCCTATATATGACTCCTTGATTACTACAATCAGAAAAAGGAGTTGAAAATATAAATAATGGCATATGCAGAGAACATGAGTTACATTACATTATTAGAACACTTTACATGCACATGATATATCTTTCCTTGTCGTAACTAATAAAAACAACATATTCATTCAAACTTAAATAAAATAAAACTCAATTATTAAAGACTCATAGATGAGCAGTCAATCTTGGTATGGTAAACTACAAACCTTTGCCTTAGCCCAATCTTGGTATGGTAAACTACAAACTTTTGCCTTAGCCTTAGTTATATGCCATAGCTATTCATGCAAAAGCCTCAAAGTCAGCTAAGGAAATTAATTAATAAATATTAAATAATTAATCAAATGGTATTTGTGCAACTCGTTGATTTTTAAGAGGAAATTGAGGTTCAAATTTTGTTAATCAATATATGCATAATAGCCAAACTGTTGTAATATCACCATGTGATCATAATGTAATACGAGTGAGACCCATTTCTATCCCATATAAACAATTAAAAGGAAAAGAAAAATAATCAATGCATCTAAGATGTGTTTCACTTCCATGGCTATGCTACCAGCCAACATTCGTGCGAAACTGGATTGGCGTAGGCTAAAACATAAAGATGTCTCATTTGTTCGTAAACATCGAAGGTGAACCTCCAAGAAAGTGAAGATGCTCTAAAAGAATGGTTTGAGTTATACTCCCAGCTTTAGCTTTATAGGTCGTGAAGGACATTATCCCAAGGCAAAAGAGCAAGTTAATTATTTCAAAAGTTTGGTAAGGAGAGAAACAAAATCACATGTTCTTATTGTAGCAAAGACTGGTCACTTTGCTTCCAAGTGTAGACTACAACAGAAATATATTATATTATGTAACATCATGAAAAGAACATCGCCTTAGTATCCCAATCTAGTACTACAACTTCCGTTGGATGTCAAAATGATGCCCATGATTTTGGTTGTTTTGAAAGACATCTCAAAGGTATAGGCTTAAAGGTATTGCAGCAGATGGGATTTGATAGGGCAGGTTTAGGTAAACATAGGCGAGGCATCCATAAGCCTATTGAAGTAACCACAACACCTCAATTTGAAGGTCTTGGTTATGAAGGTCAATCAAGATCAAAACCTAAATAATTGGTCAAAAAAAGGAAAGAAGATCTTCTAGTCCAAAGATACAAGTCTACAAGCAAAATCAGGTTTTTCATTCAAGGAATGGCTTGCATAGAGGTAAAATTCACATTGATTGTTGTTGGTCGGATGTGACTGGAAGGTACAAAGTCACGCACATGCTGAGAAGATTTTATAGGAATATGTTTTTCCGTGTAAGGTCAACCAAAGAAAACAAAACCTTGTGTAAACTGGTTAAGGCCCTGAGGGGCAACCAGAGAAAACATAACCCTGTGTAGCTGGTTTCGTGTCAACCAAATAAAACAAAAATCCATTGTTTTTAGGTCAACCACAGAAAACAAAACCCCATGTGGTTGGTTTCAAGTAAACCATAAAATGTTTCCAAATGGAGGTCCTATCAAAGAAAAAGGTCTGCTTAGGTCAAAATATTCAACGACAAATGTAGAGCGGACAGAGGTTCACTTAAGGACACACAGCAAAGTAAGTGTCCACTCAAGTCGAGCATTTAAATAATTCGATTATGCAAGGTATATGAAGAGGCCAAAGGTAGGCCTCCTGTGAAGCTGCCATGATGGCATAATCTGATTTCCTAATGCATGAGAACTCTTTTAAATTTCCCCAAGGGAAGTAACCCCTTGGTTATAAACAGGTTTACCAAGGAAAGAATCTCTTTCAATTGGTTCTCTCAGTTCAGGGTGCTGAACCACCTCCAGAACGGCAACGCACTGCACCAAGATTCAAATTGTTGATTTAATGGCTAAACCACTTAGCAGATTTAGTGATACACTTAGGATTGTATCCGATTTAGTTCTGAGGAGGGGATATACAAATATACTCGCTTTCAAGTAAGAACGTAGGGATTCTTGGAAATATTAGAGATAAGATAAGCAACACAAGATATTCGGCTAGTAGGGTTGTGCTTTTCTGATTTTTTATAACAGATATGCAGGGATTCTTCGAAATATTAGAGATAAGATAGGCAACACAAAATATTAGGATGGTAGGGTTGTGCTTTTCTTGAAGGATGACAGTGTGTTTGAGCACATGCAAGTCCTAGGTAGCATTGACAAAAAATGATCCAGATGTCGATGAAAGATGTAGCTTAATCACATAATTTGACAAAAGAGATCATTCAGATATGGTTAGTGTCATTAGAAGATAACCCTAATCACATGTTAAGATAACAAGGATTACATTAAAGAGAGGGAAAGTTAATCCTACCCTAATCACAAATTGGTTTTACAGCTAAATTCAAAAAAAAACTCATACAATCTTAAGAGATTCATAGACAAAAAGTTTTATTCACAGCAATATCTCCCTGTATTTGTTGTCTGCCTTTGTTTTATTTCCCTCTAGCATGCAAATTGCCTTAAAATCAGCTGAGGAAATCAACAAAGTCAACTAATTAATAATTTTTTAGAGAGATTAATTTTTAGATCGTAATGAATCTTCTTTTTACTATCAAATAGACATGCCTAGTTTGTAATTTGATTGCCACATGCCTGATTTGAAAATTCAATGCCTAATTAGTGACTAGAAGACATCACATGAACAATGTATCATAAACAGTATTTGCTTTCATAATTTGCAATAAACACCCATAATGCTAGAAGCAAATATTGGGCAGGGTTAGTGCAGTTAATCAAATCAGTTTTATAGGATGTCCTTGTATACTATGCCAAAATTGATCGAAGAAAGTTGAATCTATATTATGAAGTCATTTTTTTGGTCGAGATTACATGATAAAAGGAAATTTCCTTTGGTGAAATGGAGCAAGGTGTGTGATGATAAAACTAGGGGAGGTCTCGGTTTAAGAGTTCTTACGGATGCAAACTTAGCTCTTAAGGGAAAAGTAATTTGGAGATTGAACAAAGAGAGTTAAAGACAATGGGAAAGAACTCTTCTAAGTACATTGAGACCAATGACCCAAGCTTAATATTTATTGCATTCTCTCCACCAAATGGTTCTGCACTATGGAACGGTTTAAAAAAATCAATTGATATAGTGATTAAAGGTTTAAGATGGGTGGTGGGAACTGGAGAAAAAAATCTATTTGGATGGATAATTGATGTGATAAAAAACCACTCAATCTAGATCCAATTTTGAAACCATGGATGAGATTACTTCAACACAAATATGGTGATAAGATTTCAAACATTTTGTACAAAGATCAGGAAGGAAGGAAGATACAAATGGAAAGAAGATTTCTTACAAGTACACAAGATGTTGATGCTAGAAAGCAGTTGAGTAGAAAGATAACAACAGTGATAATTCCGGGGGGAGCCAAGGAAAGAATACACAACAAGAAGCGGATATAATGTAAAACACCAACAAAATATCAATACTACAAGAATATGGAGAGATATTTGGGATAGCCCGAACATTTCTAAAGTCAAAATGTTTGTTTGGCTAGTAGGTCATAGAAGAATTTTATCTTGGGATAACCTTATGAAAAGGGGTTTTCATGGCCCCTTACAATGTGTTCTATGTAAAAAGGAGGAGGAGAGTATAGACCATCTCTTGGGACACTGCTCAATAGTCTAGAAACTATGGCAATGGATTCTTAATGTGTTTGATAAATGCATGGTGATGACTGGCAGAATGGAAAAATGGTTAAAACAATGGCAAAGCACTTCTTAAAATGAGGTTTTACAGACAACTTAGGATATATCAAAAAATACAATACTTTGGACTATATGGCAAGAAAGGAATAAAAGAATATTTAAAGGAAATGAAAGCAGTTTAGACGTAATGAAAAGGAAATTTTGTTTAACCATAGAGGAGTCTAAACCAACCCTATCAACTCCCCCAATCCCTAATCTTGAAGCAGATAACCTTGATAGATGGAATCGAATCATCAAATGGAATTATGATGTTGGGTACAGCAGAAACAAAAGAAGGCAAAGAATATAAAGTGGAAACCACCAAAAGTGGAGTTTGTCAAATTGAATTTTAATGGAGCATCTAAAGGAAATCCAGAACCAGCAAGAGGAGGAATAATTAGAAATAATAAGAGAGATTTTGTTTCATTACGCTTTCAATAGTGGATATAAGACCAATAATAAAGCTGAAGATTGGGCGGCTTTGGAAGGGTCAAACATATGTAGACAAATGAAATGCAACAAAGTATGGATGGAAGGTGATTCACTAATAGTAATAAACACAATTTTGAGGAAAGCAAAGGCTCCATGGAACATACAAGAGAGAATTGTAGAAATTTAAGACCTTGCTACAGAGTTTGAAGAAATCAAGTTTACACAAACGTTAAGGGAAGGAAACAAATGTGCAGATATAGGCTAGCCAATAGAGGGGTTTTAATTGAGGATCGTGAAGTTAAATTCTCTTTTCCGTGGTTAGCGGAAGTAGTAAATTTAGTTGAAGCCAACAAGAAAATGTTGACTGCCTGGGTCAAATAATGATTAAAATTTACTTTTAACATTTTTCATTGGTAATATTTGCTTTATTTTATAACATTAGTGTGTTTTCATATAAGACTATTTGTTACAATTCTTGTGGTTGCACTTAAGCTTTAGGAAAGAAACTAGCAATCCAGATCTGGTAAAGCAGACTATGATAGCAATATTATTCTACTAAGATGTAATGCATAGACAGTAGAGGTGGAGTTTTGGTATTGTGAAGGCTGGTGCAGGAAGATGTCAAGAAGAAGAATACTGAATTTCGGAATATTTGTATTCACACAGAAAATTGAAAAAGATCCAAAAAATGAAATCAATAATTCGGACTTTTTATGAAAAATGATGTAGGTATCTAGCTATAGCAACTCAATTGAGATGAGAATTGAATCTGTTTGTAAACTCTCAAGCTCTAAAGGAGAAAGTTGTGATTTTTCAAGCATGGGGGACCCGAATACAACCCCTTGTTCTCCAGCCAAAAAACGATATTTGACAGGGTTACTCCTTACTAACAGACCTAGTTCACAACACTAGCAATAATTTTAGAAATATTAATTTCCTGTGAAGTTTTCCAAGAAACCTCTGATTCTATTAATTATCGATGCAAAGGCCTAAAACAATTAAAATCCATGTTATGTATCAATAGCAAATGTGGACGGCAGGAACAACCAACCATGCAATCAGCTTATTCTGCAATCTTCATTTTCATTCTCAATCACATTAGAGATTTTATAGATATAATTTACAAATCAGCAGACTAGGATGCATTTATGTGCTTAACATAGGAAACCATATACTCAACTAGACATTTAATAGCCATTGAAATAATGCTACTGACATATTCATGACATAATATCTTCAAGTCTCACTGAAACAGTTTTGAGTGAATTACCAGAATAAACACAATACGCTGAATATGTGACAAACAATAAACAGTATGGGAAGAGGCGTACCAACTTACGTCCGGTGAAACTTATTTTGCATAGACGTAGTATAAAAATGCATAACATAATATTTGAAGAAGATTCTATCTTTTACTGTGAAGTAGGCAGCTACATCAGAAACAAATATAGCGATCTGCAAACTATGAAATTATGCAGGCCTTGTTTGATATATATGTGAGCCTGATTTTCTCGTTTCAGAGACTAAGGATTTGCAATAAACATATATTCAACAGCTCAAAATTTGAATTATTATTAAGCATTCGCGTATGTAGAAATATGGCTTGGCATGTCAAGATTCTACTGGAAAACACCTACCTTAATTGTCTACATTATATGAATACCAGGCCCACAAGTTGCAACTCAAATACAGCTTATGGTTGGTCACAAATTTGATGTTAAAATACGGCACCTAACCAACATTCGAGCTGAGCAAAAGAAGAAAAAAAAAGTAAACTAAAATCACCTGCAAGGAATCTCCCGGGTGCTGAGTCCAAAGACAAAATGACATAAATGGCATTTCCTAGTGAAAATCAGAATTAATACAGAGTAAACACTGCTGAGTTCAGCAAGCTCCTCCCCGAAGATTACATTTGTCGCATCTCAGAATTAAATGCCACACAAAAATGATGCTCTGCATCAAGCGTGAAGGCATTATACCACCCAGAGGAAGCATACATTTGCACTAGATTTTAATCTTGTTTGCTTCTGCTTGCGATGCTTCCTCTATTAATTCTTTCATAGCAGAAACAAGACTTCGCGTGTAAAGACTAGGAGAATGCCCCTTCTCTTCCATTTCATGTAACAGCTCGTTGGCTGTATGCCAGTCCAAACCCTGTATGACATACGCCCTAGCCAATCTAGAGTAGATGTCCCTGTTGGGTGTAAGACCGCTCTCCTTAAGGTCAGAGAAATAGTTGTAAGCCATTTTAGGGTCACCTGATCTGCAAAATCCATCTATTAATGTTTTGTACATTATCAAAGGAAGTTTCCTATGAGCTTCCTTGGCTTTTGAAAATACATCACAAGCTTCCTGCATGCTTCCTGCCCTTGCATAGCTGGCCAGGATGACAGTATATGCATATATATCAGGTTTTAGTCGTCTGCCCGGCATCTGTTCAAGAAACCCCAAGGCTTCCTCTGGATTTTCCGCCTTACAAAAAGCAGTGATAAGGGCATTGTATGCCGCATGATCAGGGCGTGGTCCATGTCTAACCATGTCCGACAACGTTAACTTAGCTCCTTCTAAATCCTGGCAGTTGCATTGCGTTCGAACAAGGGTAAAATAAGTTTTCAAAGCATCCTTGCGGTACTCCATTGGCATCTGCATTAAAATACCAGCAGCAAACTTTGGGTCCTCTTCCACCTTGCAAAATGAATCAACCAGATCATTCACAGCAACAAGCCCCGGGAACTTCTTTTTCTCCAGCGCCATAAGATAAACTTGATTGGCATATTGTGGCCTCTTGAATTTACAGAACAACCTGATAATCATTCTAGCAACAGACCCTTTATCCCCAGGAAAATGGCCAGAGTTTTCCATTTCTCTAATAACAGAGATAGCCTCATCAAACATGCAAGCATCACAAAGCCCCCTGATGGTGACAAAATAGGAACTAAGCTGAGGCTTGCACTCAAATCTCTCAAACTGTTGGAATACCTCAAGGGCCATTGTCACTCTACCCAAACGAACCAGGTTCTCAATCAAAGTATCCAATGCCCCCCTAGTGACAATCCCCCTATGATTCTCTGCAACTTCTTCAATTAAACTTTTCACCATCTCTACCGCTTTCCTCTCACCCTTATTGCAAAGGGCCATGGTAATGCTATCCATAACTCTTTTGTTCGGCACATACCCGCACTGCTTCACTGCCCAACGAAAGAACCTAACGAATTGCTCAGTTTCTAAGCCTGGTGTTTTAACAACTTCGGCTATCATTTTCCCATTTATGTCCAACTCTAGGGTTTCAAGCTCCTTTTCCAGCTCTTCGACCTCAAACTCCTCCTTGAGAAGAGAGACCACTTTTTCGGCATCTTCCTTGAATTTCTTTAGAAGATCAGAGTTTCCAGAGTTTTCTAGGGTTTCAGATTTTTCGGCCTGGGGTTGTTCACAACGGTGTGGATGCTGATTTTGAATGTCTGAAGCGCCATTTTCATTTGGGTATTCGACGATTTCAACGTACAAGGGAGCGGAAGAATAAAAGCAAATGGGTATTGAAGAAAATACCTGGCTTTGGCGTGTTGGGACTGTGATTTGAAGCTTGTGTGTTGTTGTCCAGCGGATGGAGGTTGAAGAAGTGTTAAGGGCTGAGGAAACCTTCCGGAAAATCAATCCGGCCTTTGATCTCCACATCTTTTGTCTGATATTTTCGCTCAGTTTGCAGGCCGGCCTTGGCTAAACTAACTGCACAGCACTTCATATTTTGCTAAGCCAATTAGGGTTTATTAGAGGGTTAGCCTGGTTTACTGTTATTTATCGGAGTATGATGTTCAAAATTTTTAGTGTCCCACATTCATTTAAAATGCCATTAGAATGCGTTGAATTTACTATAATCACCCTAATGCTTAAGGTTTGTCGTTAGTGTAAGTTTGAGGTTCGAATCTTTCCTTGTGGACCTCTGTCGTCTTATTTCCGCATGTTGTAGTTTACTTGTAAGGACGTTTTTTGCATTATTAGTGATATGACCCGGGTTTAACCCCACCGCAGATATGTATATGTATAAGAAGTATTTACTCAATAAATAAATTCACAAGCTTAATATTGATTGGGTTTGAGAGATCAGCATGAGGAACATTTATATTATTTAAATATAACGAAATGTTAAGGAAGTGTTATATTAATTTTTTATTTTATTTAAATTATAGATGGAAGGGGATTTTTCTCACAGTAATAAATGCAATTTTAATAAAAGCATAGGCTTCATGGAACATACAAGAAGTAATTGTGAAAATTCAAGATTTTGCTAAACAGTTTGAAGAAATCAGGTTTACAACTATATTAAGGGAAGGAAACAAATGCGCATATAAGTTAGCTAATAGAGGGGTTTTGATCGAGGATCGTAAAGTTAATTTCTTCTTTCGATCCTTAGAGGGAGTAGAAAGTTTAATTTAAGTTGACAAGAAAATGTTGATTGCTTGAATCAATTAATGATTAAGGTCTACTTTAATGTTTTTAATTGGTAATATATTTTGTACCAATAATGTGTTTTCATTTAGATTATTTATTATAATTTTTGTGGTTGCACTTGTGTTTCAGGTTGGAAACTAGCATTCTAGATTTGATAAAGCAAATTATGATAATGCAATGTTTTAGAAATATTAATCTACTAAGATACAAGGTATAGATAGTAGAGGTGAAGTTTTGGCATTTTAAAGGCTGTTATAGAAGAATGTCAAAAAAGATGCTAAATTCTAAATTAATTGTATTTATACATAAAATTGAAAAGATCTAGAAAATGAAAATCAAGAATTCAAACATTTTATGTAAAATGATGTAGGTTTTTAACTATAGCACCTCAATTGAGATGAGAAGTGTATATATTTGTAAACTCTCAAGCTATAAAGAAAAGAGATGTAATTTGTCAAGGGTGGGGGACCTGACTACAACTGAAATAAAATGTTGAAAAAAAATTATATTTTTTAAATTTTATATTAAAAAAATAATAAAAAATTTAATTTTATATTTTTAAATAAAAAAAAATTACGTGAAAACTTTAAGAAAAAATAAGGAGTCGTACTTAAGGATTAAAACAAATGAGTCCATAGTAACCCATCAAGGTAAGAAAAAGATACACCATATGACATAATGGTATTTAGCAACGGATTAATATACAGGTTCAACTAATGCTACAAAGTTTTTTTTGAAGATTTTAATGTGGATTAAATTGAAATGGAGATTGAGTTCTAATTATTCAATGAATTTTTTTCTTGTGTTATTGTTTTTGAAATCAGAGATAAAATAATGGGTGGTAGCCAATGGTTTAGGCGGACAAATGATTTGTATTTAAGACAATGGAGTAGCAATTTTTTATGGAGATAAAAACTATTAGAAAGATTTGGGTATGGATTTAGGCTTTTTGGAAGTTTCCATATAAGTTATCAATAAGGAAGTTTTAAAGGATATTGATAAAACTCTGAAGGAGTTCATTCAAAATGGCCTAACTATTGAGAAGCAAAAGCAGTATGTGTATATTCATATATGTGTTGCCTTAGATATCTTAAAACCTTTGCTAAAATCTATTAATACTAAATCAAAATCAAGAGAATGAGATTGGTCAGTGGATTATAAAAACATTGCATTTAATTCACATGGCAAGAGATTGCAAATTGAAATGATTGAGAAGAATATGGATGTTTTGGTCATTAAAAAGAATTAAGATGAAGCAAGAAGATTATATCATGGTAGGAGCTAACTTAGATCAAGGATTTTCCACTCGTAAAAATGTAGCAAAGAAATCCATATTATCCCATAAGATGGTGAAGGCCTTCATTGTATTCATAGAAAACAATAGAAGAATTAAAAAGTAAGGGATAAGAAATTACAATGTTCAAGTTTGAATTTAAAAAATTAAAGGTTTGAAGGAAGATATGGAGGTGAATTTTAAAATGAAGATGATGGAAGAGGTCAAGTTTAATTCATGTAAATCATCTTCATTTTCCTTAAGTAGTAGAAAATCATCTCCTTGCAAAAAAAATGAAAATAATTTAGAGTTTATCCCTTGCACTTTAGGGTCATAGGGGCAACATAATAAAGAAAGAAGTATAGAGGATATCTATGGCAATTTAGGATTTTTAGGGTAGCATAAGAATATACGTATTATAAAGGATAGACTTTGCACTTTAGTATTTCTAGGGCAACATAACTTATAGATGATAAGTAAAATTATCAACACTTTAGGAAAATAAAAGAAATTAATGAGGATGAAAATGTTGGTGGCAAAAAAAGAAGAGAAAGACCTTCGACGGAAGAACAAAAAGAAAAGGAAACTCATAGAGATATTGATTTGGAAGACCAAAAATAAATAATTGCATTGTTAACAAGAAGTAGGGCTAAGCCTAAAAAAAGAATAAAAAGAGGTGATGAAGGTGACATCTTTAAATATTAAGGTTATGAATAAGGCCCTAAAAAAAGAGTTTACCAAGGAATTAATAGATTGTTAAAGTTTTAAATTTATTTTTATACAAGAAACAAAAATAAGCATTGAGGAATGTAGGGATGCAATCAAAAATATTTGGAGATGGAAAGTTGTCTAATATTTTATACTATATAAAATTTGGGAATAATAACAATATGGAGCGATAGCAAATGGTATGGACAATTGCTAAAAGCAAGAAGTAATTGGGCTAGTGTTTTTTGCATGAAAGAAAAATATAAATTCGGATTCATAAATGTATATTCCACAACAATGATTACTCTCTATGCTAGATTTTGGAAGGAACTCAATTTATTTAATGTCAAAAGTGATGATGATTTAGAATTGGGATCTATAGATTCTTAGATTCTTAGATGGGACTTGAAAATAGTTACATCCTTGTTGAAAAAGAAGGGTTGCACCCTCAATGGTCTAGATCAACGAAGGATTTTACTTCCTTTGTTAATTCAAATGACCTTTCAGATGTTATTCCTTCAAATTTTAATATACATGTGATAGTAGAAGTATTGGGCATACTCATATAGCAAAAAGATTGAGAAGGTTTTTGTTATCTAATACATGATTGTAAGCAGATTATACAATCTTTTTAGACATTTTATGGTAAGTAGGATCAAATCATAAACTCGTTCTCTTAAGATTTGAATTGTTCAATTTTGAACATCCAAAGGCAATTTGATCTTAGTTTATCTAGTTACAAGATCCATATTTATTCCAAGTGGCCATGATATGGTGGGATGAAGCAAGGTTTGAATGATGATGTATGTACAATTTTATTCAAAAGGGATTATTTTAAGTAGAAAATGAATATTCAGAATGTTAAGTTCTTTGGTAACATATTTAAAATAGAGAAGGATATTGGATTTAAACTCAAAAATTCATAAGAGAATTTAGAAAACAATATACTGGACCAAGATGTTTATGTATAAGAAAACCAGTTACTAATTTGAATTAATTTCTTATTATCATAATATATTACAAAAGGAAGAGTCGTATTGGGCCTAAAATATTCTAGAGAAGTGGTTTAAGAATGGGTATAAAAATGCTAAAAAAATTCATGCTAATGCCAAAATAGATTTATCTTTTGATGGAATATAAAATATTTCACTCTAGATGGAAGAAATATTGAGAAAGAAAATATATTAGGAAGGAAGCAATTAACTATCTCAAAGATATGATATCAGAATTTTGGCAACATAAGGAGGCTTAGGGCAAGCTTTTAAAAAATACTTCACAATTCTCATACAAAAACAAAATGGAAGCTTGATGAGGAAGATCTCTATGGATAAGATATAAAAGGTGTTTTTTTCTTTCCATCCTAATAGAGCAATGGAATGATGGATTTCTTATCTTTTTCTTTCAAAAAAAATTGGATTTGTTGAAGAGTGATATGTTGGTTGTAGTTAACAAAGAAAATCCCTAACAAAAAAAATTCATGTCAAGAGGAGTACGAGGAGTGGGACATGGGGGAGTTTTGGGAGGAGCGAATGGAGTGGGTAGCTCGATAGGACCGGACAACACAGGTTCTAAGGATGATAGTGGATTGCCACAGTATATCGATAAACCCTTTTCCAAATTATTTGATCTAGGGGCCCATTCATGGGTGAACATTATTAAAGGTAAACAATAGGTCCAAGATTGGGGTTTCAAAATCCAACCAAAAAATGGAGAACTAGTGATTTTGGATGTTTTAACAGCCATGGCAGTGATACAAGGACAGTCCTCATTGTGTAGACATCTAAAAATGTCACATTTATCCTTGTGTAGTGTTAATGATCGATCAATTTACAAAGCCCTCAAAATTTGCATAATTTACCTAAAAATACTATTCATCCTCCTTAAGCCCCTTTGGCCACTTAATCCCCTTCCTATGCTTAGCCCCTAGTCACCATGCAACCACCCCTTAAGCCTAGTCTAGGGCCACCTCACCCTAGTCTACCCTTTGACTAGCCTAGCTTCCACCTAAGCCTAGCCTACTCTAGCCTAACCTTGGTCAACCCTAAACCCATGGTCAACCTAACCCTAGTCAACCTTAACTCTTGCTCCCCCACATCCCTATGCTCATTTAATGCCATAAATTACATTTGAAGACTTTCATATTCAAGACATTCAAGTCATTGAAGGTATTGGTGATTCATCATCCACCATGCCATAAATGGATGAAGACTTTCCTCCCCCATGCATTTATGAGGCATGGTGCACCCATGCCCATTTAATGCATGTGGGTGGATGAAGACTTTCTTCCATCCAAGGGTATTCATGAGGTATGGTGCACACCTCCACCTCATGGGACACCTCATGGACCACCTCGTAGGACACCTCATGGAATACCTCATAGGACACCTCAACCTCCCTAAACTTGGCCAAGTCTATAAATAGAAGGTCATTTCTCACATTTTAAAGGATCACACATTTGCATACCCAAACTCTACAAAAATCACCCTAGACTCCATTGCACTCACACCCTCACTTGCCATCAACCACCATGGATGCTTTTGTATACCATTTGTTGTTCCTTTCCATGTTGTAAACTACTTGCATATACAGGTGCAAAAGGCTACAAAACTTGCGTAGGAGCTTCCATAGGACCAACAAAACCAACTTTTCAAGGTAATTAGTTGTCTTGATAACACAAAGTCGATTGTATGGATAGGTACAATCAAATTGGATCATACCTAGGGGTAAAGTTTCTTTCAAGGACCTATTTTAGCAAGGTACAAAGCAATAAGTTATCAAAACAAGCAACTATAATAGTTTTTAGTAGTTTTATAACCATTTTCAACACTTTTGTAATGCAATAGACTAAATTTTCTTTTCTATTATTTTTATCAACAAGCATATGATTGAGACAGGTCCACATATGCTCCTAATAACATTGACTGGGTTGTGTAGGTTTAAATGACCTATGTAGCTAATAGTGACCCATGTGTAGTAAGCCCAATCCCCCTAAGGTGCTCATAGAAAGCCTTTGGTATCGTTACTTGTTCATTGAAAGAGGGCTTCTAGTTTGAAGACCCAAATTGTAGCCCATGGAGAATATTATGAAGAGTAAGATTTTATACCATCTCTTATCATAAATAAAATGGCATGATTTTTTTGAGTATATTTTGGTGATCGCGGTGGGACAAGATAAACCCTTCTTTTATTGTTTATTAGCTTTTTTTTTGCTATTTCATTGATTTTTGGTATTATTTTTTGTGTTACAAGTACCCAAAAACTAGCACAAACCCTTTAAAACCCTGATACACCAAATTGAGTCTAAGGTAGAAGCCTTTTTTGCCTATGAGCTAGGACCGTATAGAGAGATACGATTAAAATTGATTGTACGGATCCATACGGTCAAAAAAATGCTATAGAAATAGGGCCCATTCCAAGAAGGTACTAGTTTTTACATAGCTACTATAGCAACCCAACCATTGCATTAAGTTAGTGATAGGTTTAACTCATTGAGATTGCTATCTCACTTACCACCTTTCCTCCTTAGGCCAAACCACCTCACAAAATGATGCCCCAAGGTGTAATTGATTGTCTTTTAACCTCTCATAATCGGTTAATTTGGTTTTTCTTCTCTTTCACATCTTTCAACTTAGTAGTTTAGTTTTATTTCTCTCTCGATACACATTTTTAAAGGAATATAACTTTTTGTCCTTCTATTTTACAAGATAATTTCACAAAATCAACTTTCTATAGCAAACATACCACCAACAACAAAGAAATCTCCCCAAAAACTACCCCTGTTGTTGATCGTATAGACAAGTACGATCAAAATTGATAGTAGGGACCCATATGGTCAAAATCTAGATACCAATAACTAGCACTATAGAGCTTGTCAAACATTTTAGACAACACTCCAACAGCTTAGGACCATAGGTAAACACTTCTAACACTAATTTTCAATAAAATCTTCTTTCCTATTTCAAAAATCATAAATTGTTTTATAAATTTCATTTCAAAGGTACCAAAATCTTTGGTCACTTCCAAAATTTGCTTTCTTGCTTCACAAAAGGCACCAAATTGCATTAGTCAATCCCAAAATTTGCTTTCTTATTTTACAAAGGATCCAAATCTCTTTTGGTCAAATTTTAAAAACTAGACTTTGCTTTTTGTCTAGCTTTCAAAAGTCTTTCCATTTCATGTTATTAGCTTATATTTCTTTCCAAGGGCATTCCACTTTTAAATTATTTGCTTTTAGGCTTTGAATTTGTCTTTTCAATAATATAGGATAAAGCATTTGCATGAGGCATGAAGAAAGCCTTCAATATTTTTTTTCTTGGTGAGTTGAGACAGGTTTAGATTTATCTCATGCATACATCTCTAACAAGACAACTGGTCATAACCTTAATAGGTGTATCTTGACCAATATAGATAGATTTGTCATCAAGAAAATCTTAGCATAAGTATTGCTCAAATCAAGCAATCTATCATCTTCTTGTTCTTAGCATAGATCTTTACTTATAAAACAATCATTTCATTGATTGCTTAGTGTAGATGTTTTAAAAAAACACTTTACTTTCCAAAATTCAAAAAGCTCCCTTTTGCTTTCATAACATAGTTTTTTTTCGTATTTTTATTTTCAAAATAAAATAATCCCATACACTTGTACGTATCATATACATTAGCAAAGTTGGATTTCATCACCAATCACTAATCGAGATTGATGATGTTGGCTTTCATCTCTAACCGTCGACTTGCCCCCTAACCACCTTAGTAGCCATTCAAGTAGTTTTCTAGACTTCATCATCAAAAATATCACTACCCTTGGGATCATCCTAAGGTAGTTTAGCATAGATGCCCCCACTCATAGGGCTAAATAATTTGCGAGTGTACAAATGTAGTTATTGATCGAGCCCACCCAAGGGTGAACTGAAAGCCTACTAGGCTATCACAGGTCTTAGATAGTGTCGCTTCTTACATAAGAGGTTCATTTTTCTTTCTTTTTAGTTACCCTAAGCCATCTCCATTTTAGGAAGCCATTTGCATTTTTTTGCGTAATTTCTCCTTATGTACCTTTGGGTATAGTTGAGAACATGCATCTACACACCCTTGTATACCATCTCCATTTACCCCCCCCCCATTTATTTATTTTAGAGGTCTTAAAAAATAGAAAACACATCAAAAAATATAAGAAAATCAAATAAAACTAAAGATCACACAACAAGTAACTATCTAATTTGATTCAAACACATAAGCACACAAGCACGTTCAAAATGCCACCTACAAGCTTGTTTGCTAAACCAATTGTATGATTAGTTAGTTTTGTTGATAATTACCCTAAAAACATAAAAAACAGACCTAAAAATAGTCCTAAAAATCTCATTTTTATTTATCCCATCATTTTATCTCTATAACCTATTTTTAGCCAAATTGTATGGACAAGTATGATCAAATTCAACCATACAAACAGGTGATATCAAATTAAAATCCTCATAGATAAACATAGTTTCACCCAAAATTGTCGAAGCAACTCCAACTCTTAGTTAGATTTAACTACAATCCCCCTTCCTAGTCATCTACCTATCCTTCACCCTTCCATCATGGTCCTCACCCAAATTCAAGCTCCTGAGCAAGTTCACCTAGCTACAGAAGCTTCGAGGGTAACCCCTCCCCCTCCTCTAGCCAACCTAAGAAAGCAACCTCCACTTCACCTTAGAATCTACCCACCCATTATCATAGCCAGAACATGAGCGACTTGTCCCAACTTGGGCCTTCGACCTATGAGCAAGCTCTAGCACAAAATACCACCAACACCTTGCAACTCCCGAGTCTTCATGAGAATATCCCTTCCTTGAAAGCTTGAAGTAATTATTAGAGTGTATTACATTATTTGGTACATGCTAATGTACCACCTTGGATACATCATTAGATTAGGAGTGTGCTCTAGATTAGAGTGTGAGTAAATATTTTATGTAATGCAATAATATGCAGGAAATGCATGTGTCATGTAATTGAGTGTGCAAGTGTGGTGAGTGTAAATGTGCACAAGTGTCCATTATGTAAGAGTGCACATGTATCCTTATAATAGGAAAGATAGAAGAGAGAAGGCCAAGAGTACTCCATATGAAGAGTCACATTCTATTATATATATGTGACTGAGAATTATAAAAGAGAGAGGATGTATGTGACATTTATTCTATATCAATTTACTATTTTCAAGAGCATTTATTAGGGTCCATTTTATGAGTTATTTATGAAGTTATTTGTGAGTTATATTTGAATAAATTATTGCCATTATTGAGTATTTTATATTGCAACTTTATATTTGATTCTGTGGTTATTTACATTAAGAGTTAAACATCAAAAGCTAATAGTGGTATCAGAGCTACAACAAGTCTTTTCTTGCACATGTTTTTGAAAAGTTGCAAATAGTCTAAGGACATTTCCATTGGTCAAGGAGAAACCAGTGAAGTTGAAGATATTACCTCTGGAGAAGGAAAACTAGAGAAGATAGTATTTCCACTATGTTGAAGAAAAACTAGTGAAGATTGGAGATTCAATATTTGAAAATTTTAGACAGACTAAATTCGGAATAGAAGACAATAAACAACATAGTTTCAGGTCTTGAAGATAGACCTTGATATTGGCAAGATTAAGAGAGAAGGTCCTATTAAAGATTTCTATAGTAAAAGCAAAATTGAAGGTAGAAGAAGACCTCAAGTTGCATTTGGCTAAAGTATTTCGACAAGGTTTCAAAACTTGTGAATACTAGGGCTCAGTATAGAAAGTTTCTATTTGGCTAGAGTCTTTCCATAGGGTTGTAGAAAAACTTGTGAAGACTAGGACTCAACATAGATTTTACCACTAGGAAAACTAGTGAAGTTTATTGATTTCAAAATTTTTAAGATTTGAATGAATTTGATTGCCATTGTCTAAGATTTTGTTGCAAAAAAATAGTTCTTAGAAGTTGAGAAGCTTCCTACAATAGATAGAGAAGAATTTCATCTTCGATTGCCTAAAATTCTATGTGCTTTCCTCATGCAGGAATTATTTTTGGGATTGCAACAAAAGAGTAGACATTGAAGATTAAGGAGGTCCAAGAGAAAGGTCCCATTGAATCTTGAATATTGAATATTAAATATTAATGAGGCCCAAGAGAATAGGTCCCATAGCAGATTGAAGAGAGAAGAGAGAAAGACGCTATAGAATCCCTATTGAATATTGAGAAAAAAAAGACCCAAGAAAAAAGGTCCCATTGAAGATTTGAGAAAGGAGATAGGAGATTTGAGAGAGAATATTAAGGAGGCCTAGGAAAAGGTCCCATTGAAATTTGGAAGGAGAAATAAGGAGAATAAAGAAGCCCTATTAGAAAAATTGAAGAAGTTTCCATTGGAGGAGATTTGAAGAAAGTTTGAGGCAGAAGATTGCAAGAAGAAGAAAAACTTGAAAAGAGGTAATCACACCAAATTTGGGATAATTGTTGCCATCCGATGACAAACCCAAAAGGATTTGTGAAACCAATTCAAGGAGGAAATATTTGGAAAAGTGTTTGTCAAATTTTGAGAAAGTATTTTTTGAAGACTTCAAGACATTGAGAATCTTGAAGAATAGGCCAGCAAAGAGGCCAATGTGAAGACAAAATCAACAAGAGATTCAAGGAGAAATTTCGGATAGAAGAGGCCACCATTTGATATTTTTTTAAGGCAACCATTAAAGTTTTAAAGGCTGAAATTGGAAGGAGATAAGTGCAGATTTTTGGAGCAGATTTGGAAGTGTTTCTGGATAGCAAAGGGAAGGAGGAATTGACATAAATTTTGGGCAGCAAATTGAAGGAGATAAAGTTGTTTTTTGAACAACATTTAGAGAATATTTAGAGCTGCATATTTCAGAGGTTTTGGGCAGAATTTTGGAAGGAGAAAGGAAAGCTTTGGATAGCAAGTTGAAGGAGAGGAGAAGGCATATTTTTAGGCAACAATTTAAGAAAGAGTAAAGCTGCAAATTTGAAAGTATTAGACAACGTTTTCAAACAACAAAATAGTGAGGAAGATAAGCAAGACAAAAGGCTAAAGAGCAAGGAGAAAGAGGAGTGCAAGTTTAATGAAGTTAAAATGCCATATTAATAAAGAATTTTAAAGGTTTTTTAAAATTATTTAGGCATATTTGTAAAGGTAGAAACAATGAAAACAAAGACACTAAAAGCCTTAGTGTTTAAAGCTGAATTTTGGAGCCATATTATCACCATCAAACCTGCATAAAGTTGTAGGAAATTACAAGTTAGTAGAAGAATAATATGTTATTTACGAGCTGAAAAAATGAACAATAAATTAAAAGAATAAGGCAAATAAAGTGTAGTCTAAAGTTGTAGAAAAATAACATTGAGTAAAGGAGGACAACCAGTTAGAAGTTAAGAACAACGAGGTAGAATGGAGTAAACTCAACATGAGACCACGATCTAAGAGTATCACGACGAAATAAGCAAGTTGCAATCGTAGCAAAATGGAAAAAGCATTAAAGAGCCATCGAGTTTGAGGATGAACCATTCACAAAGGAGGAGAAGCCACTACATTGAAAGAAGAGCCATCGAGCTTGAGGAAGAACCATTGTGCAAAGGAGAGGATCCACTGAACTCGAGGAAGAACCATTGAGTTTGAAGGGAAAAGCCATCGAGTTTGTAAGGAGAAGCCACCAAGCAAAGAAGGAGGAGCATAGATTTCAAATCCAACTAGAGTGGAAAACATATGAAAGCCACCACAAGCACCATTACAAGGAATAAAATTGTCATTAATGAAGTTTGAGCATGAGCAATGGAAGAGACAACATTGGATGTTGAAGAGTCACATTGGAGGAGCATGAAAGCGAAGTCAAAGTGGTAGGGTTTACAATAACCATAAGGAGAGCCAAGCATTGACATTCATAACCGCTATTAGAGAAGATAAAATGTCTAGTACACAGGATAAGACATGTCATTAATTACTTGGTAAGGTGAGAAGGTTACCCAACCAATCGAGCATTAAGAAAAGAAGAAGATCAAAATCAAAATTTTAAGCACCAAAGGAATCATAACATCACCAAGGAGAGCACAAGGTTTTAAGAAGTAACATCTAGAATCTAAGCACCATTTGTTACGTTCGTTGAGAATTTGAAGACATCTTATGCCACTTGGCACGTCGAAGAAGCACCAAACGATGTTGGAAGAAGAGTAAGCATTTTTTGAACGAGCCATTAAATGCATGTAAGATGACAAGTGCTAAATGAAGTAGAAGTTTCAAACTTAAGTTTTGTGAGCACCTGAATAAAAGAGCAATTCACAGATATTGAAGAAGGCATATATGTTGAAGGACCAAAAATATCATGCACCCAATAAAGGAGGTAATATTTTAAGTTTGATTTTTGAATTTTATAAAGATTGGAGAAATAAGGATTGATTTATATTTGATTTACCTAAGGTTGAACTTGATTATTATATTTCCACTTTGATTAATTATTTTGTGGAGAGATAAGAATTTAATTTGAAGAATTGAAATTCTACAAACCTTATAAAGGTATTTTGAAAAGTTTTGAATATTATTGAAAAGTCAATTTGAAGTTTTTGAGAATTTAATTACAAGTGTTGTAATTAATTTATTCAATTGGAAATTCAATTTTAATATTTACAAATAATTTGATATTGGGAGAAATAAGGTTTTCTACATCAAATTATAAATATTAAATTTGCAAATATTATTTCCTAAATTGCTAAATTTTTATTTGGGAGCCATAAGGTATTCAACATTAAAAATAGTTTTGTGAAATTTAGAGTTTAGAAATAATATATTCAAACTTAGGGAGACATAAGGAATTCAACTTAGATCTTAGAAAAGTTGGAAAATTATCTTTAAGTTTCTTATTCAAAAACTATGAAGACATAGAGAAGTCCACAATAAATATTTTTTGAAAATTATGATAGACATAAAAGTTTTTGAGAGTTTTCATCCAAACACTAGGGAGACATAAGGTAGTCAACCTCAAAGGTTTAGAAATTTGAAAGATTCATTATTCAAAGTTAAAAAAATTATGGATGAAATAGTGAAGAATATATTTAATGAAAATTGGTGAAGAACTATTTCATGAACTTTAGTTTTATTCACAAAACTTAATAGACACCTTTGATGGATAAAAATATTTGCCTACCAATATAAAAGAAACGCTTTCTTTCTTTTTTTTTGCTGGATAATAAGGGGTTGTACTCAGGTCTCCCACCTTTGACAAGTTACATATCTCTTATTTAGAGCCTGAGATTTTACAAATAGATACACTTCTCATATCAATTAAGATGCTATAGCTAGAAACCTACATCATTTTACATAAAGTGTCTGAATTCTTTATTTTTATTTTTTGAATCTTTTCAAATTTTTGTATGAATACAATTAATCTAGAATTTAACAACTTTCTAGACATTTTTCAATAGCAACCTTCACAATGCTGAAACTTCACCTCTACTATCTATGCCTTACATCTTAGTAGAGTTATATTTTCGAAACATCACACTATCATAGTCTACTTTATCAAATATGGATTGCTAGTTTCCTTTGTGAAACATAAGTGCAACCACAAAGATTATAATAAATAGTCTAAAAGAAAACATTATAATTTAAAAAAAAGTAGATAAGACCAATGGAAACAATAAATTTTTTTCCCCCTTTTTTTGGAGCGATTGGCGGAGCGATTGTCGGGATTCCCACGGTTGGTGGGTGGTTGGTGGGTGTGGGTGGTTTAGCCCACGGTATTGTGCCCATTGTATTCTAATACCACATAGTGGTTTAGGGTTGTGAGAGTTTCCTTTATATTTTATTGTAATGTCCCATTTTTGGGCAAGAAAGGAAAATAATAATATCAAGGAGGAGTGGCTCTTGTTTTGCTGGAGTAGCCCACATCGGGTGAACCAGGGTAAATCTCGTGTGTCATATGTGCATTGTGTGGTGTCATTTCTTCTAAGTTATTTATTTTTGCATTATTTTTGGAATAAGTTTCTATAGATCTCTTCATTTGGTATCAGAGCCAAGTTGTTAGCCATAGGGGGATGCCTTTATTGCTAGGGTTTCATTTCATTTGAAGGGTTTCTAGGAGGGAGAGAAAACCTATTTCAGAGTGTGAGTTTTTTTGTAGAAGGAGCTTGAAGGAAAATGATAGGAAATCATTCAAGGATAGAGATCGAGAAATTTGATGGAAAAAACTTTGAGCTATGGAAGTTGAAGATGGAGGATCTGCTCGTGGACAAAGATCAGTGGGCAGTTATTTCTGAACAAACAAAACCTGTAAGAACATCCGATGAAGATTGGGAAAAGATGAATCAGAAAGCAAGGAGTCTGATTCGACTGTGTCTTGCAGATTCAGTCCTAATCAACATTTCTAGAGAAGCTACTGCAAAGGATCTCTGGGAGAAATTAGGGGCTTTGTATCAATCTAAGTCCTTGGTGAACAAATTGTTCCTCCGAAAGAAACTGTACAATCTCAGGATGAATGAAGGAGATTCAGTTGTAGATCATCTGAATTCATTCAATACAATGGTAAGTCAACTTACATCTGTTGATATTAAGTTAAGTGAGGAAGATAAATGTATTACCTTGCTATGCTCTTTACCAGATTCATGGGATAACCTAGTTGTAGCAATTGGTAGTACAACTTCATCTACATTGAAGTTTGAAGATATTGTGGCATCTCTAATATCAGAGGATATGAGGAGAAAAGCCATGGAGGGCACTTCAAAGGAAGCCCTAACAATGAGAGGGCATGCCAAGGAAAAGGATAAAACAAGATACGATGATAGATCTAAGTCTAGAGGTAGATCCAAGTCTCGTGGAAAGTTTGAGAGAAAGTGTTGGAAGTGTGGCAAGCCTGGTCACATGAAGAAGGACTGCAGATCAAAGAATGTTGATTCTAGAAAGAGGTCTGATGAATCCACTTCCACAGAGACACATAAATCTACTGATGAAGGAGGGGATGTATATATGGCATCCTGCTCCACACGATCATATAAAAATGATTGGTTGATCGATACTGGTGCCTCTTTTCATATGACTCCTCACAGGGGGTGGTTCAATGAATATGAAAGATATGATGGAGGGGAGGTACTATTGGGAGATGATTCACCACTTAAGATCATTGGTCGTGGAAGGGTGAAAATACTATTGCAGGATGGTAGGGTTAAGACCCTTCCAGGTGTGATGCATATTCCAGGCCTTGTTAGAAATTTAATTTCTGTAAGCAAAATGGTTGATGCAGCAGTAAATGTTAGTTTCAACAAATATTCATGCAAAATGGTTCGAGGATCAATGGTGTTAGCAAGAGGAGTTCGTATTGGAACTTTGTACAAGCTATTGGGAAGAACTATGACAAATGAGTGCAATAGCTCAACTATTTTTGAGGTTGAATCAGATAAAAGCTCAACACTCTGGCATCAAAGAATGGGACATATTGGAGAAAAGGGATTGCGTACCCTGCACACAAAAGGTATGGTTCATGGTATCCCTGATTGCTCAATGGTTTTTTATTTCTGTGAACACTGCATTTATGGAAAGCAGAA
Organism: Wollemia nobilis; assembly: GCA_028583015.1. Taxonomy (NCBI): domain Eukaryota; kingdom Viridiplantae; phylum Streptophyta; class Pinopsida; order Araucariales; family Araucariaceae; genus Wollemia; species Wollemia nobilis. The sequence continues at coordinate 5,801,631 of JAQPPZ010000710.1, read as the reverse complement.
TCGTGTGAGTTTCCCATCTGGTGCTGCTAGAGCAACAGGGATATTAGATCCGATTCATAGTGATATATTTGGTCCTGTCCCTATACCATCACTTGGAAAATCATGGTATTATGCTTCTTTTGTTGATGATTTTTCAAGATATGCATGGATTTATTTTCTTAAGAGTAAAGATGAAGTGTTTGATAAATTTAGAGAATTTAAAGCACTTGTTGAAAATCAAACTGATAAAAGAATTAAGGTGTTGAGGTCTGATAATGGAGGAGAGTATTGTTCAAATAAATTTGAGGATTTTTGTAAGCAGTGTGGTATTGCAAGACAGAAGACTACTCCATATACACCTCAACAAAATGGAGTTGCAGAGAGATTGAACAGATCTCTGATGGAAAAGGCTAGAAGTATGCTCAGTGGTGCAGGTTTGACACAAGAATTTTGGGCTGAGGCAGTGAGTGCGGCATGCTACTTGTGAAATCGATCTCCTACATCAACATTGCCAGATCAAACTCCATTTGAAGCATGGTTTGGTAAGAAACCCTCTCTCTCACATCTTAGAGTTTTTGGCTGTGATGCATACATGCACATTCCAAAGGAGAAAAGAAGTAAGCTTGATAATAAGGTTGTTAAATGTATCTTTATTGGTTATAAAGACGGTGTTAAAGGATATAAAATTTGGAATCCAAAAACTAAAAGAACGATGTACAGTAGAGATGTGGTGTTTAGGGAAACTAAAAGTGATCACAGGAAGGAAGTAACAGAAGAAGAACCTGAAAAGGTCCAATTTGATCTCATGGAAGAAGATCACACAGAAGAGGATCTGGAAGAGGAGCAGATAGATGAGGATTTGGATGAGGATGAACAAGAGGTTCATACACCTATGGTAAGGAGATCAACACGGGAAAGAAGGCAACCTGAAAGGTACAGTCCATCTGCATTTCCTACTTCTTTTGTATTATCTATTATTGATGAAGATCCTAGAACTGTTAGAGAAGCTATAAATTTTGAAGAGGCAAACCTTTGGGAAGAGGCCATGGATGAGGAAATGATGGCCCTGAAAAAGAACATAACATGGGATTTAGTGAAATTACCTGGTGGAAGAAAAGCAATAGGTTGTAAATGGATTTTCAAGAAGAAGTAGAATGTTGAAGGTAAAGTGGAGAAATACAAAGCTCGCTTGGTGGCTAAAGGTTATTCTCAGGTAGAGGGAATTGATTATGGTGAAGTATTTTCTCCTGTTGCAAAGCTAACCTCAATTAGATTTTTGTTATCTATTGCTGCTGCTTTTGATCTTGAAATAGAGCAAATGGATGTAAAGATTGCATTCCTTCATGGAGATTTGGAGGAAGAAATCTATATGAGACAACCTGAAGGTTTCACTATTGCAGGAAAGGAGGATCTTGTATGTAAGTTAAAGAAATCTCTATACGGACTGAAACAATCACCTAGAATGTGGTATCAAAAATTTGATACTTATGTCTTAGGAATTGATTTTGTTCGTAGCAATGCTGATCACTGTGTATATTCAAAGAAAATTGGTAATGTACTTGTCATTATAGTTTTGTATGTTGATGACATGTTACTAATTGGAAATAGTAAGAAAATGATTAGGGAAGTGAAGTCTCAGTTAGCATCACAGTTTGATATGAAAGATCTTGGCCCTACAAATTTTATTTTGGGCATGAAAATAAATAGAGATCATTCTAACAGAAAGCTATGGCTGGATCAGAAAAAATATGTTGAGACAATATTAAAGAGATTCAATATGCAGGATTGCAAACCAGTGAAGGTACCTATTCCTTTGGGGGAAAAATTGTCTGCTGAACAATGTCCAAAAATAGAAGAAGAGGTAGAAGAAATGTCCCATGTTCCTTATGCAAATGTTGTAGGTAGTTTAATGTATGCCATGGTCTGTACTAGACCAGACATTGCCCATGTAGTGGGAGTTTTGAGCAGATATATGTCCAAACCTGGTAAAGAGCATTGGACTGCTATGAAAAGGGTTTTCAGATATCTGTGTGGTACTTCTAATTTTTCAATATGTTATGAGGGTACAGGTAAAGAAGATAGATCCTTGGATATAGAAGGGTTTGTTGATGCAGATTGGGTGGAGATCTGGACAATAGAAGATCTACTAGTGCTTATGTATTCAATTTGTTTGGAGGAGTTGTTAGTTGGATGAGCAAAAGGTAAACTGTTGTTGCTCTTTCAACCACTGAAGTTGAGTACATGGCAGCCACCGATGCCAGTAAGGAAGCAATATGGCTACAAAGACTATGTGCTAAAATTGGGTTCTTTCAAGGAGCTATGAAGATAAATTGTGACAGTTAGAGTGCTATATTTCTAGCAAAGAACCCTGCTTACCATTCCAGAATGAAGCACATTGATACAAAGTTCCATTTTAGTAGGGACATGATTGAATAGAAGAAAGTGTTGCTGGAGAAAGTGGATACAAAGGAAAATGTTGTAGATGCTTTAACCAAGGTAGTTAGCACATAAAAATTTTAGATTTTGTACAGTTGAAATGGGTTTGGCAAAGTATTCAACAAGTGGGAGAATGTTGGATGTGTCTCATCCTTTGTCGAGGAAATACTGTACGACAAACACGAGAGGGTAAGAGGAGTGGAGCTCCTCACGAGGAGGGCGAAGCCCTCCTCGGGGGTGTTGGGGGGGTCCGGGGGCGGTAGCCCCCCCGCGACCACGTCGAAGGCGATTTTTGGCAACGCCAAATTTTTTTTCCTCCTTTTTCCGGAGCGATTGGTGGAGTGATTGCCGGGATTCCCATGGTTGGTGGGTGGTTGGTGGGTGTGGGTGGTTTAGCCCATGGTATTGTGCCCATTGTATTCTAATACCACATAGTGGTTTAGGGTTGTGAGAGTTTCCTTTATATTTTATTGTAATGTCCCATTTTCGGGAAAGAAAGGAAAATAATAATATCAAGGAGGAGTGGCTCTTGTTTTGCTGGAGTAGCCCACATCGGGTGAACCAGGGTAAATATCATGTGTCATATGTGCATTGTGTGGTGTCATTTCTTCTAAGTTATTTATTTTTGCATTATTTCTGGAATAAGTTTCTGTAGATCTCTTCACCTTGGGCAGTTGGATCTGTCTATGTAGCCAGCCTAGGTGGTTGTCTATCTGTGTAGTTGCCTTGGATGGTTGTATATAAGTCTAGGTGGGAAAATATTTCAATATTGAGCCTTGGTTTGAATGAGGTGATTGTGTCCTTTCTACTCCTAAGTACCTATGATAGAAATAGAAAATAAAAATTTAATAAAGCAAGCAAAACAAGCAAGAAAGCATGAGGAACCCTAAGCAAAATACACAAGACATACTATGCTAGATGCAAGTCCTATAACTTAAGCAAAACAATGAATGTCAAGTGCATTAAGGGCAAACAGGTCCCACTATGATCACCATTTATGTGACTAAGAAAATGCACCATAACATGTAAATAAACAAAATGAGATTTGATATTGCATTTATAGACTTTGCTTGTTACAAATAAACCTTTTTGATAACAATGTATATTCCAAAAGGGAGGGTTTTATTTGCCAATGAAGTTCAATGGTGCCTCAAATTATCTCCTAGATCACACTTAAAAAGCCTCAATCAGCTTTTATGACTTGGTTGCTCGATTGCATTAGACCTCACGTTGCTCCAAATACCTAGACATAAATCCACAACAGGTCGTCAACTGCATTTGTAAGGTATTTCGAGATAAGGTCCTAAATAATGGAAATTAGAGTTATAAAACTCATCAATAGATAAATCAAAAGTTACAAAAACCATGTAAACAATTACAATATCATGCTAAAATTCTTGCTTTACCTTCTTAAATGCTTGTTGTTGATTCTAGATCTCTATCTACCTCCTAGATCCAATCGCATAGGGTGATTGGATCTTTGTGTAGCCATACAAGGTGGTTATCTCTATCTGTATAGCCACCCTAGGTAGTTGGATATATATGTGTAGCCACCCTAGGTAGTTGGCTCTGTATTTTAGGAGGAGTTTCAAACTCATATCTAGACCTTTCTATAAATGTCTTGGGGCTTCTAGTGTAGATTCAATATTGTTTGGTTGTCGAAGATGAGTGCAGCTACAAAGTGAAGATTACCACATATTCCAAAGAGGATCCATGATTGATTTTATTGAGCTCTTTGAAATGATGTACCTACATTCATAAATTCAAAATCCACAAGGAGGGCCAAACAAAATTTGGGTAGAGTTTTGATAGTGTTTTTGTGCACTCCATACTGAAGCGAATAAATGCATATTTATAATATTTACCAAGCGTGAGGAGAATTATGAGGGGCTGATAGGATGACGGACAAGTGGCCTAGGTAAGATAAGGGAGGAATCTTAAGTTTCCCTTCTTGGATGGACAAGTGTGTAATATTCTCTATTTGGGCTATGACACACTATGATGTGTTATGACATACCTCATTAATGCTCTTGGGTGGAGAGATTCCTCACCCACCAAAATGACATGCTTCATCAATGTGCTTGGGTGGAGGGAATCCTCACCCATGTGCATTAATGAGCTTGGAATGTGGAGGAGAGAAGGGAGTAAATGCCAACTAGAGTGAGGTGGACCTAGGTTAAAATAGAGGGATGGTCTCATGATGACCATGGGTTAGGTGTATGAAGGTGCTTAGGATGGTCAAAGGGTCTAGGATAGTCAACATTAATATTTATAAGGTTGTAATGTATTATTTAAAATAATTATAAAATTTGTTAAATATTAACATTTAACAAATGACAATATATCACTTTTTAGGTGTCTACACCTAGCAGTGGTTTTTTCTTCTCAAAATTTTAGATATTACAAGTTGAGATATAAAATGTATGTTATAGCTAAGGTTGATCTATTGTGATACCTTATGTCTAAATCCTACTTTTCAAGTAGGATAGCTAAATGGGTTATGACCCTTAATGAATTTGATATTGAATTCATTAGTCAAAAGTTGATTAAAGGACAAGTGATAGCTGATCAACTAGCAACAATCACTTTGCCAACCAATCATCTCCTAGAAATAGAGTATCCTAATGAGACAACATGCACTCTAGAAGCATCACAATAGGATTCCTAAAATCTCTTCTTTGACGATGAGATATGCATTAAAGGAGCTAGAGCAAGAATTTTTCTAGTATCACCATAGTAGATTGTCATCCCCTTGTCTTTCAAGCTTCAATTATTTTGTACTAATAACATGAATGAATATGAAGCATTCATCCTTGGCCTTTGAAAATCCTAGCTATAAAAGTAACCTTGTTCTCAATATTTGGATACTCATAGTTGATTGTCAACCAAATTAATGGAGCTTATCAAACCAAATATAAATGCAAACCATACAAAGACATTATGGATAAATTGATATCTTCTTTCGATAAGGTAATCATTGATACTATTCCATGCTCTAGCAACCATCAAGCAAATGCAATGGTTGTAGTTGTGTCTCTTATGCCTCTAGAGTTAGAATAAAAACAAGCAACAATTATTATTCATTAGATAAGACAACCTATGACCTTACAATATAGTCAAGAACCAATAGTCAATTTTGCCATTGAAAAAGCACCTATCCTTAATTCTTGGTACAAGGAAATATACAATTTCCTTAAAAGTAGTGTTTCTTCTTGATAGACTAAATCATAATAATTGAAGGAACCTCAAGCAACACATTTTTTAATATGTGATAATCAAAGATATCTTATATAGGTAAAAAATTTATGGTATTCTTTTAAGATGCCTAAATTTAGATGAAGCCAAGATAGTAGTTCAAGATTCCCATGAGGATGCATGTGGTGGATACTTCAATGGAAGTGGTATTTCTAAAAAGCTCATTTTCATGGGGTATTATTGGTTTACTATGGAAAGAGATGCTCATAATCCCATGCACAAGTGTGACAAATGCCAAAAATATGATAACCTCATTCATGCACCTTCTCAAGAACTTAAGTCCATCACATATCCTTGGTCTTTCTCTTTTTGCTAGCTAGATATCATCAATAAAATAAATGGAATGTTATTATATGGATAAAAGTTTTTCATTACCATAACATAATACTTTACAAAGTGGGTAAAGACTATGCCTCTATCCTCTTGTATTGATATTCAGGTTTCTAAATTTAACTTGAATCAAATTCTATCATGGTATGGAATTTATAATATGCTTATATTATATAATGGTTCTCCTTTCAAAAATATTTCACCAAGTTGTGTGAAATTCAAAATTCAACATAAGTGGTCAATACCATACTACCCGCAAGGTAATGGTTAGGCTGATGAGGCAGAAAATTGCCTCATAAAAGACTACTTTGATAAAATTTTAAACCCATTTGGAACTGCTTATGTTGTTATTTTATGTTAATCTTAGAGATACTATGCATTATGTGATGGTATTTACATGTTAAGATGATGAAAATGCATATACTCTGTTTTGACTAATTTGTCCATGTTTTATATTCTGTTTTGGTTGTTTATTTCAGTATATTCTGCATTAATTTAGGTATTATAATATTTAGGTACTTCATTCATAAGGTTTATGTTTATTTCATAAGTGTATTTCACCATTTGACCATATTTTTAAATTACTTTAAGGCACCAAGAATTCTGTCAACAGTTGACTGTGCAGGAAACTAGAATTTTTCCATACAAATTCCAGCTAGTTGTACATATACAATATGGCATGGAATTTGTCCACTCCAGCTCAAACCAAAAGTGGAATTAGTCATCTAGGTGCTCAGAGAAACCATATTTTCCACCACAGTTGGTCGCATGTGCTTCTGTTTCTAGATATAACATCAACCTTGTTCTACTACCTGATATTCTGGAGCTGCTCTAGAATAAGCATAGAGGGTTTAAAACTAACTGAATGCGTCTTTAATCACCATAAATAGGAGGTAAACGATGACTACAATAATTTTAGGAGTATCCTTATCCATTCTTACACCTATCCCTCATCGGTGGAAGCCAGCAGCTTGAGTGGAGAAGGCCTGAAGAGTCAAAACCCTACATTTGTGGAAGAACAGAATTGAAACAGTTGTAACAGCCCTATGTAATAGCATTAAACCTTATCGTTAATGTACCTTATTTGTATAAATAAAGTGCTCCTGTCTGGTTGAGGGAGGAGAGAAGGGAGGAAGTAAGTAATAGGAGTTTTAGATATTGTAATTGTGTATTACAACAACATAGTAGTCTGTAGGTCTTTCCCTGCACTACTGTTATGTTGTTGGGAATGAAATAAAGGTGCATCATTTGTCATTTATTTATGTTCAATTCTGCATTGAGTGTGAGGAATTAATAGTTTAGAGCAAGTTTATTTGCCCTCTTTTGGTTCAGGAAGCAAGGGCCACTTCCAGGTCTAGAGGAGGGTTTTTACCTAACAGAATTTTGCTATTTCTGGCTGCAGTAGGTCATAGAGATCTGACAGTTTTTGCATGGTTAGTGATTAGAATAATGTGGAATTTGAATGCATGGTAGGTAACTCATCTAGAATAGATTTTATAGCATAATAATTTTATGTTTCAGCTTCAGAATTTCCAGTCTCTATTTCCATTTTGCATCAAATAATTTTTGGTTAATTCAGTTTCCTACAGATTTGTAGTATTTGTTTACCAACCTTTGAATTTCATCATTGTATTAGGTTTCATTTTCTACACATGTGAAGTTTCAACTCTGAAAAGCTTCATTGTTGTTATAGTTAATTTTGTGATTTCAATTTTGTTATTTTAAATTCTATCAATTAAATTCTGCTATTATCAGCTTTGCAATAGTTTAGTTTGATTTTTTCTACAATAGTGTGAATTTCAATTCTGTAAGGATAAATAGGTATTTGGTTTTATTTTTTAGGAGCAAGAAAGGAAACCCAAAACACACCAATTTCTAACTGTTCCATGAATAAAGCCATGATCTAAATGAACTAAAAATCAGTCTGTTAACCCCTACTTTCGTATATAGCCTTGGACATCGCCCTGGATTGACACATAATGATTAAATGATGAAGATTTGACGACACTCATCATTTTTAGCACCATTGTCAAGGACACTTAGGTGTTGTTAGGAGAGGTATAGCAGTCCAAAAACTGTCCTGTTTCAGGAAACAATGTTTGGAAACCTGAGGTTTAGTTTATTTAGTAAATAGGCATGAATGCATAGGCCAAGAGACAAAAGAGGAAGGTTTATAAGAATTGGGTCTTTTCCACCAAGGCATTCTTCACAATCAGGTGAATATCTGCCTGTGTATGAACTTCCTAAAAGACTTAAAAGAGAATCATATTCTTCATCAACTAAAATTGTAGAATCTTTGCAAGAAGAGCTCTTAGAGGCACTTGCTTCTAGACATACCCATAGGGCTGATCCATATGAACTAGTTGAACAAATTAAATCTGAGGAAGCACCTATGGTAGAACAAGGAGAACATGATAGGGATATTGTTGGCAATGATGCTGACAATCCTCCTGTTAGAACATTTGAATACCCTATTCATATGAATCCTACTCAGAATGCTCCTATGAAAACAATTTCACCCTCAGTATTACCAATATTTAGGGGAGTTGTTTCTGAAGATCCTGATCAATTTCTATTTGAATTCAAGGTCCTGTGTCAGACTTATGACTATGTTAATGATAACCAAGAAACTGAAGTTATTTCCCTCTACACTCAAAGATGCAGCCTTACGGTGGTTTATGAGCCTTGAACCAGATTCAATTCACACTTAGGATCAACATTTTTGGATAAGTATCAGGAGTATTGTAGAGTGAGAAATAGGAAGGATCAATTATTTCGGATAAGACAAGAAGAGGATGAAAACTTAGAGGATTATCTTGATAGATTTACCTTTATCCAAAAGAGATGTGGTCCTATGGAAACTGAATTATTAAAAACTATATTTCTGAGAGGTTTGTAGGATGATTCTAGAGAGGTATTAGACTTAATGGGAAAAGGAGATATAAACCAGCTTGATATGAATGATATTGTAGAGTTGTGCAAAAATTATTCCCGCACTAGGCAAAGAAGAAGGAAAAGGAATCCTGGTAATACTGATATAAAATATTTGATGGAGGAAATGCATAATATGAAAACTGATATACTTGTTCAACTAAACACTGCTTTAGGAGAAAGAAATACAAGAGCCAATTCTTCACCACCCCTGTCTATCTATTGTCCTAGGTGCAGAAATAAGCATGCTCTGCAAGATTGTCCTTTGGACAAGACCTCAATTTTAGCAATTTGTGGCATTTGCTCAAAGGATCATAAAAATGATAAATGTCACCTTTTGCCCCATCTTCGGAGTGTTTTAGAAACCCAAGTTGAAGAACTTCATGCTATTGGGCAAATGCCAGGAGACAACTTCATGCAAAACCAAAATTCCCCTCACTTTTCTTCAAATTGGGGACAAAATCCTTGGAATATGCCATGGGCATATACCGAACCTCCTCCCCAAACTTGGAATCAATCTTGGGTAGCCCCTCAATATTGGTCACATTCTGGTTGGAATCAACCATGGCATTCAGTTAATCCATATTGGGTACCAAATAAGTCAAGGCAAATATGGGGGCCACAATACCCATCCTATCAAGGGCAACAGAGGTATCAATCACCAAATCAACACTTGCTACCAACCCCTAATCAAAATTTTTAGGGAAGAGTTCAACCACAACAAACATAGCCAGTTAAGCAACCTCCACTTCCATATCAACCTATGGCTAACCCCAATAACAATAGATAAGCAACCCCTGTTTATGGAGCTGAGTCTAAAGAGACTACTGCAGTCCATGTCCTTGATTGTAGTAACATCCAGTTACATTTAGGGAATGTTTTACCTGACCCTGCACCACCCACTATTGAAGAAATTGATGGAAAGCAAGAATTTTCAAGTTCAAAAAAACCACAAATAGAGCAAAAAGAGGAAAAAATAGAAAGTTTACAAGGAAAAATTGAACTTGCCTCGACAAACCTACCTATCCTAAAAGGTTTGACCACACTATCACTGCTCCTGAATAAGAATTAATCACAGAATTGAGAAAAATGTCTATCTCACTCCCTTTGTTGTAGGCAATAAAGGATGTACCTATGATTAGGAAAACCATTCAGGAGTTGTGTATTAGGAAACCTAGCAGGAAGAAGAAAGCCTTTCCTAAGACTGTACAAGTAGAAGGTAAGTTGGCTGACTTGCTTTCTGGAAAACTAGTACCCCTAAATATGGTGATCCAGGGAGTCCAGTAGTTACAATTACTATTGGGTTAGTTCAAATTCCAAATGGACTTATCAATTTAGGAGCTGCAATCAACATGACGACTAAGGAAACCATGAAAAAATTGCAACTCAATAACCTTAGTCCTACTACCACAGTTTTGGAAATGGCAGATAGGTCAATGGCTAAACCAAAAGTAATTCTGGAGGATGTTTCCATTGGAGTGTCTTCTTGGGAATACCTTGTAGATTTCTTAGTGTTGCAGCCTAGAATCTCAACTAATGGCTATCATATTATTCTAGGACGACCTTGGATTGCCACTACAGCTGTATTTATAGACTCAGGTCAGGTGAGATGACCATTTCAAATGGTGTAGACCTGAAAAATATTTCCTTGTATCCACCAGCCCAACCTTCAGCCAATTTTTTTGGATAAATATGGTATCCTGAGTCTGATGAAGAATAGGAAACTATTGTCACCTTGGCTACCATTGTAGTAAAAGAACATATTGAAGAACTTAATTCACCAGAAAGAGAAATATTTGAACATGAAATAATTTTGGTGAAAAAATTGCAAGAAGACCTTAGAGATGATCAAATTATTGTCCATCGTTTGTTATGGAAAGATGAAGAACAAACTATTGAACATCTATCATCTATTCCACTACAAGAAAGCTCCTTCACATTGCCACATGGATGGCATCATCATCTTATGACTTCTTTCACTTGTCCTATGCAAATGATCCCATCAGGTTTCACATTTACACCAGAGTCAAGAATATTTCATACTCTACAACCACATCATTGTCCCTTAAATGCTTTAATCAGTAAATATGAGGCTATCAACTCTGTTTATCCAAGGATTAAGTAGATTGAGATACAACAAGGAAAATTTGTGAACATTAATAGTTGGTTGACTAATGAGCAAGAAGCCAAATTATTTGTTGTTTTATAGAGACATGTTCAAGATTTTTCTTGGAGTTATAAGGACATGACTGGAATTCACCTTGATGTGTGTACACATAGGATATACACTGAAGATGTCAAACTAGTAAGACAACCACAAAGGCTTCTGAATCCCGCTCTGAAGGATATTTTTAAGGAAGAAATCAAAAAACTATTGGATGTAGGATTCATTTATCCAATTTTAGACAGTATGTGGGTTTCAACATTGGTCATTGTTCCAAAAAAAAATAGGAAGATAAGAGTATGTGTGGACTACAAGGAATTGAATAAGGTCACACATAAAGATCACTTTCCATTACCATTTATAGACCAAGTGTTGGACACCCTTGCTGGTAAGAAATTTTTCTATTTCCTTGATGGTTTTAGTGGTTATAATTAGATCCAGGTTGCACCAGAAGACCAGGAAAAGACAACTTTCACATGTCCTTGGGGAACATTTGCTTATAGAGTGTTACCCTTCGGTTTGTGCAATGCACCAACAAAATTTCAGAGAGCTGTTTTGGCCATTTTTTCTGATCTAACAAATGAAAGTGTAGATATTTATATGGATGACTTCATAGTGTTTGGAGATACATTTGAATATACTTTAGAACAACTTGAAAAAATTTTAATATGCTGTGAAACATATCATTTGTCTCTGAATCTTGATAAATGTTTCTTGATGATGGAAGAAGGAATTGTTCTTGGACATCATATTTTTGCTTATGGAATTAAAGTTGATCCTAAAAAGGTAGAGGTTATCAAGAACCTTCCTCCTCCAAAAACTCAAACTAATGTCCATAGTTTCTTAGGACATATTGGATTTTATCGTAGATTTATTGCTAATTTTAGTACCATTGCCAATCCAATGTTCGCATTGTTAACAAAGGATTCTAAATTTGTTTGGTCTACTGGGTGTCAACAATCCTTTGAAGTTTTAAAGGAAAAGTTAACAACTCCGCCTGTATTGAGAGGTCCTAATTGGGAGTTACCCTTCCATATTCAAAATGATGCTTCCAATATTGCTATTGGAGTTGCATTAGGGCAGATTGAAGATGGACAACACTATGCCATATACTACATTAGTAAAAATTTGGCTGGAGCTTAAAAGAATTATACCACAACCGAGAAGGAATTTTTAGCTATGGTGTATGCTATTAACAAATTTCGACACTATATCACAGGATATCCCGTATTCATCCACACAGACCATGCTGCTATAAATTATTTGATGAATAAACCCTTGGTTAGTGCATGAATTATTCATTGGTTAATACTATTGCAGGAATTTGATATTACTATAGTCAATAAACCAGGGAAGTCTAATGTAGTGGAAAATTTCTTGTCAAGATTATCAAATGCAGATACAGAGGAATTGGTTGAGGATGCGTTTCTTGATGAGAAATTATTTTTTATTTCTATACAATCTCCATGGTTTGCAGATATAGCTAATTATTTAACTACAGGGAAGATTCCTCTTCACTTTACTCCTAAAAAAAAGAAACGGTTGATCAAGAAAAGTTCTTCTTTTGAATGGATAGGAGGTTTATTGTTTAAATGCAGTCCTGACCATGTTTTGCACAGGTGCATCCTCAATGATGAGGTATATGATATCCTACAAGCATGTCATGATGAAACTTTAGGAGGACACTATTCAGTTAAGAGTACAATTTGGAATATCTTGGGTATTGGTTATTACTGGCCATCTTTGCATAAAGATGTGAAAAATTATGTTAGACATTGTGATGCATGCCAAAGGATGGGAAAACCTACCTTCACTAGTGAAAGGCCATTACAACCTCAATTAGGTACAAAACCATTTTAAATGTGGGGGCTAGATTTTGTAGGACCCATTGATCCACCTTCCCAAGGGAAAGTGCATATCTTGGTATGTACTGATTATGTAACCAAGTGGGTAGAAGCCCGTGCTTTTAAGCATGCCCAAGAAGAGAAAGTTGTTGATTTCCTATATTCACAAATCTTTCTACGATTTGGAGCCCCATAATCTATCATCATTGATCAGAGACCTCAGTTTACCTCAAAAGTTATTGAAGCACAAATTTGTATGAAATCAAACATTGAAAATCCTCACCTTACCATTTGCAAGCCAATGGCCAAGTTGAAGTGACAAATTTGGAATTAGAGAGGATCTTAACCAAAACTATAGCAACCCACAGGAGGAATTGGGTGGAGAAGTTACCTGAAGCAATTTGGGCTTATAACACCACTTGGAAATCCACTTCTGGATTTACTCCCTATGAATTGGTTTATGGTAAAAAGTCTCTTTTGCCTATTGAGTTTGAATTACTAACTCTTTGAACAGCTTTGGAAGTTGGTATTGATTTGTCATAGGCACAAACAAATTGGATTCTGTAGCTCAATGCATTAGATGAACTAAGGAGGGATGCATTGCACCATACCAAGGTGATCCAGTCACAACACAAGTTGTGGCATGATAGTCATATCCAACAATGGAAATTTCAACAAGGCGATTGGGCTTTGTTGTTTGATTCACGATATGAAGACTATCCTGGCAAGTTGTAGACTCGATGGCTTGAACCTTATCAGGTTGAGGAGGTATTTGCAAATGGAGTTGTACGTCTTTCACCAATAGATGATTCAAGAAGGAAAATTGTGGTTAACGGTCATCGTCTTCGGATATATCACAAACCATTAACCAAGGAGGAGTTTCTCAAGCAAGTAGGAAACTTGGATGTATCAGTATTGGAAGAAACCACTTCTTCCAAGATGGACTCAATCAAGTGACATGAACCAAAATATATAAAAAAAATGAAAAAAAATGAAAAATATATATAAAAAAATAATAATAATTCAGAATGTGAAAACCTCTTTGAGGCGCATCTGAATTGGGCTTACATGAAAACCGATTTTTTTGGCATGTTTGCTTCACTCTCCACCATTATTCCATTCACTGTTCATCATTCCATTATTCCATTTACTATCTCTATTACTCACATTTGGTCCATTCATTTTCACTTCACTCCATCATTGTTAATGTTTGTTCCACTCATTTTCTCCTTTTTTTCACTATAGTTTAGATTGCACCATGTAAAGAGTTAGCGCAGAATTAGCCAAAAATAACATTTGTACAAAATATGGATAAACAAGTTTCTTCAGGTATGTGCTTTTTTTCTATTTTAATAGTGTGAATACTTCTTGTATGATGTATGATATCCCTAACTGGCATAAAAGCATACATAAGTTAGTTCCGGAAGGTTATCAAAAGAAATCCTCTTGAAATGATAAAATTGCTCTGGAATAAACCTACTGCATACAAATACTCTCGAATTAAAACTTTGGAAGATGTCTTGCTCAGGAATAAAACTAATAATAAAAGTTGGTAAAATGCATTAACAAATGGTTAATTCATTTTAAACTCTGGAACCACGAGGCTCAGGCTCAAAAGTCAATTAAAATTTCTGTGGGTTCGTAAAAGTTATGCAAATCAGGATTGGAAGTTGTACCAAGGTGTAGGTTTCAAATTGGAGGTTCCAAGGCATATATTCTATGAAAATATTTTACCGCATGTAATTGGTTGGCACACAACTCAATGGGAGGTTATTTTAAACCAAGCAATTTCCATTAATAACTATTTGCCATATCATCGCAAACGTCGTAACAAATTAATTGCATGTGGGAAGAACATGAGTAATGATGAATTATGTGCCGCCACCTATCAAGCTTTGCCTCATGTCACATGATTTTTCATAATTTTGGCACTACTTGCATGTGTTTATCGTCCTCAAGTTTCATTTTTTCCTTGATAGAAGTATTCCAAAATGAGAGAGTTCAAATCAGCGACATGACTATTCAAGTAAGTTCTGAAATTCTTAGCCAAGTCACTGAATTGCCTCTGCAAGGGATTCACATAGGCAAATCTAGAAAAAATACATTAATAGAATTATTTAATCAATTTATAGGGGAAAATGACAGACCTACGAAGTTCATAATAAGCAAAAATATTTGCAAAGGAGTTAAGAGAACTAGTCTGCAACCACTGTGGGATGAAGTTGCAGTCTAGGTCATTAGGTTTCTAACCTGTGATGGTCAATACCCTGTTATTTCTGGTCATCATTTACGAATTTTAACTCACCTCCGCTATGGTCATTTAAACACTGAATTAAGAGTCAATTTGCCTCTGTATTTTTACCAAGAACTTGCAAATATGGCTAAAAAGTATCAGAAAGGCAGGGGGTCACCCAAGCATCATGGGTTAGTCAAAATTGTTTGCAAACATCACTTTAGGGGGAATCCTAGGAGTTTTGACCGCTTTTTCCATACTTGTGATGAGTTTGCTAAAGAAAAAATTGTTGAGAGTCCCACTTACAGAGAGGAGACAGAAGAGGCTAACCCTAACCCTGAGCATAAACCTATAGCTTTTGTCAGCGCAGCCCCTTCATCTTCAGAAGGACCTCCCTCGTCATGAACGAGAACATAGAGGAATGCTAGCTTTGATCGAGAGAGAAAAGTCACATTTTTAGAGGATGTGCAGACATTCCACACTTTTGAAGAAGGGGAACCCTCTAATCAGCAAGAAACTAGAATTTTTGAGTCTAGGTCTCCTAGTTCTAAAGGAAATAGAAAGTAATCTATTTCAGGATTGAGGAGATACTCAAGGCTTCAGAAAGTTGCTGATGTAAAGGATATGCAAACAGAGGAGAGGATGGAACAAAATGATGTTTCTAAAACCAATACTCAGCTTGTGGAGGAAACTATGCAAGAAGCTGAGGCTATCAATGGCCAAGATGTAGATATCTCTGGACATAATATGGAAATTGCAGCAGAAGAGGAAATGCCTTCCATTTCTCTCAATTATTCATCAGATTTTGAGAAACAAACTTAAACAGGAGAAGCACAAGAAGACACAACTGTTACTTGTCTACCAATATCCCTTGTAGATTACCCTGACTCTGAAGAAGAGCTTGAGGTAGCAATAGATGAGAAAGATGATTCAAGTGCAGAGGAAGAGGAGGAAGTTGATATTAAATCTCAGTTACATGCAACCAAAAGTGTGATCAAAACCCAAACAGGCTGGATTGAGCAAAATGAAGTCTCCTTAAAGGAGAAGGACAATATCATTGCCAAGTTATGGCAAGAGATAGAAGCTGTAAAGGCTAGGCTCACACTTTTGGAATAGCAGCCTTCTCAAATAGACTCAAGGGATGAATTGGCTAGTTTGTTAATGAATTTAGTAGGAAATGCAAAATGTTCACCTGGCAAAGTTGCACCTGACAAAGCACAAGAGGCACAACAAAATTTAGGGGATGAGCAACCAAGGGCACTTGTGCAGGTGTCCAAGGAGCCATAGCAAATGACCATGACAACAACACCCCCAGAAGAAGCCATAATAGTCTAGGAATAGGTAAATCCATAAATTCCCCAAAATATTGTTAATGTGAACATTCCTAAAATTAAGCTAGTTGAAGTTGGGATACAAAGAGAATCCCCTACAGTAGAAAAAGTAAATGTTGGCATTCAGGTTAATACTGTACCTCAGATGCAACCTATGAATAGGTCACTTGAAATAATTTCATTAGTAAAATATAATGAGGATATAGCATATTGGATAACCAAATGCCATCAATTGGAGGGAAAGGTCTCCTCATTGCAGATCTTAACAGAAGAAATAAAGCAAAAAGACTTTAAAATTGAGAAATTAAAGGGGCAAGTACATGACATATGTCATATTGTTGAATGCATGGTTCAATGTCGGAGGCCTACCAAATTTTACAGTTTAATTTTGAAGGAGAGGTACCTCCGATGGTAGACAATGAGAATTACCTCTGGTCTCTCCCACACATTTGAGACACCAGGTGAATTCTTGGAAGCTTTACGCAGAGCTTTGGAGAACACCAAAATTTATTATGAGAGTTATTTCTTCATAATTTATTTCTGCCAACTGAAGTTATTTTTCTCCCCTACATATTTACTGGCGATATTCAGCTAAGGGATTTTCAATCAATGCTTCAGAATCAGATTTACTGGGAGCAGGAGAAAAAGGCTAGTAAATCCATATAATCCCAAGTTGTTTTGCTCATTAGACTTGTCCACTTAAATCACATAACTTCCACCAATCAACATTATACACTAATGAGAAATGACAGGGTAAGGAAAATGTACCTGGGAAATTTGCAGGCATGCATAGATGGTTTTCAAACATTTTGTGCAACATCATTTGCTGACACTTTGTCATCTTGCAAAAGTAGATGGGGTGAGTTACCCATATCTTTGCAGAAGAGATAACCTGTCACACCTAACAATTTAATATGGTCAAGAAGAAGGGATACAAGCATAATACAAACCATATTTGAGGTCAGGGAGTAGTGGATTGGACTTAGGTACAGAATGCCAACTATAATCACTCTTGTTCCATACTACTTTGATAATGATTCTCAGTCGGAAGAACAGTTTCAGGAATGGCTCGGGGAGATTCAGATGCATAAAGGATACTACCAGGTTGGAAGCAAATTGTGGAAGTATGATGAGCGATACCTGGATGTGGATCTTTGTGCTATTATGGCAAAAAAAATGCATGAGGACATGCATTAGAACAAGTTGGGGGGAAATGATGAGGTAGAAAATTACCTCATAAAAGACTACTTTGATAAAATTTTAAACCCATTTGGAACTGCTTATGTTGTGATTTTATGTTAATCTTAGAGATACTATGCATTATGTGATGGTATTTACATGTTAAGATGATGAAAGTGCATATACTCTATTTTGACTAATTTGTCCATGTTTTATATTCTATTTTGGTTGTTTATTTTAGTATATTCTGCATTAATTTAGGTATTACAATATTTAGGTACTTCATTCATAAGGTTTATGTTTCTTCCATAAGTGTATTTCACCATTTGCCCATTTTTTTAAATTACTTTAAGGCACCAAGAACTCTGTCAACAGTTGACTGTGTAGGAAACTAGAATTTTTCCATACAAATTCTTGCCAGTTGTACATTTACAACATGGCATGGAATTTGTCCACTCCAGCTCAAACCAAAAGTGGAATTAGTCATCTAGGTGCTCAAAAAAACCATATCCATTGCCACAGTTGGTCGCATGTGCTTTTGTTGCTAGATATAACATCAACCTTATTTTGCTGCCTGATATTTTGGAGTTGCTCCGAAATAAGTGTAGAGGGTTTAAAACTAACTGAATGTGTCTTTAATCACCATAATCAGGAGGTAAAAGGTGACTACAATCATTTTAGGAGTATCCTTATCCATTCTTACACCTGTACCTCACTGGTGGAAGCCAAAAGCTTGAGTGGAGAAGGCCTGAAGGGTCAAAACCCTACATTTGTGAAAGAACAAAATTGAAACAGTTGTAACAGTCCTATGTAACAACATTAAACCTTATCGTTAATGTACCTTATTTGTATAAATAAAGTGCTCTCGTCTGGTTGAGGGAGGAGAGAAGGGAGGAAGTAAGTAATAGGAGTTTTAGATATTGTAATTGTGTATTACAGCAGCACAGTAGTCTGCAGGTCTTTCCCTATACTACTATTATGTTGATGGGAATGAAATAAAGGTGCATCATTTGTCATTTATTTATGTTCAATTCTGCATTGAGTGTGAGGACTTAATAGTTTAGAGAAAGTTTATTTGCCCTATTTTGGTTCAGGAAGCAAGGGCCACTTCCAAGTCTAGAGGAGGGTTTTTACCTAACAGAATTCTGTTATTTCTGGCTGTAGCAGGTCAGCAGAGATCTGACAGTTTTTGCATGGTTAGTGATTGGAATAATATGGCATTTGAATGCATGGTAGGTAACTCATATAGAATAGATTTTATAGCATAACAATTTTTTATTTTAGCTTCAACATTTTCAATTTGTATTTCCAGTTTGCATCAAAGAATTTCTGGTTAATTTAGTTAGCTACAGATTTGCAATATTTGCTTACCAACCTTTCAATTTCATCATTGTCTTAGGTTTCATTTTCTATAGGTGTGAAGTTTCAATTCTAAAAAGTTTCATTATTGTTATAGTTAATTTTGTGATTTCAATTTTGTTATTTTTGTAGCACCCTAAAATTGGCATGGTTAAAACCTTAATAAATAGATAAAATATTAAAATTTAAATTTCAACCCCAAACTGCCCGTTAAACAGCCTTTTACCCGCTTTCCCCGTTTTTCATGCCATTTTTAGGATTTGTTTTGACCATTGGACGATATCATCTTAGCTTAGACGAAATCGTCCCGGTCTAACGAATTCGTCTAGAACAGAACGTCCAGACGATTTCGTCCCAAAACTAAATTTTCATAATTAGCTTCTGTTTCAACAGCCTCTCCAACTCGGGCAAAAGCGTGTCTGCGCGGTTGGAGATTTCCCTGTTGGAGATCTCCCAGATTGGGATGATCCCCAACCTCCCAAACATCTTCCTAATCCTATATAAACTAGGATTTTTTTAGTTTATCCCCCTGCCTCCCTGCCTAATGCTTGCTGATTCTCCTTGAACCCCTAACCCCTTAGTTGACAGATTTCATTGCAGAGTTAGCTCCTCATTCCCTCGCACTATTTTGCTTGCATTCGGTATTTTTGTATTTTTATTGTAGGAACTCTACTGTTTTTCAGTCGAAGCTAGCTTGGATCGTCGTAGACGATCTCGGACAATTTCAGACGATTTCGTACGATTGGAGGCAATCCTGACTGCAGTCCAGATTAAGGGCAGTCCGAGTTTAGAGTTTGCATTTTCTTAACTGTTTTTGCATTTTTTATATCATATCTCTGCACTTTTTTAAGTTATTATATTTTATGCATCTTGGAGTTCACCTCATTTAGAATAATTGCATGATAAAGATAAAATCAATCATTAAATTTATTGCATTTCCTTATCTGTTATTATAATCTATTATTTAGGCATGTTTGCTGTTATTTCTACCATTACCCCTCGCTTCTGCATTTGCATATTTGGTATTTCATGTCTATTTTTGTGATTGCAGGTTTCTGATGAACTCGTCTGACGAATTCGTCAGATTATAGACGATTCTGTCTGATTTCAGACGCCTTCTGTGATTTGGGATGATCCTGAGAAATATTAGGCTATTACTTACGAAGTGAGATGATTTGAACTGCTACAAGACTCAAAATCTCCATCAAACATCCAAGATCAGGTATGATACCTTTTGGTTAACATATTCTCTGTTATTTGCATCTATTTCTATTTTTTGTATTCATTGAAATTAGCATTGGCATATAGAATAGTTTAGGTTCATATCGGCCAAACCTAGGAGTTGAATGATCAAGCATAAAAATGAACACATCAAACACCCTCTCAACCTAGGCGTGGAAACTGTCATTCAAAAGTTTCCTGGTGAACCCACCATCCATCAAAAATTCACCCTTATACACCTCCCCGAGAGGCGGGACCTTCGAAAGGCCTCTCAGTCCGAGGTATTGTCCCATCCTTTTCACATCCCCCTTCCGGGTGCGGATCCTATAGCCTGAAGGTAAGGGTGCGAAAAATTTGGAGCGATACATTTTGGTGAACCCGACATGAAACAAAAACCTTTTGAAAACAAAACTTTCTAAATAAAAAAATAAAAACTAAAAAATAATAAAAACATAAATGCATTTAGACTTAATAAAATTTGCATGTCATATTTAGATGGTAGACTATAATAAAAGACAAGCTGTCACTATTAATGTTGAAAATCAATTAGCAGCTATAGAGATCACTTATGTGCTTAGAGTACCTCAAAAAAGTAGGGTTCAACCTTTGTGGAACGAACTTGATAGGAGATTAGATCTCATTTCATCTAGAGCAACCGAACTTTGGCAAATCAAGAGGTTTGTCCTAGATAGAATCCTGGATCCCGATCAAGTGATTTTGTATCATGAACTTCAGAGAGCTGCCATAGGTGGTTAGCAGATAAAAGAGCCCTTGTGTCTTCTGAGTTGTATACCTTTGAGGAATACCTTGATAATGCAGCCATAGTACATCAATTTCTAGCCCGTATAGAGGACCAAGAAGTTGATCTTATGGATAGAAAGAGATGGAATAGAGTTCCCCGAGTTGTGTTATATCGAGAGTATTGCCAGAGATTTATTTTTACAAAACAAAATCTGAAACAGATAATATCACCATAGCACACTTTGTTGACTTCTTGAAAAACAATTTCCAATTTGAAGAGGAGCACTTTATGACTCCTGATGAACTTGATCCTATCAATGATATCTATAAACTATTTATAGAAAACTAAGCTATTATTTTATTATTATTATTTCTTGTACTTAGTGTGTCGTTTATTGTCTTTATAAACAAAAAAAAAACAAAATAAAATCATAACAAAACAAAAAAATCAAAACATTTTCTTTTAAGTATTATAGTAGGTATATAATTAAAAAAATATATACCTCCCAAGATCTGTTGCAAATATATTAATATATATTTGCTAAAACCTAAATTTAGACACAATGACTAGACTCAAGAATGGAAAACAAATTGAAGTAGAAGAGGATTGGTTAGGAAAAACCAATAAACCAGATATCCTTCTTGAAGACCCAATTCAAGAAGAAGTAACCTGAAACCAACAAGAAGAAGAATTTGTGGACGCAAATGAACAAAAAGAAAATGATAGAGAGGATGGATCCTCATCTCCTAAAATAACTCCAGAAGGAGCTGTTACTTTTGAGAACATGGACCATTTTTGGAAATTTCTCAATAATAATATTGGCACTCTTAATAGAGTAGTTCATATGGATAAAGATCAAATTAGTGACACTCAAGCAACCCTAGAAGATATATATCACACACGCACTAATACGTTGTCCTTTGTTGATCAAGAAAGTGATCAAGCTGGACCGTCCAATTTGGACATGGCTGCTATAATCCAAAACATGCAACAAAAATAGGCTACCCAACCACCTAGAGTGCCTGTTACCAAGCCAAGGGTTATCCCCACACAAAAGAAACCTTTATTCACTGCTTTATTTCGCCAAGCTATTGATCAATATACCTCAAATCAACAAAATCCTAAAACAAAACCAAATACCAATTTCCAACAATATGGGATACAACATAATGCTACAAAAAATCTTCTTCATAATACTCTTCCTACCAACCATTTGTATAACAGTAATATAGCATCTAATCCTTATGTCTCGCCTTCCTACGGTCACAAGACCCATACTCATGTACCATCAAACCAATATGGTGGACAAACTGGTAATTTGGAAGCCATGGTGAAACAATTAGTCTCTCGCATGGACCAAATAGATCCCTACCGTCCCTCATACAATTATCGAGAGATGTGTAGTCAACCTCTAGATCCTATAGTTGTAGCACAACCATATCCCAAACACTTTCCTATGCCTGTCCTACCTATATATAAAGGAACTAAAGATCCCATAGAGCATCTTCGTATGTTTAGGATAACATGTCATTACATATCACATGATGATTTGCTATTACTAAAAATGTTCCCGAAAATCTTAGGGGGGATGGCATTGGAATGGTATTATCAACTACCCACTCATTCCTTGAGAAATTTTGAAGAGACCGCTGAGTCTTTTTTGCATCAATTTAGTGCCTATATCGAAAGGCATGTAACCATTAAAGATTTGTACAACTTAAAACAAGACAAAGATGAGTGTTTTGCTGACTTCTTAGCTCAATGGAGAGTTGATAGGAAAATTACACTTTGTGTTACCTTATCGGGAGATGTTGGATATTTTTATCAATAATTTACAAGAAAAACTATCCTATGAATTATCAACTGCTACCTTGACCACCTTCGATCAAGCTATAGACTTAGCTCGAAGGGTGGAAGATGCTCTTATTAGAAGAGGTCAGCTCAAAAAGAAAGATGATGAGAAAACATCCAGAAATCAATATAAAAATAAACAAGTTGTGGGTGACGGAGTCACTGATAGTAGAAACATTGCTAATGTTAACACTGCAAAAACAACAAAGAAGTTTATATTGAAACCTCCTGATAAACCACCCCGAGAATTTACTAGGTTAAATCAACCTTTATCAACCATTCTCTCGTAATTACTAGCACGAAGCTTGATCCAATTACCAGCTATCCAGGAACCTGATCCAACTATACCCGGATACAGAGCTGATTTATATTGTGATTTTCATAGAGGACCTAGACACGCCACCAACTCTTGTAAAAGATTAAAACATAAAATACAAGATTTGATTGATAATAATGAGATGGAGGTGCAAGCCTTCCAACCTAAACAAAATCTTTCTAATAACGCTCAAAAGAACATTCCCCAAAATTAGAATCAGAATCCCAATCAATCATTGGACATATTTCAACATCCTTTACCAAAACATAGTAAAGAGGTGGCCAATCAAATTGAGCATCACAATGTTCCTCCTCCTACCCGATATGTAGGGACTATTAGTGGACAATTACCTGTTCGTGATCCTAAAATATTTGACACAACTTTATCCATAGTTACGACCAGACCTCTACATAATATTCAGATACTTGATCTTAGTGACACCAAATATGAGACTGAAAGTGACATGGAAATCACTTCAAATCAATCGAATAGTTCTGAAGATGAATAAGATCCTATTCAACCTATCACAAGTTCTATGGTTCCAGAAGAACCATTTCCTCGAAGAGTCACTACTAGACCATCTTCTCACCAAATACTTTCTAATGAACAAGCTATAAATGCTAGACCAAGACCTATTCATCATCCGCAAAATAATATTGTAGGAACCATTGGAGCCGTTACCAGACAACAGGCTCAAACCTCTCAACAAGATAAAACTCAGAACGATGGATCAGCCCCATTTGTTTTGAAAAATCCCAATAAAGGGAATTATGCGTCTAATGTTCAACCTAAACCTCCTTACAATATTAATGAACAATTATCAGATACTACAGCCAAAATTTCCCTTTTGGACTTGTTAAGATCTTCTCCTACACATAGGGATGAATTAATGCTTAAATTAAGCCAAATGATGGTACCATAAAATATTCAACCTAAAGCCATGTCTAATACTATCATCACTCGAGAAGTCGATTGTATTGACTTTCGAGATAAAGATATCCCACAACATAGTTTACATAAGGATAACCCCTTATATATTACTGCCCTAATTGGAGATGTAGTCGTTAAACGAGTCTTGATTGATAATGGTTCATCTTTAAACATATGCACTTTTGACTTCTACCAATGATTCGGGTTTAGAAGTGACGAAATGAAAAGAACTGATATGATTATAAAAGCCTTCAATGACAAAACACAAGAAATGTGTGGAGTCATTACTATACCCTTGCAAGTTGGTCCTAGAACCCTAGATACGATCGTGTTTATTGTACACTGCCCTGCATCGTACAATATACTTTTGGGTCGCCCTTGGATCAATGCGATGCGGGTGGTTCCCTCCACCTTACATCAGTGTGTTAAATTCAAATTTAAAAACCAGTTGGTTACCATTCATGGTGATCCTAGACCTTTTGATATGTGTGCTTTGGCAGAACCTGTTGGAGTTCAATTTTTCCCTACCCTGTCATCTACACATCCTAATTCTTATCATTCGTCCAAACGTGCAAAACACACACCCATAACATCATCTACTCTTTCAACTACACCTATACATTTAGCTCAACCAT
The DNA here is from genome assembly GCA_028583015.1 of Wollemia nobilis. NCBI lineage: Eukaryota > Viridiplantae > Streptophyta > Pinopsida > Araucariales > Araucariaceae > Wollemia > Wollemia nobilis. The sequence continues at coordinate 5,776,895 of JAQPPZ010000710.1, read as the reverse complement.
ATTTTGAACCAACCACATTAGGACCTCAAAATGATCCTAAATCGACAACCAATGCTTCTTGTTTTACTCCTATATCTTCCATACCTATAGACTCACCCATCAATATCCCTATGCAATCTACATCCACTACTGGCATCCTTTCTACACCCGACGATGTAGGAAATGTTCCTTCTACCTCTTATGCTCTTACTGATGAGCTCTTACCCGATTTATCTATAATTCTTATATCTGAGGAAGCCAACACTGCCATGCAAACTTCCCTCCTTTTAAATAAACTCCCACCCTCTCCTCGTACCTTGGGTCTCCCACAACCTATGGGAAGTATATACCAAGTCGGGAGTTGTGTTTTTATTTATAAAGGATATGATTGGGGAAGAATACCCAGAAACATTAAGACACATTGTGATGGATATGCTAGATGCTATTTTGCTAATGGTTATCTTAAAGCTAAGACCATAATGCTTAAATTGGGATATAAAGGGAAAGGTTTGGGACCTTTCCAAAATGGTATGAAAGAACCTTTTGAGGTAGAACCGTGGCCTGCCTGCTGTGGTGTGGGCCTATTTTATAGTAAAGGTCAGCACTTTCCATTTAAGGATGATGACCATCTTGTATGTTATCAAGATTATATAGATAAACAAGATTCTTTGTGTCCAAAGAATAATTCTTTTACCTGCAATATGCTATCCATAGCCTACCCTGAAATGATTGCCGAATCCGACGATGAGTTGGAAGGGGATATCTTCCATGATGTCTCCGTTGATGAATTGTTACATAACGAATTTTATTTTGATGGCTCTATACCAAGTATAGCCCAGCTTGAGGCCTCGACTCCTCATGACGAATTATCCAAGCTAACCTTGGAAGAATTACAAGAATTGGGTGTTTCATCCGCCCCACCTAATTTTGAGCGAAATTTACATATGGAAGTTGAAAACGTTATAAAAATTAACATTGGAACCGAACATAACCCTCACATAATCAATATTGGATCATAATTAAGTCAAGAAAAATAAAATAAATACATTTCATTTCTTAAAGACTATGAAGATGTCTTTGCTTGGACATACAAAGACATGCCAGGTTTGGACCCTTCTGTAGTTATGCATCATCTAGTAGTCCATCCAGATGCTAAACTTGTTAAACATAAACTTTGAAAAATGCATCCTAAAGTGGCCTTACTAGTCAAAGGAGAACTAGAAAAACTGTTGAAAGTCATTTTTATACAAGCCATTGATTATGTTGAATGGATCTCAAATGTAGTTCTAGTAACTAAGAAAGAAGCCACTAAAGTTAGGGTTTGCACCGATTTCAGAGACATTAATGCTGCATGCCCTAAAGACGATTTTCCTCTTCCCAATATGGATCAGATCATTGACTTTACTGCTGGAAGTGGAATGATATCCTTAATGGATGGATTTTCAGGTTATAATTAGATCAGGATAGCTCCTGAAGATCAGGCCAAAACAACCTTTATTACCCCTTGGGGAACCTTTTGTTGGAAAGTGATGCCATTTGGCTTAAAGAAGCAGGTGCAACCTATCAACGAGCTATGACTTATATCTTTCACGATATGATGCATGATATCCTACATGATTATGTAGATGATATCATAGCTCATTCCATAAAAGAAGATGATCATTTAAAAGACTTAAGAAAAGTATTTGATCGGTTAAGGAAATATCTTATCCGACTAAATCTAGCTAAATGTATATTCGGAGTTAAGTCCGATAAATTATTAGGGGTTATAATTTCTTTACGTGGCATTGAAATTGACCCTCTCAAGATCATGGCTATCACAGATATGCCCGCACCCACAAATATATCGAATTACGAAGTTTACAAGGTAAGCTTCAAGCTATTCGCCGCTTCATCGACAAGTTGGCAGACAAAATCGGACCCTTTCTTAAGCTTCTTAAGAAAGATGTCTCTTTTCATTGGGATGAAGAATGCCAAGAAGCATTTGAAATCCTTAAGCAATATCTCCTCAAACCACCAGTGCTTTCCCCACCTAGATCTGATTGACCTTTTATCTTGTACATTTCTGCTTCTAATTCTGTCTTAGGAGCTATGTTAGCTCAGCTTGACGATGCGAAGAAAGAATGTGCTAATTATTACATTAGCAGAACCTTAATCAATTATGAAACTCGATATACCACATTAGAGAAATTATGTCTAGCAGTCGTATTTTCTACACAAAAACTATGACATTATATGCTCAGTCAGAAAACGTATGTTATTGCCAAATTCGACCCTTTGCGATATCTCATGAGTCGACCATATTTATCTGGTCGCACAGCCAAATGGGTTCTTGCGTTAAGCAAATTTGAACTCACCTTCATAGGACATAAGTCTGTTAAAGGTCAAATCATAGCAGATCAATTAGCTGCTGCACCCTTAGAATCTATTCATCCCCTCATCATTGAGTTTCCTGATGAATGCCTTAAACTAGAGGCAGACCATTCAGAGCAATGGTCCCTATACTTTGAGGGAGCCCGATGCATGAGTGGGGATGGTGCGGGTATTATTTTAATATCTCCACAAAAACATATTATACCTCTGTCCTTCAAATTAACATTTGCTTGCACCAATAACACTACTGAATATGAAGCTCTTATCCTTGGATTACGAGCTGCCTTGGCATTGAAAATTAAAATTTTATTGGTTTTTGGTGACTCCCAACTTGTCATAAACCAAATCAATGATGTTTATCAGACCAGAGATGATAAATTACACCCTTATAAAGCATATGTTTTGCAGTTATTATCCTTGTTTGATCAAGTTACTTTGGAAGCTATTCCTCGAACTAGCAATCGTGCGCCTGACACTATGGTTGTAGCTGCATCTCTTTTACCCTTGGAGTTAGACGATGAATATGCTACCATCATTATTCGTCGACTCCAGGAACCCACTTCAAGCAAATCATGTTTAGAACCTTTGGATGTGTTTCTCATCAACGAAACAACTCCTAAACCATGGTATACTGATATATTTCATTTTTTGTAGAAAGGAACTTTCCTTGATGGTTGTACTAGCAACCAGTGTAGGTTATTACGTAGACAAGCAAGCCGCTTTGTGATTATTGGTAATACCTTGTACAGACGATCTTTTGAAGGCATCTTATTGAGATGTTTGAATCTAGAAGAATCTAGATCAGCTTTGAATGAAGCCCACAATGGATCTTGTGGGGGACATTTTAGTGGTAATGCCATTGCTAAGAAACTCCTTCGGATAGGATATTTTTGGCCTACCATGGAAAATGATGCACATAATTATGTGCGACATTGCAACAAGTGCCATAAACATGCTGACCTTTTCCATGTGCCTGCACAAGAACTGCAGGCTATTTCATCTCCTTGGCCCTTTTCAAAATGGGGCCTAGACATCATTGGAAAAATCAACCCTGTGTCATCCGATGGACACAAATTCATCATAACCGCCACTGAGTATTTCACGAAGTGGGTTGAAGCTATGCCATTAGCTTCTTGCACTGGAACACAAGTTTCCAAGTTTATTTTTAATCAAATTATTTGTAGGTTTGGAATTCTTGCCAATCTCATTTCAGATAATGGGACTTGTTTCAAAAATAAAGATGTTAAAAAATTATGTCAAAAATATAAAATTCAACATCGCTGGTCCACTCCCTATTATCCTCAGGGTAATGGCCAAGCAGAAGCATCTAATAAAACCTTAATCAAAATTCTCAAAAAATTGGTCAATAAAACCGGTCGAGATTGGCACATTCAGTTATATCCTGCTTTGTGGGCCTATCGAACTAGTGTTCGAACCCCCACCGAAACTTCACCTTTTGTCTTGGTTTATGGTGCTGAAGTCATTTTTCCCTTTGAATTAGAAGTTCCTTCTTTAGCTCTACTACTTCAAGATACTGAAGTAGGGGATGAATATCGTGCTGACATATTTAGTCAGCTAGAAATTCTCGATGAAAAGCGCATCAATGCTTTGGAGCATCTTCGCGCCTACCAAAACAAGCTTAAGAGAGCATATCTTAAGAAAGTTCATCCTCGATCCTTTGAGATCGGTGACCTTGTCTTAAAAGAAAATAAAAAATATACTAATGCAACTACAAGCCTTAAAGGTAAATTTGAGCCCAACTGGCTTGGACCATATGTCATCACTGCTAAATTTGGATCGGGAGCATACAAATTATCTACCTTGGATGGTAAAGAACTTAAAGAACCTATGAACATTATGCATCTTAAATTTTACTATGCATAAAAATTGGTCATTCCATCATTGTATATATTTGTTTTGCATATTATTTCCTTTTTAGTCACTTCTTTAAAACATTTCCAAAATAATCACCTTGTATTTCTTTTAATTTATCACTTAAAATTAAAAACATTCAAAATCATCAAAATCTTCAAAAACATCTTTTATTTTGTACCTCTCAAATTGTGAAGTGTTGCAGTTATATTTTCTGTTATTTTGGATAAATTAGCATTTATTTGGAATCCCACACTTTCACATTCACATGTATAAATATCTTGATTTTATTTGGTATGATTATTCATCTCTCTTATATCAAATTCCACAGTTGAATTAAATAAATTTTTGAGCATAGAGAACTGATCTTGTTATTTACTTGAACCAAGTATATCCTTTCACATTAAAATTATTTCAGTGCAAATTCGATATGATGCTACATAGTAGAAACGGTTTCCTGAGAAAAAAGTTTCCCCTGCTATCCTATCATGCACATGGTCTAGAATCTTTGAGAATTGACAAAAGGACAAGCTCACCCCTACCTAGAATAAAAATCCCTTGCTCTACAGCTAATCCGAGCAAGTACCCCTAGCATAGAAAGAAAAGAAAAAGTTCAAGAAAAAGAGAAAAATAAAAATGTTATTTTGTACTATCGCAACAATATTTCAGCATTATCTCCAGTTCCAAGAAAAATACAAAAAAAAAAAAAGGAAAGAGAGAAGAAAAGAAGAGAAAAATAAAAGGCAAAAGCAAAATGCAATAAATCCCTTTCCCTACCCCTTGAAAAGAAAAGAAGGGTGAATGATATTGAATCCCTGGAATTCTCAATTATTCAAAAACTGTGAGGTAAGCCCCATAACAGGTGGTTTGTGCCCAACCCGCTTGGCCTTGGGTAATCCCTAGCGTGGCGATATGTATGTCACATTAGAGACCTTCTTTTGTACAGACCTCTGTCAGCTTATGGATTAGCTAGCTCTTGATAAACCTAACTTACATAGTAGTTTGGTACGGTTACATGCATATAAATCATGGTCAACGAACATTCCTTTGGTCAAGGCAAATTACTTGTATCAAATTATCTTGCTCAAAATTGGTGAATGAACAATACAATTGCACACACATTTGTATTTGAGAGATTTTGTATCATTATGATAAATCAAGATCGATAATGAATTCACATTTGCACATGAGGATTCCTTATAAGTCTATATTTGTCTTTGAGATAGTTTAAAATATTTCTGTAATTCTTTTCGGAATAAGCTTAGCCTTTTTTTTCAGAATTTTGTTTTGTATCAAAGCAATTACATACACCTTTTTACAAAATCAAAATCTCAAAATAATAATTTCAAACAGAATTTTCATATTATTATTTATCACAAAAGTCATAAATTCATCTTGCAATAAAACCAACAATCTATTTTCTTCTTTGGATTTCGTGATGATGGTATAAGTCTATACCTATAATTCTATGCCTAGCGCAAACCATTGTTCTAATTTTATGTTCCATTTATTTTAAAACAAATTCATCAAAACATATGACTTGCATCATTATGTTACACAATTATGCTTTACAAACAAACAAACACTTATTCTATTTCATGACATTATGTTCATTATTCAATATTGCGACCATGGTATAAATTCTAAGGAATTGTTCAAAATTTTATCACACTTAGGAATTTATGCCTAGCAAAATCATATTTTCGTATTTCATGCATAATTTTTTATGAAAATCTAAAAACAAATCATCAAACCATCATTATCTCCATCATTACAACACAAAGTCTTAAGACAGTCTCTTAAGCACTCTTTTACTTTTAACAATATTTCTATACTGGGATTAGCTTGACGACCGAGTGAGCGACGACTCCATGAAATGGTCTATGACAGTGACAATGTCCTTTGAAATTACTATTAGAAGTCCCTTTTCATTTTTATCAAATCACACCACCACAACCAATTGTTTACATCAAATTATTTCATTTAATATCTTACAACATGACATCAAATTATAATATTTCAAACACGACATAATTACATGAATCATCAATCCAATAAGCAAAAAATTCAAACATTAAAGCATCATAAAAACATATGAACAAATCATATCATCAGAAACAAGATCATATACACCAAAAAATTATATACATCATATCAAAACTGGATTGGTATGCCACAATATATACCCTGGCATACTCAATCCTCTCAACAATCTCTCCAAAATCTACAGTCCATCAACACCTAGCCTTGAGAAGCCCTCGAGCTCTTAGCCTCATCTCCTCCCCCACCCTACCATGGAGGAGGTGGTCCCATAGAGGTCCGAGATGTATCCCGGGTCCTCATCGTCGATCGGGAGGATGTCCTTGTCGATCCCAGCCTGACTAGTTCTGCAATGTTGGCTAGCAGATGTACCCTCTGGCCCTCTAGAACCATCTAAAAGTATACACCCTGGTAAAATGCAGTCTGCATCATGGACCGCACTAGGTCATCCCTGCTCGCTCCTCCACCCCGAGATCTAAGCCATGTAGCCTCATCCTGTAATTTCTGCACCTGAGTTCGGAGGTGGGCAACCTCAACCCGGAGAGCCACCGTCTCACTGCTCTCCCCTGTGTCAACACCCTTGCCATCATCAGGCGATGGTGGTCTCTCTCCCTATTGCAAAGGGAGCCTCTCCTCCCTTTGCTCTATCTCCCACAGCCTTTGTGGAGCCCGTGCCATCCTCTGGCATCTCTCCTATGGGATTCATCGTTGCTCTCTTCCCCCGTGACCCCACGCTGCCTCAATAGCATCCTGGCACCGCCTCCCCATCCGTCGCACAACCGCGTGCATCGGACCCTATGCCATCGTCATCCAAGGAGGGTGGATGCCTGCGTACCAGGCATCGTAGCAATTTGCAACCCCAATGTTGTCACCATCCATTGGCTGGATGGGGGCATCGTCCACATCATGACTCCAGAATCACTGCATATCTAGAGCCCCGCTCAGTGTAGTATTATCCCAAATAGTCTAGGAGTACTCGTAATCCCTAAGAGAAGGGATCCCCTGCTCTAGACCGAACTGTCACAGTACTCGGTCATAACGGTGGAGCTCTACCTCTCCTCACTCCATCCTCAGCCAGCAGACTCACCTAATGTGAGCCAGCTCCTGCCCATCCTCTGCCCACCTAGGGTGCTCTCGCCATGGCCTCCAGGTGATCTGGTCCGGGATGAGGTCGTCTAGCAACCTCCATGACATCGGTAGATCTATCCGCCGCTGTGAACCCCTCTGTAGCCACCAATAGAAAACTCGGGGCCTCTCCCGATCAACCCCTATCAATGGGGGCCCTATCGACCTCCACACGACAATGTGCTCCCAACACCAAACCTGCAGTAGCGATGTCAAAACCAGACATCGACCTCCCTTGTATACGACCCCATGCAGGATCCTATACAAGCGGCAAAGAACAAAGCTGCCCCATGCAAATCTGTGCCCGTGGTCTCTCATGTCGCAGACTATGTCTGAGAGCACCCATGATAGTTTGCATCCTCTCTAGTGGCACAATAGTAAGCCATCGACAAATCCTGCCAAAACCCGTGTCAGCCTAGATGCCCCAGGCATCTGTCGTAGCGACTCGATGTTCACTCCACCCTTCTCTAGGGCGAAGCTCGGGTCTCCCATGAGCCTCATCATCGCCTGGCCCTGATTGGCCACAGGCGTCATCAGTCATCCTTGTATGGGGATCCTCATGATCCTCCATACGTCCTCTAGAGTGGGATCCATCTCCCCTGTCGATAACCAGAAGCAGGACGACCCCGGATACCATCTCTCTTCTAGGGCTGTCAGTAGCCCTATATCAGTCGATACTTGTGGCATCTCTGCCACATGCTATAGATCGACCTGTCCAAGTCGGTCACGCTCTGCCTGGTCAAGCGCGGCTATGTCATCTCTTAGCCCACCGTATTTCCATTCCTGGCTCTTTATTAATCCCTTCTGTAAAATAAACAATACAACAACAAAATCATTAATCAACCAATCATTAACATCAAATTAAACAACTTAAAATCAAGTTTTAAAATGATATCGTCCACTATTGGATGATATCGTCACCAATTGGGCCAAATCATCCTTTTTGAGGACAACATCGTCTCCAATTTCACAACTTGGGAATCACCCCTTGTTGGACGAAATCGCCCCTAATTCGTCGATTTCACCGTCAGACGAAATCGATGATCTAGGGACGATTTCGACGAAATCGAGACGATTTTGTCTCGACGACGTTGACAGCCTAAAAACAGCCACGATGCCCCAAACAATCAAATTTAAATCACAAGAATTGCACAAAGTTAAATTAAACCTAATCTACTAGGATTAGATCCTTACCCGTAGCCCGCGCCGGACCTCTGTCGCTCTGTGCGCTGTCTCCACCATGTTTCTTCTCTGCAGAGCTCTGGAACAGTAAAAGTGAATAGTACAAATGAATTAGGGTTTTCCCTATTTTCTTTAAATTTATTTAAACATCAGCATTTTAAAATTTTAATTTTTGCTTTTTCGTGTTTTTACCTCAAACGTTCGATTTGGGTAAAAACACGGAGGGGGCACCATAGTCAGCATTCGTACGATTCGACCAAGAATCGTCGTCTAAAAAATTGAGTATATTTTTTTTGCTTTCTCGTGAAACGGAAAAAACTCGTCTTTAACGCATGTTATTCGAAAAATTCTCTAAAGAGGGGGCAAAATGTAGCACCCTAAAATTGGCACGGTTAAAACCTTAATAAAAAGATAAAATATTAAAATTTAAATTTCAACCCCAAACTGCCCGTTAAACAGCCTTTTACCCGCTTTCCCCATTTTTCATGCCATTTTTAGGATTTGTTTTGACCGTTGGACGATATCCTCTCAGATTAGACGAAATCGTCCCCGATCTGACAAATTCGTCTGGAACAGAACGTCCAGAAAATTTCGTCCCAAAATCGAATTTTCATAATTAGCTTTTGTTTCAACAGCCTCTCCAACTCAGGCAGAAGTGTGTCTGCGTGGTTGGAGATTTCCCTGTTGGAGATCTCCCAGATTGGGATGATCCCCAACCTCCCAAACCTCTTCCTAATCCTATATAAACTAGGATTTTTCTAGTTTATCCCCCTACCTCCCTGCCTAATGCTTGTTGATTCTCCTTGAACCCCCAACCCCTTAGTTGATGGATTTCATTGCAGAGTTAGCTCCTCATTCCCTCACACTATTTTGCTTGCATTCGGTATTTTTGTATTTTTATTGCAGAAACTCTACTGTTTTTCAGTCGAAGCTAGCTTGGATCATCGCAGACAATCTCGGACGATTTCAGATGATTTCGTACGATTGGAGGCGATCCTGACTGCAGTCCAGATTGAGGGCAGTTCGAGTTTAGAGTTTGCATTTTCTCAGCTGTTTCTACATTTTTTATATCATATCTCTGCACTGTTTTAAGTTATTATGTTTTATGCATCTTGGAGTTCACCTCATTTAGCATAATTGCATGATAAAGATAAAATCAATCATTAAATTTATTGCATTTCCTTATCTGTTATTATAATCTATTATTTAGGCATGTTTGCTGTTATTTCTACCATTACCCCTCACTTCTGCATTTGCATATTTGGTATTTCATGTCTATTTTTGTGATTGCAGGTTTTTGATGAATTCGTCTGACGAATTCGTCAGATTACAGACGATTTTGTCTAATTTTAGACGACCTTCTGTGATTTGGGATGATCCTGAGAAATATCAGGCAATTACATACGAAGTGAGACGATCTGAACTACTACAAGACTTAGAATCTCCATCAAACATCCGGGATCAGGTATGATACCTTGTGGTTAACATATTCTCTGTTATTTGCATCTATTTATGTTTTCTGTATTCATTGAAATTAGCATTGGCATATAGAATAGTTTAGATTCATATCGGCCAAACCTAGGAGTTGAATGATCAAACATAAAAATGAACACATCAAACACCCTCTCAACCTAGGCGTGGAAACTGCCATTCAAAAGTTTCTTGGTGAACCCACCATCCGTCGAAAATTCACCCTTATACACCTCCCCCGAGAGGCGGGACCTTCGAAAGGCCTCTCAGTCCGAGGTATTGTCCCATCCTTTTCACATCCCCCTTCCGGGTGCGGATCCTATAGCCTGAAGGTAAGGGTGCGAAAAATTTGGAGCGATACAATTTTAAATTTTATCAATTAAATTATGCTATTATCAGCTTTGCAATTGTTTAGTTTGATTTTTTTTGCAATAGTGTGAATTTCAATTCTGCAAGGATAAGTAGGATTTTGGTTTTAGTTTTTAGGAGCAAGAAAGGAAACCCCAAACACCCCAATCTCTAACTGTTCTATGAATAAATCCATGATCTAAATGAACTAAAAATCAATCTAATTTTCCTTAATTTTGTATATAGCCTTGGACACCGCCCTGGATTGACACATAATGATTAAATGATGAAGATTTGATGACAGTCATCATAGGCCAAAGCTTCTAATAAAAAATTAATAAAAACTTTAAAGAAACTTGTCAGCAAAATCGATAGGGATTGGTATTTATAGCTATATCATACCTTATGGGCATACTACACTAGTGTAAGAACTCCAAGTAGAGCTATGTCTTATGCCTTGGTCTATTTTATTGAAGTTATCTTTCCCTTCAAATTAGAAGTTCCATCCCTTAGAATCCTTTTAAGGATGTATCGATTGGCAATGAGTATAGCCATGCATGCCTTAGTCAATTGGAGATGCTTGATGAAAAATAGACCCATGTATTAGAGCACTTATAAGCTTATCATCAAAGACTTAATAAATACTATGGAAAGAGGGTACAACCCCATTCATTCCAAGTATATGACCTAGTTCCTTAGAAAAACCAAAAAACACTAATGCAAAAGAGGAACTTAAGGGTATGTTTAAACCTAATTAGTGTTAGATTTTGATACCACATACATTGGGAGATACCAATCACAAGATGCAAAAATAAATAAAATAGATCTGCGAGATGACTAAAATATGCTATAAATAGAAATGGCAAAAATATTACAATAGTAGCTATGGAGGAAATGGGCACTCCATAATATATGCTACTGCTCCATGAAGGAGCTCTAAGCTTATAACTCACACACACTACCCTATTGCCTATCTACCACACATTGACTACTATGCTGCTTGTGATCCTCCTTGTGATTCTTTGACTTCTATATCTATGGCCTTTATATAGGAAGATAAGTTCCTTGGCCAACACTCTATCTAGTTGTACAAGTGGACACCTTGCACATTACAACTTGCACATTGACACTTGTGCATTTATTACATTTCATGAAGTAACTAGATAAATTCCCCCTAAAGTAACCTAATTTCCTAAGTATGTACCAAGGAAGGTACATTTACATGACCCAAATAATGTAATATGTTCTATTTCTAACACCCCTCTATATTACAATATTTGAGGTATTGAAGACTTTAGTCTTCAATGTGTATCTTATTCCATCTGATGACTTTGAATATGATCTTCAGCTTCTTTAGTAGTTGCTTCAGTATTCAAATGATGTAAAAATAGGTTGAAGCTGTAGACCCTTATTTTAGTTCATCTTGCACTGTATTCCTCCTTCATTGATCTCCTTGCAAATATCTTGGTTTTATCTTCATGATGATATGTTTTCTTTTAATATACCTTTTTTTCTTCTTATTCTTCTTCTTTTCTGGTTCTATAATGGCACTGATGGAGTTTCTGCTTCATGACAAGTTAGTACATCATCACAATAATAATATTCCTTTTTGTAGTTTCTTATGTTGATTAAGTACAAATAAAATTAGAGATAGATACACCATCATACATTCTTCTGGTGAGATTATAACCAATCCTTGTGAATTCCACCATGCTATAAAGAGGATATCATGAAGTTAGTTTATCAATGTTTTAAAGATACCTTCTTTAGATTCTTTAAGAAATAGGGAGAACTTTTCTTTGTCACTAGAAGATAGATACTCGTATCCTTCTAGAGTATCTATTAAGTTTTGAGAGTAGTATTCTACTTCATGAAATAATTTTTCATCATTGAAGGCATTTCTCAAGATATTATCCATTGATAGATATGATCCCTAATAGAAGTATATAAGATTTATTTGATAAAACCTATATTAATCCTTTATTCTTGTGGGCTTCCTTATGTTTCCCTAGTAATGAGAATGAGTACTCAAGGATTTTTAGGTTTTGTATAAAGCTTATATATTTCTAATGGATTTTCAACTTGATAAGCAATAGATTCTGATATTACCAAGTTTAGTAGAATGCCTTATGACTCCCTAGTATTTTTTGGATAAGATATGAAGTGCTTTCGGAAGATATAGTTCAATCTTGGTTGATTTTGTAAGGTTATGTAAATACTAAATTAACTTCTATTATCCTTATTGCTCCTATTGAACTAAGCATTTTTTCTAGATTTTAAGAGGTTTTAATGTTGGATATTTTATCTGTATTTGAGAGGATTTGAGACAAGTAAATATTATAATTTCCAACCTTTATATGATTTTGATAAACCTCTTATAATGGTCCTTTTTGAAATATGATTTTAATTTTTCTAATTTCCAATAAATAAATTTGTAGTAGTAGACCTTATGACTCCCAACTTTGAAAAATTAGAAAAGATAATAATATTTGCAAAGTATTAAATGATTCAACCTAAGTAGAAGGCCTTATATCTCCTAGGTTAGTTTGCAAATAGTATTCTGATTTTTGGTAAGTTATCTCCTATGTCTTTTGCTTTCTCAACCTTAAAAATAATCCTTAAAATTATAACCTTATATCTCCTATGTTTGAAAGAAATATAAATGAGACATGTTTCTTACCTTAGCCATCTTGACTTCACACTTAAATGGTGTTGAATTTTGATTGAGATATGATAGTCTTCTACATACCCTTTTTTGCGACGCTTGACTTGACCTGTTTGAGTAAACAAGTATGGTATGGCTACTGGGCTTCCTCTTCGATGCTTGGAAAGTGTATGCTGGTATTTTAATGGAGTCTTAAATGCTCCTATGCTCTCCTTCTTCCATGATACACTTAGAAATGGATTGACTAGACTGCGCTTGCTCTTCACACACTCTGCAAATGTCAAATGTAAATCCTATCCTTTCACTCTCTACACTGCATATATGGGCAGTCTTTGGTGGACAAGTGGTACTTCGATATCGTGGTAATGCTACCCCTTCTTATTGTAACATTGTTGTACCAATCGTGACTCCTACATAATGTATCATTCTTGCTTTGAGTTCTCTCAACGTTCGTCTCTTGAGCATTAAATAAATGATAGCCGTGAAAGAATAATGTGCCTAGTGGCACTCAACATTTTTGCATGGAGTTTCCTATGTAACGCCTCCAAGAATGAGATTATAACTCCTTCGAATGTCTTCCTCCTTAGCTTGATTCGATTTCTTGATTAGCAAGCAACATATTTTCTTCTGCAAGTAGTTTGTGAGATGCCTTGGAGCTTTGGACGAGGATGAGGTAGCTCTCTTGCTACCATTTTTTGATGCTACTCCCAACGTGGCATCCAATTTCATTCTATATGCTTATACCTTCACTATGATCCCTATTCACGATGATAGAGGTGAAGCTTGATGCATTTGAATGTCGAATGTGCTCTATATTTTTATTTTACATAGATAGCTTCTTATTCCTTGCCATGATTTATGTAAACATTCATGATAGATTTACTTTGGCTCCTTTAGCTTACATAAATAGCCTTTGAAGGATTGTTGTTATTTATGTAAAATCTTCCTTTGTCTATAGGTTCGATCTTGGAGAGAATGCCCTTTTGGTGTTGGAGAACGCTCGATCCTTTGGCCCTTTCTTTAGCTGCCTTATTCCCTGTACCTGTTGCGCCTATTGTGGCACCTTTAAATCTGCTGCTTTCCCTATGTTTGATGTATAGTAGAAGTGCAACACCATGTAAACTTTACATGTATATAGAATATTTTTATTGCACCTTTTCTTGCACTATTTTCCAGGTCTGAAATTCTTATTTTTGTAGTAGATTAATGAGTGAAAGATGAGGCTTTTAAGGATGTCTCTTTGTCTAGACTCCTTACCCTTTTTCTTGGATGATTGTGAAAGCAACGCAGAAGGACGGCGTACCGATATGATGCAAACAAAAAAAAGATATGGAGATGCTAAGTCCTACGAATGCGATGAACAAATGCATGAAGGAAATGACGCATAAAATGAGATGTAAGAAAAAAAAAGTGGGGCCTCTTTTATTAATATTGCTTTTAATCCGGTTACAATACGTCCCCCTCTCTAGGGCTTAGAACGTTTGATACAGTTTGTTACATCAATGGATGGTACGCTTCCAGGGTCTTCCGCGTGCCCACATTCGAAATGGGCGGGCCAAAAGTTGCCGCCGCTTGTGTCCGTGTGTTCGTCATTCCTTGCTGCCCCTCCGGTGTTCCTGGCGGTGAGATCCTATGCACAGAGAAACAGCAAATAGTTAATAGCATATGCGGATATAGGAAAACATGCAATCCCCAAGGCCTCCGGCTAGTGAATACATAAAATAATGAAACGATGGTCAAAACATGTCATAATGAATTCAAAATTTGATAGAAGCATCTAGGACATCATCAGGGACACATTGCAAAAAAAAATAGTAAGGAAATCATGCACGGATTTCTAATCGCTCCGGGGTGGGACGTTGGGGACTATCACAAAACGTGCAAAAGTGACCTCCCAAATGTCCTATCCAGAGGCCTCCAAAACTCCTGCAAACTTGGGGTTAGACAAAAAGGGCATTTTGAGATGACCCAGAAGGTCAGATTTGGCAGATTCTGCCCAGATTGTCCTGTATCCGAAGGCGCTCCCTGTAGGTTAGTAAACGCATAAAATGATAAAAACAAGGTCAAATCATGTCAAAAAGCAATGAAACTTGGACAACAACATAAGTACATCAAATACAACATAATGCAAAAATAATAGTAAAGAAATCATGCATATATTTCTAATCACTCTGGGGTGGGGCGATTAGGACTGCAACAGTTCGGGGGCGCCCGGGGCAGGACGCCCACCGTTTGGGGCTTGGTTTTGACACCAATCCAAGTGGGATGGGTCCAAAACCTCCTAGGGGGTTGTGTCAACGAATTTGGTGTGGGATTGTGGCCGATTGCTTGGGTTTTGGGTCTGGATTGCATTCCTAGTATTCACCCGATAACCTCCCTTCCAAAAGAGAGATTAGGGATGTAGGAAGCACAAAGAGGAATGGGGGTATAATTTGGTAGCACTCCGTTGCTCCAAATGCTCCAGCTCTATTCTCTTTTTGGGGTGAGAAGGCTCACATTTTTATAGACCTGAGGGTCTCCTTTGAATGCGCATGCGAGGGCACCACTATATTATGCCTTTATGGGGGAGAGAAGATTCCTCCCTGATTAAGGGCTCCTTGATTGAGGCCTCCATGACTGCCTCTCTGATTTTTGAAATGTTCCCTCGCACTCCCATGCCTTGAAGGTGGAGTTGGGTGGTGGATCTGGGCTGCCATTTGTCAAGGTTTGACTTTTTTCCAGTCAAACCTGCTAATCGTCCCACCCTGGAGCGATTGCTGCTAATCATCCCGGGGTGGGGCGAATAGGATTCTAATCGTCCCAGGGTGGGACGAATAGGGAGCAAAGTGCTTAAAAGGTGCAAAACTGACCTCTGACCTTCCAAAACTGATTTGGGAGTGGTTAGGACCACTGTTTAACCTCTGGAGGCTGCCCTAGGGGGTATGTATGCCAATTCGGTCAGTGCTTGTAGTCACATAATCGGATTGGTGTTGTTTTGGTGTCTATAGATGCCCCTTTTTGGGATGCGTTGTGTGTGGCGCAGATGCTGAGCAAAAATAGATGACCAAAGCACTTAATGATTAGGGTTTCTCAGTAACCTAACCAAATTTTGATGCCCCAAGTATGGAAAGGGCACGCATTCTTGAATCCTTGCTTCTAACGAGCTAAGGAGCTTAACTCAAGTGTAACCTTTTTGAGTGAGGTGTACTTGATCTTGGACATTGTTCAGTCATGAATAGGCAAAGGGCACAACCTTTTGTCCGAGGAACCTTTTCTTCATGCTTCCAGAATGCCAAGTGTTTGTTTAGCTTGTGATTATTGCTTGTTTGCTGCCCCAAGCAGGAGCGTGATTGTCTTTGTCAATGATTCTTTGAATGCATGCCATTTCCTTGATTGGGTGTGTATTTGTTGATTGGTGACTAAGTGTGACTACCCCCTCAAGTGACGAATCGATGAGGGAATGACCAAAAATGAGAAAAGTGATGAGTCGCTTGACCCAAGATGGCGTTTGTAAGGGTGCCTTCAGTTGTTTTTCATTGAACGCTTATTGCAGTTTTCCAACAATCGGACCTATTTTTGGTGGGTTTTGACCCTTTTTTGTGATGCCTATTGGGGTTGAAATTATCGAAAATCCTCCTTCCCGTGGAGTGGTCCGGCTATGCTAGCCTTATTAGGGAGTAGGATAGTGATTATTTGTGACCCCGACGTTGGTTTTTCATGCCATGAATGTCAGGTGCAAAGGCACCTTTGTTCGGCAGATTTATTGTTATTTTTGGTGCATTTTTTGGATGCAATTTTTGTTGCTTTATTTCTTGCTCTATAATCGTCCCAGGGTGGGATGAATACCAATTTTGTAATCGTCCTAGGGTGGGATGAGTGCTAACTAGAGCGCTCATCCTAGGGTGGAACGATTACAGGCCTAAGAGCCTATATAAGGACCAAAACTAGGTTTTGGGCTCATTTGCAATATTTTTTTTGGCGATTTGGAGCAGTGAGGAGGAGTGCGAGTTTGCGTAGCGGAGCGCTGCTAAAATTTCATGGACATCATGAGTGCGAGAACCGGATCTTCGAGTGGCGGAGCCGAGGCGAGACCGGTATGATGTTCCTTCTCTCTGCTTGTTATTTCATTTTTCTTTAATTAAAGGAAACTAATATTTTTTTTTTTTTTGTTTGTTAATTAAGGTTGAAACCCTAATATTTTTTTTTGTTTTTTTTTTTTAATTAAGGTTGAAACCCTAATATGATTTTTTTTGTTTTTTTTTTTCATATTAAGGTTGAAACCCTAAGATGATATTTTTTTTTTTTTTTTTATTGTATATTTTTTATGTTTTTGTACAATTTTATTGTATTGTTTTTGTTTATATTAAGTATGTACTTAATATTTTTTTTGTTTTATTTTGTTGTTTTTTAGGTTGTGAAGAGTCGGTACTGCTAATCGACTATTTTCTCTGATGCTCGGGATGCTCTGACTGTTGTGGATTGGGAGTGGCTTGATGCCCTTGGGCTCAAGAAGGTGATGCGTTTGGAGCTTGTGGTGGGGGATCAAGCATATTTGACTACCTTGATCAATCTGTGGGATCCTCGCACCAACACTTTTCATCTCCCAATAGGGGAGATGATGGTTACTCTGGAGGACGTGTATCGGATTCTATGGATTTCGATAGATGGACTGCCTATTCGGATGACCCATCGTGACCAGTGGATGGTGGTATTGACATGGTGTTTTGGTTCAATAGGGGAGAGGGGGTGGATAGGGCTGTGGAGAGGGCAGAGGCGACTGCCGGATAGGCGGTATTCTGGTGCGGTGGTGGCTGGAGAAGGGCGTATTAGGGGTGAGGCATGCTTTGATCATGACCCTCATCTCCAATATGCTACTTCCTGACTCCTCAGGTGTGAGGTTCCCTTGGAACCTACTTGAGTTGGTGTTTAGATTGGTGGAGTGTCCTACATCAGCTCCACTTATTATGAGATGGGGTCAGACGTTATTGGCGCAGTTGTATGACGAGTTGTACGAGGTCCGTTGTCGGAAGTAAAAGGGGATCGGGTGCAACTATCTCTTGCAGTGTTGGGGGTGGCAGCACATAGTTGTGGAGCGGCCACAGGGTTTGCCTTGGACCACTCGAGGTGAGATGGTGGATCGAGAGATTGGGTATGCCACTTTATGGCAGAGGTCAGAGGAGCATGGACAGAGTCGACGGTGGGCAGGTGACGTAGGTCACTATACTGATGCCTTCTCTCATCTAGCGCTAGGGCAGGTGTTCTGGCGGCCGTACCAAGACTGTCCAGCCTGGCCTGAGGCTGGAGAGTGGCTTCGATGTGTGCACAGGGGTAGATGGTTGATTGGGCGACATGGGACAGAGCAGGAGTACTTCCCATATGTCCGGGTGACACGATAGTTTGGGGTGCGCCAGGGATTTCCTAGTGATCCCTTGATCTATCGACATCGTGGTGATGAGAGGACTCTAGTCTGGCCTATCATTGAGCCATTGGGTGAGGAGTCTGATGTAGTTATTGATGTACCCAATGTGGACGATGTCGGGGTGACTACAGAGTATGACCGGTGGTGGATTATGCGGCGATGGTGGGGTGAGGGGCCTCTAGGAGGCATGGATACGATAGCATAGGAGGTGGGGGTGCAGAGGCATCGATGGAGGGTTGGGGGCTCCGCTTGATGATGCAGACATGGTGGAGGTCGATGACTTCATTGGTGATGGAGATGATTTGGGGGTTTCGGAGCAGCCGGATGTACAGGATGTCCCGGAGCAGTGGGTGCCAGAGCAGCAGGCCATCTCGGAGGTGCCCATGCCTCAAGCTGTCTCAGGGGATGTGGAGGCTGGGTTTCATGCTGAGATAGCATGATTGGAGGGTCTCTTATGGAGATGGGAGGAGGAGCATAGAGATGTTTTGCAGGAGAGGGATCTCCTACGGACTCAGTTGGCATAGCGGGATAACGCATTGGTTGTGTATCACCAACGAGATGTGGAGTGGGGTCGGTACCGGGTGGAGTTAGAGGCAGAGGTTGTCCGCCTTGGTGGACAGTTGCCTATGCTTGATGGAGGTGGCTCGTCACATCGTACGAGAGGTAGTGAGATCGAGCAGTCTGCATCCTCTCATCGCAGGTGGCTAGATGAGGGTAGCGTTGGTGGGCAGGGTGCGAGGGCTGGTAGCAGCCGCCCTGAGAGGTCCCATAGGACCCATACTACTAGGGGTAGTTCTAGTCACACCGATCCTACATGATCATGGTGGCCGACTCCCTAGGCTTTGGGGATTTTGAGTTTTTGATTTTTGTGAGGTCAGAGGACCTTCTTATTGTAGCCTGAGGGCATTTTGACTTGATATATATACATGACTCTTTTTTTTTTGATTATATACTTGTCATGGTTTATTGTTCTTTATGCACATTTATTTATGTTGATGTATGCATATGTTATTATGACTGCGGATGATTTTAACTATATGATATAGATGTATGCATATGGAATGGATGGAATGATTTGTTGGTATACAGGCGGTGGCACCATAGACTGTACAGGATTTACTGGCTTTCTGTACTATGTGATTGCTTTATGAAATAACTTTGCATTTGTAATTTTTGTTTTGTATTTTTTGATGGTGATGTAAGTAATGAAATGTACCACAATTGTTTTAGAATGTAGTTAAGGTTTTTCTGAGACTCAGATGCTTTAACTAACTAGTCAAGACTGTACATTATCTTACAAGACTTTCGAACAAGGTACGAATCAGACTTGAGTTTGACCAAGTTATTTCACATCCCTGTGTGTGCGATTGAGTTCATTTATGTGGTATTCGTAAGGATACCGCCAGTGCCAGGTAGGCTGTCCACCAAACCTGTACTGAGGATCACCTAATTAGCTCCACTAACTCCTTTGTTGTATTTAGTAAGATTAATCTATGGCGCAATCTAGGATACCATAAGCTAGCTCATCCACATGCAAACATTGATCTGTACATATGCCCAACAACTAATGCGACAGATATATCGTCATGCGGGAGGTTTGCCACCAGTGACCAACAGGCTATCCACCAAACCGGGACTGAGGATCACCTCATGACCTTTCGAATGCTGAGAGTTCTAGGGATTCAAGTTCGACTCCCTTCTTTTCTTCAATTTTATTGGGATACTTGCTCTCATATATAGTGATAAAAATCACTGTTTATTTTTTTTTTTTTTTGAGCAAGGGATTTGAATTTTGAGTGATGGGGATCACTATTTCTTGTGCTTTTTGATGTGTGCACTTTGAGGGTTTTGATGTCAAACTTTGGAGTTTGTACTTTGAATTTTGTAGTTTTTTGATGTTTGCAACTTTTTGAGAATTTGGGATTTTTGATAGTGGTAAAAACCACTATTTATTTTGGGGAATTGGGTAGGGAAGATGCTTGTCCTTTTGCCAACTCTCAGCATTCTTGGGGTCATTCGCATAGGGGGATGAGCGAGATAACATTTTCACTGTATGGTATCCTGGACCACTTTGCAGGTTTCATCTTTCGTTCACACAACTTGGGAATTTTTATGTGTTTTAAACTTGTGTTGGGATGCTATGTAACAAGGCGTGATCCAAGTAAAACTCTACCTTGTAAAAATCGGTCTGACTTTGTACAGTATTTGGCTAGAAATCTAAAGACAACTGAATGACGAAAACCCTAAAGACATTAGAAGACAACTGACTATGATATGGCAAAAATGTGAATGGCGTTATTCTTGTTGGATCATTTACAAAATGGACAAATGTGGAAAATGATGGAATTGCCGAGTAATTATAGTCTATGGTGCGTTTGACATGTATGACCAACAAATATGCAATGTATGTATGCGATGCCTAATGCAACTTTTTTTTGTGTTTTGATTTTTAAGAGTATGTATGAAAGTGAGATGCAATTTTTTTGTTATTTTTGATTATTTTTTTGAATATTCGTTATGGTGGTTTAACCCGAATGGGTGTGGACCAAGTGATTCTTACCGATCCTTGGAGGTTTTGACCAAAGGGATTATAGATACCTTTGGGGCATTTTTGGTTGACCAAGCGATTGTGGGAATCCTTGGAGCTTTTGGTTTGACCAAAGGGATTATGGATACCTTTGGGGCATTTTGGGTGACCAAGCGATTGTGAGAACCCTTGGAGCTTTTGGTTTGACCAAAGGGATTATAGATACCTTTGGGGTATTTTTGGTTGACCAAGTGATTGTGGGAACCCTTGGAGCTTTTGGTTTGACCAAAGGGATTATAGATACCTTTGGGGCATTTTTGGTTGACCAAGCGATTGTGGGAACCCTTGGAGCTTTTGGGGTGGGCCATGGCTCTTTAAATGTTGAATGGCCTCAAATGACTGATGTTCAAGGGTTCTAGTTCCTTGATTCCTTCAAGAGAGGCGAGCCGGTATGTTCCAGGTCCTATTTTATTATCGATTACATAAGGACCTAACCAATTTGCCATGAACTTGTCCCTTAAATGGGGCGGCAAGTTAGAATTTTGTTGGTTCTCTTTTAAGACCATGTCACCAACCTGAAAGTCCCTTAGGTGAACTTTCATGTTGTATGCTTTCTTAAGTCACTCTTGATAGATACGTAAATGCTCGAGAGCATTGACGCGTCGTTCATCGAGTAACGTAAGTTGGTCTAACCGGGCTTGCCGTGCAGTGTCATCATCGATGAACTCTTGCATTGATATGCGTAGGGAGGGTATTTCCAACTCGAGAGGCATGACTGCCTCGGAGCCATACACTAGCGAAAATGGAGTTGCCCTAGTGGGCATCCGAATGCTAGTGCGATAAGCCCATAGAGCAAGTGGTATTTGAATGTGCCAATCCTTATGACTATCTACGACCATATTTTTAAGGATGGCAACTAGCATTTTGTTTGACGCCTCTGCTTGCCCATTTGCCTGTGGATAATAAGGTGTCAAAAAATTATGCTGAATTTTGTACTTTGTTGTCAAAGCATGCACATATTTGTTCTTAAATGACGTCCCATTATCCGAGATGATCTTGGATGGAATACCAAAATGACATATGATGTTATGTAAAATAAACTCCACAATGCGGGACCCAGTCGTAGAGGTAAGCGAAATTGCTTCCACCCACTTAGTGAAGTACTCTATGGCCGTTATGATAAACGTGTGATGACCTGACGATGCAGGGGAGATCTTTTCGATGAGATCTAAGCCCCACTACAAAAATGGCCAAGCCGATTGGATCGGCTGCAAGGCTTGAGAAGGTACGTGTGTCAAGTTAGCATGGTGTTGACACTTCACGCACTTTCGCACATATGCGCAACAATCTCGCTCTAAAGATGGCCAATAATAGCCCATGCGAAGAATGCGCTTTGCGATGGCCATACCACTGAAGTGGCCATCGCATGTACCATCGTGCGCTTGGGTGATCGCCCAAGTGGACTCTTGCTGGTCCAAGCAATGGAGGAGGATTCCTTCATAGCTTCGATGGTATAAAATGTCTCCTAGCAAGACATGTTTTGCCGCTTTCTGTTTGAATGATCTTTTCATGGCGTGCGACAATCCAAGTGGGAGGCTACCTAACTTGAGATAGTCTCTTATGGGTGTGTACCAATCCTGCTGATCAGAAACCTCGATGGTATGAATGACCAATCCCTCTTGAAGTTCATCCCTAGCAAAAGCTGAGCGGGAAAGAACTTGTAAGAATAGCGTTGTGTTGCTATTAAGAGGGGTTGGAGAGAACAAAGACCCCCAGTTGGCATGATTCAGACTATCATGGATTCGAGAGAACCTATCCTGAGATGGTTCAATCTGGATCAGGTGGATTCTTGGCGTTATGTCAGAGCTTGCACGCTCCATCATGGATTGCGATAACATTTTGACTTGAATGGTTGTCATCTCACCAGAAATGTCTTGCGGGATTAGTGACCCCAAGGAGGCCATAGTGTCCGCAAAATGATTCGATGATCGAGGGAGTGCCTCGATGTCGTACCATTCAAGCTTTGCCAGGAATTTATCCACAAGGGCTTTGTAGGCCTACAGAACTGGGCATTTGCATTGGAATACCCCTTTCACTTGGTTGACAATTAACAATGAATCACCAAAGATATTCAAGCATTTGATGTTCATGGTGATGGTTGTCTGAAGACCTATGAGCAAGGCTTCGTATTCAACATTGTTATTGGTGCACGAGAAATCAAGTTTAAATGATAAAGGCATTGGAGCCCCTTGCGGTGTGAAAAACATGATTCTCGTGCCACCCCCTTGCTCACATTTAGAACCATCAAAAAATAAGGTTATGTCGGCCTGTGACTCAGGCTCATCAAAATCTGGCAATTCTGAGACATGGAAGACCCCATCATCGGGTAGCTCTATGGTCAGAGGCTGATCGTCTTCGAGAGGAGCCTCTGCTAGTTGATCGGCGATGACTTGACCTTTGATGGACTTTTGTCCAATGAATTCGATGTCAAACTCCATCAACAACATGATCCATTTTGTCGTGCGACTACTATGATAAGTATGACTCATCATGTACCACAATGGATTCTCCTTAGACACAACATACATCGTATTGCTCAACATGTAATGGCATAGCTTTTTGGTGGCAAATACCACCGCTAAGCATAGCTTCTCAACGTATGCATAGTTAAGTTCATAACTGACCAGGGTGCGGCTAAGATAATAATTAGCCTATTCTTTATGTAGTTCATTTTTTGGGCTAGCATGGCGCCCAGTGCCACCTCAATAGCTGAGATGTATAAATAGAATGACACTCCTGGTCTAGGTGGTGCCAATACTGGTGGTGAAGCCAAGTATTGTTTGATGTCGTCGAAGGCTGACTGGCACTCGTCATCCCAATGAAATGCTACCCCCTTGTGTAATAATTTATTCATGGGTCGACACTTGTCAGATAACTGTGCTATGAAGCGCTTGATCGACGCGACCTTACCCTACAAGCTTCTGAGCTGCTTGATGGTGGTTGGGGGAAGCATTTCAAGGATTACCTTGAATTTATTTGGATCTACCTCGATGCCTCATTTTGAGACTATGAAACCCAAGAGTTTTCTAGATGTGACGCCAAATACGCACTTCTTGGGGTTTAGCCTAACCTTGTGTTCGATGAGGCGATCAAGGATCTTGCGTAAGTCATCGAGATGATTTTGGTGCAAAAGAGATTTGGCCAACAAATCATCCATATAATCTTCCAAAGTTTTATGCATGTGATCATGGAAGATGTATGTCATAGCACGTTGGTAGGTGGCACCAACATTTTTAAGGCCAAAGGGCATGACCTTATAACAAAATGTCCCCCAAGGCATCGTGAATACCATTTTTAGTTGATCATCGGGATTGATACGAATCTGGTTGTATCCCAAGAAACCATCCATGAGGGAAAGCATTTCATGGCCTGCTGTAGCATCTACCAATGCATCGATGCTAGGCAAGGGGAAATCATCCTTGGGACTCGCTTTGTTTAAATCTCAAAAATTGGTGCATATGCGAATCCTCCCATCAGGATTTTTGATGGGTACCATGTTGGACAACCATGGTGGGTAATCTATGCGAGATGACAAACTATGCATCCAACAACTTTTGTAGCTCATATTTGACCATTAAGGCCACTGTTGGGTGCATCTTACGTAGCTTTTGCTTGACTGGCTTGACTATCGGATCAAGTGTTAGATTATGCATGACTAGCTACGGGTCTAGCCCCAACATGTCTTTGTAGGACCATGCAAAAACCTCCTTCTTCTCTTTGATAAGGGCAATGTAATCGGCTTGCTCTTTAGGGGATAGACTTACCCCTAACTTGATGATTTGTAGATTCATTGGATCAGAACCGATGTCTATGTCAATCATCTCTTCGACTGACATGTGGGACCCATCCTCCAACTGGTGTGGAGTTGGGATCAGGTGGATATCATTTGCTGAATTTAGATCTACGTTGGGAATGTCGGGTTCCTCTTCAGCATGGAAGATATCCTGAGTCTGTCCTGGGGTGAAATGAAACATCTCATCACAAGGCCATTACTCTGATGGGGATGGTGGTGAGTCAGCATGATCCCAATCTATGGCATCTAGGTCTAGATACAATGGTCATGTTGGATCGGTTGGATTGCGGATGGGGGTGGTTAAATCAATGGAGATCATGTTGATGGAATGAATTTGGTCTCCATTGCCACATGGGTGTTGATTCAGACATTCTTGGTGATCCTTGTACCCCGGATCTGGCTCTATGGGTATTGGCACAAAAGGATCGGCCCTATGTGTGGATAGAAGGATAGGGTCTGCCCTTGGCACTGATGGCCCTATAGGGTCTCTAGGTGGGAGGTGCTCCCTGTATGCCCGAAGTGGTGGATGAAGCACTTGGTTTAACTGTACTTGGTTTAAATGCCACCTATGCCTTGGTCCCATATTTAGTTGTTCAAACATATCATCGATGTCTATGGGGTATTCCTGTTGCCTCATATGGTTGAGATATGCCATCTCAGTCTCATCCTCATAGTCACTATCGGAGATCCATAGGCCTTCATTGGCTCTGACAACTATGTGTGGCATGTGAGGCTCGTTTTGTTCGAGCAAGTTGATTTGGTCCCTTCTGGGTTGTTCCACTCTCTACGGGAGGGCTGGATTCTCTTGAGGTAGCAATTGCTCGATTGGAACATTAAAGGGGAACATTGCCATGAAGTTCTCCTGATAGTCGTCAATGGGTGTCACTTGCGAGTGATTGCTATCGGACTCAAAAGGGTCCCAAGGTGCTACCTCATAATCTGACTCATCTTCAGAAGACCCCCTTGATCTTGTCCATATCCCTCTTGGAGGTTACTTCTTGAACTTTCCCCTTCCTCGATCAAAGGGGAGGGGTTGTTGAGGTCAACAAGGTTTGTTGTTAACAATGGGAGATAATCCCCCAATGTGTATGTTGTGTTGGGATTGGCATATGGATCTTGTGCCAACCCATCCCTATTGCCTAGACCTAGGCCTTGCATGGTTTCTACCAAGATGTCGAGGGGCAAAGGGTGGTTGAACCCTACTCCTGATTTATCATATGGCATCTGGTATCTCGGTTGACAAAGAACGCGCATTCCTTGTTCATATCTGCCCAATCCATATCCATGCCAATTACATTGGTTAAGGTATTTCAAGGTGAAGTCTGGGTTGGACAGATAGTCAACATTCTTAGTAAATGGCTCTTCATCCTCTTCCTCTTGTAGGTAGGGTTCAATGCCATTCTCGAGGCCCCCATATACAAAATTGGTCTGATTTGGTGGGTAGCCTAAAGGGACGATAGTGTCGATGGGGAGGCGAGGTCTCCCCATGTCTTGCATGGATTCGAGCGTGGGTGTTGCCACAATGTTCCACACTAGGTACTCCCCTAGGCCCGTATTGGCCATCTCAATGGTAATCATCGATGGTTGAGGGGGAGGGAATGGGAGTTCTCCCCGAGTCCACTCCATGTTGGGTGAACCAGGTGTCTCGACTTCCATTCGGCTGGGCACCTCTTCGGTAGAGATGGTTGAGACTAATGGTGGTACCTCCTCTAGGGGCTTCTTCCCATTGTCCTTCGATGTGGCCACCATAGGTGGCATCGTTGGTGAAGGAACAGACGATGAAGATGGGCCAGGTTGGTGAGTTGAGGGACTCAACAACGAGGATGTAGGTAGAATCAGACCCTGTGTGGATGGATTCAATTGAAAGTCCAAATGTGTCGATGGGAGGGTCGATTGTGGCATCAGCTGCACCGCATTGCAATACTTAAAGGGCTCTAAGTCCATTGGGACTACATGTACTTGCCCTTCGTATGTGTATTTGAGGCATTGATGGGCTATCGAAGGGACACACTTCATGTCCCTGATCCAAGGCCGGCCTAGCAAGATATTGTAGGCCATCTCACCCTCAAGGATGTGACACAACGTAGGAATGGTCTTTTGTCCTACTTGGATGGGTAGGACAATTGTGCCAACCATCGAGCATAACGCGTCGTTGAATGCTCGAAGAGTGTAAGTGGACGCCACAATGTGGGATGTTGGCAGCTTAAGGTGTTTTAATGCCATTGTCATGATTATGTTGTTGGATGAGCCAGTGTCCAACAACACCCTCTTGAATGGAATCCCATTGACCCATGCAATGACGTGCAGGGGTGGATCCACCATATCACCAGTCACCAGTTTTAGTTCATCTTCCCTAAAGGTTATGACTGGTTCTATGCATCGTCTCACATGTCCCACAAAATTGTTGAAAGAATTGGCTTCATGGGGTTGTAGCTCAATGGCTTTGAGTATCTCCATCAGAGCCTCCCGATGGGGCGGTGATTGTTGGATGAGCTCATAAATGGAGAGCCTAGCCGACGTGGTCCTTAAACTTTGAGTAAGTTTAGTCCGAATCGTGGCCACTGGTCTAGGTGGGGGAGGTTGTGTAGGGTGTTTTGGAGGTTGTGACGTTGATGGAACATCTCCTGTAGCTACAACGGGTGCAGCCGTGTTTGGGTATCTTTTGTTCCATGTCACGATGCTTATCATCCCTACGTACCCTTGCATGGGGCAGTTTTGTGTCACCTCGTTCACTTGTAAAGTCTTTGCCTGCGCATCATGGGCAGGCAGGGGGTCTTTGAAGACCTCCATCTGTTGGTTGCTCAGTGCTACGGGACTATCCACCATGAGCGTTTTGTTGTCTATCAAGTCCTGCACTAAGTTTTTGAATTTCCAACAAGTGGAGATTTCGTGTCCTTTCTGTCGGTGAAATCTACAATATAAGTCTTCCCTATAGCCCTTGGGTTTTGGCATGTTGGGGTCTATGGGTCAACTTTTTGACAAGTTTATCAGGTTTTCCATGAACAAGCGGTCAAACAAGGAGTCTCTAGACTCCGTGAATTGTGTGAATTGTCGCCTAGGGTGACGTTGCTGATTTTGCTCTTGTTTATGATTTTCCTTTTCATAGTTATCAAGAGGAACTGCCTGATAATTAGCCTTTGGGGGCTATGTCATTTGTGCAGGCTTTGGTATAGTTATGGCAACCTGATTGACCATGATGGGTTTCGGTTGCGTGGGCCCAATTTTAGCATTTTTGGGCCACTCTTTCTTGCGTGGCTTGGCAATCTCATCGTCTTGTATTTTGATCTCCTCAATTATCCTGGCTTGCACCAGGGCTTCTTCGAGGGTGGCATATTGCTGTAGCTACAATAGCATGGAGATCGACCTTAAGCAACTCTTTGAAAACATTTGAGTCATGTCGGCCATGGGAGGGAGGTAAGGTAGCTTTGAAAGCAATGTCCTCCACCGATTCCCATAAGCAGCCATGGTCTCCTCATCATACTACCTAAGGCTAGCTAGGTCGCTTAAGGATGCCTTCTTCTTGGTGTTGAAGGCAAAACGTTCAAGGAACGCGTCCACTAGCTGGTCTAGATTATTGATGCTATGCTTCGGCAACTGGGTAAACCAATCCGAGGTAGGGCCTACGAACATGGTTATAAACGTTCTCAGAAGCAATGCATCATTGTCCTGAATGCCAAAGCATTGACTCAGGAACCTTGTTACGTGCTCTTGGGCATCCTCATCCCCTCTAAAAATTGCCAATTGAGGCATTTTGAAGTGGTCGGGGTATGGGGGTGCTGAAACTGAAGGATGCACAGGGTGACTACGGAGCTGGCGTAAGGTGGGCTTTTGGGGCCCCAAAGTCTTGGTCTCCATAGACTCTAAGCGCTCTAGCAGTGCTTTGTATGCATCAGAGGATTTGATTTCCTCTTCTTTGGTTTGTTCTCATTGTGAATTGCGAGGAACTTGAGGCCTATGGAGGGGTAGCCGGATAGCGCCCCCCTGCCTTGGTAGGGCATTTCAGCCCGCTCTTCTTCTCACTCAAATTCCTCATAGGCTTCTTGAGGAGTTTTTGGGCATGACCTATAAACATGGATGGGTGCCCGAGGAAGGCACCCATCATTGGTTCTAGGAGTGGCCTCCCGCTCAGGTCTAGGAGGTCTTGGAGGCAATGCTTGATAAGGTCATGGAGACCTGTCTCGTACTAAGGGGTTGTGCCTCTCATAAATTTCTGTCTTATGCGTGCGAGGGGTTGGAATCCTCTCATGCATAGTGTTCTAGAGCAACTCATCTGTCTGACATTGAATGCGCTCTTTGTTAAGATGATACAGTTGCTCTAACTGTTATTGATCTTGCTCAAGCTACATGATTTGCGCTTGGTGGGCGGCATGTTTGGCAAATGCCAAGTCGATTTGTTCCACCGTCCTAGGTCTAGGAGGCCTAGATGCCTCCCCTACATATCTATCTCGGTCATGGTGATCCAAGATCTCTATGGGTCACTTTCCTCTGTCGAGGTTAGCAACATTCACCCGAGGCTCTGGCCTCAATAGGTGATCTTGATAATTAGCAGGTGCGGAGGCGCATTGCTCCCATGCTGTGTATTGCTCTTGAGGAATATACTAGTTTTCCTCGTGCTCCCTTTCGTACATGTGAAAGGGACGGGCGGAGTTGGCTCGCCCTATCTGAAGAGCCTTGCACTCTAGATTTGGCCTATTAGTTCTAACAATAATGAGGGGTGGAGGAGGGATGATATAATCATGTGGCCCCTCCTTATGAACCCTATGCTGCTCTAGCGCTTCATCGCGTGGTGGCCACTCATAATGAGTGTCTAAGGGGGCCTTCCCATGTATGTACTCCTCCTGAGAGGGTCTATGTTGAACGGGAGTGCCCCTCAAAGGGGTGCCTCTATAGTCCTGTTCTGTAGTGGTATAGTGTGGACTATGTTGTGGGTCAGGCTGCCAAGGTGGTATAACCAAGTCCTTAGGGCTATAACGGAGGTGACTTGTGCCTCCTTGCATACTTTTCGTAGCTTCTACCCGTGATTGGGCTTGGCTACGGGTATACACCATGGTGGTGGTTTTTCTAAAAAGATATGTATATTTTTATCTCCTTTACAATTTTTATGCTACACCAAACAAAAGGGGACCACACAAACAAAGAAATGATTATCTTGTTTATAGATTAAATGTGTGTCCTAGATCTGGTTCAGTGTGTTTGATTTTTGTTGTGCAAACCTTGTAAAGAAAACTTTGTTATACATGCATAATGAGGGCTCTTGTATCTCCAAAATGGTCGCCCCTTCAATATACCATTGCCAGGCCGTTATACCGAACCTCTCAATATACCCGCCCTTACGTGAGGGAAACTATTGGTACGCGAGAGCAGTAACAATAAGTGGAACATAGGCGGTACGGAAGGGGGATCACTCTATTTTTGACACCTACCATAGAAGACTTATCCTCATGCATGGGGAATCACCCCCGCTACACTTGGTCAGCTTTCATCAGGATTTACGTCTAGCAACAGTCACGATCAGGGTATATGTATGCAAAATCCAAGCCAAGGTGGTGATGAAATCCACCGTTGGTCTTGATCAAGTGTTGGGGTATTAAGACCAACTCCTTGATGTTAATCTTATTAGGTGGTGTGTGTGGTTCCTTTTAATTGTGCAAAGAAAGAAAACATACAACAAATGATGATTTTCACTAATGCAATGCTTCAAAGTACGTTTTATCTTTCAGAGACAATTAGTAGCAAAAAAGGAAATCACAAGACCTAACTAGAACTAAAACCTAGAATGAGGACTTGCCATTTGTGCAAGTATCATGCAAGCAAACCAGAGAAAAATGCATTCCTAATCAAGTTCCTTCCATTTGATTTACTCTATGTTTTTATTTTTTCTTTTCTTATTGCAAGAAGGAAAACAAACTACTTAACCTTTCTATGCAAGTGTCTGAAAATAAAGCAAAGAAAATAAAAAATTGCAGAAATAAAAAGTAGAAAAACATAGAGGATGTTCAGAAAACCTACCTCCTCTCTGTCTAAACCAGATGCCTCTGAGTTTCTGCTCAAAAAATGCATAGAGCTCTAATCATCCCGGGGTGGGATGAATAGCAGGTCTGCATTCATCATAGGGTGGGATGAATACATATTCATCCCAGGGTGGCACGAGTAGCAGTCCAATGCTCGAAGGAGTAACACCTACAAAAAAAACCACAAAATTTGGATCAAAAACTTGATCCTAATAGTAGGGGATAGGGTCCCACCATGATCACCACTAAAAGCAACGCAGAAGAATGACGTACCGATATGATGCAAACAAAATAGATATGAGATGCTAAGTCCTACGAAATGCGAAGAACAAATGCATGAAGGAAATGATGCATAAAATGAGATGTAAGAAAAAAAAGTGAAGCCTATTTTATTAATGTTGCTTTTAATCTAGTTACAATACGTCCCCCCTCTAGGGCTCAGGACATTTGATACGATTTGTTACATCAATGGATGGTACGCTTCTAGGGTCTTCCGCGTGCCCACATTCGAAATGGGCGGGCCAAAAGTTGTCGCCGCTTGTGTCCATGTGTTCATCATTCCTTGCTGCCCCTCTGGTGTTCCTAGCGGTGAGATCCTATGCATAGAAAAATAACAAATAGTTAATAGCATATGCGGATATAGAAGGAAACATGCAATCCCCAAGGCCTCCGGCTAGTGAATACATAAAATAGTAAAACGATGGTCAAAACATGTCATAATGAATTCAAAATTTGATAGAAGCATCTAGAAATCATCAGGGACACATTGCAAAAATAAAATTCAGGAAATCATGCATATATTTCTAATCGCTCCGGGGTGGGACGTTGGGGACTATCACAAAATGTGCAAAAGTGACCTCCCAAATGTCCTATCCAGAGGCCTCCAAAATTCTTACAAACTTGGGGTTAGACTAAAAGGGGAATTTTGAGATGACCCATAAGGTCAGATTTGGTATATTCTACCCATATTGTCCTGTATCTGAAGGCGCTCCCTGTAGGTTAGTAAACGCATAAAATGATAAAAACAAGGTCAAATCATGTCAGAATGCAATGAAACTTGAACAACAGCATAAGTAAATCAGATACAACATGATGCAAAAATAATAGTAAAGAAATCATGTATATATTTCTAATCACTTCGGGGTGGGGCGATTAGGACTGCAGTAGTGTGGGGCCCCTGGGATGGGACGCCCACCGTTTGGGGCTTAGTTTTGACACCAATCCAAGTGGGATGGGTCCAAAACCTCCTAGGGGGTTGTTTCAATAAATTTGGTGTGGGATTGTGGCTGATTGCTTGGGTTTTGGGTCTAGATTGCGTTCCTAGTATTCACCCGATAACCTCCCTTCCAAGAGAGAGATTAAGGATGTAGGAAGCACAAAGAGGGATGGGGGTATAATTTGGCAGCACTCCATTGCTCCAAATGCTCCAGCTCTATTCTCTTTTTGGGGTGAGAAGGCTCACCATTTTATAGACCTAAGGGTCTCCTTTGAATGCGCATGCGAGGGCACCACTTGGCTCATCATGCCTTTTTGGGGGAGAGAAGATTCCTCCCTGATTAAGGGCTCCTTGATTGAGGCCTCCATGACTGCCTCTCTGATATTTGAAATGCTCCCTCACACTCCCATGCCTTGAAGGTGGAGTTGGGTGGTGGATCTGGGCTGCCATTTGTCAAGGTTTGACTTTTTGCCCGTCAAACCTGCTAATCGTCCCACCCTGGAGCGATTGCTGCTAATCATCCCGGGGTGGGGCGAATAGGATTCTAATCATCCTAGGGTGGGACGAATAGGGAGAAAAGTGCTTAAAAGGTGCCAAACTGACCTCTGACCTTCCAAAACTGCTTTGGGAGTGGTTAGGACCACTGTTTAACCTCTGGAGGCTGCCCTAGGGGGTATGTATGCCAATTCGGTCAGTGCTTGTAGTCACATAATCGGATTGGTGTTGTTTTGGTGTCTACAGATAGTGATGGTGAATCCAAGCCTTGTAAATGATGTAGAATAAAAGCTTTCTTTTAGTTGCACTAACCCTAAGTGCTTTGGGTTTGAGACTCACCAAGTCTCAATATTTGAAGTTTTTTTTTGGTTAGTTTTTTTTCCTTTTTCTTTGCTTGTACTAACCAATTTTAGTAGCTTCTATTGATCACTATGAGTTATAGGTTTCTATGCTTTAAAAGTGTCTTTAGACACTTGATCCAAACTAGATTTTATAGCCTTTATTTCAAAGCACAAAACTAATTTCTTTTGAGAGTAATAATAGTGCAAATGAATTTAACAAATTATACTTTTAATGCACTAACAAATTACACCTTGTCACCCCAATCTACTCTCAAGAAAATTCACTTAATCAATTCACTGCAACTAATTAGGAATAATCTCAAATGAACCTTCAATATTTATTCTGTAAATTTCTTACAAGCAAGATATTAGGAGATAGTCTTCTTTTACTTTTCAAAGTAGATAATATGCTAGTTGATAGATTATTAAAATTCTGAAATCTAATCAACTCCTAATGTGCAATTGAAACTTAAAAATAATATTTCTTTTTGCACACTTGAAGACTGTAATACAAATATCTTTTTTTGTAACTTTAATCAGGATGAAGGTGCTTTAATAATTTGATAAGTAATCCACCTAATGAATCTACTTGCATCGATAGTTGCTTACCTTTTTCTAAATGCTTTTGTAGCTCATTTTTTGCTTCTATAGAGGATGTAGATCTTGGTGCCTAAGAACACCAAGTTGCTACCTTGAATAGGATCTTGCAACTCTTTGTAGATTGTTTTGAACAACTCCTTCTTCACCAATTTGATGGTCTCAAACTTTCTTTCACGAGCCTAGGATTTGGTGACTTTGATCTCCTCTTGTAATATCCTCCTACTGTAGATTTGGAGAAGTTTGTATCTCTGAAGCAGTGACCTCTTGCTATAGGAGGTAATATTCAAATCTCCTAGATTTGATAAGCATATTTTACCTTCAAGTCTTCTTGTAGAATTCTAACTTCAAGCAAGATCTTCCTCTCAAGATTCTAAATGTCTTGAGGTCTTCACTGGATTTTTATTCTACTCGAATTTGACACTCCTTGCCAAATTCTCCTCCTCTTGGGTTTTTTATCGGATGGCAACAATTATTCCAAGTCCTTCACTATCAAGGGCTTCTCCTTGGTAGTGGATTTCTCCATTGAGTTATCCTTTGATAATTTCTTCAACAAGTCTCTCCTAGAATTTTACTAGATGCTCATCAAGACCTAGTCAAGGTCTTTGATCTTACAACTTCTTCTGGTCTTCTTGGAGACCTTATCTTCAACCTTCTACTTCTGGAAGTGTTGGCATTGATATCTTCTCCTGGAACTGTGATTCTACTACTTTTGATACGAGCAGGACTCTTCTAGTCCTTGTTCCTATCCTAGAAGTTATTCAATGAGATCTCCTCCTAATGTCTTTTGCTTCAGGTACTGGATTGATTCTAAAGATATTTTTCTTCCTAACTTTCTTGTAGGAAGCTTTCCCAACTTACTGGATCACTTTTACCTGCAACAAAAATATTAGTATTAAAATCTTCTTCTAAATTAGATCCTTTCCTATAGAATATTCTTCAAGATAAAAGGTATATGAGGCCTATTTTAGTATCGAGGCTTCTATGGCCTATTATTAAATATCAAAGCTTCTATGGTTTGTTCTTCAATATCATGGATTTTATGGCATGTTATTTAATATCAAGGCTTCTATGGCTTGTTATTCAATGTAAAGGCTTATATGGCCTATTCTTCAATATCAAGGCTTCTATGGTATTTTCTTAAGGATCAAGGCTTCTTTGGATTTTTCTTCTAGATCAAGGCTTCTATGGCATTTTATTCTGTATCAAGGCTTCTATGGCATTTTATTCTTGTGAAGCTCTTCAATTTATCAATGGAGATCTCCTGTCTCCAGACTTCACCATGATTCTTTTACAAAAGTTTCTTTTGAAGTATTCTCCTCTCTACAACAACTAATCTCTGCACTATGAAGGCACTCTAAACTTTGGAAAATGAAGTTGAGGTCTCCTAGATTTTTGTTGTAGGAGGTATCCCAATCATCCGAGTATTAATTCCCTACAATAAAAGAAACTTTTAGGTAAGTATTTCTAGATATTTTAGCTTCATTGGTTGATTCATCAACCTAGTGGATCAAATGCTGAGTCCTAGTATTCACGAGTTTTCATTCAACTCTGTGGAAAGACTCTAGCCCAATGTAATATCAATATTTTTGAAACTAAGATTTTAGTCCTCACTTGTAACTCTCCCTAATTCTACCACCTAGACTCTTCTGAGAAATTTTTACAGTGACTGGTCTAATGGCACATCAGGTTCTCAAAAAACTCAAGATCAAATAATAATGGTGGTTTCCCTATAGACATATTGTGGCTTGATCTACCATAGCTCTAATACAAATTTTAGATTTTTATACCATATACATTAGGAGATACCAATAAAAATATGTAGAAAGAAATAAAATTGATCTATGAGATGACTGAAATATGCTACAAATAGAAATGGTAAAAATATTACAATAGTAGCTATGGAGGAAATGGGCACTCCATAATATATCCTACTGCTCCATGAAGGAGCTATGAGCTTATAGCTCACACACACTACCCTACTGCCTATCTACCACACACTGACTACGATGCTCCTTATGATACTCCTTGTGATGCTTTGACTTATATATCTATGGCCATTATATAGGAAGATAAGTTCCTTGTTCAACATTCTATCTTGTTGTACAATTGGACACCTTGCATATTACAGCTTGCACATTGACACTTGTGCATTTATTACATTGCATGAAGTAACTAGATAACTTCCCCATAAAGTAACATAATGTCCTAAGTATGTAGCAAGGAAGGTACATTTACATGACCCAAATAATGTAAGATGCTCTATTTCTAACAATTAGTTAGGTCCCTTCATAATAACAGCTAAGTGTGGGTCAAGTGTATATCGCTTGGCCATATTAGATGGTAGGGAATATAAATAACCTATCAATATAGTGCACTTAAAAATATATTATGATTGAATCTACATGTTTGCCTACTCATGTGCTTGACTACATCGTTGATTGCATGCATGATTGCCTATACAATATTTTTGCTTGCTTTCATGTGCCTAACTGCAAGTTTACTTATGTCTACCTATTCATACCATAAATTCATGAGGGGGCATCCTACAATGAAGATATGATGATCCTAGATAGAAAATAATATCACTTACATTGCATTTATGGTAGGTCACTAAGCTAGTGAACCTCCTCAATGAATCCCAAAAATCCTTTCTTAGCCTCTTGATCTTTTGAACTCTAGAAAGGAAGTTGAGGTCTTGATGACATAATATCTATAAAGCATTCACTAGTTATAAGCATGACTACAAATATCTTCTCCTATTTCATCAATATCTTTTATCATAACATCTCCTAGTTCATATTTACACCAAACAAAAGTAGGTGATATAATTATTTGATGACTCGCAAGTGCTTAAATTTTTTTAGAAAGCATCCAATAGCATGGGATAATTTTGTCAAATATTTTCCCCCATGTAAGGATCTATCAAAAATTCTAATTTCATAAATATTTCAATATGTTCATTGAAGATTGTTTCTCAAACATCATACTCATCAATTTGTGATTCATTCTTATACCCAAATAGAAGGTGGAATAGAATCATTCAAATAATTTTGTCAAATATTTTCCCCCATGTAAGGATCTATCAAAAATTCTAATTTCATCAATATTTCAATATGTTCATTGAATATTGTTTCTCAAACATCATACTCATCAATTTGTGATTCATTCTTATACCCAAATAGAAGGTGGAATAGAATCATTCAATGTTTGGCAAGTGTTAGAATCCCAATACACCTAAAAAGAAAGATATTATTCTATCAAACCTTCTTCCTCGATATAAGGGTCTATCACAAATTTAAAAATAACAAACACAACTTCATCAACTATCAAATTTATCATTATACCTAAAATGGTTGAATAAAATAGGATTACTCAATACCTGATAAGTGTTCAAAAAACCTAACATTATTGGATAATTATATCATATATTTTACCTTGATATAAGTCTCAATCAACACCATCATATAACCTCATTATTTTACTAAACCAGGGCAATATGATGAGGTATAATCATTGATAACCCTATATCATCAATCTTCAATCCCAACCATCAAATCCATTTGTTTGAAAGCTTTCTAAATCATCAATAATCTTAAATACATGATGGATTTTATTGCATGATTCTGTATAATTGTATGATGCATATATATATATATATATATATATATATATATAGTTTACTTGTTCATGTATCACGTCTTTATGGGTTGAAAGATGAGAATTATTCCTTGATTCATTTAAAATATTTATAAGGAATAATTCCCATGTTCCCTCCCATAAAGCCTTGAGATTGTTGTCAATTGCATGGTTGCTTGAGCATTTACAATCAAAGGACTCTACAATAAATCGATGATGAAAACTAGCCAGGTTAGTTCATATGCATTATACTTACACTAGGTCACTGATGCTAAGCAGATACCCACATTTAGGATTTTGGTTTGCTTCTTATGCATTGTCTGTCTTAATTCATGAGGATGTACTTATTAAATTTTATATTATACTAGGAATCATGTGCTAGCAGACTTTGATTTCTTTTAGATTGTTCATCTTGCATAGCATAGCTTTTTGAGGAGGGGATAGTGAGGGTTATTCTTTGTTTGATGAATTTCACTCCTCAATACATAAAATTAACAAAGGGTAACCTTCTTGTTGTTTTCCTTTCTAAAAAAAACTTAACTCAAAGCTTTTGAGGATTGGAGAATGAGAATTATTTTATGCTTAGATAGTTTTCATATACATAGGCATGCAACTTTGAAAATATTTACAAGGAATAATTTTTGTTCTCCTCTTTCACTTAGAAGCATTGAGCCATTGATCATATGCTATATTTTGCATAATTATTACTATCATTACTACTTACCCGCATTTATGTATTGACTATTTGTGCATGTAGAAATCAAGGGATTATGTGATGATGATGACCATTGGTTAGGATAGCATATGCTTGCATTGCATTCACACTAGGTATCTAATGCTAGCAAATCCATGCCCTTAGGATCATATGCATATTTTGCATCTTCCACCAATATTTATTTAGTAGGATCTACTTGTTTGCACTTTAGTATGATTGAGCATCACATATCGATTTACTTCATTGGATTTATCCCCTGCAATAGATTTAATAAAGATTAGTATATATCATAATACAATGTTACTTGTTAGGCTATTGTGCATGAAAAAAATCAATATTTAAATCACCCTAATTCTATTTAATTTCCTTAAACACTCATTTTTTGTTGATGGCTTGTTTGTTAAAATTGGTATAACCTAGTTATACTCACAAAAAAATATACCATGAAAGGGAATAAAATAGACAGTCGTTAGGATGCAATAAAGAATCCAAGATACACATACAATTATAGACCTTGGATCTTGAATTCTATTAGCAAATAAATGAAATGCACATTGATTTCCATGATTGCATCCTTGCATTAGTTGTTTGATCTACAAATTTTTGTGTGTATGCGTTAACAATAAAGAGAACTAGGATAAATACAAGCTTAATGCAGTGGTAAGGGCTTTGGCATCTCTTAGAGAGGTCTAAGTTCAAACCCCACTCAGTATGAGGGTACCAGGACCCCTCATAAAAGCTTGTGTAAACTCATTGAAAAAAATAAATATTTCAAACATTGTAAGCTTATTGTAGTGGTAATGGGTTTGGCCTCTCTTTAAGAGGTCTAAGGTTCAAAATCCATTCAGTATAAGAGGATCAAGACCCTCAAAAAAACCTGTGTAAATTCATAAAAAAAAATTGTAAGCTTATGGTAGTGGTAAGGCCTTTGGCCTCGCTTTGAGAGGTCCAAGGTTCAAACCCCACTTAGTATGATGGGATCAAGACCCCTCATAAAAATCTATGTAAACTCATTAAAAAATAAAAATAACTAGGATTGTTTTTACCATTGATTAGCATGTGATATACATATGCCTATTAGTGGTCAAGATCAGTCCATAGTTCTAAAAAATAATAAACTAGCATGCTTTTATTCCCTAAAAGGACTCATCAATCTTGTTAGTCCAAAACCTATCCCCTACTTGCCAAATGATATCAATCCCTAAGTCAAAGGAATGGATGACTTTTACCTTCTTATAAATCCATAATTAAATTCAAATTTCTTGATTCCAAGCCTCTTATTAGCATCCACCAAGTACTGAGTGGAGCATACTTAATTTCCTTACAATCCCTAATAAAGGCCTAAAGCAATGAAACTTTTTTTTTGGCTAGATAATAAGGGGTTGTACTCGGGTCCCCCACCCTTGAAAAATTACAACTCTCTTATTTAGAGCTTGAGATTTTATAAATAGATACACTTTTCATCTCAATTCATATGCTATAGCTAGAAACCTACATCATTTTACATAAAATGCCTGAATTCTTGATTTTCATTTTCTAGATATTTTCAATTTTCTATATGAATAAAAATATTCTAGAATTCAACATCCTTCTTGACATTTTTCTATAGCAGCCTTCACAATACCAAAAATTTAACTCTACTATTTATGCATTGCATCTTAGTAGAGTAATATTTCCAAAACATTGTACTATAATAGTCCATTTTACCAAATCTAGATTGCTAGTTTCCTTCTAAAGCAATGAAACTTAAGACATTTATATCCTATATATTTATGGATGTATGGAAAAGATAATACCACCTCCCTAAGATTCAACATAACATCTTGAAAAATTATTTATGAAAACAAGTTGGATGACAAAAATCCTACGATATCAATATCACTTAAGGCAATGTCTCGTATCAACATTTTATCAAAAAGTTAGTATTCAAATAAACCCTAAAAGTGGGGCATTAACATTAGCAAAATGGACATAAACTGTCCAAATCCAACAAAATGGACATAAACTGTCTAATCCAATAATAAGGACATAAATTGTCCAACTTAGCAAAATGAACATAAATTATTCATATCCAACAAAATAGATATAAATTGTCCAAAATATTTGTATTATATGGACATAAACTATCCAAGGATATTTGTATTATATGGACATAAATTGTCTAAAATATTTGTATTATACGGACATAGACTATCCAAAAAGCACTATATCATATACAAACATAACCTTTCCAAAGCATTATGGGACAAATATTGTCTAAAATGTCAAAAAGGAATTAACTACCTACAAATGCAATAATTTTTTTTAGCACTTATAATTTAACCAGGATAGAAGATCCATTGCTTAGTAGCAAGTAAAAATATTTTAAAGGATATAAACTATCCTATGACATGGACTTCCTAAAAATGCTACCAGTCATAGTCGCCTAAGCACTTGTATATTTATTTGGCTAAGAGGCCATCACTTAGGGTCTATTGATGCCAAAAATAAATAAACATCAGTTTGTAAAGCACTATTAAATTAGTCTTCCAAATTGATAAACATAATGTAAATAGCTTGTTTAAAAGAGTTGTCATGTATGGGTGCTAGAACTAATCCTTATCTTTCACAAACAAAATAAATTTGTGAAAAATAATTCTCCCAATTTTTATCCATGGTAAATCATGCTAAGGATTTTCATCAACATATTTTAATACAACACACATTTTGAATTTGAAAATCAAGTCATACTCAAATCTAGTCATTTTTACAAATGACTAGCATTAATGCAACTAATCATTTTTTTTTCAATTAAATTTAACATTGATATCATACTCTAAATAAATTCTAGATACCTTCATCAACTTCCATTTAATCAGTCATACCTCTATTTCTCATCATTATTCGGTAGAAATTCATGTTGAAAATTATACCAAATTTTTGTCCAATCTTTTGATACATATAATTTTTCAAATCAAATTAATTTATCAAAAATTCTAAATCAACTCCAAAATCAAATTTGTATCCACACAGATACACCATATCTATCATAAAAAATATTCATTGTATCACACTATCTATTGGATCGTCCATATAATTAATATAAATTTTACACATCAACTCAACACACAATATAACACAACCATGAATCAATAATAATCTGTTATATATATATATATATATATATATATATATATATATATATATATATATATTTTTTTTTTTATATATATATTTTTTTTTATTATATATATATATATATATATATATATATATTATCTTGGTGCATCATAATCAATAAAAATATGTACTCTTAGACTCTATCATCTAGCTGAGGCACCTCATAAAAAAATTAGTGCTCTTACACCACTCATTGTAACCAAAATCATACACTAAGCACAAAATTGGCCCTATGTCTCTAAAATTCTATTAGTTGGTCAAGAAGGAAATTGAACTAACTACTGGAAGGGTCATGTCACCAATATCATCCTAAAGTGGGAACAATATCGAGTCCTCAAGGGAGAAGGTTGCATTTGGTTTGAAGGAATAGATGCATAGTAAAGCAATCTATAGGGAGTGCTCCTCACTACCCCTATTGTATACTGAGATTGAAGAAAGATTATCTAATTAAATAAACATCTAATGAATATATCACTACTCCCAATAACTATTGTGGTTACCCTAGCTATGACATTTTCCCTCTCAATATTTAATGTATCCCTCTTTATCATTACCCATTCCCTCTCAGCCTAGGTTTGATCTCTCTCTGTGATAG
The DNA here is from genome assembly GCA_028583015.1 of Wollemia nobilis. Lineage (NCBI taxonomy): Eukaryota > Viridiplantae > Streptophyta > Pinopsida > Araucariales > Araucariaceae > Wollemia > Wollemia nobilis. The sequence continues at coordinate 5,735,295 of JAQPPZ010000710.1, read as the reverse complement.
CATATTTTATTTACAAGAGAACTATATCTTGTGCTACTATTGCCTACTCCAACTATTCCTAGATAAGCTCTATATTTCTCCTCATCGCATACCTATCCTACTATGATGCCTCCTCTATTGTCTTGTTTCTACTTGCCATAGTATTGAGAGTTGTAGCAAGAGGGGGCACAATCAATGCCCATGATGATGTAGATCCATATCTAGGTATCCATCGTAGTATCTCCTATGCCATATAGACATGATGATGAGCCATCCTACTCAATATTGAACCCATTCATGGCTACCCCATCACTAGTGTGACCCACACTAGAAAAATCTATCAGTACCACTAAAGATAGCCTAGACCTATCCTTGTGTCATATATATAGGTATCTATGATGGTAGGATCATCTATATCCTCCTTAGAAAAACCCTTAGGATTTAGAAGGCCACCAAATATTCTCCATTTCTCTTAATTCACACATTGAAACCATAATGCTTTCATCACTAGGATCCCCTAAATAAGGCCAAACTACCTCAAAATCCTATCCAAACAATAGAGCTCAAACTCTCCATGAGCTCCTTGTAACCACCTAATCTAATTAGATGTCATCCTCATCCCATCCTAGATGCCCTCTCCATGGGTGCCATACCACTTGATCTGGTTGCAAGTCATCAATGATCTATCATGCTACCATCATCACTCCTTGAAAAGCTCTCCTATCAATATCATAGGCACAATCCCACCTAAAGTCTATTAAAATCTATGGGTTAACTGGATCTATAGGTAGTCCAATTGATCATATAATAGCTAATTGATACCATACCCAAGCCTATAAGAGTGTACAACAAACCAAACTCTTCACATCCTTGTAGGTAAAAAGTTGGAGAGTCTGTATAATCTATGCAAAATAAAGGGACCCCATGTAAATTGCACTTGATCATATCTCATGCAAACAATAATCTTGCCCCACCTCCAATGCAATAATATCTTATTGGTATCTCCAACCAACAAGCCTAATAATACAACACATAATAGCGTTGTCAGTCAATCTAGTAACATGGTTTGATACATGAAATTGATATCAATGTTGTACCATCTCAATTGGAACTATGGACCACTAGTAAATCCTTGGATGACCCATGTCTAATCATGGATCATCTATATTTGGGCACCTCAAATAGGTGCTTGGAGGATCCTCTAGACATCCTCCAATGTCATGGACATCTCCCCTATTTTCAAAATGAAGGTGACATACTCTAAGTGCCACCTCTCTGCCAAAGTGGTCAATAGTGCATGGTCCAACTCAATATTGGGCATTGTCACTAGATACCCTGACACACCACATATAAAATTGATTGGTTTATCAATGTCATCATCACTATTGTTGACCGTAAGGTACATGAATGTTGATCTCAACAATCTAAAACATCCAGTACCTATATAGACATCCAAAGCAAAACATAGTTAGATATATCTATAAAAATAAACCTTTCTTTTGATCAATTTTCCATGTAGTGAATTCATTAACCTACTAAAAATAGCAAATATGCCACCTCTTTGGAAAATTTAACATGGTGTGTTCATGCCACATGGAGTGAATACGTCGGTTGTAGTGTCATGATCATAAAAAACAAAAATAAATAAATAAAGTAATAGATGGAAAAAATCCATACCTATCCTTGGGCTCCACCTAGACCTACCCATCACATACTAGCTTTGATTTGTGTTTTGGATATTTTTGATGTGCCATTTTACAAAGCCATATATTTTCTCTTTGCATGCAATGAAAATGACTTCTACATGTGTCTCTTTACCCCATTTTATCATATCTGGGTAAATTTGTGCTATCATTGACTTCTTACCCAACATATTTAAGTTTCTTCAAGACCCCATTTTGTCCCTCAAAAAACTCTAGGGGGCACCCAAGATGGGGGAAAAACTAGTCTAAACTTTCTTTGATCATGACAAGAAAATTATCCAATAAACCCCTATAAAAATTTTACTTCTCCTGCAAATAATCCCTTGATTCATTTTTCCCTCTATCAATCAATTAAAATCTAGTAATCATATCTCTTTAAAAGTTGGAGGTATCTATAACTATTTTTATATATTTATTAGTTTTAAATTCATAAAAAAGAAGAAAAATATAGATACTTAAAATCAAACCATATAAACTTAAATCAATTGTTGACATAAAACCACAAAAAATTAATTCAACCATAACAATTGACTCAACCTTAGAGTTTGCAGTCAAAATCCAATGGTAGCAAATTTGTCATCTTAGACCGATTTCACATGAAAATGAATAATATTTTTAGTTTGTGTATTCACATCCAGTCCAAATTTTCTATCTCCTTGCTAGATTTGATCTCTAATGGTCAAATTCAAGAATATGTTGAGTTAGCAAATATTTTGACAAGCAAAAACTATTGGAAATTTGAGCATATTAGGTTGTCATTGATGTCAAAATGGCATGGGCTATGAAAGCACGACAAGGAAAAGTTTGAAGGAAAAGACTAATATTATAATATTTTAATATTATAATATCCGGCCAACAGGGCCTTTCAAAAAGAAAAAAGGAAAAAAGAAGTTAAAAGAAATAATATTATAATGATTTGCATTATAATATATGGGACAAAGGTTAAAATATTCATTAAATGGTGGCAAAGGTTAGCCTTAAGAAAAGGCCCAAAGAATTTTGATATTTAAATTATAATATTTAAACTCATTGAATTTAAATTATTATAATTAAAATATAATATAAATCAAAAGCCAAAGTTGGATTTTAAATGAGTCGACGTCACAATGTAACTCAAAGCACATATAAATATTCAAAGGTTTTGCATTGGTAAAGTCATATTATCTCATAAATTAAATCTCCTTTGCATGCGCTCGATTAACTTTCGAAAGGGAGAAGAAGACAAAGGTCTGCGCTAATTTTGAGGTAGACGTTGTGGTGTAAAAGGAAATGATGACAGACTTAGATTCATATGGGATAGCTAGTGTAGATGGCATTTGAGGCTTGGCTAAGGCATTCGTGGAGGTTGGTCTCAATTTTGAATCCCACACAGTTTGGTTTTTGTGAAGGAGGAAAGAGCTTTTCATTTTCGATGAACTTTGTGAGAAGCAGACATTGTATAGGCAAGAGTGTACCTTGGTTCTCATGTGGGCGCATAGTGCATGCGGTAGCCTAGCTTTGGCTAGGGTGTTGTGGTGGCTAAGGTCACGGTTTCGATTTTGGTGGTGGTTGTTGATGTTCGTGCAAACATTTTTATGACGTGGGCCAATTATTAAGGTATGCAATTTTTGAGTTAAATCTGCCAAAGGTTTTTGAAAATGAAAATTATTTTGAGGCTACGTTATATTGAAAGGGCCAAGTGTGGAATTGTTTAGGGAGTCATAAGGTGTGTTAATTAAATATTTTATTTTGGGTGCTTAGGAAATAAATAAAGTATTGGAGATTATAAGGTGTAAACAAGGAATTTTATTTTTGATGTGTGTTGAATATTATTTTGAAAGTGAAGGAGTAATAAGGTGTACAAAGTTAAAAATTCCTTTTTATATGTGCATTAATTTAAAAGGGGTATAATTTGATTTTATGCTTTTAAAGGAGTGATAAGGTGTATTTGTGACTTGAAATTTTATTATATTTCTTGTATGGTGAAATATTTGTTGAGGTGAATATTCTTGTGGATATTTTGAGATAGACTATTGCTATCTAACCTAGAATTGGCAAAAGGATTTGGTTGTAAGTAAAATAGGTTTTGAAGACATATCTCCATCAAAGCAAAAAGGTATGGGCACATCATCTTTTGTTTGAAGTGTTTGTTGGAATGAATGTTGTGAAATATAAGGTGGAGTGAAAAGGATTGTTTGATAAGCATTGTTGGAAATATTTGAGTGAGTTTTTATATGCTTCATTGGTGAATGTTTAGAGAACATTTGAGATAGAGATTGAGAATTATTTGAGTTAGGGTTTGAGACCCACATTGTGCTTTTTGTTTGAAGAAGTATGGAAACACTTGTTTAGGGTTTGTGAGAAAGTTGTGTTTCATTGATTGAATGATTGAGTGAAACTTCTTGAGCATTGGTTTTGAGTGATATTGAAAGTGAATGTGCAAACATTAGAAATCATATTTGTGAAAGTGATAGACTTAATGATTGAGTAGAACATATTGAGTTTTTGATAGAGTACATCATTCTATATATGTTCTAGAGGTTAAACAAATTCTAAATAGAATATGTCTAAACTGCTTCAAGTTAAAGGAATTACTTTGAATATTAGATAAAGCACTTGATAGCATTGTGTGCAATATTTGAGATTGATTGAGCATATCTTGTGAGTTATTTTGAGCATGTGTTAGGGAAGATTTGAGCAAGTCTTGGTGAAGACTTGAAGGTATATTTGAGCAAGTCTTGGTGAAGACTTGAAGGTAGGTTTGAGCAAGTCTTGGTGAAGACTTGAAGGTAGATTTGAGCAAGTCTTGGTGAAGACTTGAAGATAGATTTGAGCAAGTCTTGTGAAGACTTGAGACAACATTGAGAGCAGGTTTGATTTGTTCAAGATTTGTGTTAAGGCTTGGGGTAGATCTAAGCAGAGTTGATCAAGCTTTGTGTTAAGGCTTGGGGATAGATTTGAGATAGAGATTTATGAGCAGATTTGTGAGCAGAGTTAGAGCATATTTGTACTACACTTGGGATAGAGTTTGGTGTAGATCTGAGATAGAGTTGAGAGCAAGATTTGGAGGTGATAGAGTAGAGGACAACAGTATCCAGTGGATAGAGATCCATTAGCCAAGGTAGTGAGGATAGAGGTCTTAAGTGGATAGAGATCCATTAGCCAAAGTAGTGGGGGTAGAAGTCTTCTAGAAGATCATTAGCCAGAGAAGAGGGGAAAGAGTTCTCCTATGGATAGAGATCCATGAACCAGAGCAAGGGGAAAGAGTTCTCCTATGGAGTGTGATCCATGAACCAGATGGGAAGATAGAGTTCTTCTGTAGAGAGAGATCCATGAACTAGTTGAGGAGATAGAGGTCTCCTAGATCAAGTTCCACGAACCAGAGAAAAGGGGAAAGAGTTCTCCTATGGAGAGAGATCCACAAATCAGAACATAGGGGATTGGTGTCTCCTTTGGATAGAGGTCCATAAATATTGTAATAGGGAATTGATTTCCAAGAGATTTATTGAGAAAATTTTAGTAGAAATATTTTCTCCGTGGAGTAGCCCACATTGGGTGAACCACGTTAAATTGGTGTCTCTATTGTGTGTGATGATTTGTGCATTGCTTTGATTACTGCTATTGATATTACCATTGATAATATTGGATAATACTATTTGGGAAAGAAAAGTGAAAGTTGATCTTATATTGTTCACCCCCCTCTCAGTATAAGCTTGTGTTCTTCAATTGGTATCAGAGCGGGTTCCTTCGAAAGAGTTTAACAACTTGAAGGAAAAGTATACAGGAACATAGATGACATCTCAGAGTGGATCTTCAGAAAATAAGGCACCATTGTTCGATGGGAATAATTATGCTTTCTAGAGCATAAGAATGAAGACTTACTTGATGGCACAAGGATATGAGACATGGAAAATAGTTGAGGATGGATACACACCTCCAACTAGTCCTCCTATAGATAAATATGGTAAGCTCCTACATTTGTATAATGCAAAGGTAATGAATACAATATTAAGTGGTTTACATGAAGCAGAGTTTGTAAAAGTTATGCATTATGAATCAACAAAGGAAATTTGGGATAAACTGAAGCAAACATATGAGGGAGACAAAAAGGTCAAAATGGAAAAATTACAAAATCACAAAAAGACATTTGAAGACTTGAAGATGAAAGAAGAGGAAGACATTGCTGCATACTTACTTTGTGTGGATGAGGTTGTTAACACCATGCGAGGACTTGGATTTAAAATAGAAGAATTCGATGTTGCTCAAAAGGTTTTAAGGTCACTCCCTATGAGGTATAATGGAAAGGTTTCAACCATAGAAGAAACAAGAGATATTGAAACTTTGACTATGGATGAGTTACATGGAACTCTCACAACTTATGAGATGAGAATAGTAAATGATCCTATTCCCAAGAAAGAGGTAGCCTTCAAAGTAGCAAAGAAGACAAAAGATAAGAAGCCAGATTCAAGTGATGAGTCATCCAGTGATGAAGAAGTAAACTATGGCAGAAGGAACAAGGACTCAAGAAAGCACAAAGGTACAAAAATAGTTAAGTGTTTCAATTGTGGTAAATATGGTCACTATGCATCTAACTTTCCAGAAGCTGGAAGTAGTAGTAGTGAAGAGAAACAAGATCATAAGAGAAAGGAAGCAAGAAAATCCAGGTATGAAAAGAAAAATAGGTATGGACAAAACAAGCATGAAAAGAAGTTTTTCAGAGGAATAAGAAGAGTTTTTATGTGAACAAGATAAGCAAGGTTTCAAGTGATAGTGATGAAATATCCTCAGATAGTGAAGAAGAAGAAATTCTCTTTTTGGCAATATAAGATGAAGGAAGTGATCCTGTTGAAGATAAATTTGAAAAATATGAAGATGCTCTCGAAGACAAAGAAGTAGAGAAAGAATCAAAAAATGAAGAGGAAGGAGTAGTAGATCTAGAAGTTGAACTTATTTATGCTCTAAAAGAATTGAAAAATGTCAAAAAGCAGAATTCAAGATTCAAGGCTCAATTTCAAGAATGTGATGAAGAGAAAGGAAATCTTATACAAGATCTGACAAACTCAATAGCTAAGACAAGGATATTTAAAGAAAAGTTAGAAGCAAAAGTCTTAGAATGTGAGAGATTAGAACAAGAAGTAGTTTCTCTAAGGAAGGAAATGGAAGAGTCTAAAGACAAGCTACATAGGTTTTGGAAAAGTTCAAAGACTGTGGATAAGATTATCAATGCACAAAGACCTTCATCTAACAAAACAAGACTTGGTTTTGAAGAAAGACAAGAGAAACAAGAAGAAGGATCAAGCTCAAGATCCAAAGAGGAAGAAGCTTCAGAAGAAGAGAGTAAAGGAGAAAGTGAGACTTATGTGAATAGAAGTTTCACCAAGAAAGGAAACAATGCATAAAAAAGGAACAGGGAACATCATAGGGAAGAAAGGACTAAGAGACCAATGGGTCCAAGGAAATATTTCTTCAAAGGACATTGTTTCTCATGTAACAAGTTTGGTCACAAGGCTATGCATTGTAAGACTCATGGAAAGAAGGAGTATGATATTACTAAGAGGAACTTCAAAGATGGATATTTCTTTCAAGGGTATTGCTACTCTTGTAATCAATTTGGTCATAAAGCAATTCACTACAGGGTTCATGACAGAAATAGGTATGGCTTCACCAGGAGGAACTTCAAGACATTTGCACCTTCAAGGAACCACAAAATTAAGTGTTATAAGTGCAATAATGTTGGGAATATGGCCAAGTGGTGCAGAATAGAGTTTCTAGAGCTTCCAGAGACAAGCAAGAACAAGGATACTCAAAGGAACCAAAAGGGTATGTTGAGAAAGAAGGTTGACAAAGGAAAAGAGCATTGTATGCTAGGAGTAATTTTACTCCCACCCCAAAATTAATCACCTCAAGGAGAGGAGGTGGGGAGGGGGCTAAGCTAAGAGTCTTATATTTAGCCCCAAAGGAGTCCCTTTGCCATTGATGACAAAGGGGGAGAGATTTGAGTTAGGGGAGAGCATTCAGTCAGGAGGAGCAGTTTCTTAGGGGGAGCATATTTGAAATCAAGTGTTTTGGAAAGTGGTTGCCATCAATGACAAAGGGGGAGATTGTTGGAAATTTGAGAATATTAGGTTGTCATTGATGTCAAAATGGCATGGGCTATGAAAGCACGACAAGGAAAATTTTGAAGGCCAAGTTTGAAGACTATGTGCAAAAAGAGAGCAAGTGAAAATACTAATATTATAATATTTTAATATTATAATATCCGGCCAACAGGGCCTTTCAAAAGGAAAAGAAAGCAAGTTTAAAATAAATAATATTATAATGATTTGCATTATAATATATGGGACAAAGGTTAAAATATTCATTAAATGGTGGCAAAGGTTAGCCTTAAGAAAAGGCCCAAAAAGAATTTTGATATTTAAATTATAATATTTAAATTCATTGAATTTAAATTATTATAATTAAAATATAATATAAATCAAAAGCCAAAGTTGGATTTTAAATGAGCCGACGTCACAATGTAACTCGAAGCACATATAAATATACAAAGTTTTTACATTGGTAAAGTTATCTTATCCCACAAATTAAATCTCCTTCGCATGCGCTCGATTAAATTTCAAAAGGGAGAAGAAGACAAAGGTCTACGCTAATTTTGAGGTAGACGTTGTGGTGTAAAAGGAAACGATGACAGACTTAGATTCATTCGGGTTGGCTAGCACAAATGACAGTTGAGGCTTGGCTAAGGTATTCGTGGAGGTTGGTCTCGGTTTTGAATCCCACGCAGTTTGGTTTTTGTGAAGGAGGAAAGAGCTTTTCGTTTTTGGTGAACTTTGTGAGAAGCAAATATTGTATAGGCAAGAGTGTACCTTGGTTCTCGTGTGAGCGCATAGTGCAGGTGGTAGCCTAGCTTTGGCTAGGGTGTTGTGGTGGCTAAGGTCATAGTTTCAATTTTGGTGGTGGTTGTTGATGTTTGTGCAAATATTTTTATGACGTGGGCCAATTATTAAGGTATGCAATTTTTGAGTTAAATTTGCCAAAGGTTTTTGAAAACAAAAATTGTTTTGAAGCTACGTTATATTGAAAGGGCCAAGTGTGGAATTATTTAGGGAGTCATAAGGTGTGTTAATTAAATATTTTATTTTGGGTGCTTAGGAAATAAATCAAGTATTGGATATTATAAGGTGTAAACAAGGAACTTTATTTTTTGATGTGTGTTGAATATTATTTTGAAAGTGAAGGAGTAATAAGGTGTACAAAGTGAAAAATTCCTTTTTATATGTGCATTAATTTAAAAGGGGTATAATTTGATTTTATGCTTTCAAAGAAGGAGTGATAAGGTGTATTTGTGACTTGACATTTTATTATATTTCTTGTATGGTGAAATATTTGTTGAGGTGAATATTCTTGTGGAGATTTTGAGATAGATTGTTGCTATCTAACCTAGAATTGGCAAAAGGATTTGGTTGTAAGTAAAACAGGTTTTGAAGACATATCTCCATCAAAGAAAAAAGGTATGGGCACATCATCTTTTGTTTGAAATGTTTGTTGAATGAATGTTGTGAAATATAAGGTGGAGTGAAAAGGATTGTTTGATAAGCATTGTTGGAAATATTTGAGTGAGTTTTTATATGCTTCATTGTTGAATGTTTAGAGAACATTTGAGATAGAGATTGAAGATTATTTGAGTTAGGGTTTGAGACCCACATTGTGCTTTTTTTTTGAAGAAGTATGGAAACACTTGTTTAGGGTTTGTGAGCAAGTTGTGTTTCATTGATTGAATGATTAAGTGAAACTTCTTGAGCATTGGTTTTGAGTGATATTGAAAGTGAGTGTGCAAACATTAGAAATTAGATTTGTGAAAGTGACATAATTAATGATTGAGTAGAACATATTTATTTTTTGATAGAGTACATAATTCTCTATATGTTCCAGATGTTAAATGAATTCTGAATAGAATATGTCTAAATTGCTTCAAGTTAAAGGAATTACTTTGAATATTAGACAAAGCACTTGATAGCATTGTGTGCAATATTTGAGATTGATTGAGCATATCTTGTGAGTTATTTTGAGCATGTGTTAGGGCAGATTTGAGTAAGTCTTGGTGAAGACTTGAAGGCATATTTGAGCAAGTCTTGGTGAAGACTTGAAGGTAAATTTGAGCAAGTCTTGGTGAAGACTTGAAGGCAAATTTGAGCAAGTCTTGGTGAAGACTTGAAGATAGATTTGAGTAAGTCTTGTGAAGACTTGAGACAACATTGAGAGCATGTTTGATTTGTTCAAGCTTTGTGTTAAGGCTTGGGGTAGATCTAAGAAGAGTTAATCAAGCTTTGTGTTAAGGCTTGGGGATAGATTTGAGATAGAGATTTGTGAGCAGATTTGTGAGCAAATTTGTGAGCAGAGTTAGAGTAGATTTGTACTACACTTGGGATATAGTTTGGTGTAGATATGAGATAGAGTTAAGAGTAAGATTTGGAGGTGATAGAGCAGAGGATAATAGTCTCCAGTGGATAGAGATCCATTAGCTAGGGTAGTGAGGATAGAGGTATTTAGTGGATAGAGATCCATTAGCTAGAGCAGTGGGGGTAGAAGTATTCTAGAAGATCATCAGCTAGAGCAGAGGGGAAAGAGTTCTCCTATGGATAGAGATCCACGAACCAGAGCAAGGGGAAAGAGTTCTCCTATGGAGTGTTGTTGGTTCGTATTTCATACACACCTCGTGAATAATGAGCATAAAATACCGATAACACTTATATGGGATAAATCCCACTCACTTTAGGATCTTGCTGGTTATCCAAGGTGTGAGTTACAGAGTTGGGTCGAATGTCTATTCACTCTTTTTTGCTTTTGGAATAGTTTCAAGTGGACTATCTGGTACCTTACAATGGGCTCGACCTTTGTTCAATAATGTTTAGCGATTGTTATATTTGTTGACTATCGGATTTACAATGAGTTCTTTGATATAGCTCTTTATGTTTTAGCAGATTAAATAAAATACAAATTTGAAAGAAAATAAAAATGAATCATTTAACGGTGGAACAGAGAGATTAGGGTAGGGCAAAAAAGAGAAGATTATCTAACTTAGCTGTAAAATCAAAACTACCAATTTTAGTTATACTATTTAGCTTCACAATAAAACCAATCAAAGAGGAAGGTGTCCAACTTTCTAAGATCACCTTCTACTAAGAGCATAAGATGGAAATAACATAAATATGAAAGAAAATCATAAATAGAAGGGAAGTCGGTGTCAACTGGCATCTCTCACCAGTAGCTTAACTCGCACAGTGAGGATAGAGCAATTAGAACAGACCCGAACCTTAAATCTCTAACTTTCCCTAGCATATAACAAACAGAATGAAGCCTAGCAGCATATTCAATCTTGATAACACAGATTTACAACCAAAATAAATAGAACTTTAGTGAGATGAAAATAGAAGAAGATGCACTTATCAAAATATGAAAGAGATTAGGCTCCTGGCCACGCTATCATAGAAGAATGATTTCACACCAACCCCAGGTCCAGAACAAAGCATTCAAACAATATTTGCAAGAAATTGCTAAAATGTCTTTTATTCCAAGTTTTCGCATCTAGACTTTACATTCAAGAGAAGTATATATAGACTCAGGACAGACCCTGATATTTTCAAAATATATTCTTCCAAATATCTAAATCTTATCATAAAAAATCCCACCGTCGAGGCTTTACAATATAAGGTATTTTATATAGAGTTTTGATAAACCCTAATCACTCTAAAAATCTTCGTGTGGATCTTGCCATAAGTGGACAAGATAAGACTTGGTTTTATCCTCATCAAATGGGCATCGAGTGTAAATGTATCTTTATCCTTCGATAAGCTGTCAGAGCATCTCATTAACTCCTCTACAACATCTGGATGAGTCACTAACTTATGAGGCCTTCCATCTTCGCACAACTGTCTTTGTTTGGTTCGAGTCGAGATTCTCTGTCCGCAATTACTTTTGCCATTATGCAACTGTCGGATCTGCTTCTGCAAAAAGAAAAGCAAAGGTTAGATTTTTAATGTTTTTCATTTTACTTAATTTATTTGGACTGTGTTTGAAAAGCTTCCACTTCCTTTTGGATAGGTGATGAAAAATTTAAAGAACGGCCAAATTTTGCAAAATGAATATAAGTCCAAACATGTCGCGATATCGCGACATTTTCCTCAAGTTACTTCTTCCTTGCTTGTGCCTTCCAAAAATGGAACATGTCACGAAATCATGACATTTCCTTCACTTTGTCTCTTTTCAGCTTCCACCCTCATGAAAATGGAACATGTCACGAAATCGCGACATTTCCTTCACTTCGCTTCTTTCAGCTTTCGCCCTCGCGAAAATGGAACATGTCACGAAATCGTGACATTTCCTTCACTTTGTCTCTTTTCAGCTTCCATCCTCATGAAAATGGAACATGTTGCGAAATCGTGACATTTCCTTCACTTCGTCTCTTTTCAGCTTCCACCCTCGCGAAAATGGAACATGTCGCGAAATCACGACATTTCCTCCACTTAGATTTTTTTGGCTTTGCCCTTCGCGAAAATGGAACATGTCATGAAATCACGACATTTCCTTCACTTGGCTTCTGCCTTCACTTCTTCCTCACGAAAATGGAACATGTCGCGAAATCGTGACATTTCCTCCACTTAGTCTCTTCCAACCTTTCTTCCTCGTGAAAATGGAACATGTCGCGAAATTGTGACATTTCTTTCACTTCACCTCTTCCAAGCTTTTCCCTCGCGAAAATGGAACATGTCGTGAAATCGTGACATTTCCTTCACTTGGCTTCTTTCAGCTTTCACCATCGCAAAAATGGACTTTAAAAGTTTTTAGGGTACAATTAAATTTGAGCGAAAGTCCGACAAGTCCGAAAATGGAACATGTCGCGATATCGCGACATTTCCTACAAGTCATTGCTTCCAAGGTTTTGCCTTCGCGAAAATGAGACATGTCCGAAAATGGAACATGTCACGATATCGTGACATTTCCCTCAAGCTTTTCTTCCTAGCTTGTATCCTCACGAAAATGAGACAAGTCCGAAAATGGAACATGTCGCGATATCGCGACATTTCCCTCAAGCTTTTCTTCCTTCACTTTGCAAATTCTCCAAAAAATGTAGGTTGATTCCAATGACTTTGTCCATTTGTATTTTGCATTTTTACACATTGGTGAAGGATCTTCCTTACTCATAAATGATTTTAACATTTGAAAAATGAATTTTAAATTGCTTGAGAATGATCAGCTTCACATGGTGTAGAAAAATGATGAAAATTCAAAGTGCTCAGAATTTGATGAAACTTTACAAGTATCTAAAAAAGCCCAAAGGGTATCCCAATCTGCAAACAAAACTTAAAAATTCATCATGGATTAAGAGAAAATGCATTTAGAAGTTTGCTAGGCCAGAAATAGAAACTGCTATTTCTAAATTGAAATCCATGCCATATGCAAATCTACTTGGTCACTTTGATGTAGGCAAAGTTTGAAAAAGGATGCAAGCAAAATTTGGAATTAAAACCCAAAAAACATCAAGAGGGTCCCTGTGGAACAAATGAAAATTAAACATTTTCAAAGGATGGAATTTCATTTTTTAGTGGGGGTGTGTTGCTTCTCAACAAGTGTGATCTACGAACCAGTTGGGAAGATAGAGTTCTTTTGTGGAGAGAGATCTACGAACCAATTGATAATATAGAGGTCTCCTAGATCATGTTCCATAAACCATAGGAAATGGGAAAGAGTTCTCCTATGGAGAGAGATCCACAAATCATAACATAGGGGATTAGTGTCTCCTTTGGATAGAGGTCCATAAAAATTGTAATAGGGAATTTATTTCCAAGATATTTTTTGAGAAAATTTTAGTAGAAAGTTTTTTTTTGTGGAGTAGCCCACATTGGGTGAACCACGTTAAATTGGTGTCTCTATTGTGTGTGATGATTTATGCATTACTTTGATTACTACTATTAATATTGTCATTGATAATATTGGATGATATTTTTTGGAAAAGAGAAGTGAAAGTTGATCTTATACTATTCACCCCCCCTCTCTGTATAAGATTGTGTTCTTAAAAAACTTAAATTTTACCTACAGTAGCTAGGCAAGACATAAATCAATTTTTCCTACCCCTTTGCCATTGTAGGCAATCAAAAAGTAGGGAGGAAGGTAGCTAACTTTCCTCCACCTTCCTCCACCTACCCAAATTGGCCTTAACTAAAGGGGTAGTTTATTGTAGGAAAACCCATTAGTAATTTAGATCCTAATTAGAAACCGATTAAACTATAATTAGAAACCAGTAAAATTCTAATCTCCTCCCTTCTAGGGAACTCTTAAGAGGGATAAGTTCTATAATTTGATCCCTTAGGGTGGAACTTAGCATAGATGGAAGTTTTATGCACTAAAAATCTATCAAACTTTTATATTACAATCATGTGACGAAGTGCTACAAAAATTTGACCATAAAAACATCTTCAAGCAAGGGGACATCTCATGTTGTCCACTAGAATTCAATGATATCATCTCTTCTTATTTAATTTTGATAATTATTTTATGGTTAACATTTTTATCATTTAACTATTTTGTATGCATTTTTCCTTCTTTTTGTCTTTGTCTAACCTTTTTACATGGTCAAGTATTTTGGTTTATTTTGTAGATGTATTAAGAAGTCTATAGGTATGAAATCACATTTAGGTTCTAAAAATACCAATGCAAAAGGATTTGCAATCTAAATCAATATATCATTTTTGTTTTTCTACAATACTACACAAATTCACCACCTATACTTGAATTAGACAGTGTATTCACTATAGGCACATAGAGCCCAAGTATAACATTTGATATTATTTTTGTCAATCTAGTATCTAAAATGAATATGCTACATGTGACTGTTATAAGTAGCATATTCATTACTATTGGGCAAGCAAATGACATAGTCACCAAAGGCTACTCAACATGTGGAACAAAATAGTTTTGTTCCCTCTTGAAAAGGAAGTTTGATTCCCCCAAGGTTTGAGTAAGCCAGGTCTTGGCTGATTGGGATGAACTCAGAGGTTGTTGTATGCTATTCCACCAAGGGGTCAATATTTTTTATTCTCTAGTTAATTCTCTAGCTTTCCTATCAATAATTGTAGCTCAAAATTGATTGCCTAGGGGATTACTCTATTATAAAGTGATAATTGCAATTAAATCTAAACAAAGTTGGATCAAAATTGATTTTTAAAATGAAAGTTTTTAATATTCATTCTAACCATAGCAACTTGAGTGATATGGAAGTAAGCATAGAAAACTGCAGTGTAAACTTTACTGCTTGGAAAATGAAATAAAGTGTGATTAAATCTACACAAAGTTGGATCAAAATTTACTTTCAAAATGAAATATTTTTGGATTCATTCCAACTATAGCAACCAACATTGAAGTGACATGGAAGTACGTATAGAAAACTGCAGTTTAAACTCTAATGCTTGGAAAATAAAAAAAAACCGTAATTAAATCTAAACAAAGTTGTATTTGATAATACAAAATTGAAATCTATCTAGATCCATTTCAAAATATAGCAATAAAATTAGAAAAAGTGTAGTTTAAACTGACCTGACTAAAAAATAAAATAAACTATTCCTAATCTACCAGATGTTCCAAAAAAAGAGCAAAATTTTAGGGTTAAAGGAAATAAAATCAAATCAAATAAAAAGTGTATTGCCCTAAGATTTTTATCTTGATCCTTTAAAGTAGAAAATTTCTCTAAAAAGAACCAATCTATATTCGACCAACATTCACACAACCTAAAATGGTACAATATTCTAGAGAGCTAAGACTATGAAGCAACTGAATACAACCACCATCAACATGCGCAGATTGGATACAATAAACTCCAAAGTCTTGAATTGCATAAGATAATATTGAAGCACTTTTACAAATTTACCATTTAGGAGGATTACAAACATAGAACTCAACTCAATACAATGCTTGGTTCAGAAACCAATGAACTACAAAGAGCCTAAAAAAAATCCTAAAATATGCTAAAGTGTTGAATTTTTGAAGACTCTTATTTATACAAGTATGGTCATATCTTGCCATTACATTTGCAGTTAAAATCAATTACTCTCACATTATGCTTCACAAAAAATCCATTTAAATTAGGTATGGTGAAATACTTTTTGTAGTTATAAAGCATTAAAATGCCTCCACCAAGTTCCTCTTTTAAAGAATATAATCCTCCATAAATCCACTTTTGCAAATATGATAGCACATTGAGGATCATGCTCCCACAAATATCTTCTTTATAACATGTAGAATCAATTTCATGGAAATGTGTGATAATTAATTCCATTAGAACTCCACTATCCTACAAAATAATTTTTTTTGGTAGATAAGATACTATAGCATTAATACCGGGTTTTACAGGTTAACCCAAAACCTTTTACAAAAATCAGCCCAGGGTTGTTGATGAACATATCCTTACTAAGGATCCAATAAATGTAAAATCTACATGCCGCCAAAGCCATTACATTTGGTAAGGCACATTATAAAAAAGAAACTTCCCATACAACATTTTGGGTATCCCTCGAGAAAACACACATGCATCATAATTACAAAAAAGAAACAGACACAGATCCCTTCCTTGAGACAATGGAGAAATAAAAAGCTGCAGACACACATAGCAGAGTACTGAAAAAACTCCCACAAGCTCTGTATTGATAGTTACTCTTAATAATTCTTTGGTAATTGCTTTCTTCCATATATGACATGCTTTGGTACCACATACTATCTTGGCCAATCAGCCTTGGAGAAGTGAACCTGTTGGCTAGATTTATGGCGGTGGCTGTCTGGTGGTCCACATGGCTTTGGTTCGAAGTCTTATATTGTTGTTTCTTTCCTTCATTATGATTATAAACCAACCTCAAATTACTAATATGACTAATAGCCATGTTATCTGACATGTGACTATCCCCATTAGTCTTTGTGGTATTTCCAAGAAGCATCCCGAAGACTGACAGCTCGGATAATTTTTATTGTGAGTCCAATTCAAAAAAGGGATGGGAATACTCATAGCCTTCGAACTTACAATGCCTTCCCTATTGGTAAATTCGACTATCATTCTTGACATTCTTGTTGAATAAGCTCCTCTACTTCACTCGAGATACCGTGTTACCATTTGAAAAGTCTGTCACCATCGACACCCAAATTGGCCAGCTTATCAGCAATTTTGTTAGCTTCCTAAAAGACATGTTGGGCTTTTCTATCCTGTCTTCCCTGGAAAAGGATCCTATCCTCTTCAACAATTGTTTTAATCCTCAAAGGAGGTGTTTTACAATTATTAAGGAGATTTATAACATGCATAGAGTCTCCTTCTACGATCAAATTGCCTTCTAAGTATTGAGTCATTTGAAGGCCTCCCCACATAGATCTAGCTTCAACTTCATTGTTCGTCCTTGTTCCCAAATATTCAAAAAATATAAGCATCATATTCCCATTATGATCTCGCACAACGCCACCAACGCCTGCTCTTCCAGGATTGCCCTTAGATGCTCCATAAAAATTAAGCTTAAACCAACCAGTAGGAAGTGGAGACCACTTAACATTGGCTCTGGGGTTGACTAACATAAGCACAAACTCATCTAACAAGGTTAAGCTTAAATATTGAGCGATCGTGGTCTCCTGTAGATGAGGTTTACAACTATCAAAAGGGATAAGGTTTATATTCTCGTTGGCAAAGGTTATGATCCTCGTAATGATAGTTTGATGATCATGGATAGAATAATTAAATACTCTATGGTTCCTTTCTAACCACACCTGCCAAAGAAAGTGATTGAGACAAATTTTCCACATGTATCTAAGTCTTTGGCATGAAAAGGGGCAAGGCCACTGGATGAACAAATCAAGTATGGTGGATGGCTTAACCCATGAAATATTGAAGGCCTAAAAAACCCCACTTAGGACAGTCAAGGAAAAAGGACACTCAAGGAAAATGTGATAAATGGTCTCCCAATTAGCCTTGCACAGATAACAATGATTAGTGATACAAATACCTTTACGCATCATATTATCAATGGTTAGAATTCTTCCTTGGATAACCAACCATGAAAAGACTGCAATTTTTGGAATTAATTTTTTTATCCAAACTAAGTCCTTTTGGAGGACAAAATCCTCGTCATCAAGCAAAAGCTTGTAAGCTGATTTAATAGTGAACTGCCCATTTTTCGTAGGAGCCATGTCACTTGATATTACTTGGGTATCATGGGGATAAAAATTTTCTCGAGAATATTATAAAGATCATTTGATTCCACTTGAAATCCCTAAATTCTTATTTATTTCCACTTCATTCTACCTCTGTCCTCAACCATATAATCAGACTTTTTTGCCAATGAGTTCTTCTGTGATATCTTTGATTCGTGCTAAGTTAGGATATTGCATCAGTGGTTCATCCTTAGCCCTCCTGTCATTCCAATAATTTATCCTCTCACCATTGCCTAAAACCCATCTTAAACTTTTTTTGATGATTTCCTTACAATTAAGAATTGCTTTCCAAAAAGTAGAACCTCTGATTGGAACTTAGTCACTTAGAAATTCCATATTTTGAAGATACTTTCATTTGATGATAGTTGTCCATTCATTTTCTTCACCAAAAATGAGACGCCATGCCTGCTTAGCTAGTAAAGCTAAATTTATATGAGCAATTATCCTCAAACCTAAACCCCCATTTTCCCTAGGTCTGCACACTTTGGTCCATCCTACAAGGTGTATCCTTTTTTTCTCCTCTGATCCAGTCCATAAAAATTCTTTTTGGAGTTTCTCAATTTTTTGGAAAACCTTCACAAGGGCTTTGAAAATGGAGATGAAATAGACTGGAATGCTCTGAAGAGAGGCCTTAGTGAGGGTCAGCTTTCCTGCTTGAGATAGAAGATGACCTTTCCATACAACAAGTTTTTTTTGAATTCTTTCAATAACCTTGTCCCACATTGACTCTCTCAGGGAATCAATGAAAAGAGGGAGACCAAGATACGAAGTGGGGAGGTTTGCTATATCACACCCTAAAATTTTTGCAATCCTTCCTTACCTCTGAATGGGGGTGTTCAATAAATATAACTTGCTTTTACTAAAATTAACTTTCTGACTAGTAGCGTCCTCGTAGAGTTGTAGGATGTATTTAATTATTTTGGCCTCAACCACCGATGCCTTAGTCAATATAAGGGTATCATCAATGAATTGTTGGTGAGAAATAGCCCTAGTGAGAGATGTTGCCCTGATTCCTAATATTAGCCTTGAACTACAAGAATTTTTTATGGTTCTGCCTGAAGCTTCTACCACAATGATGAATAACATGGGGCTGATAGGGTCCCCCTGCCAAATTCCTCTGCGACTTTGAAAGTAACCAGCAGTTGTTCCATTAACTAGAATCGAGAACCATGCTTTAGAAATACATTATTTGATCAAATTAACGCATTGGTGGTGAAAATAAAAATTAATGAGGACAAAAATCAGAAAGTCCCAATTTAGCCTATCAAATGCTTTGTTCATATCAAGCTTGAGGGCAAAAATAGACCTGTTAGTCTTATGAGCAGAGTGTAGAGCTTCATGAACTGTGATAAATCCATCCAAGATTGACCTACCCTGGACAAAGCTTCCCTGGCATGGATCTATGATGCGGGGCAGAATATCTCTCATTCTATTTACAATGTCTTTAGTTAGGATCTTGTAAGAAACATTGCACAAAATGATTGGCCTGAAGTCAGCCATAGATTCAAGGGTTTGCTTCTTAGGAATTAAAGAAATAAAAGTAGAGTTTATACCTTTTGGGATATGATTGCTTGCTTGGAATTCTATGACAGCAGAAATTACATCCTCACTTATGATGTCCCAAAAAGCTTGATAAAAATGAGGGGGAAAGTTGCAAGACCCCAGGGCTTTTTCTGGCTCCATGCTAAACAAGGCTTCCTTAATTTTCTCATTAGAAAAGGGAGCTAGAAGCTTAAGATTTATATCCTCATTTATTATTCTAGGAATGAATTGCAAGAGAATATCTTTGGCCTCCTCATTGCACTACGATTCCTGACTAAGGATAGAATTGAAAAAAGTTACTGCCTCCTTTCTAATTTTTGTTAAGTCTTGAGTAATAGAACCATCTAATTTAAAAAAAAAAATTATCTTGTTATTGCTTTTGTTTCTAAGCATGGTGACGTGAAAAAACTTGGAATTTGAATCTCCATATTTCAACCAAAGAGCCCTTGATTTTTGCCTCCAATATATTTCCTCACAGGCCAAAATGTTATGAAACTCTGCTAGTTTTGTTCGTTCCTCCTGCCTAGTAGTTTCATCAACATCACCATGTTGGATCCTCTGATCAATTATCTTCAAAATTTCAACAACCTATTTTTTATTTTCAAAGAGGTTTCCAAATACCTCTTTGTTCCAAGTTTGAAGTTTTTCCTTAACAAACTTTAATTTGCCAGTAAGTTTAAAAGTTGCACTACCCCTGATAGGCTGCTACCACCACTGACTTAAGTTATATCTGAAACTGGAATGTTTGATCCATATATATTGAAATCTAAAAGGTTTCTTGAAGGACAGATAGTTAGCGATCTCCAACAAAATGGAATTATGATCATAGGTAATTTTAGGAAGGGCTTGTAAGGTAGAATCACCAAACAAAGTTGTAGCCTCCTTTGATAGAAAAAACCTATCAAGCATTTCTTGAATGCGATGACACCCTATCCATCGATTTATCCAAGTATAATTTGCTCCTCTAAGTTTTACATCCATCAACATGTTGGAGTTCACAAAGTCATTGAACTCATCCATGCTCCTGATAGGTGGTTCATTTTCACCCATTTTGTCTGAAGGGTAAAGAGGAGTGTTAAAATCCCCAGCTAGAATCCAGGGGACATTATGGAAGATTTCACTTAGATTGCCTAAGTACTCCCACAATAGAGCTCTCCCTTGAATTGAAGTCGGGGCATAAATATTTGAAAGGATCCATGACCTGTTGTTGTTTATTTCCTTAAATAAAACACTAAGAACCCTATCATATTTATGAATAATGGTGCATTATACTATCCGAGGATCCCACAAAGTCATAAGGCCTCCAGATGCTCCTCTGGCTGATTTTCAAACCATCTCCCCTTGATTATAGATTTATTTTGCTATTTTTTTAACTGAATCTCATCATTTTTTGTTTCTTGCAACATGATAATAGTTGGATTCACTTGATTTCTTATTGTACTGACTTCCCTGTGTTTGGGCAGGCCATTGAGGCATCTCACATTCCATGAGAGGAACTTCATTTATATTTTTTGGGATTTCTTCCTCTCCCCCTCCCTTGAGGGGTTTTTCCTAATTTGTTGTCTTTAGAACCCGGAATAACCTGTTGAAACAAGGTTCTCTATTTTCCATTGGGAATGTCATTATTAGTTTTAATTTATTGATGCTCAAAATTTGACATTCTCCCTCTTATTTTTTCACTGCCAAAATCTATAGGAGACTTCACAATGCTCCTGGTTTGTTTAGGACTAAACTGAGGGGAGGTAATTTGTTGCAGAATCGGACTGCCATATTCCTTAGTCTAAAGATTTTCACATATCTCCACCCCTACATCCAAATATTCTCCTTTTTTCTTGTATTCCCCTGGTTTGCGGGACGACCCCTTAGTAGGATTCACTTGGATCCTAGTGATGATGTTAGGGAGATGAGATTTTTTATTTTCCAATGCCTCAACTTTCTTCCTAAGTTCTTCAACATTAGGGTTTGGCTTTGGGATGCCCACTGGGCTTGAAGTATTTCTAGCATTGGGGTTTAAGGATCCTGACTTCGATGTGGATTCTAGAGATCGTGCATTAGGGTTTGGATTTGTGATGCCCACGGGGCTTACAGTAATTTCAGCATTAGGGTTTGAGGATCCTGCAAAATAACTTATTAGAGTAATAAGTAATTCATTCATTAACCTTAGTCATGCTTGTTGGCATAAAATAATTCATTAAATCATTAAAAAAAATCACATGTGATCTTTAAAATGAAACTTTGCAGTTCATAAAATTAATATACCCAGGAAAACTAAGTTCTTATTGGTCAGTAAACTGCAAAATAGTTTGCTCATTCTTAAAGTTTTATGCCTAGAAAACAAATATTGCCACCATTGATTCATTGTTAGAAAAATCCTTTTCAAATGCAATTCAATGGATCATGTAGTTTTACAAGTTGAATCCACCAAAGAATTTAATGCAATCAATAATAAGGTAAACCAAATTTATACCAAAAATCCAAAAAATTTAAGTGGGGTCCCTAATTGGAGTGAGTTGTGCTATGCAACAAAAAATGATATCTTTGCTGGAAAATGCTCCTGAGCATTTTGGGATGAAGAACCCTCCCTAAACCTAGTGAAACATTTGATTAGAAAAAATCAACAGACTAATATATATTCATAGCTAGAGTTAGACAAATCTTGCTCAAAATAATGCTCCATTCTACCTTAGCTCCAAATGTGTGTAACTACATTCATTCATATTTTTGAATCAATCAAAACTTCACCAATTAAGCTTGAAAATATGTTATTTTAGATCACTATTTATTTAAATTTACCTTGACATTGCTCCACAACCATGCAGACATCTATAGCCCCATTGGAGATGTCCTTAATCCCTCTCAAGACCTTGCTCTACTGGCAGCCAAGCGTCTATAGCCTTGATAGAGATTATTTGAATCACCCAAAATACTTGACTTTATACTTCTTCTTTTTTATATATTGCAATTTCATAAGTGTGCCTTGATTTGGGGATTGATAAGGCTAATAATAGAGTGTATAAATTCATTTTGGCCTAACCATCAAGCTCAAAAGGTTACATTTATATGACTCAAGAACTTTCCTAAGGTGTTTGAAATATAGAGCTTCAAAATTACTTTGCAATACCTCAATTTCAATCTACTTTGGCTCTAAGATAATGGATAGACACCAATAGTTTGATTGTACCAATCATTAATTCCACTAAGCTTCAAAACAAACTCTTTCATTCCCACTTTGCATTAGAACACTTCTAGCTTAGAATAACTAAAAGCCAATTGCATATGAACAAACCATCCCAAGTGAGGGAAAAAGACAAACAATCATAAAAGCATTCCAAAAATTATCAAACTCAAGTAACACTGCAAGGTAATAAATTGCATAAAATAATAGTCTTTTCCATTCATTTGTGAAATACATGTTTGTTGCCCTTGATTTTATTGAAACCTGCAATCAACTTGGAGAGCTTATAACTTTTGGCTTACAACTCTGTTTGTCATGTATCATACACCATTGGGAAGGTTACTTTGCGTAGAATCTACCTAAATAGTTTCATTTAATTTTGAGTAGTTTTGGTGCCTACTCCTCAATTCTTGACTGTCTTATGTTGTTGCACTTTTTTTTTTGTAATTTTTTTGCTGCAATTTTTTGTTTCTTTTTGCTGAGTTTTTTGCTGCAATTTTTTTTGCCGAGTTTTTTACTGCAATTTTTTTTGTTGAGTTTTTGGTGCAAATTTTTTTTGCTGAGTTTTTGCTGTAGTTTTTTTTTCTGAGATTTTTTTGCTCCATTTTTTTTTTGCTGAGTTTTTGGTGCAATTTTTTTTGCTAAATTTTTGCTACAATTTTTTTTGCTAAGTTTTTTGCTACAATTTTTTATTAATAAGTTTTTGGTTTAAATAATTTAATATCATAGTATAAATTAGAAACATACTCAAAACTGAGGGGATGAAGGTAGTAAGCCAAACAAATTTAAATTGAAAATAGCATAAATGCATTAAGGAAATTAAAACAAAACCAACTAATCATAATCAAATCAAGCAAATCACACCAAAATTACTATTTACAAGGTAGGATTGAAATACTCTTTAGGGATGAAAGTAATGCTTGAGAAACTTTCCATTCACAGGTAATGGAACATCCTTTCTAGTTAGACTCTTGATTATGAAGGTATTCTCTCTTAAAATTTCATATATTTGAAAGGAACCTAACCAAAGGTTATCAAACTTCTCATGGTCTCCTTTCTTTTCATGGGCTTTGTCCCATAGTAAAGTTAAGTCAACAATTCTAAAAGCTTTTACCTTGGTCCTCTTGTCAAACCACATTTTGATGGCTCCTTAGTGTTTGCTAAGGTGTTAGAGGGCATCCTCTCTCTTATCATCTAGGCTCATCAAGTTTGTTAGCCTTGTTTCAATTTTATCCTCCTCTAGGAAATATTACATAAAATACAATGTCAAAATCTTCAAGTTGGTAGGGAAAATGGAATCTTGGCCATAAACTAAGTGGTAGGGATATGTGCCTATGGAAGACTTTACCATTGTATTATCTTCCCACAAAGCATACTTTAGTTTTTTATTCCAATCTCTAGGGTTCTTCTCTAAAATTTTCTTGATTATGGTTGTCAAGTTCTTGTTAGTGGACTCAGCTAGACCATTTCCTTAGGGATAGTAATTTGAAAAAAAATTAGAGTCACTTTATTATCATAGGCCCACTCAACAAACTTGATGGAAGAGAAATCAAAACCATCACTAACTAAAGCATATGGAATTCCAAATCTAGTAATGATGCGCTCTTCAAGAAATTGAATAAATACCTTTGTGGTGTAGTTCTTTGTGGATTGAGCTTCAGTCCAATGAGTGTAGTAGTTTGTGGTAGTTAGGATGTAATTTTGGTTGGTTAAAGAATTAGGGTTTATGACTCCTATGAAATCTAATCCCCATTAATAAAATGGATGAGCTTCAAAGATTGGTTGTAAAGGTATGACAATGTTCCTTTTTTTATTGGTAGATACTTGGCATATATGATATGACCTAACATGTGTATGAGAATATATAAATAAATTAGGCCAATAATATACTACCCTTAAGATTTGATATGATGTGGCATTCCCTAAACCATGTTCGGTCCCATATCTTCCATGGAAATATTCAAGAACTTAAGCAACCTCATTCTTGCTTAAACATCTCAAGTAAATATCTTCATTATTTTTCCTATACAAGATACCAACTTTAATCATAAAATTTGTTCTCTTAATATGAAGTGCTCTCCTTTATATAATAATTAAATGGTTGTGATAATTACCATTTAAAAAATAATAATAAAATCTTTATACCATTCATCACTTGTTATTTCCTCCATAGAATATTGTTGGCATGAAATCCTATGATCAATCTTAGCCAAAGTTTGAGATAGCCCTTGTCCTTGAACAATTTTCATAGGGTGAATATCTAAGTCAAATTCCTGCAAAGTAGACATCCATTTTCCTCTCCTCTCACCCAACTCATTTTGCATGAGCATTCACTTCACATCTAGGTCAAGGACTACAACAAATAATTTTATGGGTATTTCATCTCCATTTTCCTATATTTGAGTTAAAAATCCTATAGTTGAATGCTCAGATGCAAATAAATATATATAAAATGGCATAGTGTATTTAGGACTAATTAGAATAGGAGAATTCACAATTGCCTTCTTTATTTATTGAAAGGTAGTTTGAGCCTCTTCAAACCATGTAAGCTTAGCATATTTCTTTAGCATAACATTCAAAGGTCAAATTATTTCTATGAATCCAAAATTAAACTTCCTCAAAAAATTAATTTTCTCGAAGAAAGACCTTAATTTATTTTTGCTTCCTGGAAGGGAAATCCTTTGAATGGCCTCAATCCTATCTGGATCAACAAAGATACCAACATTAGAGATAATGTCCTAAGAGATTCCTTTTAGTTACTATAAAAATGTATTTCTTAGGATTAAAAGAAATTCCATGCCTTCTACATCTTTGAAACACTTTTATCAAATTCTCGACATGATTCTATGAGACCTTTAAATGCAATGTCCATGGCTCTTTAAAAATTTGCTCTTGCATTAATCAATTCAAATGGTATTCTTCTATAGCCAAACGTTCCTCAATTATTTATGAATGCGTTTTTGAGCCTATTCTTAGGATCTATCATGATCTGATTGTACCTTGAGTAGCCATCTTAAAAGGACATCATTTGAGAGCCATTTATAATTTATAATATCTCATCCAATGCGGGTAGGAGATAATTGTCTTTCTTAGAAGCCTTATTAAAGTTTCTAAAGTCAATGCAAAGGTGTATCTCCCCATTTTTTTCCTGATAGGAACCATATTAGCAACCCATATGGAATATCTTATTGAAAAATGATATGTGCTACCAATAATTTGTATATTTCTTTGAAAATAAGAGGTTTCAATAAAGGATTTTTTGGTCTCTATTTTTTACCTAAATAGTGTAAACTCCTAAAATGTGTTATCTTGAGGAGACTCCTAAAAAGCCTCCTTTTCAACCCATAAAACCCACTTTTATTAACTTCAAGGCTAAATCCATGGGTTTCTCTAATAATAGGTAATTTTATATAAAAATCTTCATAATTGGTGTAACCATATTGACCTAAGACAATCAAGTATTCCCCACCATATTGATCTGAAATGATCGTGTAAAATCCAAATAAAAAAATAAAATCAAAATCAAATGCAAGTAATCTGTCTATCAGTGGCTGCACATAGGTCGAAATACTATGCCTACCTTTGTTTCGACCATCAATCACCTGCAGTCACACCTTCCGACAAAAAATTAGTTAGTTTTAGTTAATTTCCTCCTTCCTTCCCTCACCTTCCTCCTACCAAGAAGCCTATAAATTGGCATCCCCCTCCTCTACAAAAAAATAAAAATGAATCAAATTTTATGCAACGAAGTGCTACCAAGAATCTACCAGGCCCTCTTTCTACAAATAAAATATTATTGGATTGTCACCAAGGATTCAAAATTGAACCTACTATATTTCTCACATAAGCTCTCCTCTCTATCCCATTGGTCTTTGACACCCATTTCATTGGCAATCGATTATCAAAATCCTTTGCATGTTGCTCTGAACTCTGCCTAGACCTGGTCACACTAATTCGTAAACCTACGATAGAAACCATATCACTCAAAATGGTCTGCAGACCAATTTGTCTTGATCAAATATAGTCACTATAAATCAACCAAGTGACAAGTTTTATTTGCATTCTATCTTAGATCTATCAATTTTTCATTCATTCTTTAGTTTAGATCTTTTATATTCCATGTGTTTATCTGTTTTATGTTTTCTTACATATTTTTAGGTCATATACGGGTCCAAATTTTGTGGATCTTGCATATGCTACTGATTCGTTGTTGTACCATTTGTGTTCAGGTGATAGGACTTGAGGACAGTGAAAGACTCCAGGTCTGATCCTACATGGCGGTCGCAAAGAAAACTCGCTCTCCAAATGATGTGCTGGCATAGAAAGATATAGATTGCACCAAGAGATACTCCTTAAGAGGGGAATCGGACCCCTTTCTTACCTTTGTATCATTTTGTAGTATCCTCTCAAGAGGATTATCTTGTAATGCAAAGTTGTATCAAAATATTTATATATAAAATCTATTTTTATAGCTTTAGCAAATTTTTCAATGTATGGTATAATTTTTTATCATTCAAATGGCGATCATGGTGGGACCAAGTCCCTTTTTTTCAACATATTTTTGTTTGCTATATCTACAATATTGACTAATTTTCGTTTATTCTTGTGATTCCAAGTTGCAAGATTAACCATCTCTACTTGAGACGTTTCCAGTTTTGAAACCATCTCTACCCAAGATAGTCCCTATTTTGAAATTGTCTCCCCTAATATGATCAGTAATCAAAGACCCAAATTAATTGCATATCCACCCTTCAACATCAAATTTTGTGTATCTTATCATGGTTAGGATCATTTTCTTTTTTCCTTTTCATTTTTCATGTTCTTGAAAATAAAAGAGCAAAAATAGAATGTAATTTTGCATCATTGAGGTGATTTTGTGCTCCTTGTTTTAAATGTTTATAATAAAATTGAATCACACACTCACACTACATTTAAACATTGACAAGTTGGATTTCATCACCAAATTTTTGATAATAATCGCACGATGTGGGCCTTCATATCCCACCACGGATTGGCCCCCTAAAAGTTATAGTATCCCCCACAAGTGGTTTTTTAGACTTCATAATTGAGAAGCTTATTAATCTTGGGTATGTTACAAAGTGGGTTAGGTTTAAACGCCCTTTAACCATGGGACTTAATAATTAGTGGAACGTAATTGTCATTTTTATCCAAGCCCGCTCGAGGGTGAAGTGAAAGCTTGACTAGGAAAGTAGCATGATTTAGATAGTGCAGCCCCTTCTTGGGGGGTATTTTATTATTCCTATAAGGATACCTATCATCTATCTATCATCATAGGAAGCTATTTTAAATTATTTATTTCACATTCCTCGATAGGGATTGTGCACAAACTACCTTTTTATGTAGCATTCATTCCATATTATCTAGTAATTTTAGGAATAGAATTTCAAAAAACACACCAAAAATACAAAATAAAGTAAAAATAAAAATAAAAAATAAAATAAAATATCCCACAAGCAACAACACCATTAACGATAAAACCATATTTCTTGGTTTCTTTGTTTGTATAGTTTAGAAAGTGCTCAAACAAAAAAAAGACCAATCGAGCACAAACATATAGAACACCCACATCCATCCTCTAAATTATCACTATCCATCATGATCCTTTTACCTAGCTTATGGTTTTTACATGCAATCAAGCTCAAACATGAGAAAACACCCCCAACCTACCACAAAGAGTCATGGATCATTTCCAACCAGATCAACAAGGTAGCTTGCCTAATGCACCCTCTCACCAAGAACTTGGCCCACCTGAGTGGCAATGTGTCCAATATGATGAAAATCACCTACTATCCCACTGACCCCAACATGCCAGACATCACTATTTTGGATCTACCCACATTTCTTGTTAATCATGATATCAACTATCTAAACCTTGCCACTCTGCATGCCCTCTATAAGGATACTTTTGTATTAAATCACCTAAGAGGTAGTTACCATACATTTATATTCCACATCATCCTACATATCCACTGCATTAAGAACATGTGTACACAACACACCAAAATAGGGATGCTCAAGCTACCATAGTTGAGTGCCCAGGGTTGAACCATGAATATGATTATGTGGACACATACGTCGGCTAAAATCATAACAAATATTCCATATATGCTCATGCATTGAGGACTTTTAATCCTAGTCATCCCTCTACTTATGATAAATAACCTACTCAAGTTTGTTACACTTCTATGCCACCTAGCTATGTGAAACCAATTATTCACCCCCAATATCAGGTTAATGTGGCCTTGTGTGGTCCTAAAAAATAAATTGTCAATCCTTTTAGGGTTTGTGCATAATTCTCACCTATTCACATCATCGGTACACATGGACCACCCTCATATAGTCAAGCAGACCAATCACTTTCATTAGACATCCAAGCCAATCCTTGGTCACCAACAACATTTACAACAAATAATCCACCAACCTCCACCCATGCCTATGCATCAAATTCAACAAATCCAACATCATCAAGGGTACCCAATACAACATCACAATCTCCCACCTTGCCCAAATTAAAATCTTCCACTATATACCCAAATCCATTTCACCGCAAATGACACAGGCCATCACCCACTCATTACCAAGAACCACCTCTACCTAATAATATCAACCATCCCCTTATCATTAGGAGTATGAAGCCTATGAAGAACTTCAACCAAAGTACTAAAAAAAATTCATACATGTCTTGATTTACTATATGGAAAAATTCTTGTTGATAACACACATCCACCACCTCATCAACATCAAAATCAAATATGAGCGATCAACATAATTTTACCATAAGCCTATCAATTGATGATCGATCACATCAACTTCTTGGAGAAATAAGCCTTTGGGGTGGGATATCAAAAACCCACCATATAACAACTTAGTAATCAACCCATTCACTCATATGTTCCCTCACCTCCATATCCACCCCATTTTGAGATACCTAAATTGGACAAATTCAAAGTTGAAGAGGATGCATAAGAACATGTGATCATGTTCATAAATGTTTACTTTTGCCTTTAGGATAATCACCCCCTAATGCTTAGAATGTGGTAAGACCCCAAGATCTTACTATAAAATTATTAACAAATTAATGTAAATGTAATCGCAGGCCACTCAAAGGGGGCTCCTTTGTAATCGCTTTGCCGCTATAGGGGGCTCCCTACTTAGAATCTATGCTTATTATTCTTCTTCTTGGATGCTTTGATATGGATGGCCAACCTAATATATATATCTACCCTAAAGCTACGTTGGTGAAGAGACATGATGGTTCACATATGAAGAGACGTGATGGTTCATTTTATGAAGGGTTATGATGGTTCACTTTATAAGTTAATAATATAATAATTTAATGATTAATAATACTAACTAATACTAACTAATAATGTTAGGATTGAGGATCATAACATGCCACCCTCCTTAAAAAGAGCTTTGTCCTCAAAGATCAAAGTGAGAATCTTTTTCCTTTGTTTTCCAAGAAGGATTTGTGTAAGTTCTTGGACTCTTTTAATGACATCCTTTCGTAGGTAGGGATATCGAGAAGGATGAAGCATTAGCAGGGGGTTTCCAAGAGTAATAGTAGAATCTTCCTTAGGAAAATAATGATGACGATGGGAGGGCAACCCTTGGGGTTCCTCAAATACTTCAGAATGATGCATCAAAAGTGATGGTAATAATTTCATATCCTTTTTTGGTTTCTTGGTAGAGCCAATGGAGAAGGAGTGTATAGTCACTCTGCGTTGGTTCCGAATAGGTTTGGTAATATAGAAAGAACTCACTATTGGTGAGGAAGGTATGTGTAGGTCTTGTAGAGTGCATGTTTGGCTAGCATTGATAACTTTGTGTATGTCTACCTCATACTTGCTTGGTACATCAATCACTTCTTGTACATCAACCTCATTGTCTTCATTGCGGTGAGTAGGTGCACTGGTCACTTCGGACACAACTACCTCATCTGCTTGCTCTATGGAGAGATAGGGATCAACTTCCTTCAATAAATATAATGTTAGTGTAGCACATTTATGGTGAGGTCCAAATTGTTCATCATAATTATCACAGAGTCCTTTTGCTTGTCATTCCTTCATCTCCTCAAAGATAAGATGTTTAATTCATAAAGTTAAGTTAGATTTGTGGGTTGTGTAAGTGCTTTGTGCCCTTCCATTATACATAGGTTTGGGAACGATGTAAGTGGTCGACGATTTTTCCATAAGTGGTTTCCATAATCGTTGTTGTGCATTGATTTTATCTTCAGCTAATTTTACCAATCCATAGGTCTGCATCATGGTATAGGGATTGAACCTTGTCACCTCCATTATAATTTCCTCTTTTAATCCCCTAATGAAGCCATTGATGAGAATTGATTCATCTAATATTGTGTTGTGTTTTGTGATATCCTCAAACCGAGTTTGATACTCACGCATAGAAGTGATTTGATGAAGATCTTTGAGCAATCTGATACCAAATGGTAAGACCCTAAGGTCTTACTATAAAATTAGTAACACATTAATGTAAATGTAATCACAGGCCACTCAAAGGGGGCTCCCTTGTAATCGCTTTGCCACTATAGGGGGCTCCCTCCTTAGAATCTATGCTTAGTATTCTTCTTCTTGGATGCTTTGATATGGATGGCCAACCTAATATATATATCTACCCTAAAGCTACGTTGGTGAAGAGACATGATGGTTCACGTATGAAGAGACGTGATGGTTCATGTTATGAAGGGTTGTGATGGTTCATTTTATAAGTTAATAATATAATAATTAAATGATTAATAATACTAACTAATAATGTTAGGATTGAGGATCCTAACAAAATTTTTGTTGTAACATTTTTTGGGGGTGCTTTGGAGAGGTACAATCACTTACTATGCCATAACATTTATACCTTTGAACAAATAGCCAATGAATTCTTAGAATAATTCTCATATAGCATTAAGAATAAGGCTACCTTGATTGACTTATACAAATTTTTCCAATTTGAAGATGAGCCAATCATGGGTTATGGTAATAGATGGAGAACAGTTATCACAAAATTACCCTTCACCTTACTCATTATGGAACTCACTCGTATGTTCACCAAAATTTGCTCAAAACAAATCTTACTTTTACTACAACTTCAACAATATCAAACTTTTTAGGAAGCCCTAGCCCAAGCAAAATTCATTAAGGACATTAAAGTCTAATAAGGATATATCAAGCTTTGAAATAAATAATGGCCCAAAAAAATGCTAAAGGTAGCCACACCCAACAAAAGGCATATCCTGTAAATCAAGTCATTTTGAGTGTCCTTGGACCCTCTAATCAAATCCCACCATAGAAGCCTAATTATCAGGGTTAGCCCCCACCTAACCAATATCATCCTCAACCACCTCATCAACCACTACAAAATCAGCCTCCATCTCAACCACTTCACCCACCTTGTCAATACACACCATTGCCTAAGCCCTTAGTGATAATTTTTTATCGATTGTGTGAGGTGTAAGAAATATCCTTCCCTGAGATTTACCCACAAGATCCAAACCCACCCAAATCTAAATCATATAGGAATAAATACTACTACACTTAGAATAGATAAGTGGGTCATGATATCCAATCATACTTCCAATTCAAGAACTTAGTGCAAGATATGATCAAACAATAATAAATTCAAATTGATAACCCTCTTGCCTCTTCCAATCAAAATATTGGTGTTTACCAAAATCTATTACTTCAACATGGGGTAACCATAGTACCTACCATTACAATTGAACAACCCAAGCAAGTCAATTAGGTACATACCACCCCACACAACCAAGGTTTTTTTGGAATGATAAGCATCATGACGAGGAACCAAAGATATCCAAATTGATCCACACAACCTATGGATCCCTCTAATGTCCCCTCAATATCATATGCAACTCCATAATCAAATCTAGTCACAAATTCTCTACCTTGTTCGATCCTTACACTAAGAAATATGCTTACTCAATGGCATCAGCCAAACTCTCCATTTATGAGCTTTTACAACAATTGACTCCCTATCATGAAGCTCTAATGAAGATTCTAAAATCTATCGACTTGAAACCATAAGACCCCAATGATTTCATCAAATTTGTAGGTCACATTCAAACTTATAAGGATCTTGCAATAATATTTTATGACCATGAAATCAAGACCATACCTATCGAAGGAATTGATCCACCACTACATATCATAGCTAGTGTGGATGGGATCACTTATAAATTCATATTGATTGATATAGGTTCTTCCATTAACATCATCACCACCTTCATCCTAAAACATCTAAATCTTCCACCATCATACATCGCATCATCCATCTTCACCTTCTATACCTTTAACGATGCCCTGTGTTCCACTATTAGGATATTAGTCCTCCTTATTTAGGTTGGAATAAAAAACCATTCATACATTATGTCATGTCTTGAAAGGTTCCATGTAATACAATTTATTACTTGATCAGCCCTGGACCCAAGATATGAAGTATGTGTCTTCCATATTGTACTAGAGTATCAAATATGTACATGAAGGTCAAATTCATTGTATCCTCATAGATTTGAAGTCATTCAAGTTTTGCCATATGGTCTCACATCCACATAAGTCTACGTTACCATTCACTCATCTAGAAATTCAACCCAATTACCCCATCAAACACACAAATCCTCTACTAAAAACCTTTATTGCTCCATCATCACAACCCCCATCATAGTTGTTGTTGTTGGCTTCCTTGCAAATTCCTTCTTGTTCATTAGACCCTCCCACTAGAAACCCATCAAAAGCACCAATGCCATCCTGATAGAATCAATAATTACCATTATTCAATAATGCATGATATTAAATGTATGGTTATCTTGTTTTACCACTAGTATTTCAAATACCATGATATTTGTAAGGGTATTTTCATGCCTATAAATGTACTTGTTTTATAATGAAATACAATCTAGAATTTGGAATTTTATCTTCGAATTCATAGCATCTCAATCCTTAACAGTTTGGTATCAGAGTAGTTTATCCTCCATGGATTTAGCTCTTGTCTTAGTGCTTCTATTGTGTTCGATACCATATTGAAAAATTCAAAGATTAAATTTGTGAAGACAAGAACACGACACTTAAATAACAACAAGAAATCAAATAACATAAGGAAATACAAAGATTGCACAAATGGATGTATTCAATAAAATAGGGGGAGCCAATGAACTCCTTTGTTACAATCAGTACTCAATATGAGTATTTTATACAATGATTTACAATAGTACTAGGGTTATCTAAAACCCTAGCAATAACAACAAAGTGTCTTTAGATTTGGTGTGTCCTTGCTTCCAACAGGTTGAGTGGGCTTCGAGTATCCAGTGTGGGGCCACTCCAACTTCAATAGTCATTCAACAATGTATGAAATCTATAGATCTGCATACATAAAAATAGAGAAAGGGGTTAATAACACCTGTGAGGTCTCCATAGTGTGAGGCCCTCAGACATCAGTAAACCCTAACTAAAAATGGATCAAATGGCATGTGAAATATACAAATCATGTAACAAAATAAAACCAATGAATATATACCTTGCTTTCATTTCTTTGTTGCAGATGGCATGGTGTAGCATGCTCAGATTCACATTTTTGTAGTTGCAACAGGCTTGGACATGCACTTGGTAGGCTCTAACGTGAGCTTCGCAGGATCTGGTGTGCACCTATGGGATACAGCAAGATTTGGAGAGTGCCTGTTAGAGTTACTATGGTAATTCTATTTATTACCTCATTTTGTTACTAGGGTAGTTAGTTATCTACCTAGATTAGATATTCGATAAATCTTTCTATTTATCGAATATTATATTGTTAGTACATTAGTTGTTAGCATACAATAGTTAGGGTTAATTATTGTTATTTTTTAGCGCTCTTAGCTCATCTGTTAGAGCTATTGTCAGCCTAGGATATTGTATATAACTATTACAATCCTATCAATAAATTGATTTACATTCTACATTCTAATAGTGCATACAAAATATAGCAGGCTCTGGTGAGCACTTTGTAGGCTCTACAACAAGCCTCGCAAGCTCTAGAGGGCACCTGCAAGTTAGGGCAAAATCTACAGAAGCAAATATAGGTGGTGGCGATAAATGAAGCAGATGGATGGGGGCTACGATGACGATGGAGTATGAATGGGTGATGGCTGGAACATCAAAAGTCTTTTTTTTTTTTTTTGTGGAAAACATCCCAAAAGGGATGCCACTTTCTGGTAAGACCCAAGGAGGCAGGGGTATCCATTCCGCCAAAAATGCCCAGGACTCGGACCTGGCCTACCACCTTTGACACACTCAAGGAGCAAACAAACACACAAAACCAATTTAAAAATAAGTAAATAACAACAAAAATAATAAAATAAAATAAAAAATATGCTCCTTGAGTGTGTCAAAAACAAAAGCACAACCAAACACGCACAATAAGATAAAAGAAACCACAACACAAACCACATAGAAAAACACAAGAAACACATAACAAAACACAAACAAGACAAAAACAACAGAACACTACAAAGACATAACCCAAAAAAAAACAAGAAAAATAAACACAACCAAAACCTAAAAAATTAAAAAATAAAACAAAAATAAAAATAAAAAACAACCAACAACAGACAATAAAAAAAAACAAAAAATATAGAAAACACTCACCCATAAAAACACGAAATAACACAAACAAAGAGAAACCCAAGAACAAGAACGAAAAAAAACACAAGAACAATAACAAAAAACATAAAAAAAAACAAAACAACAAAAACACAAGAACAACAAAAAACAACACAAAGAACACAAAAACAAAACAAAATAAAAAAACCCACCCACCTTAAAAAACTAAACAAAAAAAAACAAAAAGGAAAAAAGAAATAAAAAATGAACAAAACAAAGACCTATCTAGACCAGAAGACTATTAAGGCAAGAATCAACAGAGGAAACAAAATAAAGAATAGAATGAGCTAGGGAACTAAAAAAAATTGAATGAACCAAAGAGAAGCAAAAAAAAAAAACAAGAAGAAACTAGGTACCTTCAGAACTGGAGCCATCCAAAGAAATGATAGAAAGAAGAGCTTCCCTAATTTGAGAAGCCCACCATATAGGAGGGTGGCCATAACAAGTAAGATCACCTTTGTCCAAAGCCCAATTAGCTAAAGCATCAACACTCTTGTTTTGATCTCTCGACCACATGATTGTAATCAACTTTCAAAAATCCCATCCGGATTAACTGAATCTTCTCAATAATTCTTTTTATTCTCCAATCCATCTTATAATTCTTAGAAGGATTCTTCAAGATATTAACTAACACCTTTTCCCATCCAACCTTAGTAGCCTCCTGAAGACCTCTCGAGGATACCATACCCCTCAGCAAGGTTATTGGAAAGAATACCCAAATTCTCAGCAAAAGTAAAAACCAGGGAGCCATCTGAAAGTCTACCAATTCCTCCCACACCGGCTTTTCCAGGGTTCCCTCTAGAGGCTCCATCAGTATTGACTTTTCCAAAATCCTTAGGAGGAGGTTGCCAATTTCTATTCCTATCCAATTTACTAATACTCACATTCCCTTTAAGATGGTTGCCCTTAGAAGGTTTAATATTCAATCTTTGCATCACTTGATCCCATATTTGGTGGGAGTTTTGGGGGTGATTAAGGAGATGATGGACTCGATTCAACTAAGTTGGCTATGGTCTTTTGCCAAATATAGTGAATATCCTTCCTATCTTGATTAAAAATTTGGTTGTTCCTTTCATTCCAAATATTCCAAAGAATAATGGTAGAACCCATCCAAACTAATCGCCTAATAAAATGATCAACACCCTCTTGATTAGGCCAATCCCTCCAAAGTTGTTCAAAAGTAAACAAAATTGACACCTGTAAGCCAAGTAAAGTGGCCATTCTCCTCCACAGCTCAGAGGCTAAAGTACACTCAATAAAAATATGGTTGATATTTTCTACATTCTCTTCACACATTTCACATCTAAAAGGGCCATGAAAACCACGCTTCATAAGTTGCTCACCAAGTAAGCACCCTACGATGCAATAAAAGCCAATTAAAGAACCTCACCTTAGGCCGGAGCTTTTGAGCCCACAATTGAGAAAATATGTCAGAAGAATGGTTGGGATTATTATGGCATAAGGTCAAATAACCTTGAGCAACCGAATACTCACCCTTAGTAGTGTTGTTCCATCCAAAACAATCTTTTTCATGGGACCAAGAGAGGGATCTCATATGAAGGATGCCTTGGATATCTTGTCTTTGCCTTTCTGGGATTTGAATAGGCCAGTCCTCAATAGGGATCCAATATCTACCAACCTTTGAATTACCAATATGGTACCGACAATAATTAGCCACCTTTATCCAATTAGCTCGGTGAAGCTCCTCCATCCAAGGCCTCCAATCGGGAAACTGAGTTATCAAAGGCTTGTGACCATCCCAAGAATCTGTCCAAAAATTTGCATGTTGACCATTATGAATGATCCAAAATAATTTTTTCTTTATCAAATCCTCACCAGCCTTAAGAACTCGCTAAAATGGGAGAACCTTTGGTAGGAAGTTGATAGCGAACAAGGTCTTCAGGACTTTTGTTCTCAACATATTTAGCACGAAGATTATTGGCCCAAAGAGCATTGGGGTTATGCAACATCCTCCAATATAATTTAGCAGCTAAAGCTTTGTTGTTATTAATTGAAGACCGTAAACCTAACCCCCCTTCACTCTTAGGAAGACATAAAGTATCCCATTTCACCAAGGCCCATTTTCTTTTCTCCTTAGTACCACTCCAAAGGAAACGATGACTCGATTTGATCCAATTCTCGAAGAACAACCTTTGGGATATTCAAAATGGAAGAAACATAAATAGGAATAGCTTGAAGGACTGATTTTACCAAGGTGATTCTACCCCCATAAGAAAGCCACTTGTTGGTCCACTTTCCAATTTTCTTCTTGACTTTGTCCAACAACCAATTCCAATATTTATTTTTCTGCCTTTGAATATTTATGGGAATACCTAAATAAGTGATTGGAAGAGAGGTCTTCTTATATCTTAGCTTATCCAAGACCATGGATTCCTGTCTAGCAGAGCAGTGAAAGAAAATAACTTTAGATTTGTCTTCATTGATCAACCCCAAGCTAGCCTTAGAAAAATAGCTAATGATTTGCTTAATATTAGAAGCTTCCTTAACCGTAGCTTTACCTAAAATAGTAGAGTCATCCACAAATTGAAGATGAGAGATAGGTCTAGCTCCATGAGCAATGGTAACTCCCTCAAGGGTTTTGTTTTCCCTCTTTTTGGTTATAGTCCTACCCAAGCATTCAACAAGAATGATGAATAAATAAGGGGATAGCGGGTCACCTTGCCTAATACCTCTAGAAGCCGGGAAAGACCGAGAAGGCCTGCCATTGATAAGAACTAAGTAGGAAACTAAAGAGATACATCCCATAATCCAATCCATCCAATCCTTAGAGAAACCAAATTGCCTCAAAACTTTGATAAGGAAGTGCCAATCCACTCGTCATAAGCTTTGGATAAGTCTAACCGAATGAACATGGAAGGAGAATTTTGCATATCCATGGAATGGATGGCTTCCCGAGCAAGAACTATCTCATCTACTATTTGACGTCCTTCCACATAACCCCCTTGCTCTGGGGAAATAATCTTATGCAAAAGAGGCTTCAACCTTTCTCGCCATGATTTTAGTAATGATTTTGAGAAGAACATTACATAAAGCAATAGGTCTAAAAGCTGAGATATG
The DNA here is from genome assembly GCA_028583015.1 of Wollemia nobilis. Lineage (NCBI taxonomy): Eukaryota > Viridiplantae > Streptophyta > Pinopsida > Araucariales > Araucariaceae > Wollemia > Wollemia nobilis. The sequence goes on along the minus strand of JAQPPZ010000710.1, from coordinate 5,696,926 downwards.
ATCAACCTCTTGAGCTTTTGGAACAAGAGTAATATAAGTTTTATTGATAACCTTCAAAATTTCTTTGGCTTTCCCGGCTTCTTCCACCACCTCTAATAAATCAACATGAAGGATATCCCATAACTCTTGGTAGAACTCAATAGGAAAACCATCAGACCTGGGGTTTTCCCTTTTTGCATTTTAAAAACTACTTGTTGAAGCTCATTGATAGTAACAGGAGCAGTCAAAATAGAGTTCTCCTCAAAAGTGATAAGAGAAGGGATTGCTTGAAGAACATTATATTGTGAAGTTGAGTCAAGGGGAGTAGCAGAAAAAATATTGGAAAAGTAATCAACAACAATAGAGTTCATGCCATCCCAAGTATAAACAACATCTCCATAATCTGATTTTAAGGAAGAAATAAAGTTGTGAGATCTTCGAGCTAGAAGAGATTTGTGGAAGAAATTTGTGTTTCGATCTCCTTCTTTGAGCCATTGAATTCTAGATTTTTGCTTCCATAAGATTTCTTCTCTTTTTTCCCATTCCTCTAACCGAGTTGTGAGTTTAATTTCATTCGCACTTCTCTTCTCTGTGAGGCCATCTAAATGGATTTTCTTATTCAAATTTTCAAGATGAGCAATAACTTCATGTTTTTTTTATGAACATCCCCAAACTCTTTCCAGCTCCAAGTCTTGATTTTGGATTTAATGTATTGCAGCTCTTTTGACAAAATAGAACATCTTAGTCCCATGCCTAGGTTTACCTTCCTTCCACCATTGTTGCACATGAGGTCTGAAGGAAATGTCTCTAAGCCACATTAATTGAAAACGAAAAGGAGAGAAACTCACATTGGTTTTCCACATTTCCACCATGATCGGCCAATGATCCGAACCAACATTATTAAGAGTCTTCACTTTAGGAATGTGACCATGGATTAAGAAATTTTCAGAGAGCAAAAACCTATCCAATCTCTCCATTATACAAGCTAAGCCTTGCCTTCTGTTAGACCAAGTCATAAGGCCATTATCTCGGTTGGATATCCACAAGATGGAGGTTTGCAATATATTCGCTCATGAGGTCAGTGCTTTTGTCCAAATTTCTATTTCCCCCCTTTTCTCATCCAGAGAGAGGATGGTATTGAAATCTCCTCCGATCAAGATCCAAGCTTTAGGAAAATGAGAGATAATATGAGTAATATCCTTCCACTGTCTTCTTTTTTCCTCCAAAGAAGTCGAAGCATAAACAAGTAATGCAGAGCATAATCTGGTTGGAATGTCTACTTTGAATAGCTATAGCCAACAAACCCCAACCGCCAACCATATGGTGAATAACTACCTCTTTTGGATCCCAAAGACAAGCAATGCCACCCGAAGTCCCTTGGGAACCGAGGGAAACCACTTTTCCAGCTGGCCAAATTTTACCGGCAATTAAGTCCATATCCTCCATTGACATCTTTGTTTCTTGAAGGAAAACAAGATGTGGATGATTTACCCGAATCATTCTTCTAATTTCATTTTGTTTTGAAAGACTCCCTTTGAGTCCTCTAATATTCCAAGTGATGATCTTCATTAATACCAGGGCTAAAAAAGTTGGGAAGGGCATTAATCTTACCTTCCTCTACAAGCTTTTCACCTTCTTTTACCATATGATATTGATTGGTCTTGCGACCTACTTTTTGATTAGAATCCATCTTCAATTTTTTTTTCCCTGTTTCTTGACTTATTCCAATTGAATCTGAGATGGCTTCTAACCTTGAAGAATGCTCGTACACAACCAAAATTTTACTAGATGGTTCAATAGAGTCTATATTGGGACCTGCATTATTTGAAGTTTTGACATTTGAAATATTGTTTTTCTTGTGTAAATTTTCTCCTTTTTTTTTCTCGTTGAAAACCTTTGATTTGTTGGTTTGTCTCTGAGTTCTTCCCTTCATATTTAAATTGTGTTTCTAAGATTTTAGTTTCCATTATTTCCTCTTCCTCACTTGGGACATCATTTGTGGAAAGGATTTCAAACATATTAGCAGATGACTTTGATTGATCCTTCATAACTAGTTTTTTCTGAGTGTTCTTCTTCTTAGGTATTTGGAAACCCGCTAAGTTTATATCTTCTTTCTTTTGATCAAGAATTTTATTTGGGCAAGCATCGGCCAAATGACCATATTCATGGCAAATTCTACAATGAAAAGGAATGTTCTCATAGTCCACTACTTGCTCCCAAGTGTCTTCCCCAAATTGTAATGTGATCTTTTTAGGTAGGGGTTTGTCAAAATCCATTAAAACACAAATTCGAGCATAAATAATATGTTCAAAATTTTGAGTACAATCAGCAATCATCATAAAAGTTCCTAAAGAGTTTCCAATTGAAGAAAAAATAGTAGGATTCCAAAATTCAATAGGGAGGCCAAAGAGTCTAACCCACACGGGAGCAATAGAAGGCATCTCTTCTTCGGCTTTAAATTTAGTATGCCAGGGCTTCATGAAAAGCCCCGCCCTTCCAAAAAACCAAGGACCCCCTTGAAAATTTTTCTCTCTATCTTCATTATTAGCAAATAAAACAAGAAAATAACCATTTGGATAAATAGAGATTTGTAACTCACCTTTAGTTTTCCAGCTTTTTGCAGCCCGGACTTTGAAAGCAGATAGACTCGAACGAAAACCCACGAACCGACAAATTAGTCCTCTTTTTTCCAAATCTTCAATGCCATTCTGAATATTACCCATATCAAGCTTAACAATAGGAGTTCCATCAGCCGCTTTAAGACATCCCGACTCCGTTTTCCCGGGATCAATCTTAGGCATTCTTAGAGGTTTATGGGAAACCCTAATATTGATATTAGCATTGGGCTGAGGTCTGTCCACCATGAAGGGCATCCCTAAAATTCATTTTTGGGACCGAGTCTTCAAAATTCTTACCCTTGATAGGGGTTTTCATAGTAGAATTATTTTGTGGGTGCACCTTAGCACCAGATTCACTTGAGATATGAGCCATTTTTTGATCAACTGCTTGAAACTTGTTTCGTGATCTCTTTAATCCTTGCCCTAGACGCCGTGGAAAGGTATGGTTTTCACTTTTCTTTTGTGCAGCAAATTGGAAGCCGTTGTCACTCAAGTTCACAGTATGATCTATTGAAAGACAAATTTCTAACCCATATTGTATCCCCTACAACATTTCCTACTAAAATATTGAGAATAAACCACAAAAATATTGGCCGCTAGGGCCCGAAGGCCCTAAAAACCAACCTCTGGAGCTGCTTGCACTCAACCCGGATGAAACCCTCGCATAGCCGCTTGCCAAATATGTCGTTCACACATAGGGATGTGCTAGGATCTGTGTTGCTCCAAATGATATGAAAATTGGTGGAGACGTTCTAGGGTTTTTCAGGCATCTACCCTCAAAATTTCAGCTCAATCCGAGTCCGGATGAGTGAGATATGACCGAAACGAGTTCGGCAGTTTGGGCAGTCCTACGAAAAATGTCTCCCTTCCAAAATAATTTTTTTCCTGTTTGTGAAATCTTCCGAAACATCAAAAGTCTTATCGATGAGCTAGGGATTTAGATTTTCAGGACTCTTTGCTAGGGCTTCACCAATAATTCCTCCAGGGTGTAATGTCTAATCTCCAAGTTCTAGTTCTAGTTCCAGGGTTTGGGCATTTGTAAATGCCCTTATTTATAATCTAACCTAGGGTTTTCTTAGGGTTTTAGCCTTGCACTTTGTGTGGCTAAGATTAAATTAGATCCTAAGGTTGAGATTACTTTTTAAATGTGGCATGGATTAATGAATATGGAGGGTGGACATTAAATTGGATCGGACGGTTGTGGTTAATTGAGTTTATAAGTATATATTTTATAATAAATATATTATAATATAATATAAAATATTATATTAAATATAAAATAATACAAAATATTATATTAAATATAAAATAATATTAAAATAATCCCAATTGGGCTAGGAAATGGCAAAAAAGGGCTAAAGTGGGCCTTTTGAAGGTGGGAAAGGTGTATGGAGGACAAGTGGGTGGTGGGATGGTTAGGATGGAGGATTAGTGGCTGAAATTTGGTGTCTACAAAATTCTACATTATAGATTGTATTTCATTATAAAATAAAGTACATTTATAGGCATGAAAATGCCCTTACAAATACCATGGTATTCAAAATACCAGTGGAAAAACAAGATAACCATACATTTAATGTCGTACATTATTGAATAATGGTAATTATTGATCCCTATCACATCTTCTTCATATGTATCCTCACCACCTACTGTATCCACATCTCAATCACCCATTCCACCTCCCATAAATTCTATCTCAACCATCTCCATAACATCTGCCCACATTTCTCTCGTTCCTATGGAACTTCCCTATGCCATATATCTCCCTTCACATTTCATAATACCTCTTTGATTGGAAACTCCCAATAACTTCATTCTAATTCTTGTGCATGAACATAGGATAAATCTCTCTTTCCTTCCATCATCCTCCATTGATTCCCCCATAGGGCTACTCCCACCATTCAATTTGGAACACTCCCATCATCCCTCCTCCATAAGTCATAGTCCATATGGCTAATCTAGGCCTCAATAAGTATTTAGTTCAAAATGTTACATTCACTCCTCTCATAGATTCAATTAAAGAATTTGGCTAATATTGTGATACACCACTACCTTTTGGTACCATCGCCCCCCTTGATTTTTTCTAAATCAATTTTTTTTTGTCTATAGAGGTATCGATACCTATATTGACACACCTCTTATATTGTAATAGGAAGAACCATTTCTCATAAACATTGAGTATCTATCCAATTCATCATTTACCCTATGATATTCTCATCACTTCTATTGGTACAAAAATGGCCTCAATTGCTATGAGTAAAGCCCTCGTACCCCTCTTAAACCATGCTATCAATTGCCTACAGATAAGTTAGGATTAGGATACTTGATACATATGCCCGACGGTAACAAGTATAATGATCTTGGCTATACTCATTTGCTTAGCAATCATTTCCAAATCACCACATTATCTATTGATACTTTTGACTCTTCTAATGAGGAGTTTGAAGATAATTTGTATGCACTATTCATTGCTTCATCTAGCTTAGAGGATGACTTCCCCATTACCTCTATTATATATGATGATGAATTTTATCTTTGTATCTTCACAATACAACTTCCTATTTTGCAATATCTTCTTCCACTTGAGCATCCAATTATCCCCATTTCACCTTGATCACATCCTGTTATCCCAATTCCATCCCAAACACCTCCTACATATTTTAACCTCCATATTGTTAATCACCTCATTCTACATAAGAATGAAGTTCATCCACTATCCATTAACATGATCTCCATTGACCTTGCCACTCCACTTTATTATACAAACAACTCTTCACAGTCTTCACCTCTCAATTCTAAGACCATCAATTTTGACCACGTTGCTCTTCCACCCTCTCCTTCCAATTTTCTTCCCTCTAAGGACATGCTACAACCCTATCATTTTTAATTGCACCCACCCTTAGATATTCTCCAAGTTGAGATGGATTCTAATGGCACATCTAACTCATCTAATCCAACTGACAATATTCATCTAATACCCACTCCTCATGAATTAGGAAAGGAATCTCACATATAAATTGAAGAAACAATTTATATTGATATCAAAATTAACCCTGAATATCCTCAGATCCTTAAATTGGGAAAATATCTTTCAGCTATAAACATGATGCATTCATCGCTATTTTGATAGATTATAAGAAAGTTTTTGCTTGGTCATATAAAGATACATCTTGTCTTGACCTAGAATTAGATGTTCATAATTTAACTCTCAATACCACAATAAAGCCTATCAAGTAGAATTTTTGAAAACTTCATCCAACAATAGCCCTAATGGTCAAATATGAACTACAAAAATTATTGGATGCAGGCTTCATCCAACCCATCGATTATCCTGAATGTGTTTCCAACATGGTACCTATTGGGAAGCCAAATGGGAGATTCACATATGCATGTATTTTAGAGATCTTAACAAAGTGAACCTTAAGGATGAGTTTTTACTCCCTAGCATTGATGTGCTTGTGGATGTAACTACAATTCATGAAATGCTTTCACTCATGGATGATTTATTAAGCTCTAATCAAACTCATGTCAATCCTAAGGATTAGCCCAAATCTACCTTTACCACACCATGGGGGACTTTTTATTACAAAGGCATGCCTTTTTGTCTCAAAAATGCTGGTGCTACTTATTAGTAGGCTATGACATACTTTTTTCATGACTACATCTATAATATTATCGAATACTATGACAATGATCTATTGGTAAAATATTTATCACACCATGAGCATATCGATATTTTACATAAAGTTTTTGATCACCTCTTGGAACATGATATTTGATTAAATCTTAAAAATTATGTTTTTAGAGTAACCTCTGGAAAAATTTTAGGCTTCATCATTTCTAAATGAGGCATCGAATTTTATTCAAACAAATTCAAGGTAATCTTAGACATGCCTCCCCCCACCAATCTTAAGTAGCTTTACAACTTACAAGGGAAGATTTAGGCCATTCGATACTTCATCGCACAACTCTCAGATAAATACCAACCACTTAATCATCTTCTACAAAATGGGGTCACTTTCCACTGGAACCATGATTATCAAAAGGACTTTGAGGATATAAAATAATATTCTCCACCAGTATTATCTCCTCCTTGACCTGGTTCTCCTTTTATATTGTATATCTCTACCACTAACTTTACTTTAGGGTCCATGTTGGCTTAAAAACAAGGTTAATAAGGAGCAGGCCATCTACTACATTAGTTGCACCTTGGTCAGTTACGAATTTAAGTATGCTTATGTTGAGAAGCTCTGCTTAGCAGTGGTCTTTACCACTAATAAATTTTGCCATTACATAATCAACCAAACCACTTATATTATCTCCAAGGAAAATTCCTTGTGGTATATGATGAGTCACACATATCACAATAGTCGTACCACAAAATAGATCATTCTTTTGATAGATTTTGATCTCAAATTCATTAGCTAAAAATCTATTAAAGGTTAGGTCATCATCGACCAATTAGTAGAAGCTCCTCTTCCTAACAATAAGCCTCTTACTATTGAACTACCTGATGATGCAGTCTTTGCATTATCTAACTCTAAAGAGCCAGATGAACCTAAACACAAAGCTGATATTACACTGTTCTTCAATGGCTCTAAGTGTGAGCAAGGGGGTGGTGTTGAAATCATGTTTTTCATACCACAAGGGGATCCTATTCTCCTTTTTATTAAAATCAATTTTCCATGTGACAACAACAATGCCATATATGAAGCCCTCATTCTAAGTCTTCAAATGGTCCTTGCCATGAATATCAAATGACTTAACATCTTTGGAAATTCCTTGCTCATTGTTAACCAAGTTAAATGGATCTATCAATGTAAGTTCCCAGTATTAAACAACTACAAGACCCTTGTGGACAAATTGCTTACCAAATTAGAATGGTATGACATTGAGGCTATCCCTCATTCCTCCAACTATTTTATGGATATAATGGCTTCATTAGGATCCCTAATTTTGTAGAACCATTTCAATAGCATTGCAAACATTTATGTTAAAACTCTCTCTCAATATGCACTTTTATGAGATATTTCTAGAGAAGAGCAAGATGTCCACTTGGTCCAAACTAAACCATATCAATACTAGTTCTCTCAAATTCAAGATTTCTTAAAACTTGGTAATCTCTTCTGACTTGTTGCCTACCACCAAACACACATGTAAGAAAAAAGTGACTAGATATATTTTTATAAGGAACATGCTTTATTATCAAAGTTATGATGGTCTTCTTCTTCACTGCTTAAAGGCCCAATAATCTAATTGGGTCATTTCTCAAGCTAACGATGGTACGTGTGGTGGCCATTTCAATGACATGGCTATCACAAAGTGCATCCTCCAAATAAGCTATTATTGGCCTACCATGGAGTGGGATTGTTGTAGTTATGTCAAAAGGTGTGTCAAGTTTCAACATCATGATAATCTATCTCACATACCTTCATAATATTTATAAGCTATTCATTCATTATGGTCTTTCTCTCAATGGGATTTTGATTTAATTGGTAAAATTTTACCCCCATATTCGAACCACCACACATTCATCCTCATGAAAATTGAACACTTCACTAAATGGTTTGAGGTCATTCCCCTTATCACTATGACTAGATCACACATTGCGGAGTTCCTACTTCATAACATCATCTATCATTTTGGTATTCCATATAAAATCATCTCAGATAATGGGCCACCCTTTAAGAATAAGGATGTTCAAGCTTTGTGTACCAAATATCATATCCAACACAACTTTTTGAATCCTTATTATCTATATAGTAATGGACAAGTTGAGGCCTTAAACAAGATAATATCACCATTCTTAGGAAAATAGTTAATAATTATAATAAGGATTGGCACCTTCAATTACCTCTAGCACTATGGGCTTATCGAACAAGCATTCAAATACCAACTAGAGAAACCCAAATTTCTTTACTTTGTGGCAATGATGCCATCATGTCCTTGGAACTTGAAATCCATTCATTGTGCATCTCACTACAATAATTCATTAATGATGACATTGTGCAATAGACTCACCTTGATCAACTCACTCTTATTGATAAAATATGTATTAAACACTCTTGAACATCTTCATGTTTATCAATATTGCATTAAAAAATCCAATGATACCAAAGTGCATCTTCAAGAATTTCAAGTTGGTGATATTGTGTTAAAAGAGAACCAGCAAAATTCTAACTTGCCAAGCCATTTGCATGACAAATTTATTGCAAACTGGTTACACCCATTCATTATCACACATAAACTGGTACTAAGAACTTATCGGCTAGCTACACTTGAGGGTGTTGAGGACCCTGAAACCCTATATATTATCCACCTGTGAGCCTTTTATGCATTAAAAATAAAAATAAAATAAAAAACTACAAAAAAACATAACAAAAGCACAAAAATACAACACATATTTTCATTTCACCATGCACCATATTTCGTTCCACATTACCATTGCATTATATATTACCATTTATTGCACCATGCATTTGATTCTCTTCTTCTCATGTCTCTATTTCCCTTCTTACATTTCATGTTGTCTAGCTACACATTTCATCATATTGCATTAGATATTTCTCTCACTACACTTACATTCATGTTTTTCTTTTTGAACATTAATCATAGCACCAAGTTTGTACAAATTTTGCTTGTCTTCATGAAACCTCTTTTATCTTGGGCATAGATCCTATTCCACTATTCATTCCCATTCACATTTTGCCTCCTTGGTATTTATTTTTCTCTCTCTTACTCACTCCCAGTAGTTGTTACAAGGTGTCCAAAATGGTCTTTCGATCACTTAGCCATTCCTAGTATTCCTTTCAGACTTTATTGAACACCATTTTGATCTCTAGCGATAGGGTCTTGATTTTATTGTACCTTGTTTATCTCAAAATCCCAACATATTTTCACACTCATGATTATGATTTTGAGAAAGGAAATATGACACTACAAAGTAGTTCTTGCCCCTTAGGAAAACAATTTCCCTTACTCCTCCTATCATGTGAATGGGCTAAAGGCTAAGAACTGACAAAAGGATAAGCCTCCCTTCTAAAAAAAATAAAAAAAATAGAGCAAAAGAAAAAGCTTGAATCCTTGGAATTCTTTATTCTAACAACCATGGAGTAATCTCCATCGAGGCTATACACACCTAAATTGCAGTGGAGCATCCTTATGTGTGGTGACATGTCTATCACATTAGCGGCCTTATTTTGTGTAGATCAATGTTAGCTTGTGAATGAGATAGATTTTGGTGGCTTGTATTCAAAGTAGTTAAGTCCAATCATGTACAAAATTGAGATAATGAACTTCACTATGCACACATAGGGATCTTGAATATCTTGGTCTTCCTAGTATATTTTTATCTTTCAAGTTCTTGCATGGTCAATATATGACTTTTGATTGGTCAAAAAGGGTATTTGAGTCTCTTGAAAGCCTTTTTGTTCCCTTGTGACTTCTCACTACTCACCAAACGCTACCTTCATACTTATTCATTCCACACTTTTCCTTGCTCGGCTTACGTTTGAGTGTATGCCCTTGATGAAATTGTTTAAATCTTTATTTGTGATTATTATGCATTCTTCAGTGCCTACACTTATTTTATTCTTTCATCTTTGATTCATTTTTTATGTTCCATCATTCGTTATATATATTAAGCATACATGCACACTTTGCATTATTCAATTTTTTATGTGTCATTAGTGCATCACATGCATACCTACTTGTATGCATGTTAGAGATAGATCATATTACATCATTTGGGTCATGTAAATGTATCTACCAAGGTACATACTTAGGACATTAGATTACTTTAGGGGAAAGTTACTTAGTTTCTTCATGCAATGTAATAAATGCACAAGTGTCAATGTGCAAGTTGTCCCTTGCACAACTAGATAGAGTGTTGGCCAAGGAACCTATCTTCCTATATAATGGCCTTATTGTCATAGTTATAGAGCATCACATATAGCATCATATAGAGCATCTCAGAGTGCATCATAGTGCATATATAAAGTCACCCATATTGGAGATGGGTGCAATGTAGTCCAATAGTATTATTCATGGAGTGTTCATTTCCTCCATAGCTACATTGTATTCATTTCCATCATTTCTATTTATAGTATATTTCAATCATCTCGTAGATTTACTTTCTTTCATATTATTATTTTTGCATCTTGTGATTGCTATATCTCATTGCATACAACATCAAAGGATAATAGTAATATAAAATCTATGGTAGATCTAGCCATAGGAAAGGCACCATTATCAATGAGCTTGAGTTTATTTATCAACCTGACATGCCTTTGGACCAGTCACTATCAAAAATCTCAGAAGAGTCTAGGTGGTAGAAACAGGGAGAGCCACAAGTGAGGACTGAAAGAAATATTAGTTTCAAAAATACTAAGATTACATTTGGCTAGAGTCTTTCCACAGAGTTGTAGGAAAAACTCATGAAGACTAGGACTCAACATTCAATCCACTAGATTGACAAATCAACTAGTGAATATAATTCAGGATATCTGGAATTTCTTAACTATTTCCCATAGTTTCTTTTTTGTAGAAATCTAATTCTCAGAAGATTGAGATTCCTCCTAACAAAAATCTAGGAGACTTCAACTGCATTGCCCGAAGGTCGGCATATCTTCATAGTGCAGAGGTTAGTTTCTTGTCCAAGAAAAGAATATTGTGGAAGAAGACTTCTAGAGAAGAGTTGTGGTGAAGTTAGGATATAGGAGATCTCCATTACTAAATTGAGAACTTCACACAAGAAGAAAAGGCCATAGAAGCCTTGATCCAGAAGGAAATGCCATAGAAACTTTGATCCAAAATAAAATGCCATAGAAGCCTTGATCAAGAAGAAAAGGCCATAAAAACCTTGATCTAGAAGAAAATGCCATAGAAGCCTTGATCAAGAAGAAAATGCCATAGAAACCTTGATCCAAAAGAAAAGAAGCCTTGATTAATAAGAAAAGGCCATAGAAGCCTAAATACAAAAGAAAAAGGTCACAAAAGCCTTGATCCTGAAAAAGGCCACAAAATCCTTGATATTGAAGAAAAAGGCCACAAAAGCCTTGATATTGAAGAAAAAGGCCACAAAAGCCTTGATATTGAAGAAAAATGCCACATAATCCTTGATCCTGAAAAAGGCCACATGAGCCTTGATACTAAAATTAGGCCATAGTAGCCTTGATCCTAAAGAAGACTCCAAAAGAGAGTATCTGATTTAGAAGGAGATTAATATTTTAGTACTAATACTTTGTTGTAGGGAAAGGAGATTCAGTGAGTCAAGAAAACTTCCTACAAGAAAGCTAGGAAGAGTATCTTATTTAGAATCAATCCAACACCTACAAGCAAAGAGATCAAGAGAAGATCTCATTGAAGATATTTTAGTCTTGGAAGAAGAAGGACTAGGAGAGTCCTGCTCGAATCCAAAAGTAGCAAAAGTAAAGATCTAGAGGAAGATCTCACCACCAACACTTCCAGGAGTAGAAGGTTGAAGAAAATATCTCAAGGAAGACCAGAAGAAGTTGCAAGATCAAAGACCTTGGGGAGGTCTCAACGAGCATCCAATAAAAGGCTTGGAGAGCCTTACTGAAGAAATCATCAAAGAAGAACTCATTGGAGAAATCCACTACCAAGGAGAAGCCCCTGATAGTGAAGGACTTGGGATAATTTTTGCCATCCGAAAACAAGCCCAAGAGGAGAAGAATTTGGCAAGGAGTGCCAAATCCCAGAAGAAGAAGACCTCAAGACACCCAGAATCTTGAGAAGAAGATCATGTTTGAAGTCAAAATTTGACAAGAATCTTGAAGGAAGATTCAGATAGAAGAATCCTACCAAATCTAGGAGATTTGGATATTACCTCTTATAGCAAGGCACCACTTTAGAAATGAAGATCTCTTCAAATCTATAGAAAAAGGAGGAGACTACAAGAGGAGAACAAGCCACCAAAATCCTAGGTTCATGAAAGAAAGTTCGAGACCATCTTTTGGTGAAGATGAAGTTGTTCAAGGCAACCTACAAAGATCTGCAACATCTTACACAAGGAAACAACTTGGTGATCCTAGACACCAAGATCTACATCCTCTATAGAAGTGGTAAAAGAGCTTTCAAAAAAAGGTATGAAACTATTGGTGCAAGTAGATTCATTAATTGGATTACTTATCAGATTTGTTTAAGCACCTTAATTTGAATTAAAGTTGCAAAAAGGAGAATTGAATTATAGTCTTCAAAAGTGCAAAAATAGAAAGGTTCCTTTTAGGTTCATTTGCACTTTAGGATTTGATTAGATTTTAGAATTTCAACTATCTATCAACTACCTATCATCTACTTTGGAAAGCAAAAGAAGACTAGATCCTACTACCTTTGCTTATAATGAAATTGTAGAATAAGTCTTGAAGATTCATTTCAGATTATTCTTGATTAGTTGTAGTAAATTGATTGAGTGCATTAATTTTTGAGAGTTAATTGGAGTGATAAGGTGAAATTTTTAGTGCATTAAAAGTGAAAATTTATTATATTTATTTGCACTATTCTATTGCTCTCAAAAGATTGTTATTTGTGTTCTTGAGAAAGGCACAAAAAAATAATTTTTCAAAGTGTCTAAATATACTATTAGTGCACAGAGATCTACAACTTTGAGTGGCCTAAGGAAGCCACAAAATCAGCTCAATCCTCCAAGCATTGGAGAAGAAAGTAACCACCAAAAGAGCAACAAAGGAAGCCTCGAACGAGACTTGGTGAGTCTCAAGCTCAAAGCACATTAAGTTTTCTACAAAAGAAATAGTGCAGAAAGATATAGAAAAAGAGAGCTTCTATCAAGTGGTTACAAGCTTGGATCCATCTATAAAATATCCAAGCAAAAAGGGGGAGGTGTCTAATCAAAGAGACAACCTCGAAAACCCCTCATATTGCATTCAAAATTCTGCCACAAAACCAAAAAATTAGACCTTGAAAAAGAGGTGTAAAAGAAGGTGCAATAAGACCTATTTTATACAGTAATATGTTACATTTCATTGCACTATCCTAATCTGGTTTATACAAAAAAAGAAGGTATATTTGAAGGTGTCTCAAGGGCTCAACATCTACTAGAAAAACTAGCCAAAGGTGGTTGTTCACTAACGTCCATCCAAGCACATCAAAGGAGGCATATTTGAAGGTGTCTCAAGGGCTCAACATTCACTAGAAAAACTAGCCGAAGGTGGTCATTCATTAACGTCCCTCCAAGAACATCAAAGGAGTCACTTTAAAGACTCTTACTCCCTCATATTGGATGGTCAAACCTACAAGAGACAAGATAAAGAATTAAAGGGAGAAAAATAATGTTATAATATAGAGCAATGCTATCTACAAGGAGGACGTATAACAGGTGAGTTAAGAGGAAAATAGAAGCACCATTGGAGCATTCCAGTCTCCACATATTTGAAGCAGAAACTTAGTGCTCAAGCCTTCGGATCGATGCTCCTCAACTGAGATTGAAACAACCTACAAGCAAGTGCAATTGATAAAAAAGGAACTATGGATATCATAGGGTTTAAAGAACCTCCAAGAAGGATACGTTGAAGGAGCGTTATAGAAGACACCCATGCACAAGGAGGAAGTGACATTTGTCACTTGAAACAAGACCCTAACGCTCCTCACTCGAGTGCTCATCGTCAATAGCAAGGGAGTTACAAGCTACAAGTTGGTGCAATTATCATATGAGGAATACTTATTCAAAGGAAAGCCAAGCACTTCATTAAAATAATGTAACATCCATACATTACTAAGTGTTCTCAAGCATCTTCAACTCCTCAAGTGCTCACAAAGAAATGGACGTGCCACTTGGCACTCATACCAAGATTATCCTCCAATTTAAGAGCATCAACGATCAATGCATTCAAGGAGAGCATTTACGTCCAAGGTCTGTGAACATAGGGTGAAGTGGTAGCGTGGAAGCAAGGCATGGAAGAGCCTTCAATGCTCTGAAGAAGGAAGGTCAAGAGCAAATGTAAACGGTGGCACATTTGGAACATCTATTTCCACTAAGGTTCCAAGAAAATCATTGAAGGAAGAGCCACATTTGGAATGTCTATTTACCACTAAGGTTCCAAGAAAATCATTGAAGGAAGAGCCAAAGAATCAACATCTATATTGCAGCACATGCACATCGAATACATCACTAAATATTGAATGATATAAGGTAAGCTTTATTCCCACCATAATATGCTTTCTCTTTATTGGGAGTTATAAGGTTGAACTTAGAGAAATTCAACTACATTGAAAGCTATATCTTAAAGGGGAATAATATATCATATCAATAAAATATTTGCAATATTAACATAGGAGCAATAAGGACTTCTACTGGAATTTATTTAAAAAATATTTTCAAATATTATTGTGATATAATTTTCCAACATTTGGGAGTTATAAGGGTTACTACATCAAATTGACTTATTGGAAATTAGATACACTTCAATCAAAACCATAAGGGATATTTAAAAAGAGGTTATTAAAAGCTTTAGGCTAAGGTTGGAAAATTATATATATAGTTGTATCAAACACATAAAAAAAAAGGACAAAATAAATCCAACATTAAAACCTCTACATATTGAAAAAGTTCTTAGTTCAATAGGAGCAATAAGGGATAGATAAAAGTTGATTTTTGATATTTACAAAACCTTACAAAATCAACCAAAAATTGAACTATCTTTTCAAAAGCACTATATTATATCCCTAGGGAGTCATAAGGAATTCTACAAAACTTGGTAATATCAACATTGATCATAAATTATCAAGTTGCAAATCCATTGGGAAAATATAAGCTTTTACAAAACCTAAAATTCCATTAGGTGTATATACTCTCATAACTAGGGAGACATAAGGAAGCCTAAAAACCTAAGGAACAATAAAGGTTTTATCAAAATCAAGCTTGTATACTTTAAAGTTGAAAGATAGACTACTAAGATTCTATCAAATTCAATCCTAAGAAATAGCAAGTTCTATCATGGATGAAATTTTGAGAAAAACTTTCAACAATGAAGAATTTTTCCATGAAGTAGAATTTTATTCTCAAAAATTAATAGATACTTTAGAAGGATATGAGTATCTATCTATTAATGATCAAGATAAATTCTCCTTGTTCCTTAGAGAAGCCAAAGAAGGTAACTTTACAACCTTGATTAACTACCTTCATGAAATCCTCTTCACAACATGGTGGAACTCACAAATATTGGTTATATTTTCACCAGAAGAGTGTCTGATGATTTATCTATCATTAATTGTGTTTGTACTTACTCAACACAAGAAACAAGTTAGCAAGAAGGAACAATATTTTTGTGATGATAGACTAACTTGTCATGAAGCAAAAATCCCATCAACACCAATGCAGAATCATAGGATTAAGAGAAAAAAGAAGAAGAAATGTGCTAGAAAGAAACATGGCATCATGAGGACTAAACCAGTAGATTGCACATAAAATATAGAAGAGCTTGCATCTACAACCATAACTTACTTTGCATCACATGAAGACAAAGACTACCTACTAAACCTGAATGTTGTAAGCAATGAAGGAGAATACATATTTGATCATTCAATGGATGAAGATCCACATTGAATACTAAAGTATTCAATACCCAAATAATGTAATATAGGGTGATGTTAGAAATAGATCATATTACATCATTTGGGTCATGTAAATGTATCTACCAAGGTACATACTTAGGACATTAGATTACTTTAGGGGGAAGTTACTTAGTTTCTTCATGCAATGTAATAAATGCACAAGTGTTAATGTGCAAGTTGTCCCTTCCACAACTAGATAGAGTGTTGGCCAAGGAACCTATCTTCCTATATAATGGTCTTATTGTCATAGTCATAGATATAGCATCATATAGAGCATCTCAGAGTGCATCGTAGTGCATAGATAAAGTTACCCATATTGGAGATGGGTGCAATGTAGTCTAGTAGCATTATTCATGGAGTGTTCATTTCCTCCACAACTACATTGTATTCATTTCCATCATTTCTATTTATAGTATATTTCAGTCATCTTGCAGATTTACTTTCTTTCATATTATTATTTTTGCATCTTGTGATTGCTATCTCCCATTGCATACATCATCAAAAGCTAACAATGCATACATTATAGCTCTATCATCTCAAATAATTCATTTATATAACATACATGCATCACCATATCTATAAGTCTAGGTATACATCTATACTCATCTATCATTACACTCATTCATACATTATTACACACACATATGTACAATAAAACCACAATAAACACCAATAATCATCTCATATATATAAAATAAAAAAGTTCATCACATGATACAAAAAGGCTTGCAGGCTACAATATAATGGATTCTCATACCTCGCATCCAAAAAGAAGCTAGCAAATAGGTTCCCTCCTTAAGTTGGCCCTGCACCCTCACTCTCCTTGTTGCCCTAGGGATCATCTCTATGAGCCTACCTCACTCCATTGGCCGATGACATATGGGAAATCCTTAATAGTACAAATCATGAAATAGATGGTACCACTGATGGATATCTTGATACCTCACTCTGTCAACTCTACTAAGACTAAGATGATAGTCATGATGATAGCACCCCATCTAGTCTATCCACATCATACTCTAACCACCCCATATAATCAAAATCTATCTCATATCGAGCATGATATGTGGTCACCTTGGTCTACAACCATGTGATCTCTATCCATAACCTAGTCATCTCCTTTGTGACTTGTCCACCTATAGATATATGATCCCACTTAGCTATCAAAATTGATACTTGTGTTCTTAGAGCATTTCACTCTACCCTAATCCTATATCTCTCCTCCTAAAGGCTCTATACCTAGGACCATAGGGTATCCCTCTCCTCCTCCCAACCCTACTAATGTTATCTGTATACTACCCAATGGCTCTGCTCTATAGCATGAGTTGTATCCTTGTCTATCCACTGGTTCTCAAGTATGTGCACCTACTCTCTCAAAGTCATTATCTGCTCTCGAGGGTCCTCCTCATCCCCATCATCACCCCCACTGCTCCTTATAGGTGAATCTACATCCTTTGTAGCTCCCTATGATCCACCCATATATCTCTCCACTCAGTGATGCACTTATCACTATAATGGCTCCTCTATTGCACTAGCCTCCTCCTCCTATACAACCACTACCTCTACTTAAAACTATTGAGCTATCCACCAGGAATCATACTCTAGTGTGGTCCCAAGATCCTTAACATCTACATCCATAAATGCCACATGTAACTTATCACTTTATGGCTCATGTCATGGCCATGCCAACTATATCTCATTGCCCCTCCATTGGTATACAACTATAGCCTTGGGTACCTATTGTGTAACCCTAAACTATTAGGACATTTGTGAGTATTGGAAGTACTCACACTCTATCCCATGCTACCTAATCAACCATCTACCATATTGTACTCACCTCAAGTGTATAGCATCCTTAGCCCACATGAGTCCTCCCCTCCATGGCCTCCATATAACACCCCTTTACCATAATCTAACCCATGCATCCACATAATACTAGAGAATATATTGATACTAGTGGCTTTTGTCCTACTCTTGATCATAGCACTCCAACTGGCCTCTCCAATCAAAAATACTCCCATACCCATATCTATAGAAGTAAGTTGAATCCCAAGACAAATCGACCCTATTGACATATCTCGTATAACTCACTGTATATATGTGCCAAAAAAGTAAAGCCCCATGCCATAATATCAGGTACCTCCACCAAATCCATCACTAAGACTAGTAGGTTCCATGGGAACCTCATACTGGTTGAGTTTGTAAAAATCAAGTTAGACATCAGTGACATCAACACTACTTACCTAGTGGTCAATAACCTTGTGTCATAGTTGGTATGCACCCTCACCCCACCACTATCTATATCATATTCAACATATTGCCACTACTCTCAATGGACTCTCTTCAACACTTTCTCACATACATCAGTCACCACAGTCACTATCTACTCCCTCTATCGAGACCCATAGAATTTGATACACATCCTCCAAAGTGATGGTAATCTCTCTGATCGGTATGTCAAAAGTGTTAGTCTAACTATCCCATATATCAATCAAGGATATTAGGTAGGCCTGTTCTACATGAACTAATTCCAATTGAGTCATGTGCTATAATCTTATGGCCTCCAACCACTCCCAATCAACCCATGATAATGTGTTACGCATTACCTTGAACATTTGGGTAAACTAATGTTAGGCTCTAACAAGCTACCACCGCAAACCTTTCATTTGGCTTAAAAAAACTAGGGTTTTTACCCTTACCTTTATTGCACTTCCTCCATTGCTTGTCGATGCACTCATTGGGTCCATCCTACCAGTCACCTCATCCATTGATATCACTTCATTGTACAAAATACTTTATGCTCCTCCTCGATTATCTTCTTCCTCATTTCACGTGGTGTAAATGATACCTCACACCACAAAATTTTATTTTATAATTTTTTGCAAACACGATCGTTCAGGATGGTCATGACTATCTGAGATTGTCTCATTTTTTAAATAAAAACACACATTTTTGGAACCGTATCGATTTAAGATGGTCTCAAATTTATATTTTTCCTCTTTCTCATTTAAACCCAAGCACCCATTTCATTCTATCCATTCCACTTTTATCAAGTGCTTCATTTCCATCATCATTTTACCTCTCCTCCATCAATTCATCACTTGAGGAGGTATACAATACCTACAAATTTTCATCTCAAATCAAGTCAATACTCAAACACTCGATATTGGAAATTACATTCATCCAAGAATCATTACCAAAGACTATCATATACCATTATTGCTAGGGCAAAAGAAATTTTTTTAATCAAATAGATACTTGGTATATCTAAAGCTTAAAGCTTGTAGAATAATAATGTTTGCCTAAGGCTAATAGGTTTACCAAAATCAAATCAAGTTTATTAATTTTTTGAAAGCAATGATTTGATGACATGCATCTTTTCCATGACTAGGGTATCCCACATTGAATTTGTTTTAGACCATCTTATACCACTCCCCTTCAAGGTCATTTCCATAAATCAACATTATTCATCATCAATTCAACCATCTTAGATCATCTATTTTTGCTTTGCATTTGTACTTACACAAAGTGTTCCAAAAAGGGGCATCTGTAGACACCTAAAATGCATTATCTTGAGGATAATCCCAAAAATCCTCCTTTCCAATCCACACAACCCAATTTTATCAAATTCAAGGCTAAATCCATGGGTTTCTCCAATAATAGGTAATTTTCTACAAAAATCTTCATAATTGGTGTAACTGTCTTCACCTGAGATGATCACGTACTCCCCACCATCTTGATCCAAGATGGTCGTGCAAAATCAAAAATGAAATCAAAGGTAGGTAAACTACTTTTTAGTGGTTGAACATAGGTCAAAATATCATGTCTACCTTCACACTAGCCATAAATCACCTGTAGTCACACCTACCAGCAACAAATTAGTTAGTTTCCCTCAATCACCTCCTCCCTTCCCTCACCTTCCTATTGCCAAGAAACCTATAAATTGGCATCCACCTACTCTAAAAAAGAAGAACAAACTAAATTTTATGCAATGAAGTGTTTTCAAGAATCCACCAGGCCCTCTTACTATAAATAAAATATTGTCAGATTGTCACCAAGGATTCAAAGTCGAACCTACTATTTTTCTCATATAAGCTCTCCTCTCTGTCTTGTTGGTTGGCACCTATTTTGGCACCATTTTGTATGCAATCGATTATCAAAAATTATACTCATTGCTCCAAATTCTACATGGATCTAGTCACACAAAGGCATAGACCCACAACAGTGTCTATCTCACCTTGAAATGATCCACAAACCAAACCATATCGATCAGAGATAATCATCATCGACTAGCAAGGTACCAAGTTTTATCCACATTCCAGCTTAGATCTATTAACTTTTCATTCATACTTTAGTTTAGATCTTTGATATTCAATGTATTTATCTAATTTATATTTCATTTTAAATTTTTAGGTTAGTGTAGCACCCTAAAATTGGCGCAGTTAAACCATCAATTTTAACCTCGAAATCACCCATTAACCGCTCACCTCATTTTTTGTGCCATTTTTAGATATTGTTGTGACCATTGGCCGATATCATCGTCGATCTGAAGATATTATCCCAAATAAGACGAATTCGTCTAGAACAGAATGTCCAGATGATTTCATCCTAAAACTAAATTTTTGCAATTAGCTTTTGTTCCAACGACCTCTCCAACTTAGGCAGAAGCGTGTCTACATAGTTGGAGATTCCCACATTGGGGATCTCCCATATTGGGATGATCCCCAACCTCCTAACCTCCCCCTAATCCTATATAAACTAGGATTTTCCTAGTTTATCCCCCTAGCTGATCATTTCCCTACAATTTTAGTTTTTACTGTGTTAGAACATCCTATATCCCATCATTTGCACTTGTATGTTCAATTTTTGTTGTAGGATTTCACTATGTTTCAACCGGAGGTAGCTTGGATCATCGCAGGCGATTCAACCACAATTTCAGATGATCCTGTCAAGATTGGCAATGATCTTGTATGATTATAGATGATCTTGTCTGCAATTCAACTTGGGGGCAATCAGAGCCCTGAGTTTGCATTCTCTATCTCATTTCCTTATTTATTGGTGCATTATATTAATTTACTTATATTTTGCATCTTGGAGTTCACCTCATTTAGCATAATTGCATGATAAAATTCAAAATAAGTTACCAAAATAGTGCATCTCATTTAATTTGATATCTGGGATTTTTTTTTTGTAATTATTTTAATATATTAACAGTGGGTTTTTATAGAGGATCCCAAAACCTTATGTACAAAATTAGCCATATTTCTAATGATGCATCATACCTCTTGGTCGTAACAATAAGCCTAATTGCAAGTAAAGCCATCCTAATGCTAAAGACTTGGAAACTGTAAAAAGGGCTTTTAGGCCTGGAAACCCAACGAAAAAGAAACAGGACAAAACCGAAGGAACACCAAGTAGAGCCCGAAGAAATGAAATGAGGAAAGCAAAACAGACAAGACACCATGGACAGCTAAGTAGACAAAATTGCCACGCCACACCAAAACTCGTCAGAGGGGGCTTTCCAAAAACTGTGCAAGGAAAGCATCATGAATGGATGTCTGCTCTGGCCAACCTTTCCACCTCGGATGGGAAGCGAGACCGCCACACGACCGGACACGTGGTCGCGAGCCCTTTGTTGGCCATGTGGTCAGCCACGCGATTACCTTCTCTCAAAGTATGATTTGCTTTCCACCTACCACGATAGGAGAGAAGCGTTCTTGCCTCGAGGATGATGTTGTAGACTTTCCAAGATGGATTTTTGGTGCCAAGAAGGTAATTCACGATGTTGAGCGAGTCACCCTCAATAATAAGAGGCCGAGGATCCTCAGAGAGTATCCGAATACCTTTCGTAGCGCCTCGGGCTTCGGCATAGTGATTTGTCTGGGAGCCCAAATCTTCACAATAGGCCATCACAAGATTCCCATCATGATCTCTGACAACACCCCCAACACCAGCGGGCCCAGGATTCCCCTTAGCCGCTCCATCAAAGTTTAATTTAATCCACCCCACAGGGGGTTTGGTCCAAACAATATTCCTTCGACAGGGCCCTTTAACAACCTCCAAAAATGGCCAGAGATTCATCATTTTGAGAATCGCTTCTTCGCTCGAAAGGTAGGGACGGGGACTGGGAACAACAATAGAATTCTCGATGGCGTAGGACAACGCCCTTTGAGCAATAGAAGGGGGCCCTCTAGGAGCTCTGCCAAAGATTCTGGCATTCCTCTCTAACCAAATTTTCCAAATTGAATGATGGAAGGAGGCCTCGAGGAGGAAGCGGAGTTTGGGATTCTTGAAAGGATTAGGCCATTGGTGGAAAGCATCTCAGAGGGAACGGGGAGAGCACCATAGGATTTGGAAGGAGGATAGGACAATACTAAGAACAGAGTGGGAAAATGGGCAATGCAAGAATAAATGATCCCTCGTCTCGCAATCTGCAAGACACAAGTAACACCTGTTGGGGAAGGCAAAACCTCTCTTGTGAAGGTTGTCAATTGTTAAGGCTTTGTTGTGGAAAGCAATCCACGCAAAGAAGTTGATTTTAGGGATGACTCCTTTCCTCCACACAGTATTCCACCTGTAGTCCAGAGCAGTCTTGGTGGTAAGAAACTCATAAGCTGATTTAACAGAAAAAAGCCCATCCTCCGTACCACTCCAGATGATTCTGTCATTCCTCCTGGCAGAAGGAATTAAAATCGACTGGAGGATATTTGCAAGAAAGGTAACCTCATTATTAAACCCCTCCACAACTGGAATCTTCCACCGAGGAAAACGGGTGCTCCGGTCTATGAACTCTGCCACCCTGAGTTGGGAGTTAGGGTCGACCAAACCTCTCATCCCAGCCGAGATCCGCCCTCGACCCAAGGGCTTCTTCAGTCACCCACATATCCTTCCAAAAGAAAATGAGGTTGCCATCACCCAAAATCCAACGGGCTCCCAGGCTGATCAAATGTCGGGTTTGGAGCACAGATTTCCAAAAGGTCGACGCCACGGAGGAGGTCTCAACATCCAAGAAGGAAATGGGGCCAAGATACTTCTTTTTAACCAGCTTAACCCACTCCACCGGGTCGCTAGATAGAATCCTCCAAGCGTGCTTCGCTATCAAAGCCAAATTCATAAGTCTTGATCTTCTCAACCCCAAACCGCCTTGGTCTATCCTCGAACACACCTTGTCCCAGGCAACAAGGGGGAGTCTAGATTTCTCTTCACTGCCAGACCATAGAAAGGTCCTCTGAATCTTCTCAATTTTGGAGTGAACTGCAACCGAAAGCATGAACACCGACATGAAGTAGGTCGGGATCCCCTGAAGACAAGCTTTGGTAAGGGTGGCTTTTTCGGCTTGCGACAGGAGTTTGCCCTTCCAAGTTCTGAGTTTCTTGTGAAGGCGCTCAAGAATCATGTTCCACATATCCCCACTCGCCCGCCCGCTATAAGATAGAGGCAACCCCAGATAGGACGTAGGCAGGGAATCAATAGTGCATTCAAGAATTCTAGCAATCCGAAGTTGCCTGCGTAGGGGAGTGTTAATAAAATAGATTTTGCTCTTGATGTAATTGACCTTTTGCCCTGCAGCTTGCTCATAACAGGACAGGATCCGCTTGAGCGATTTGGCTTGGGCAACGGACGCCCCAGTGGAGATGAGGGTGTCATCCACAAATTGCTGATGAGTGACAGGATCAACTCTAGAAGTCGACAAAATGCCAAAAATCTTGTTCTGACGAAGAGCCTCTTTCATGGACCAACTCAGAACCTCCGCCAGAAGAATGAAAAGGATGGGGGATAAAGGATCGCCCTGTCTGAGGCCTCTGGCGCTTTGGAAATACCCAGCTGGGGACCCATTGACCAGGACAGAAAAAAAGGGAGTGGATATACAACTGTAGACAAGGTCAATCCAGTGGGGATGAAAGCCGAACTTGAGGAGGACTGCACACAAAAAATTTTGATCAACCCGGTCAAAGGCTTTGTTCATGTCGAGCTTAAGAAAAAGAGCAGCATTCTTGGAGCGGTAAGCGGAATGAAGGGTCTCATGGACAGTGATGACACCATCAAGAATGTTTCTGCCTTTAACAGTGCTTCCCTGACAAGGATCAATCAGGATGGGGAGGACTGTTTTGAGTCTATTGGCTATAGACTTGGTAAGAATCTTGTAAAAAACATTGCACAGGCTGATGGGCCGATAGTCAGAGAAAATTTTGCAGGCAGGAGACTTAGGAATGAGGGCAAGAAAGGTGGAATTGAGTTTCGGGTGGATGGATCTGGAAGCTTGAATAACCCGAATAGCATCGCACACATCCGGACCCACGACCTCCCACATGACTTGGAAGAATCGGGGGAAACCATCGAGGCCAGGGGCCTTATCTGGTTGCATGGAGAACAATGCTTCCTTAATCTCGGATGAGGAAAAAGGTTCCAAAAGCTTAATGCTTACCTCATGGGGGACTTTAGTCAAAAAATTGGCGAGCAGAGATTTCTGGACCTGAAGGTTGCTGTCCGGAGGAGTGCCAAGCAAATCCTTAAAAAAGTCAACCGCTTCGCTCCCGATTTCCTCTATCTCCCTGGTAATGCGCCCATCCTTACAAGCCACTTCTCTGATCTTGTTGGCCCCTCTGTGCCTCATAGTAGACGCATGGAAAAACCTCGTGTTGGTGTCTCCATTCTTCAACCAAAGGTCACGAGATTTCTGGCGCCAGAACGTTTCCTCCCTAGCGAGAATAGAATGAAAGTCCACCAAAAGACTCCGCTCTTCCTCCCTGAGACCCTCAGTGTAACCTTCGAGTTCCATCCTTTCCTCCAAAACCTTCAGGTTCTCAGAGATGGATTTTTTGGACTCAAAAATGTTGCCGAAAACCTCTTTATTCCAAACTTTCAGCTTTTCTTTGACCATTTTGAGCTTTAGAGCCACCCTCTTAGGAGCATTTCCTTCCACCTTCAATTGCCACCACGCTGAAACCAAACCTTTGAAGTCCTTGTGAGAGATCCACATGGATTCAAATCTGAAGGGGGTTTTAAAAATAGGCCCATCATCCGCCTCCAAGAAAATAGGGTTATGGTCAAACCCAATCCTTGGAAGAGCCGAAAGGATAGCCCCGCCAAGGATAGGAATGGCTTCTTGGGACATAAAAAATTTGTCGAGCTTGACTTGAATCAAACCGCTCCCAATCCTTCTGTTACTCCAAGTGAAGGAAGCCCCTTTGAGTTCGATGTCGAGCAAGCCATTAGTAGAGACAAAATCCCTGAAGTCCTCCAAGCTATGGCTGAAGTGGTCGGATCCTCCTTTTTTTTTTGAAGGATGAAGGGGACAATTGAAGTCACCCCCTAAAACCCAAGGAAAATTACTAAAATTCTCCCTCATCTGAGAGATAGCTTTCCACATTTTTGCTCTCTCTGTGGCAGAATTTGAAGCATAAACGTTGGACAGAATCCAAGAAAAATTGGTGGTTTTGGACTGGAACAACACATTGATGATTCTGTTGGAAGTTGATAGCAGGCTACCCTCAAACCTCGAAGGGTCCCACAGAACCATGAGTCCTCCCGCTGTTCCCACTGCAGGGCTGGACAGACAATTTGCCTTGGCCCAAATGGCCTTCGCAACTTTATCATAGGAGATAGCATCGACCTTGGTCTCTTGCAAAATAAGGATGGAAGGATTAGTCCTCCTACGGAGATCAGCCACTAACCTTCGTTTGGTCGCACTGCTCAGCTCCTCTCACATTCCATGAGAGGACTTTCATCTCGGATAGTTTGAGGTTTTTCTTGCCTCCCCCTTCCTTGTTGAGGGGGAGGTTTTGATGCATGCGCTTCGTCCGTCCGAGCGCCACAGTCATCCGTAACCAGCAAACGCTGGGTTCCATTTGCAACGTCATTTGTCGTCTCTTTGTCCCGCCTGTCTTTGTTAGGAGGACGGCCCTCCTTCCTCTCACTACCAAAATCCACACTTTGCTTTCGGCTCCTCGTGTTTCGGGGGCTAATGTGACCGGATTGTTCACCCCTCCTTCCTAAGAGGTAATCTTCTAGCATCGTCTACGACTGGCTAAAATCGGGATGACCCATATCTTGGGGCAGAGAAACAGTCTGAGTCACAATTTGGGATGGGGTCCGTTCCTTCTCTTCCTGCGATTCACTTTCCAAGTGGGAGTCTGCTTCTTGCTGATTGTCAGCCTCAAGTTGCTCGGGGTCCGATTGGAGAGTGGGATTCTCTTCAGGCTGAGAGAGTCCGACGCAGACTCTAGAGGGGCCTGGAGATTCATGACCCTTCGCATCTGGAAGATTTGACTGCTTCGCCTGACCTTCCCCATGCTCCAGGGGGTTGCCGTTTTCACGCTTCTGCTTACCCAATTTTTGAAGAGGACACTGGGATTGGAGGTGCCCTTGGGACCGACACTGGGGGTAGAAAGCTGGTCTATTTTCATAGACAATAGCTTGTTTATGAAGAAAGGTACCTCCAGACCGAAGAGTGATGAAAGTTGGGAGTTCCGCCTCCAAATCTGCCATAACGCAAAAACGGGCTTGGACAAACCTTGTTCGAGCTCGGGTGGGTGGGTCAATGGTGACCAACTCCCCAATGGAGCGCGCAATACCCCTTATGACATTTTCATGCCACCCAAAGAGGGGAAGATTCGGGAGCCTAACCCATATTGGGGCAATGTTGATGTTCTGGGTATCAGGACTCGAAATCCATGTCCCACTTCCTAAGGAATAAACTTCTGCGGCCCAGAAACCATGGCCCGCCAGCCAAAATTTTACAGTAATCCTCCTTATTGTTCAGTCTAATGGCAAAAAAACCCCGGGATAGGGCCGCTAGCTCCATATGACCAAAAGTCCTCCATTTGCTTGCTGCCCACTTTCGGATAGTTTCCATGTCGGGACGACCGCCAATGAATTTGCCTATGAGGGTAAATTTCTCAAACTCCATGAAGCTTGAAAGAACTTCCGCCGGGATGTCCAGCTCATCCCCAACCGGAAACAACTCTTTGGTAAAAAACCCGTTTAGGGTTTCTGAGGCCGCTGCCTGGGCATAAGACTTTTGAGCCCCACCACCCCCTTTGTCTGGTGGGTCCTTACCCCGACTGACACCGTCAACATCCCGGTCTTCTTCAATGGGTCCGGACGCTTTCGCACCTCCGGATCCCTGGTGCCCTTCGATTGCTCCACTGCGCCCAAGACACGAACCGTAGCCGCTCCCGGGCTCCCCTGCAGACGACTTCCCGCCCATCGACATCTCCTCCCTCCCCGCACTTGGAGACTGCTGCTCCACTCTCCGACTGTTGGCGGCTGCTGGTTTCACCCTTCTGCTACTCTGCTGGTCGAAACCCTAGCTCTATGGCTGCCTTGTGCTCGTTGTTCCTCTCTCATTTGATATCTAGATTTATCATTCAATCATCTATACTATTATTTCTATCTTTTTGCATCATTCTTGCAATTGTATTTTTGGTTTTTGGTGTCTGTTTTCTTGATTGTAGTTTTCTGACAAATTTGCCAAAAGAATTCGTCAAGTCGCTGACAATCTTGGGTGATCTCAGATGATATCCTATGATTTGGGATGATTCTATACAATTACAGATGATCCTATCATATCTGGGATGATCTGGACTCCTACAAGCTTTAGAATCTTCATCAGACATCTGGAATCAGGTGTACTCTTCTCCATTTAATATATTCTTTGTATTCAATCGCATTAGGATTCATTTATGTCTGTTGTCTTCATATAAATCAGAATTTTCATATAGAATAGCTTAGCTTCATTTTTTCCAACCTAGGAATATGAATGATTGAACATAAAATGAACAAATCAAACCCATTCTCAACCTAGGCATGGAAACTTCCACTCAAAGTTTCCTGGTGAACCCCACCATCCGTCGAAAATCCACCTTTATACCCCTCCCCCGAGAGGCACGACCTTCAAAGGACCTCTCTGTCTGATGTATTTTCCCATACTTTTCTCATCCCCCTTCCGGGCATGGATCCTTTAGCCTGAAGGTAAGGGTGCAAAAAATTTGGTCGATACATTTTGGTGAACCAGACGTGAAACTAAAACACCTTTTGAAAACAATCCAAAAAAAAAAACACATTATTAAGAACATCTAGAATCATTAGAAAACTGTTAAATTTGCATATCATACTTAGATGGTAGATTATAGTAGAAGACAACTTGTCTCCATAAATGTTGAAAATCAATTAGTGGCCATAGAGATTACTTCAGTGCTTAGAGTACCTGTTGGCATTTTTGCCACATTGTTTTGATTGGTGATTATTCATGCATAAAATGTTGAAGTTCTCACTCCTCTGTGATTCTCTGATTTTTTGTGCCAAAACAGCTAAGTCTGAAGACCGTCGCGATATCGCTACAAAAAGTGGCATGGAGAGCACAGTTTCAAAGCTGTCGTGATATCGCGACATGTCGCGTTATCACGGGTCTATTGAGGAGAGAGAAGCCAAAGTCAGAGAATGTTGCAATTTTGTGACGTGTCACGAAATTGTGATCTGTCACAGTTTCACGATGCCAAATGCAGGAAAGGGCTAAGCAGCAAAGTTGTCGTGAAATCGTAACGTGTTGGAGTTTCACGATCAACGTGGTCAACGGAAGCGCTAAAATAAATTGTCGTGATATCGTGACATGTCGTGTTTTCGTGACTTGCGATGGCCATGGAGCAGAGTAATAGAAAATGTCGCGAAATCACGACATAATTGGGCAATGTCAATGAACCTCGTAGCGAAATCGCGACAGAAAAGTGAATAAGGAGCAAAATGTGAAAGATGTCATGAAATCGCAACGTGTTGCGTGGTCGTGGCAAGGTTGAAAGAAAAGCATAAGGCATGAAAGATGTTGCAATTTCGTGACATTTTTGAAGATGAGATCAAGCAAGAAGAAGACATCGTGATATCATGACAGGAAGCGGCAACAGTTGAGAAAGCAAGGAAACGTCACGATTTCGTGACATATTGTGGAGAAAAGGCGAAATAGGCAAGAATGTCGCATTTTCGCAGGTTGAGGGCTGGACCGTACAAAGCAGATAAAAATTGTCGCGAAATCGTGACATGTCGAATTTTTGTGATAGGGAAGAGAGGATTGAGCAGTTAGAGAAAACGTCGTGATTTCACGACTTGCTTGGTTTTCACGACCTGGAGATAATAACAAAGGTGCTGATAGAAGGATGTCGTGATTTCGTGACATGTCTTGTTTTCGCGATATGAAAGCGCAGAAAGAACAAAATGGTACGAAACGTCATGATTTCGTGACATGTTCCATTTTTGCTACCTGTAAGAGAGAAGGGCATAGAAAGTAGAAGATGTCGCGATTTCACGACATGGTGAAGTTTTCACAACATGTTGAGGAAAGAAGTCCAAACAAAGGAGAGTGTTGCGATTTCGCGACGTATCAGGAAGACAAAGCCAAAAGAGAGAAAGGTGTAGCGAAATCATGACTTATCACATTTTTGTGGTTCGAAGCAGCCAAAGGACAACATGGGGAAAGAACATCATGATTTTGTGACATGTCAGTTTCGCAAAAACAGAGCAAGGAAGGAGTAGAATAGTATGGAACGTCGTGATTTCACGACGCGTCGTGTTTTCGTGAGCTAAGGTGGCAAAGGAGACTAAAGAGCCAAATACGTTGTGATTTCGAGACATGGTTGGTTTTCACGATCCAAAATGGAAAAAGCATACAGAGCAATAAAATGTCGCGTTTTCACGACATGTCGCGTTTTCGCGACCCATCACGGTTTCGCGCTAGAAAGCAGTTCAAACGGCCCGATGAAGCATTGCAATTTCCAAGGATTTAAAGCTCTCCATAATTAAATGTTTTGCTGCTTTCCAATGTATACAAGATAAAAGAACATGCCCAAGCCACTAGAATTGAAGACGCCTCCATTATTTAAAGCTTCTGTTCGTGATTTTCTAACGGTCCAAGAATGCTTCGAGGATGACCATTTAATGAAGACGATCGGTTCCTTGTTTCATTTAATTTCTGATTTCTCTGAGGCTAGTTTAAGGGGATCATTTCCTTATTTTTGTTGCACATTTTGTAGATCTCAAGGAAGTTTGTTTCATGTTTTAAATGTTGCAGAGAGGCAAGACCTCTATAAATATCAATGTATATCTCAGAAAGAGACATCGAGAGAGAGACTTTTGTTGAAAGATTTTCAAGTTCTTTGCATGAATGAAAGATATTTGGCCTCTAGTTTTGCAAGCAACTGTCTGTGTGTTTTTCCTTCTATATTATGCATTCCTAATTTACGCTCGTATTTCTTATCTGTTGCTTAATTTAAATTTTGCATCTGAGTTTAAATATTGCTTATGAGGAAGTGAGTTCTGGAATGTGATCTTGGAGGTTTTTCTGTGCAAGGTTGTAAGTTAATTACATCGTTGTATTTTGTTATATGTTGTTAGTGAGATGGAGGTTATCTGTTGCTAATATTTCTCGATCTGATAAATTCGGCCTGTGGCCATATTTCCCATCTCTTTCCGTAATTTCCCATTTCTTTCTACATATTTCCAATTCCTTTCCTGCAACTTTAGTCTGAAATCAAGCTTAGATTTAGTAAGGGAACCAGCCCTCTCTGGAGATTGGTCTAGGAGACATTTCTTTCTCCCAGCATTTCAATGTTGGTCGGGTCTAGGGTGCATTTTGTATAAAATCCTTTCCTGTGGCAGATTCGTGACCAACAGTTTTTGGCACGCCCAGTGGGACAGACTATTTCTGTCTCAAAAAATCCATAATCGGTGGGATAAGCATTATTTCCAATTGATAAACCCACCTGTGCCAACAGTTTTTGGCACGCCCAGTGGGACAGACTATTTTTGTCTCCCAAAGATCCATAATCAGTGAGACTAATTTTTTCATTGTTTAATACCCCGAGGGACTCAAGGTTTGATGAGCAGCCTTGACCTTACAAGCAGAGGAAAGAATGTTCACTTAGTGACTCTGACTTGGTGATAGCCATGATCTCATAGACCACTGCTATAATGGTGAGGGTATGTCCTAGATGGGACGATACTGGCCCTCTGAATCTCAAAATTCGGCATGAGATTCCCAAAAGTGCCCTGAAAGCCCTAACAAAATATGATGGCACTATGGGCATGGCTCTAGAGCATATTGAAGATGTTGCCACTTTGTCAACCATCCATGGCATAAACCATGAGGATGTCATGATCAGACTTCTGGTTCTGTCTTTGGAAGGAAGGGCATTGCAGTGGTATATACTACTCGAGCGTAAAAGCATCAGCTCATGGGATGACTTAGCGGGAGCACTAATTAGAATATTTGACGAGGATCTCTTTAACAGCTCTCAGGATCCCTTTCAATTTTTCATGTACATCACGAGAGCACCTCTAGAGAGCATCACGAACATTAATGTCTGATTCAGTAGAATTTGGAAGAGAATTCCAGAAAGGATCCGACCAACACCCGCCCAAGCCCACTTCTTCTATGTTCGAGCTTTCCATCCGGACATAAGCCTCCTCTTGTTGCAATCAGGCAAATGTAGATTCCCTCAAATATTTGAGGAAGCATTACAAGCAAAGCACTTTTTGCTCCTATCAAGAAAATTACCGTGGGGAGAAGCTCCATTACCTTATCCAGTAGTCACCACTCTTGTTTACCCTATGCAGTATTTATCACCCCAGATCCCTCATACTGTGTAGAGACCTGAAATCCAGTTGTGTGGAACTCAAGGGGTAGATTTCGTCCAAAGCCAACGATGGAAATATGCAAGTACTTTCCTAGCAATAGATAATATGGTTGCTTGCAATTTCTATCAGGATATGGGCCAAGGAGAGAAACAGATTCAAGTTCTAGAACCTGAGCACAAAGAGAGCACAACCCTGCACAACATGCAAGTATTTAGCCAGAACCTATTGAGCATGCCTCACCAAAAGGTTGAGCCTAAGGAGATCCTGGAAGCAGATTTCTCATTAGAAAGGTTCTGTGATCGCACCAAGGGATTGGAGGAACCCATTCTCAGCCCACAACCAGGGGACCCTTCAATATGGTGGTATTGGATTTAGCCATTATTACAACTGGTACCCACAGGAGCCCTTCATGTGGTAAATTTCTTTGCTACATTATTTGTCGACTGTGTGGGTACTGGCATGCAGGATAACTTGCCTATGTCTGTAACATGGAAAAATTCGGGAAGAAGCCAACCGAACTTCAAAGGTTGACTAAAGTATGATCAGATCTGGTCTGGACACTGCAGATTCACCAGATAACCCCCTGAAACTGGGTTTGTGGTGGCGGCATGCCAATCATGTCGCAAACTTTTGTAAATATTGTATTTAGCAAAAAAAAAATTTGTGGATTTCCTCTATCAACTTTAGCTCTTTTTGCATGTGAGCCCACAGGTATGTGTATTTCTTTCTTTTTTCTTTTTCCTTCCCCAACAGATAGTGGCTTTTGTCAATTTCTTCACTCCACTCCCTTCTTTTCATTCCCTTCCTCGCTCATTCCTTCTTCTACCATATGTAATTAAGCCACTACTGTTGTTTCTTTTTCCCTTTCTGATATTCCCGTTTCTTCTTTTCCTTTTCTTCTAAATTCATTATCGTTTTAGCATTTATCCCAGTTTCACCATTCCATTATTCGTTTCTTTTCCTCCATCCTTGCAGCTGGTGACACAGTAGCTCCCCCTTTGGTTGCTGTGTCTACAGATATTGTTCCTTCATTGTCCATCATTTCACCATTCCATCCCCATTCCACAGCCTACACATTTGCTAGCCATCACTCCTCATTCCATTCATTTCTATTTATGTAACCCAGGTGCTTTCATGGAGATTCTTTTACAGCACCCGGTGATTACCCAGTTCGATCGAGCTAGGTGCAATGCAGATCCACTTAAGTGTCGAATATCAGCAAGAGTTTGTTGCAGCAGTCTACAGAGATGTACCCCATCAGCCAGCATTCACTGATCCTGCTTCTCCTATTTCTTGACTCTGTTGCCCAATGGATTCAGGCCTGGGATTCGTGCATATAGCAGAACTGTATACCCCGCGAGCCGCTAAGAATAGTGGCATTTTTGCCACATTGTTTTGATTGGTGATTATTCATGCATAAAATGTTGAAGTTCTCACTCCTCTATGATTCTCTATGAGTTTTTGTGCCAAAACAGCTAAGTCTGAAGACCGTCGCGATATTGCAACAAAAAGTAGCATGGAGAGCACAGTTTCAAATTTGTCGCGATATCGCGACATGTCACGTTATCGCGGGTCTATTGAGGAGAGAGAAGCCAAAGTCAGAGAATTTTGTGATTTTGTGACGTGTCACGAAATCACAACCTGTCACAATTTTGCGGTGCCAAATGCAGGAAAGGGCTAAGTAGCAAAGTTGTCATGAAATCGCGACGTGTTGGAGTTTCGTGGTCAATGTGGTCAACGAAAGTGCTAAAATGAAATTGTCGCGATATCGCGACATGTCACGTTTTCACGACTTGCGATGGCCATGGAGCAGAGTAATAGAAAAGGTCATGAAATCGTGACATAATTGGGCAATGTCAATGAACCTCGTAGCAAAATCGCGATAGAAAAGTGAACAAGGAGAAAAATGTGAAAGACGTCGCGAAATCGCAACGTGTTGCGTGGTCACGGCAAGGTTGAAAGAAAAGCATAAGGCATGAAAGATGTCGTGATTTCGCAACATTTTTGAAGATGAGGTCAAGCAAGAAGAAGACGTCGTGATATCGCGATAGGAAGCGGCAACAGTTGAGAAAGCAAGGAAACATCGTGATTTTGTGACATATTGTGGAGAAAAGGCGAAATAGGCAAGAATGTCACATTTTCGTAGGTTGAGGGCTGGACCGTACAAAGCAGATAAAAATTGTCGCGAAATCGTGACATGTCGATTTTCACGACAGGGAAGAGAGGATTGAGCAGCTGGGAGAAAACGTCACGATTTTGCGACTTGCTTGCTTTTCGCGACCTGGAGATAACAACAAAGGTGCTGATAGAAGGATGTCGTGATTTCATGACATGTCTTGTTTTCATGATATGAAAGCGTAGAAAGAACAAAATGGTACAAAACGTCACGATTTCGTGACATGTTCTGTTTTCGCTACCTGCAAGAGAGAAGGGCATAGAAAGTAGAAGATGTCATGATTTCATGACATGGTGAAGTTTTCGCAACATGTTGAGGAAAGAAGTCCAAACAAAGGAGAGTGTCACGATTTCACGACGTATTAGGAAGACAAAGCCAAAAGAGAGAAAGGTGTAGCGAAATTGCGATTTGTCGCATTTTCGTGGTTCGAAGCAGCCAAAGGACAACATGGGGAAAGAACGTCACGATTTCGTGACAGGTCATAGTTTCATGAAAATAGAGCAAGGAAGGAGTAGAATAGTATGAAACATCATGATTTCGTGATGCATCGTGTTTTCACGAGCTAAGGTGGTGAAAGATACTAAAGAGACAAATACGTCATGATTTCACGACATCGTTGGTTTTCGCTATCCAAAATGGCAAAAGCATACAAATCAAGAAAATGTCATGATTTCATGACATGTCGTGTTTTCGCGACCCGTCACAGTTTCACGCCAGAAAGCAATTCAAACGGCCCGATGAAGCATTGCAATTTCCAAGGATTTAAAGCTCTCCAGAATTAAATGTTTTTCTGCTTTCCAATGTATACAAGATAAAAGAACGTGCCCAAGCCACTAGAATTGAAGATGCCTCCATTATTTAAAGCTTCTGTTCATGATTTTCTAACGGTCCAAGCATGCTTCGAGGATGACCATTTAATGAAGACGACCGGTTCCTTGTTTCATTTAATTTCTGATTTCTTCGAGGCTGGTTTAAGGGGATCATTTCCTTATTTTTGTTGCACATTTTGTAGATCTCGAGGAAGTTCATTTCATGTTTTAAATGCTGCAAAGAGGCAAGACCTCTATAAATATCAATGTATATCTCAAGAAGAGACATCGAGAGAGAGACTTTTGCTGAAAGCTTTTCAAGTTCTTTGCATGAATGAAAGATATTTGGCCTCTAGTTTTGCAAGCAACTGTCTGTGTGGTTTTTCTTCTGTCTTATGCATTCCTAATTTACGCTTTTATTTCTTATCTGTTGCTTAATTTAAATTCTACATCTGAGTTTAAATATTGCTAGTGAGGAAGTGAGTTCTGGAATGTGATCTTGGAGGTTTTCTGCGCAAGGTTGTAAGTTAATTACGTCATTGTCTTTTGTTATATGTTGTTAGTGAGTTGGAGGTTATCTGCTGCTAATCTTTCCCGATCTGATAAATTCAGCCTGTGGCCATATTTCCCATCTCTTTTCATAATTTCCCATTTCTTTCTGCATATTTCCAATTCCTTTCTTGCAACTTTAGTCTGAAATCAAGCTTAGATTTAGTAAGGGAACCAACCCTCTCTGGAGATTGGTCTAGGAGATATTTCTTTCTCTCAGCATTTCAATGTTGGCCGGGTCTAGGGTGCATTTTGTATAAAATCCTTTCCTGTGGCAGATTCGTGACCAACAGTACCTCAAACATATAGAGCCCAACCTTTGTGGGATGAACTTGATAGGAGATTGGGTATTATTGAATCTAGATCTGTAGAACTTAGGCAAATTAAGAGGTTTGTTCTAGATAGAATCATGGATCCTGATCAGGTGACTTTGTACCATGAACTTTAGAGAGCTTGCCATAGGTGGTCAGCCGATAAAAGAGCACTTGTGTCTTCTGAATTATACACCTTTGAGGAATACCTTGAGAACGTAGTTGTAGTACATAAATTTCTATCTCATGTAGAGGATCAAGAAGTCATTCTTATGGATAGAAAGAGATGGAATAGATTTCCTAGAGCTGTGTTGTATCGATAGTATTGCCATGAACTTTATTTTTACATGTCAAAGTCTAAAATAGATCATATTACCATAGCACACTTTGTCAAGTTCTTGAAAAACAACTTCCAATTTGAAGAGGAGTATTTCATGACTCCTGATGAACTTAACCCTATCAATGATATCCATAAACTATTCATAGAAAACTAAGTGATTCTTTCTACTATTGTTTCTTGCAACTAGCATGTTGTTTGTTATTTTTATTCTCACAAAATAATAATATAATAAAATCACAAAAAAAAAACAACAAAACATTTCCTTTTAAAGTATTATAGTAGGTATATAGTTAAAATATATACCTCTCAACCCTATCGCATATATATATATATAAGTATATATATTTGCTAAAACCTAAGTTTAGCACAATGCCTAGACTTAGAAATAGAAAACAAACCAAAGAAGATGAACATTGGTTAGGAAGACCATTAACTGACCAAAATGTCCCTCCTGAGGACCAAGTTCAGGAAGAAGAAACCCTAGACCAACAAGAAGAAGAGCTTGTTGTAGGAAATGAACAAGAAGAAATTGTTAGAGAGGAAGGATCCTCATCCCCTAAAATGTCTTCGGGAGGAGCTATCAATTTTGAGAACATGGAACAATTCTTGAAGTTCATTAACACTAATATTGGTGTTTTTAATAGAGCAGCCCATATGGACAAAGATTGAATTAGTGACACTCAAGCAACTCTAGAAGAAATATTTCAAACACACACTAATCCCTTGTCATTTATTGAACAAGAGAGTGATCGAGCTGGACCATCCAATTTGGATATGGTATCTACGATCCAGAACATGCAACAACAACAGATTACCCAACAATCTAAAGTGCCTGTTAACAAGCCTAGGGTCATTCCCGCACAAAATAAACCATCATTTACTGCTCTATTTTGCCAAGCTCTTGATCAACATACCTCAAATCAACAAAAACCCAAAACAAAACCGAACACCAATTACCAACAATCTAGGGTACAACATAATACTATTACAAATCCCCTTCATAATACTCTTCCTACCAACACTTTGCATAATAGCAATATAACATCTAATCATTATGTCACACCAAAGATACACTCATAGATCCCATACCTATGTTCCATCGAACCAATATGGTGGACAAACTAGCAATCTTGAAGCCATGGTGAAACAGTTAGTTTCCCGCATGGACCAGATAGATCCCTACCATCCCTCGTACAATTATCCAGAGATGTGTAGCCAACCTTTAGATCCTATAGTCATAGCACAGTCATATCCTAAAAATTTTCCTATGCCTGTTCTTCCCATATATAAAGGAACTAAATATCCCATAGAGCATCTTCATATGTTTAGGATAGCATGTCATGATATATCACATGATGACTTGTTATTACTAAAAATGTTCCCGAAAATATTGGGAGGAATGGCATTAGAGTGGTATTATCAATTACCCACTAATTCTTTGAGGAATTTCGAAGAAACTGTCGAGTATTTTGTTCATCAATTTAGTGCCTACATCGAAATACATGTGACCATTAAAGATTTGTATAACTTAAAACAGGGTAAATATGAATGCTTTGCTGATTTCCTAGCTAGGTGGAGACAGTTGATAGGAAAATTGCACTTTGTGTTACCTTATAGGGAGATGTTGGACATCTTTATTAATAATTTGCAAGAGCAACTATCTTACGAATTATCAACTGCTACCTTGACCACCTTCAATCAAGCTATAGACTTAGCTCGAAGAGTGGAAGATGCTCTCATTAGGAGAGGCCATCTTAAAAAGAGAGACGATGAGAAAACATCCAAAAATCAATATAAGAATAAAAAATTTGTGGGTGACGGAGTCACCGATAGCAAAAATACTACTAATGTTAATGCTACGAAGACAGCGAAGAAGTTTGTACTGAAACCTCTTGATAGACCTCCTCGAGAATTTACTAGGTTAAATTAACCTTTATCAACTATTCTACCACAATTATTAGAATGAGGTTTGATTCAATTACCAAATATCCGAGAACCTGATCCAACTATACCCGGATATAGAGTAGATTTACACTATGACTTCCATAGAGGACCTGGACACACTACCAACTCTTGTAAAATATTAAAACATAAAATATAGGATTTGATTGATAACAATGATATGGAGGTGCAAGCATTTCAACCTAAGAAAAATCCTCCTAATAATGTTCAAAATAACACCCCACAAAACCAGAATTAGAATTCCAATCAGTCATTGGACATATTTCAACATACCTTACCAAAACATGGTAAGGAGGTGGCTAATCAAGTTGAACATCATAATGTCCCTCCTCCTTCCTGATATGTAGGAACTATTAGTGGGCATTTACCTGTTCATGATCTAGAAATATTTGACACAACTTTATCCGTGGTTACAACCAGGCCTCTATATAATATTTAGATACCTGATCTTAGTGATACAGAATATGAGACTAAGAGTGATATGGAAATCACATCAAATCAATCGAATAGTTCTGAAGATGAATCGGATCATATTCACCCTATCACAAGTTATATGGTTCCAGAAGAACCATTTCCAAGAAGAGTCACTACTAGACCATCGTCTCACCAATTGCTTTCTAATGAGCTAGCTATAAACGCTAGACCAAGACCCATTCATCATCCGTAGAATAATATTATGGGTACCATCGAAGCTGTT
The DNA here is from genome assembly GCA_028583015.1 of Wollemia nobilis. Taxonomy (NCBI): domain Eukaryota; kingdom Viridiplantae; phylum Streptophyta; class Pinopsida; order Araucariales; family Araucariaceae; genus Wollemia; species Wollemia nobilis. The sequence continues at coordinate 5,658,274 of JAQPPZ010000710.1, read as the reverse complement.
ACTAGACAACAGGCTCAAAATTCTTAACAAGATCAAATTCAGAATGGTGGATCAGCTCCATTTGTTTTGAAGGTTCCTAATAAAGGGAATCATGCACCTAATGTTCAACCTAAAACTCCTTATAATATTAATGAAAAATTATCAAATATTACAGCTAGAATTTCTCTCTTGGACCTTTTAAGATCTTCTCCTACACATAGAGATGAATTAATGCTCACATTGAGCCAGATGATGGTACCACAATACATTCAACCTAAAGCCATGGCCAATACTATAATAACTCGTGAACTTGATTGTATTGACTTCTGGGATAGATACATGCCGCAACATAGTTTACATAAAGATAACCCCTTGTATATTACTGCCTTAATTGGAGATGTAGCAATCAAACAAGTTTTGATTGATAATGGTTCATCTTTAAATATCTGCACTTTTAACTTCTACCAAATATTTGGGTTTACAAGTGATGAAATGAAAAGAACTGATATGATCATAAAAGCTTTCAATTACGAAACACAAGAAACGTGTGGAGTTATTACCATTCCATTGCAAGTTGGTCCAAGAACCTTGGATACGACTGTGTTTATTGTACATTGCCATGCATCATACAATATAATCTTGGGTCGTCCTTGGATCAACATGATGCGAGCTATTCCCTCAAATTTACATCCATGTGTTAAGTGTGAATTTAAGAATCAATTGAGTACCATTCATGGTGATCCAATACCCTTTGATATGTGTGCTTTGGCAGAACCTATTGGAGTTCAATTTTGCCCCGCTCTGTCATCCACACATCCTAATTCTCATTATCCATCTAAACATGTGAAACTCACATCCACAACATCATCTAATTCTTCTCCATTAGTTGCACCTCCACATATAGCTCAACCATCTTCTAAACAAATCACATTAGGACCTAAGAAATATCCTAATCCCACAACCAATGTCTCTTGTTCTACTCCTATAACTTCCATACCTATAATAGACCCATCTATCGACACCTCTACATCGTCTACATCCACCAAATTCATATTTTCCACATCGAAAGACGTAGGGAATGTTCCTTCTACCTCTTATGCTCTTATTGAAGAGCTCTTACCTGATCTATCTAAAATTCTTATATCAGAAGAAACGAATGCTTCTATGCAAGATTCCCTTATTTTAAATAATTTGCCACCATCTCCTCGTACATTGGGCCTCCCACAGCCTATGGGAAGTATTTACCAAGTCAGGAGTTGTGCCTTTATTTATAAGGGATATGACTGGGGTAGAATACCCAGAAACATTAGAACTCATTATGATGGATATGCTCGATGTTATTTTACTAAAGATTATATTAAATCCAAACCTATAATGCTTAAATTGGGATATAAAGGGAAAGGTTTGGGACCTTTCCAGAATGGTATGAAAGAACCTTTTGAGGTAGAAGTGTGGCCCGCTCGATGTGGTGTGGGCCTATTTTCTAGTAAAGGTCATCCATTCCCATTTGAGGATGATGACCATCTTATATGTTACCAAGATTATTTATATGAACGCGATGCTTTGCATTTAACGAATAAGACATTCACATGTAATATGCTATCTATAGCTTATCCTGAGATGATCGCTGAATTCGATGATGAGTTGGAGGGAGATATCTTTCACGATGTCTCCGTTGAGGAATTATTACATAATGGATTTTATTTTGATGGCTCTATACCTAGTATAGCCCAGCTTGAGGCCACGACTCCTCAAGACGAATTATCTAAGCTAACCTTGGAAGAATTACAAGAATTGGGCATTTCACCTGCCCCACCTAATTTTGAGAGAGATCTACACATGGAAGTAGAAAATGTCATAAAAATTAACATTGGAACCGAGGATAACCCTCACATAATCAACATTGGATCAAAATTGAGTCAAGAAAAATAGGATAAATACATTGCATTTCTTAAAGAATATGAAGATGTCTTTGCTTGGACATATGAAGATATGTCGAGTTTAGACCCTTCTGTAGTTATGCATCACCTAGTAGTGCATCCAGATGCTAAACCTGTTAAGCAAAAGCTTAGAAAAATGCATCCTAAAGTGGCCTTACTAGTCAAAGGGGAGTTAGAAAAACTCTTGAATGTTATTTTTATACAAGCCATTGATTATGTTGAATGGATATCAAATGTAGTTCCAGTAACTAAGAAAGAAGCTACTAAGATTAGGGTTTGTACAGACTTTAGAGATATTAATGTTGCATGCCCTAAAGACGATTTTCCCCTTCCAAATATGGATCAGATAATTGATTTTATTGTTGGGAGTGGAATGATATCCTTAATGGATGTATTTTTTGGCTATAATCAGATTAGGATAGCTCTTGAAGATCAGGCTAAAACAACCTTTATTACCCCTTGGGGGACTTTTCGTTGGAGAGTGATGCCATTCGGTTTGAATAATTCAGGTGCAACCTATCAACAAGCCATGACTTATATCTTTCATGATATGATGCATGACATACTACATGATTATGTAGACGACATTATAGCTCGTTCTACTGAAGAAGATGACCATTTATATGACTTGAGAAAAGTATTTGATTTGTTAAGGGAATATCTTATCTGATTGAATCCAACCAAATGTATATTCGGAGTTAAGTCAGGTAAATTATTGGGGGTTATAGTTTCTTTACGTGGCATAAAAATTGACCCTCTCAAGATTACGGATATCACTAATATGCCCGCACCTACAAATATATTTGAATTATGGAGTCTACAAGGTAAGCTTCAAGCTATCTGTAGCTTCATCGATAATTTGGTGGATAAAACTGGACCCTTTATTAAGCTTCTTAAGAAGTATGTCTCTTTCCATTGGGAAGATGAATGTAAGGAAGCATTTGAACTCCTCAAACAATATCTTCTTAACCCACTTGTACTTTCACCACCTAAATCTGATCACCCATTTATCTTTTATATTTCTACTTTAGATTTTTCTTTAGGAGCTATGTTAGCTCAACTTGATGATGAGAAGAGAGAGCATGTTAATTATTACATTAGCAGAACATTAATCAATTATGAAACCTGCTACATAGCATTAGAGAAGTTATGTCTAGCAGTCGTATTTTCTACACAGAAACTATGCCATTATATGTTCAGTCAGAAAACATACGTTATTGCTAAGTTCGATACCTTACGGTATCTCATGAGTCGACCTTATTTATTTGGTTGCACAACGAAGTGGGTTCTTTCTCTAAGAAATTTTGAACTCATGTTTATAGGACAGAAGTCTGTTAAGGTTCAAATCATAGCAGATCAATTAGCTGCTACACCCTTGGAGTCCACCCATCCCCTCATCATTGAGTTTCTTGATGAATGCCTTAACCTAGAGGTGGATCATTCAGAGCAATGGTCCCTATACTTTGACTAAACCCAATGCATGAGTGGGGTTTGTGCAGGTATTATTTTTATATCTCCACAAAAACATCTCATACCTCTATCCTTTAAATTAACGTTTGTCTGTACTAATAACATTGTTGAATATGAGGCTCTAATCCTTGGATTACGAGCTACCCTGGCACTAAAAATTAAAAATCTATTAGTTTTTGGTGATTCTCAACTTGTTATAAATCAAATTAATGATGTTTATCAGACCAGAGATGATAAATTGCACCCATATAAAGCATATGTATTACAATTAATATCTTTATTTGATCAAGTTACCTTGGAAGCTATTCCTAGAACTAGCAATCGTGTGGCTGATGCTATGGTCGTAGTTGCATCTCTTTTACCCTTGGAGTTAGATGAAGAATATGCTACCATAATTATTCATCGAATCCAAGAACCCACTTCAACTAAATCATGCTTGGAACCTTTGGACGTGTTCCTAATCAACGAAACTACTCCTAAACTTTGGTACATTGATATCCTCAATTTTCTTCAAAATGGGACCTTCCCTGAAGGTTTTAATAGAAACCAGTGCCGGTTATTACGTAGATGAGCAAGTCGCTTTGTAATAATTGGCAATACGTTATATAGGAGATCTTTTGAAGGTATCCTATTGAGATGTTTGAATCTAGAAGAGTATATATCATCTTTGAGTGAAACCCACGATGGATCTTGTGGGGGACACTTTAGTGGTAGTGCCATTGCTAAGAAGCTCCTTAGGATAGGATATTTTTGGCCTACCATGGAGAATGATGCACATGATTACGTGCACCATTACAACAAGTGCCAGAAACACTTTGACCTTGTCCATGTGCCTGCACAAGAATTGTAGGCTATTTCATCTCCTTGGCCCTTTTCAAAATGGGGCTTATACATCATCGAAAAAATTAATCCTGTGTCATCTGATGGACACAAATTCATCATAACCGCCATCGAGTATTTTATGAAGTGGGTCGAAGCTATGCCCTTAGCTTCTTGCACTGGAACACAAGTTTCCAAGTTTATTCTTAATCAAATTATTTGTAGGTTTGGAATTCCTGCAAATCTCATCTCGGATAATGGAACTTGTTTCAAAAACAAAGATGTAAAGAAACTATGTCAAAAATATAAAATTCAACATCGTTGGTCCACTCCCTATTATCCTCAGGGTAATGGCCAAGCGAAGCATCTAATAAAGCATTAATTAAAATCCTCAAGAGACTGGTCAATAAATCTGGCCATGATTGGCACATTCAATTATATCCTGCTTTGTGGGCTTATCGAACTAACATTCGTACTCCCACGGACACTTCACCTTTTGTTTTGGTTTATGGTTCTAAAGTTTTTTTTCCCTTTGAACTAGAAGTTCCTTCTTTGGATTTGCTACTTCAAGATACTAAAGTAGGATATGAATATCATGCTGGCATATTTAGTCAACTGGAACTCCTAGATGAGAAGCGCATTAATACTTTGGAGCATCTTCGTGCCTACCAGAACAAGCTCAAAAGAGCATATTTCAAGAAAGTTCATAATCGGTCCTTTGAGATCGAAGACCTTGTCTTAAAATAAAATCAAAAAAATACTAATGCAACTAAAGACCTTAAAGGTAAATTCGAGCCTAACTGGATTGGGCCATATATTATCACTACTAAATTTGGATCGGGAGCATACCGATTAGCTACCTTAGATGGTAAAGATCTTAAAGAACCTATGAACATTATGCATCTTAAGCGCTATTATGCATAAATCTGGTAATTTCTTCACTATATATATTATACATATTGTCTCATTTTAGTAATTCATATAAAAATTTCAAAAACAGTAATATTATGTATTCTCTCAATTCATAAATTAAAATCAAAATATAAAAAAATCAAAATCATCAAAATCCCCAAAAACATCTTCTATTTTGCACCGTCAATTCTTGAAGTATTGCAGTTATATTTTCAGTTATTTTGGATAAATTAGCATTTATCCTGGAATCCCTCACTTTCACGCTCACATGAATAAATATCTTGATCTTATTTGGTATGATTATTAATCTCTCTTATATCGAAGTCCACAGTTGAATTAAATAAAGTTTTGAGCATAGAGAACTGATCTTGTTATTTACTTGAACCAAGTACACCTTTTCACATTAAAATGATTTCATTGCAAATTCAAAATGATGCTACACAGTAGAAGTGGTCTCTTGAGCGAAAAGTTTCCCCTGCTATCTTATCATGCACATGGTCTAGAATATTTGAGAATTAACAAAAGGACAAGCTCACCCTTGCCCAGAATAAAAATACCTTGCTCTATAGCCAATCCGAGCAAGTGTCCCTAGTATAGAAAGAAAAAGAAAAATAAAAAATAAAATAAAATCAAGAAAAAACTATGAGAAAATAAAAAATATATTCAGTATCATTTTGTACCATCTTAGCAATATTTTAGCATTATATCTCAGTGTCAAGCAAAAAAAAAATACAAAAAAAAAATTAAAAAAAAAATCATGCAAAAAGAAAAGAAAAAAACAAAAGGCAATAAATCCCTCCCCTCCCTTTGAAAGAAGGAAGTGTGAAGCTTGAATCCTTGGAATTCTCAATTATTTGAAAACTGTGAGGTAAACCCCATAATAGGTGATTTGTGCCCAACTTGCTTGACATTGGGTAACTCCTAGCGTGGTGATATGTCTGTCACATTAGCGACCTTCTTTTGTACAGACCTATGTCCGCTTAGGGATCAGCTAGCTCTTGATGACCCGACTTACATGGTAGTCTGGTACGGTTACATGCATATAAATCATGGTCAACGAACACTCATTTGGTTAATTCAAATTACTTGTATCAAATTATCTTGCTCAAAATCGGTAAATGAACATTACAATTGCACACACATTTGTGTTTGAGAGATTTTGTATCATTATGATAGATCAAGATCGGCAATGAACTCACGTATGCACACGGGGTTCCTTATAACTCTAAATTTTGTCTTTGAGATAATTTAAAATATTTATTCAAATCTTTTGGAATAATTTGACTTTCTTACTTGAGAATATCTGCTTAGCGTAAAATCAATTAAATACATTTTTTTCAAAAATCCAAAAAAAAATTCAAAACATGTTCAAAAATCTAGCAATAAAGTCACATCTATATATTTTCGACTTTTGTGATGATGGTATAGTTCCTAAACCTAAATTGAAATTTTATGCCTAGTGCAAGTCCTCATTTTTATATTTTTTGTTTATCTCAAAATCAATAATCAACTATGCAATAAAACTATTATATCAATTTCTTCTTTGGATTTCGCGATGATGCTATAAGTCTATACCTAAAATTCTATGTCTAGCGCAAACCATCGTTCTAATTTTATTTCTCATTTATTTAATCCATAAAAGCATATGGCTTAAATCATTATGTTACACAATTGTGCTTTAAAAAGAACGAAAACTTTCCTATTTCATTTCATTATGTCAACATTCATTTTTTTTGCGACGAAGGTATAATTCCTAGGGAATTGTTCAAATTTCTATCATACTTAGGAATTTTATGCCTAGCAAAAATCATATTTTTAATATTTCATGCATAATATTTTCATAGAAATCTGAAAACAAATCATCACTATCATCATTTTTCATCATCACAACACAAAGTCTTAAGAAATTCTCTTAAGCACCCTTTTACTTTTAGCAATATTTCTCTCATACCAGGATTACCTTGATGACCTAACGAGCGGTGACTCCATGAAATGGTCATGTAACAGCAACAATGTCCTTTGAAATTATTGTTAGAAGTCACTTTATTTTCATCAAATCACACCACAACAACCAGTTTTTTTACATCAGATTATTTCATTTTATTTTATAGCATGACATAAAATTACAATATTTTCAATGACATGATTACATGAATAGTAAATCAACAATTAAAATATTAAAGCATCATAAAACATATGCAGAAGTCATATCACAAAAATAACATCATATATATATATATATATATATATATATATATATATATATATATATATATATATATATATATATATATATATATATATATATATATATATATATATATATATATCAAGAAGTATATACATCATATCAAAACGAATTGGTATGCCACAATCTATACCCTGGCATACTCAATCATCTCAAAAATAGTCTATGTATAATGTGCATCTAGTATCGAGAAGACCTCGAGCTCTCAACCTCATCTCCTCTCCCACCCTAAGGTGGAGGAGATGGTCCCATCGAAGCCTATACTGTATCGTGGGTCCTCGATGTCGATCGTGATGATGTCCTCGATGACCCCATCCTGATAGGCTCTGCAATGGGGACTGGCAACTGTATCCTCTGGCCCTCTGGAACCAGCTGGTAGTACACTCTCTGATAGAATGTGATCTGAGCAACTGACCGTGCCAGCTCTAGAATGCTTGCCCCTCCGCTTTGAGCCTTGATCCATGTAGCCTCATCCTGTAGAGTCTACACCTAAGCTCGTAGGCAGGCATTCTCCACCCGAAGAGTTGCCATATCGCTACTTTCCCCCACATTGAAACCCTTGCCCCTATAGAGTGATGATGGCCTATACCTCTACTGATGATGGAGTCTTTCTCTCATCTCCTTTTTCCTCTCCTCCCTCCTCTTCAGCTGTTGTTGTCTCTCTAGATCCTGTGGTACTCTTCGAAGTCTCTCCTGAGGAGGTCATCGTTGATCCCTCCCTTTGCGACCCCTCGCTGCATCGATGGTAGCCTGGTGTCGCCTCTCCATCTATTGCACTACATCATGCATTAGACCCTATGCCCTCGTCATTCGAGGAGGGTGGATGCCTGCATACCAGGCATCATATCCGTCTACTATCCCAGCATCATCCCCATCCACTGGTTGAATGGGGGCATCATCAACATCCTGACTCTAGAATCGCTACATGTTTAGAGCCCCGCTCAGTATGGTAATATCCCGTACAGTTTGAGAGTACTCATAATCCCTACGAGTAGGGATCCCTTGTTGTAGAACGAACTGCCTCAAAACTCAGTCATAGTAGTGGAGCTCTACCTCTCCCCACTCTGTCCTTAACCATATGACTCACCTGATGTGAGCCAACTCCTATCTGTCCTCTCCCCACCTTGGATGCTCCCTCCATGGCCTCCAGGTAATTCTGTATGGTGTGAGGTCATCTAGCAACCTTTGAGATATCGGTAGATCTATCCATCACTATGACCCTCTCTGGAGCCACCACTAGAAAACCTAAGGTCTCTCCCAGTCAACTCCTGTCAGTGGAAGCCCTATCGGCCTCCACATCGTAATGTGCTCCCAGCACCAAACTTGTAGAAGTGATGTCAACACCAGATATCGACCCCCCTTGTATACAACCTCGTAAAGGATCCTATACAAATGACACAGTACAAAGCTGCCCCAAGAAAACCTGTACTCGTGGTCTCTCATGTCATAGACCACATCTAAAAGTAGCCATGATAATCTGCATATGCTCTGGTGGCATAGAAGAATGCCACCCACCACCCCTACCAAAACTTGGGTCAACCGAGATGCCCTAGGCATCCACCTCAAAGCCTCGATGTTCACTCCGCCCTTCTCTAGGACAAAGTTCGGGTCATTGCACAATCTCATCATAGCGTGGCCCTGATTGGTCGAAGGGGCCATGAATCGACCGTGTATGGGGATCCTCAAGATCCTCCATACATCCTCTAGATTTGAAGTCATCTCCCCTATCGGTAGTCAGAATCAGGATGACTCTAGATACCATCTCTCTGCAAGGGCTGTCAGTAGCCCCATGTCTATAGGAATTTGTAGCATCTCTGCCACATGCTGCAGTCCTACCTCTGCCAATCTATCTTGATCGGCCTGATTGAGCATGACCAAGTCATCTCTAAGACCTTCATATTTCCACTCCCAACTATTTAGCAATCCCCTCTGCAAAATAAGCAATAAAACAACAAAAATCATTAGTACATAATCATTAAAAAAAAAAAAAATCAATTAAAATCAAATCATCCCATAAAAGTTGATATCGCCCATTATTGGATGATATCGTACCAAATTTAGATAAAATCATCCTTAATAGGACGAAATCGTCTCTGTTCTTCAATTTGGGGATCACCCCTTATTGGACGAGATCACCCCTATTTCTCTGATTTTATCCCTAGATGAAATCGACGATATAGGGACGATTTCGTCGACGGCCTAAAAATGGTCACGACGCCCAAAAACACTTAAAATTCAAATCAAAAATCAATTAAATCAAGTTAAAAACATAGTAAACTAGGTTTAGATCCTTACCCGCATCCTGCGTTGGATCTCTGTCAATCTGTGCGTCATTTCCACCATTTTGCCTACAGAGCTCTGAAACAGTGAAAGTGAACAGTAAAAATGAATTAGGGTTTTACCCTATTTTTCTTATTTTTATTCAAAACGACATTTTTCAATTTTTGCTTTTTCGTGCTTTTACCGATTTGGGTAAAAACTTGGAGGGGGCACCATAGCAAGCAATCGTACAATTCGACCTAGAATCGTCGTCTAAAAAATGGAATAAATTTTTGCTTTCTTGTAAAGCATGAAGAACTTGTCTTTAACGCATTTTCTTTAGAAAATTCGGTAAAGAGGGGGCAAAATGTAGCACCCTAAAATTGGTGCAGTTAAACCATAAGTAAAAAAATGGAAATTTGAATTTTAACCTCGAAACCGCCTGTTAACCGCTCACCTCATTTTTTGTGCCATTTTTAGAGGTTGTTGTGACCATTGGATGATATCATCATCAATTTGACAATGTCGTCGTTGACCTAAAGATATCATCCCAAATTAGATGAATTCATCTGGAACAGAACGTCCAAACGATTTCATCCCAAAACAAAATTTTTACAATTAGACTATGTTCCAACGACCTCTCCAACTCGGGCAGAAGCGTGTCTGTGCAATTGGAGATTCCCACGTTGGGGATATCCCAGATTGGGATGATCCCCAACCTCCTAACCTCCCCCTAATCCTATATAAACTAGGATTTCCCTATTTTATCCCCCTGGCTGATCATTTCCCTGCAATTTTAGTTTTTGTTGTGTTATAACATCCTATCTCCCATCATTTGTACTTGTGTGTTCAAGTTTTGTTGTAGGATTTCACTGTGTTTCATCCAGAGGTAGCTCAGATCATCGCAGGCGATTCAACCACAATTTTAGATGATCCTGTCAAGATTGGCGACGATCTTGTACGATTACAGATGATCTTGTCTGCAATTCAGCTTGGGGGAAATCATAGCCCTGAGTTTACATTCTCTATCTCATTTCCTTATTTATTGGTGCATTATATTAATTTACTTCTATTTTGCATCTTGGAGTTCACCTCATTTAGCATAATTGCATGATAAAATTCAAAATAAGTTACCAAAATAGTGCATCTCATTTAATTTGATATCTGGATTTATCATTCAAGCATCTATACTCTTATTTCTATCATTTTGCATCATTCTTGCAATTGTATTTTTGGTTTTTGGTGTCTATTTTCTTGATTGCAAGTTTCTGACAAATTCGCCTGACGAATTCGTCAGGTCGCTGACGATATTGGGTTATCTCAGACGATCTCCTATGATTTCGGATGATTCTATACAATTACAGACGATCCTGTCATATCCGAGATGATCTGGACTCCTACAAGCTTCAGAATCTTCATCAGACATCTAGAATCAGGTGTACTCTTCTCCATTTAATATATTCTTTGTATTCAATCACATTAGGATTCATTTATGTCTGTTGTCTTCATATAAATCAGAATTTTCATATAGAATAGCTTAGCTTCATTTTGGCCAACCTAGGAATCTGAATGATTGAACATAAAATGAACAAATCAAACCCATTCTCAACCTAGGCATGGAAACTACCACTCAAAGTTTCCTGGTGAACCCCACCATCCGTCGAAAATTCACCTTTATACCCCTCCCCCGAGATACGCGACCTTCAAATGGCCTCTCCGTCTGAGGTATTGTCCCATCCTTTTCTCATCCCCCTTTTGGGCACGGATCCTTTAGCCTGAAGGTAAGGGTACAAAAAATTTGGTCGATACATTTAGGTACAAGTCCAACTTTGGTGGGTCCCACATATGCTATTAATTCGTTGTTGTTCCCTTTGTGTGTAGGTGATAGGACTCAAGGGTAATGAAATACTCCAAATATGATCCTACATGACAATCATAAAGAAAAATCGCTCCCCAAATGATGTGTTGTCAGGGAAATATCTAGATTTCACCAAGAGACACTCCTTAAGAAAAGAGGAATCACACCCCTTTCTTACCTTTGTATCATTTTGTAAAATCCTCTCAAGAGGATTCTCTTGTAATGCAAAGCTATATTAAAATATTCATATATAAAATCTATTTTTATAGCTTTAGCATTTTGTTCATTGTATGGTGTAAATTTTTATCCTTCAAAAGGTTTAGCTCCTGGTTTTAGAGGAATGGTGTGGGTGATGATAGAAGTATTATATGTTTTTAAATCCTCGTAACTCTAGGTTATAACATCCCTATAATCCTTCAAGGCTTGAATTATTCCCTCCTTTTCTTCTTTAGTGCACTCTTTTCTTATGAAATTATTTTGATGGTTCTCAACACTTCCCATATTATAGGCTTGGTATTGTTATTTATTAGGTGCAACATTTGGTTGTCCACAAGCATGAAAATCCATGTCAAAGATTCTTTCTAGATAAATCATACCTTTAGGAATAGTATTCATTTTAGGAGTGGTCTCACCTTCATCATCCAATTCAATATGATATCTATCTACTTCATCAATAACTTGATATTTAAAAAAACTTGAATTTGTGATGAAGTCTAGAATGTGTGCATCATCATTAAAAACTTAAAAATTATGAACATTATCAAGAATAGAAGGAATGGTAACTAGCTCTACTAAAAATATTTTTACTTTGAAATGAGCAATTGGTTCCAAAGTGCTAGCTACTACTGCCAATGAATCAGCAGTGTGATTCTTCTTGCGTGAGATGGTTTGAATGTTAAAAGCACTAAACTCTTTAATCAGATCCCACACTCTATTATTATAGAAAGTGAGATTTTTATCATGACAAGCATAATTATTTCTTATCTACCTAATTACTAATTGTGAATCACCAAAAACTTGTAGACTTTTGACTCCTTTTTTAATAGCAAGTTGAAGACCATGAATCAAAGCTTCATACTCTGCAACATTATAGGTGCACAAAAATTGTAATCTATAGGCAGCTAAGAAGGACTTACCTTTGGGATTTATTAATTCAATTTTGGCACCACTACCATGCTTGCTCTTGGATCCATCAAACTTGAGAATCCATATTTGATCAATCTCAATGTTTTGTTCATCTATTGGAGTGCTAGGAATTATATTGCTCTCTTTTGATTTACTTTCCATAGTAATAGTGTAAATCCCAAGTTTTGGTTCATCAAAAGAAACATCATTGACATTGTTATAATCAATGATTATCTCTTTTAATCTAGGCTCTCTATCTACCCTGATTTGATTTGCTATACCATGCCAAGGGAGCCACATATGGGAGAATTTTGTTGCCATATAGCCATTCAAAGTCCTAGACCAATCATGACTAAGCAACATCCCATATCCATATGGAATATCTACAACCTGAATGTCAATGTATTGCTGCACACGAGGTTCAAATGCCAATTGTATGTGAATTTTATGCAATATCCCTACCACATTAACCTTAGTTTTATCCAATTGCACAACTTTATTATTTGATGGGGCAGGAGTGAGTCCTAACCTTTGACTTACTACATATGGCATCACATTAGCAGAGGCTCCTGAATCTACAAGACAATTGTGTAGGTTCTTACCTACAATTCTGATGGTTAGAAGGAAAGGGGGAGACTCTCCTTTCTCTTTGTATAAGGTAACCTAAGCATTAGTAGTCCCCTTTTACTCCTTGTTTTGACCTGCAAGTGTATTAAGCAATAAATCCTTTTGGTCAGTCAATTGAGCTACTTCAAACAATGAAATGTTAGCCTTAGTTTTCTTGAGATCTTCAATGATGTTATAACTTGGCTTATTGTACTCTAAGACTTTCTCATCTGGATGCAAAGGTATCTTGAGTTTTGGTTGAGCCTAAGTTTTAGATGCTCTAGGAGGAGGTGGATTCTAGTTGGCTCTCTCATCAAGAGGTATTGTAACCTTGTTAGGAGGAACAAAAGAAGTCATAGGTGTTTTTCCTTTATTCCTAAGCATATAATCATTACCTATATGGAACTGTCTAAAGGCTTGCACCTCTCCTTCTAAAACATCATCATATTCCTCTTATTTAGCCCTTGAAGGTTCATAGGATTCTAAAACTAAAGTAGTGTCATTTTGTATATCCATTTGATTGACCATGTTTTTTTGGGTAGCATTTGCTCTAAATTGTCCACTTCTCTCTGATTAGGGTTTGGAACTCCATTATTAGGGTGAGTGTTCCACTACCTATTAGGCCTCTAAAAGTTAAAGTTCCTATTGTTATTATTTGTAGGTGGGTTTTGAGGAACTTGTCTTTGCAATTTTAGCATATCATTGCTCAACTTTTGGATCATTCTCTGTAGATCATTTAATTATTTTGCATTGTTGGACTGATTTGGCACTTGTTGCATTGGGGTATTGGTTGTGGGTGTATTTAAAAATATAGGTATAGTTGGTTGATTAGTTGTTTGAGCTACTAGAGTGAGTGCATTATTTGCAGTGACCAAATTATCCATGTAGGTTGAGATAGCAACTTGGTTATTCAAGTTGGGCACTGCTTGGTTCAAAGGCATGGGATTGTATGGTTGAGCTTGATTTGGATGCAAGGTTCCTGGTAGAGCATTTAGCATGGGTAGTTGTTGAGTAAGAGCTTGATTAATCAAAGGTATTTGATTATAGGCCCCTAGTAGTCCAAGTGTGGGTAATGCCCTACTCCAAAACCTTGTGGCATTTTTTACTACTCAATAGTCAAAGCTTCACTATAAGCCATAGGTAATGTAGTAATCTAAGTTACTCTTCTCACAAACATAGAGGTTAAGGGATCCAAAGCTCTAAAATATATTTGAATAGCAACTTCAGGTGGAAGGGTGTAAGGTGCTATCAACTTGGTATACAACCTGTGAAACCTAGTATTGAACAATATTAATGGCTCATTAGGTTTTATTTTAGCTAAAGAAAATTGATAGTAGATAACTGCTAGATCAATAGGTAACCTAAATTATTTGATGAAAGTGTCTTCTAATTTAACCCATGAAGTGATTAAAATAGAAGGTAGGCTAATGTACCAATCATAGAATAGTTCATCTAAGGTGTGAGGGAACATCCTACAAGATACATATTCATTTTAGATTTGCAACCAAATCAAAGCATCTTTGTATGCTTGTATATGCTCCTCAACTAGTCTAGTCCCATCATGCTTGTACTTAGGAAGGTATCTCTAAATATTCTTAGGCATATCATGTGTAGGACCTAAAATATTCAAAGGGCTACTTCCTACTAACCATGGAGCTAGACCGAACAATGTGCTTTAAATTGATGTTGATGGAGCTAGGGAAAAACTAGGGCATCAGTTGGGTAGCCGAAGAGATGTATGGTTATTATGGATTTGAAGACAAGATTGCTGCCCCAGGAGGTTCCAATGGGGACACCTCCGGATCCTCTTCTAGAGAGACATATTTCTATTGCAGATTTTTTAAAGGATAAATCTCCATCAAATACTGAAGAAGCACAAAAAATTGCATTAAAAATGCTCTTTACAACTGCTGGAAATAGATCAACATCTCAACGAGTTAATGGATGCTTGCCACAGTCAGAATCAAAGCCAAATATTGTCATTGAGCAAATGATGGTTGAAGAAATAGTTTTATATAGAGCCAATCATGATTTTATCTCAGAAATTCATGGGTATTCACCCTACCCTAAATTTTTTGCATTCCTGGGTCTGGCAAACCGGGAGCCTCTTGGTGAGTATTCCTTATGGTTTATTAGCAATGGATATTTTATTGTTAGTTTTTCTTCACTTATCGATAGAAATAGGGCTTTTGAATAAGAAAAGAGGAATCATGGTCCGGCAGGATTATTTGTTCAACCCTGGAGAGTGGGATTTGATCCTCGAATTGAACCCACTGTTGTCCCAGTTTGGATCTATTTTTATGCACTTCCAATGGAGTTTTGGAGTGAGCAGGTATTGGAAATTATCAGTAATTCCCTTGGAAGACATTTGGGTGTTTCCAAAGACATAATAGAAGGAAACACAACTATTTATGCAATATTATGTGTGGAAATGGATCTTAGCCAACCTCTACCAGTAGAGGTGGAACTTGAACTTGCAGGACTATCTTGGATTCAACAACTATATTATGAGGCATTGCCCTTCAAATGTAGAGTTTACCACAAATATGGGAATTTGGCTCGATCTTTCCCAAATAATATGAACATAAAAATGGAGGCTCCTCTAGGAATGTCAAATATTCCTAATGAGGGTAAGTCAACAATCAACAAATAACCAACGAATATTTCTCAAGGTAAAGAAGCACAGGGAGATGGTTTTAAATAGCCCAAAAGAAGGAGAAGGCAAAAGAAAAAAGATGGTAAAGAGCAAACCCAACTCAAGCCCTCTAATAGGTATGAGATATTTAAGACACTAATGGACCAAGAAGAACAATTCATGGAAGGAGTGGATGGGAATAATGAAAATAATAAAATCCATGTTCAAGCTCCTCTTTCATCTCCCCCCATCATAGAGCAAGTAATTGAGTACAGTGAGTTACCGCAATCAGAGAGTGCAGGGGCATTAATAGTGCATAACCAAGAGCAACCAATAATTAAGGATGTCATCATGGGCATAGCATAAAAGAATAGAGAAAGGCCAACTTTAGGGATAACTCAGGTGGAAAAGAGATAAAAAATAGCAACTCTCAAGGAGTGGGTAGAAAATTAAATAAGGAATTGATAGCAGTTCAAGGAGACAAACTAATCACTGGAGGATCGGTGAGGCCAATAGATTTTTACTGCTCTCAAGGTAACCAATGATTATACAATCATGGAATGTTAGGGGTTTAAATAGTAGAACCCATCAATCTGCTATTTGAAGACTCTTAGAAAAATGTAAAACAAATTTTTTGCTTATCCAGGAGACAAAAATGTCGTTAGATCTTATGTGTAAAATAGTTAACAAAATTTGGATGGGTGCTGGTCATATGGAAGTGGCTGCCCAAGGTGCCTCAGGGGGGATAGTTACTCTTTGGAACTCTCTTGAATGGACTGCAATAGAACATGTAGCTTGGAGGTGTGTTCTCACATCACATTTTAGAAATAATGTCACAGCTGAACATGTTTTAATCACAAATTTTTATGGGGCTCAAAACCTAGATGGTCAGATGCATCAATGGAAAGTTGTGCATAACATGAGAGTCTCAAGGGAAGATTTAGACTGGATTATTGTCTGGGATTTTAATGCTAAATTATCCTCTAGATATCAGGAAGGGGGAACCCCAATTTTGGACCCAGGGGATCGACTTATGATTGCCCAAGTCCAAGCATTACACTTGGTGGATATTAAATGCCCTGGAACCAACTATACTTGAACTAATAAGAGGAGGGAGCCACATAGCAGGAAGGTGAAGTTAGACCATTTTTTGGTTTCAGAGGAGGCATTTGTAAAATGGAATATAAAATTTTAGATTTTTTTGGGTCCAATTTCATATCACTTTCCCATTTTGTTGGAAGGAGGGATCAAGACAGTGCAGCATCACAAACCATTTAAATTTGAAAAAAATTGGTTACAAAAAGAGGAACTTCAAAATAAAATTCCACATTGGTGGGAAGAATGTCGCCCAACATATGGGATAGCAATGTTTAGATTCCACAAACAACTTCATTATGTCAAAGATCAACTGAAATAATGGAGGCGAGCTAACAAGACAGACTTCCAGGTCCAAAGAGCTCCATTGGTGGCCAGATGGGATGAGGTTCAAAAAGAATTTAGGGAAGGAACAGTTACAGAGTAGTTACAGAGCAGCTCAAAGAAGAGGATGATGCATTGCATAAAGCGAATGAGGACATTGACAACCAAGAGGAGACCTACTAGAAACAGAGAGCAAGAACCACTTGGTTATTAGAAGGTGATAAAAATACCAAATTTTTCCATCGGACTGCCTGTGCTAGGATACGGATGAACAACATGGAAGCTCTTCAAGATGAGAATGGACACTCCTTTGATACAATTCCAGGTATGCATTTCCATTCAATGGATTATTTTTCTAAACTATTTTAAGGAAAGTATGGTGCAAGATGAAGAGGTTCAAAAAGAAGTTATTGTTGTCATACCCTTTGTTATCTCTGAAGAAGAAAATCAGACCCTACTTAAACCCATTGAAAGAGAGGAACTGAAGAATGTAGTCTTTGGAATGAGCACCGAAAAAACACTAGGTCCAGATGGCTTTCCAATTGAGTTTTTTAGGCCTTTTGGGATAACTTGGATGAGGATATAATGGTTGTTATAGAGGATTCCAAAGTTAGTAAAAGAATGCTTAAAGCATTAAATCATACTTTCATTACCTTAATTCCAAAAGGGGATGATGGGGTACATATTTCATATTATAGACCTATTGCCTTATGCAGTGTCATATATAAAATAATCACAAAGGTAATGGCTAAGTGGCTAAAACCTCTTCTACATAACATTATCTCCTCGGAGCAAGGGGGTTTTGTAGAGGGTAGGCAGATCTTGGATGGTGTGGTTCTAGCTCAAGAGGCAATCCATTCAATGCAAACATCTAGTAATAGAGGAATGTTCATAAAATTAGATATGTCAAAGGCTTATGATAGGGTGGAGTGGATCTTCTTATCAAATATGATGGCAGCCTTTGGTTTCTCTCAGGATTTGATAGAATGGGTCATGAGTTGTGTTTCTACTCCGACATACTCAGTGTTAATCAAGGGTCTTCCCTTGCAACCGTTTAGAGCTACTCGAGGCCTTCATCAAGGAGATCCTTGCTCTCCCTATATTTTCTCATATTGGCTAAAGTATTGGGTAGACTCATATTGAGGAGAACACAACAACGTTTGCTAACAGGTATCAAGGTGGGTGAAGAAGTTTTGACTCACCTATAGTTTGTGGATGACACAGGATTGGTGGGAGTGGCCAGCTTTAGGGAAGCAATAATTATTAGAGATACACTTAATGTCTACCTTAGGGCTACAAACCAAGTCATCAATGATAAAAAAATCCAAAGTGGTCTTTTTCAATCTTGATCAAAGGCTTCAAGACAGAATTTTAGAGATCTTGGGATTCACAAGGACTTATCTCCCAGTGGTATACTTGGAGGTCCCTTTGCATTTTAAAAAACTAAAAATAGATATCTGGAGGAATATTTTGGATTGTATCAAAGACAGAATTAATCACTGGTCTCACAAATGGTTAAGCTATGGGGGTAGATTAAATTTTTTACAGTCAGTCATTCAGGTCATGCCAATTTATAAATTTTCTATCCTTGTTGCCCCACATACCATATGGAAAGAGTTGAACAAGATGGCTAGAAAATTTTTATGGGAAGGAGTAAAAGGAGAGAGGAAATGAGCCTTAGTAGGTTGGGATAAAGTAAGCCAGCCCAAGGTAAAATGAGGTTTGGTACTGAGAATATCAAAGTTAAATAATAAAGCTTTGGCTGGAAAGCTTTATTGGAGGTGGATTTCCCAACCAACTTCTTTATTCAATAGAATCTTAACTAGTAAATATTTGGGACATGTAAACCCAAATGAGGTGGGTTGTTTCCCTTTGGATGGTAATGGATCCTTAGTGTGGCAGGCTCTCAAGTTAGGATCTCAGGTAGTAAAAGATAGATTATTTTGGAAAGTGGGGAGAGGGGAGAAGGCACGATTTTGGACAGATTCATGGGATCAATATCCACCTATCATTGTTGAATTTCTTGAATTGAAACCAATAAAAATAGCCATAGAAACCAAGGGATGGGTCCAGATTGAAATTTATTTAAACACTAGTCAGCTGGGGGATTATAAGTTTAAGCAGTTTAAGAAGTTGGATGAGTGGCCAATTTCAATCCCTCCGAATTTGACACCCATCATGACTAAAATCTTGGCAAAAATATTTCTCACAGGTAGATATGAGGAGGATGAATTAGCTTGGGGATATGGGAGCCTTGGTTTCTACATAGTGAAGGACGAATATGATAAGATCCTTCCAGAGACTCCTCATCATACATATCATGTTGAGGATTGGAGAAATATTTGGCAGTCCAAGGGTTGGCCAAAAGTAAACTTTTTTGCCTAGCAGTTCATGCATAATGTAATTCTTACTTTTGATAATCTCAG
Source organism: Wollemia nobilis (assembly GCA_028583015.1). Classification (NCBI taxonomy): domain Eukaryota; kingdom Viridiplantae; phylum Streptophyta; class Pinopsida; order Araucariales; family Araucariaceae; genus Wollemia; species Wollemia nobilis. The sequence continues at coordinate 5,638,578 of JAQPPZ010000710.1, read as the reverse complement.
ATGCAGGGGAATCATTGGTCCATCTCAATGTGTTTTATGCTACAAGAGCAAGGAAATAGCTGATCACTTGATGTTTGAGTGCCCATTCACATGCCAGATTTGGGAGAGATGGTTTTTATATTATAAAATTCAAGTTAATGGTGATTTGAATCGGATTAATATTTGGAAAAGATGGAAGAGGGGTAGATTTAAATCTAAAGCTCTTTGTATTGGTTGGGAGCTTGGATTAAACTTTATTTGGTGGCAAGTGTGGTTGGAGAGAAATGCTAGAATTTTTAGAGAAACTTTTTCTTCTTTAGATGGAGTTTGGCAGGTCATTTGGAGCAAAGTCACAAAAATTATTGCAGTCTATGCTAAAGAGGAAACTCGGGTTGTTATTGGGTCAATGGAGAAGGAAGTTGAAGTGCAAGAGGGACAAGACAGAGCTAGTTGGAAACCACCCCTAGAAGGTTCGATTAAAATTAATACTGATGGAGCTGCAAAAGGCAATCTGGCTAGAGCTGGAATTGGAGTGGTTTGCCAAAATCATGTTGGAACAGTGCTCTATTGGGAACTGCAAGGCTTGGGAAGAGCCACAAACAATGAAGTAGAAGCCTTAGCTATCAAATTTGCTTCTATTTGGGCAGTAAAACAAGTTCACAGGAGGATAATCCTAGAATCATATTCTCAAATAATGGTTGGAGATCTAGATTGCATGAGGAACTTTGCTTTGAAAACATGGAGGTTGAGGATTCTTGTCACTCAAATTAAGGAATTATGGAGGGAATTAGATGATGTGATTCTAGTTTATGTGAGTAGAGATCTAAATAAAGTGGCAGACTTCTTGGCTAAGATGGGTACTGAGAAGGAGGTAGGGGTTCAAGTGGCACAGTGACATGGCTATTGAGGATGAGATGATTAGGCAGGTTGGTGAGCAAATCTAGTGCTTAGCTAATTTGGATAACCATTCCAGAAATATTGTTTAGGAGATTTATGTTTCAATTTAGATCTTCTTTTATAGTTTTAAACAGGTGAACAGTCATTGTAGAAATATGGTTTAAGATATTTGGCTCCAATGCAAATATTCTTTTACTATTGTAAACATGTGTTCTTTCTGACTAAGGTTGGGAAAAGTCTCATCCCAACTTGTAAATGATCTTTGTTTTAATACAAGTTTTTTCAAATTATTTTTCAAAAAAAACCATGGATCTAGACCAATCATTGGTATATTTGGAGGATAATTGACCAAAGGTATAATGACTTGAAGAGAACTTGGAAAAGTTAGAGGTGTATTTGGTATTTCATTAAGAGTTTTGGATCTTCTTGTTGGAGAAATACTAAGGAAATCAATGCTACTATGACAATCTGACTTATATCTTGTCATAATAAATCTTCACTCTAGTGTATACAATCAAGCTAAGTATGAATTTACCAGACATATAATTAACTAAAGACTTAGATAGTTCAAGCCCTCCTTCTAGTTCCAATTCTATTGAGAGAGAAAATGACAAATTCATCAAAGGCTACTCAACATCTGGAATATAATACTTTTTTTCCCTCTTGAAAATGAAGTTTGATTCCCCCAAGGTTCAAGTAAGTCAAGCCTTGGTTGATTGGGATGAACTTAGAGGTTATATGCTATTCCATCAAGGGATCAATATTTTTTATTCTTCATATATTTCTCTAGCTTTCCTATTAATAACTACAACTCAAAATTGATTGCCTAGGGGATTACTCTATTATAAAGTGATAACTACAATTAAATCTAAACAAATTTGGATCAAAATTGATTTTCAAAATGAAAGCTTTTTAGATTCATTCCAACCATAGCAACCAACATTGAAGTGACATGGAAGTAAGCATAGAAAACTATAGTTTAAACTCCAATGCTTGGAAAAAAATACAATTAAATCTAAACAAATTTGGATTAAAATTGATTTTCAAAATGAAAGCTTTTTAGATTCATTCCAACCATAGCAACCAACATTGAAGTGACATGGAAGTAAGCATAGAAAACTGCAGTTTAAACTCCAATGCTTGGAAAATAAAATAAACTTCAATTAAATCTAAACAAAGTTGGATTAAAATTGATTTTCAAAATAAAAGCTTTTTAGATTCATCCCAACCATAGCAATTGATATTGAAGTGACATGGAAGTAAGCATAGAAAACTATAGTTTAAACTCTAATGCTTGGAAAATAAAATAAACTATTCCTAATCTACCAGATGTTCTAGAAAAAGAGCAAAAGTTTAGGGTTAGATAAATAAAATGAAATAAAATAAAGCATGTATTAACCTGAAATTTTAATTTTGATCCTTCAGAGTAAGCCAATTTGTGTAAAAAAAAACAATCTATATTTGACCAGAATTCACACAACCTGAGATATAGACAGTGCAATATTCTAGCAAGCTAAGACTATGAAGCAACTAAATACAACCACCATAAACATGCATAGACTGGACACAACAAACTCCAAAGCCTTGAATTACATAAAATAATCTTGAAGCACTTTCACAAATTCATCATTCATGTGGATTATAAACATAGAACTCAACTCAGTATAATGCTTGGTTTAGAAACCAACAAACTACAAAGAGCCTAGAAAAATAAATCCTAAAACATGCTAAGTGTTGTATTTCTGACACCCTAGAGCAATCCCAAGAACTCTTATTTACACAAGTATGGCCATATATTGCCATTAATTTGCAGTTATATCTAATTACTCTCACTTAATGCTTCACAATAAAACCATTTAAATCAGGTATGGTTAAGTAATTTCTATAGTTATAAAGCATTAAATTACCTCCACCAAGTTCCTCTTTTAATGTATATAATTTTCTATAAATCTACTTTTCCAATTATGATAGCACATTCAGGATCATGCTCCCACAAGTATCTTCTTTATAACATGCATAATCAATTTTATGGCAACGTGTGACAATTAATTCCTTTAAAACTCCACTATATTGCAAAATTACTTATTAGAGCAATAAATAATTCTTTCATTAACCTTATTCATGGTTTTTGGCATAAAATAATTCATTAAAGCATTAAAAAAAAATCACATGTGGTCTCTAAAATGAAACATTGCAGTTCATCAAATTAATATGCCCAGGAAAACTAAGCTCTCATTGGTCAATAAACTGCAAAATATTTTGCTCATTCCTAAGGTTTTATGCCCAAAAGAAAAAAAAAATTATGCCCAAAAGAAAAAAAGAAATATTTTTGCCATTGATTCATTGTTAGAAAACTCATTTTTGAATGCAATTCAATGGACCATGTAGTTTTGCAAGTTGAATCCACCAAAGAAATTAATGCAATCAATAATAAGGCAAACAAAATTTATATCAAAAAAAAAAAAAAATCAAGTGGGTTCCCTAATTGGGGTTGGGGTGAGTTGTGCTATGCAACAACAAATGGATGACATAGTCACCAAAGGCTACTCAATAGTTACCCACCTAAGAAATATTATTTCTCCCAACCAGTCCTAATATATTTTCTCCTAGGTATTCTTCTATCACTAGCATGTTGGACTAAAATCTACCATTGTTGTGGAAAGATGTTGCACTTGTCGATTTTAGCCAAAGTATAACAATTGGATGAAACAAGGTTACCCTATGTTTCAACCTCTAGAGAAGGCTAACTCCTTTGGATTTATTGTTTTAGGAAAAGGGATAGGAAGAGAGTAAGGGTTAGAAAGACAAATAAAACATGGTTGGGGTATAGTGTAACAACATTGGATCTCATAGAATAACACACTATCTAATCACTTACATGACACTTAACAAATCAACCATTAGTGATCACATCCATAGGTTCATTAAGCTCATTACATTCATCTTAATCATTCCAAGGATCCAAACAATTAGCAATCCAATAGGTGTTGTGCACTTTAACAAAATAAACCAATTGTAGAATGTAATAGAAATGACTTAAAATAAATGCATAAAGGCTCTAATAATTCCAAGGAATTTAAATGCTAGCAATCCAATAGGTAATTCAAATGAAATTACTTTAACAGAATAAACTAACATTAAAGTGTAACAAAAATGACTTAGAGAAAGACATTCACATAAAACCTATAAACGCAAAGTAATGGAGACCAAACAACTATCACTTCATTGATCAATAGAGTGATTACAATGCAATACTAGACAAGGACTATAGAGCTGACCCTTGTTATGAGGTCTTTGTTCATATTTATAGATTACAAATTTAAATTTTCTTTGGTGGGAAATAGTTGTATGGTCATTTGGATGATAGTCTGGAAGAAACAAAAAATGTTGATGTGGCAACCTCTAACTTCATCTTGGGAGTGAATTTGAACTTAGCCCATTGATCTGCAACTATCTTTTGTTGGTGGTTGCATTATTGGAGTTGTCCCTTTCTTGCTAATTTTGTATGAGTTGGGATTAGCTAGAGCTAACTGACAGGCACCATGGTAATTGCAGGTTTGAAAGCAACTTCTAACTAAAATTTGCTCAAAGTTGGGCCCTTTGCTTGTTTGTTGGTGAATTTTGTACTGTAGTTATGGTTTTGGGTATTTTTAGTCTTAAACACTTTTATTTTGCTTTATATTATTTATAGGTGAGATATCAGGCTTGAGTTAATATTTTTTATGTTACAACTCAGGTGGCATGGTCTCAAACATCTTTTTCTTGGGCACCTTTGCCTTCTTTGTGCACCCCTAGGCAATTTTCTATTTTACTAATGTCATTACATGAAATAGCGTGGCTTTGAGTATCACACCCTTGGGAAGTCTTTGGTTGTTGACTATCGCAATATTAGGTGACTTACTTCTTTGAATGACATCATCATATCAAATGGCCTTATTTCAAGACATCGCGATCTTGAGCATAATCTTTACAAGATTTTATCTTTTTTACTCGATCTCGTGTTGTCGCTCTAACTTGTTGATATCATACTCAATTTTGACATGAATTTAGGCACTTTTTTCTCAGATGTCTATATTTTTTATTCCCATAGGATCGAAGCTAGATGTTGATAAGGTTACTAGCACAATCATAATTTTGAGAACATCTCGGTCCCATGGTTGGCTTACTTTCCAACACTTAGTGAAAATATTATAAATTTTAGCTTATGCTAATGTGGTCAAAATTTGACCCACATGTTTGGTGCCTCTTGAGGGAATTTTTGCTCACGAAAATCAAGAACTCATAAGGCTTACTTCCATTGGGCATGGAGTCGATGTGATAATGGATGAAATGTGAGTTGGGTTTATGAAATGAAATGGAGTGAAATGAAAATGACTTATGCCCACCTTTTATGCTAAAAAGTGTAATGTATTAGAAAAGGTGATTTTTATGAGATGAAAGTTATGGATGAAATGTCAATAAAATATATTATTAGGTGGAGGTAAGTGGAAGCAAAAGTGTCTTACCTTGTTAGACCTTCTAGGTGGTATATTACTATTCTGACATCTATTTTTTTCCTTTTACCTCTGCTATGTTGGAGGTGTCATCTTATCAACCACAACTTTCTTTTGTACCTCTTCCTACTCACTAGGTATCACTTGGTCATCTGGAAGGCTTAGGTGCATGTCTTTTGAAGGGATTTCCACATCATGGGTATCTTCTCCTTCTTGATCTTCTTCTTCTCCATAAAATATTCGTTTTACCTTTTCAAGTATAACACAGGTTCCTGCCCATGCTTCGGGTGGAGGGATTTTGATCTCATGGGCTTGCTCTTGTATTCTCTTTAGCTGATATATCTTTTCATAGGAGGGATTTTGATATCTCCTCGCTATCTCTAGAATTTTTTACTACAACTAAGTCATCTTGTTTAGAAATGTCATTATTTGAGCTTCCTCTAAGGGCTACTACCATTGATCTATCTCTGATTCATTATTGGTAGCTACATTTATTTGGGCTTGGACTTCTTCTTTAGTTAAGAGTCGCATCTCTAGATCCCAAAAGCCTAGGAATCCTAGTGTTTGAGCTTCCCACATAGGATCCATGATTTTATCCACTCTATTTTGTAGTCTTTCAATTATTTATCTCCCTTCTTGGATTAGCTTATATCTATCAATCACAGATTTGGAGGTAGATCTTGTTGTCCTCCAATGTGCACTAGAGATGGCCTTAGTTATGGGTTCAAATCTTCTTTTAGATATTTTCATTAGGATTTCAACTTGTTGGGCTATATTTTCAACTCTAGTTTGTAGTTGCTCAAAATTTATTTTTTCGTTTTGGATGGATTTCCTGTAGGAGTCAATATAATTTATTGTGATGTAGGCTTCAATAACATGTTCAAGGACTTTGCTCTAGATACTCTTTCTTAATTTTTTGATGGTTTATTTAGAGAAGGAATAAATCTTGGTCTTATATTTTTTAGCCTGTAATTGTTGTTGCAATTCTTGGACTTGCCCTATCAAAGTTCTATTCTAATATTAAAGTTTTGAGACCTATTCCTTGGCATCTAATATTTTTGTGAACTTCTTCTTCCAATTCTAGGATTCAAGGTGCAAGGCTTTCTTCACATTCTGGTCTTATTTAGTTATTTCATCCATATCTTTAAACTTTTCCTCTAAATATTGGTACTTGTCCCTTAGTTTATCCCCTTGCAGGTAAATGGTGCTCACATGAGCTTGAGAATCCAATAGATAATCTTCCAGTGGTAGTTGAGCAATTTTACCACTTGAGTTTCCATATGATAATCATCAAGAGTCATCTCAACTTCTAGCTTCTTTACTTTTGGTGTAGTTGTGGCTCTCATCTATTGATATATAGTGGGATCTATTATTATCATTTGCCTAGGAATGGCAAAGCCTCCAACTATCCTAGGTGTATTTTGTCTCCACCACTTTTGAGCATTGTGACCCATATTTGTGAGTGTATTGATGGTGGTGGTGGTTGGATGATTTGGGGGGTGTGAGATGGTGAGGAATGGTTGTACAAGAGGAAATGGGGATGGATAATATTCTTGGATGGGTTGGGTAGTGATGATTGGTGGAGTTTGGATGGATGAAGTGGATGTGGTAATGGGAGTGACTTCTATCATGGAGATATTTGAAACATTTGCTTCCAATGTGGAGGTTAGAGATAATACAAAAAATGAAGAAGTTACATTAGGGATAGAAGGAGAAGAAAGAGAAAGAGAAGGGTTAGAAACATTTATACCTACCTCTATTTCCAAGGGCTACTCCACTACAGGTTCAATGGTTACTTCCAGTTGTTTGTGGTGGCTCTTGAATCTTCTACCTCTTATTACCTTCTTCTTGTGGCTCTTTAGATGATTTGAATTTTCTTTTCTCTACTACTTTTTGAGGTGAAGGATGAATGGTCTCGATTTGGGCTTTTAATATTGAGAAGGAGAAGACACATCTTCAATCCTAAGTAGTTATTGCACTTTAGGTGGCACATTTACCTTACAAGCCTTATTATTATTTATGGGATGGCTAGATATTTGTATATTTCCAGTCGATGTCTCCTATCCTAGAATCTCTTGAGGCTCCTCTTGGCTTGTTACAAACTTCACTAGTAATCTGGTAAGAACTTTTAAAGCAAATCTCCTACTTCTTTTTCCTTTTGTCTATAGGGTTAGGGAAGTTGGAAAAGGTGCACCTAAATCTAGCCTTTTTTGTATCTCATGTACTTCAATGATTCCTTGAGGTCCAATCAATGCTTTTCCTAAGCCTTTTCTCTTGTATCCCATTTTTCTTAATATCTTAGAGCCTATGAACTAAAACTGCTATTGCAATTCTCATGGGATAAAAAATTTAGCTTGTGGCTCTATCTGAGTATTTTCTTTAATATCCTCTTGTTATTTTAGCATTTTTTTAGCATCATCAATATTTGGTTTCTCTTCAAGCATTTTCCCTACTACTTCAGTTATTTTTTATTTCTAAGCTCTACAACTACCACTTCTTCTATTCTCAACCCCTTGTCCTTCACTTCTATGTTATGGCTAGGAGCAATTATAATCTTTGCTTGCTTAACTTTAGTGTTCTATGTATCAACATTCTCATCATATTTTTGTGAAAACTCTTTATCTATTCCAATGTCAAACTTAGACTTAGTAGCCTTTTTCTCCACTCAAAATATCCACCATTCCACCACTTTGGATGTAGGCCATTTGGTTTTCTTCACAAAATAAGCTAACCTTTTATCATACAATATATGGGTTGGATTCCTTTTAGGATCATAGTCATCTTCCTATTCATACCAATCCCTCCATGGAGGTAAATCCTAGTAATTTACTGATATTCCACTTAAGTTCATTGTTTTCATGATTATTTCTCAGTTGCTCGACTTTAGGCCTACTTGTTTTCTTGAAAGCAGGTGGCTTGCTTGAATTTATTAAAGTCAAATTTTCATTGAACTTGTCTATAGGATCATATCTCCACCTTTGTGGTATGACTCATAGTCCTAATTCTTGCAATCTATGGTCCAACTCCTACTCTTGACCCTTAATATTTATAGTAATTGGGCCATAGGTGATTGGGTAGTCACAAGTGCTCTTCTTGTTGATCCCTGAGCCATAAGTCATATTGATAAAATTTATTTGCCTACAATACTCCATCACAAAAATTCTTTTAGTGATAAAGTATGGCAATATAAAAGGCTTCCCTGTGAAGCCATAAAGCCTAATGATTGTCCCTTCTATAAGGAAGAACCAATCTCCTTTCTTCATATGATGAGCTTGCAACAGGCTTCCTGCTTGATTAGAGAGATGGGAGGTCACCCAAAATTATTTTTAGGGTAGGCCCCAAAAATTCTCTATTAAAGTGGTAGTAGGACTCTGATTTTTCTAGCAAGTTAGTCCATTCTACTACTGGTAAATTTCTCCCTTCATTGTCAACTTTATTTTATGCTACCCATGGCATAGTGTCTACTATGTGGTATAGGAATAGCCATGTAAGGTATGAACAATAGTGAAAGGTGCTGAGTGGAGACATTTGCAGTTGAGTTAGTTGCTCATGTATTTTATCACATAAGAAGTTGATGTAATAAAAAAATATGGGATTCTCTATGAAGTTAGGTTTGGACTCATCATAATAGTGAGGATTAGAGATGGTATAAGCCATGGCTATTTGGTAATCATACACTTATCTATCTGAGGGAAGACCAAAAATGATAGCTAACATAGAGTAAAGCTCCAAATTTTTAAAATCAGTTATTTTCAATGGAGTTTTTGAGGAGCTTATCCTCAGATGGGGGATTATGGAGTTGGGAATGAAGCCATTTTCTAAAGTATTTTCCCTTCTCAGGGTCTTTCCTAGACTCATAATATTTGCTTTGAGCATGGGTATTAAAGGATTTGGGTGTAACTCTAGGCTTAGCCCCTATAGCAAAAGCATCTCTAATACAATCTAGGGTGAGATGAAAAATAAATTTCCCTTTGGTATCTTGAACTATTCTCAATTGCACGTTATAATGCTTTGCGATTATGAGGATTAATTTCGGGTAGGGGTGTGTAGGCTTATGAATGTAGTAATACAAAAATGAATTATAATGAAAAGTTTTAGGGGTATTAGAAGACACACCTTCGTCCACTCATTGTTAAACATCCCTACGTAGTTGTTCTAGGCTTTTGGTTGCTAGCTCAATGTATATAATGTGGTAATTTTGATCTTGAAGAGCCTTCTACATTTTGTCACTAGTTACTCTAGTGTTTCTCGCCATTGCTCGTTCCATGGAATTGATTAATCACAACATCCTTATCTAAAATTTTCTTACTCGACCTTTGCAATTTTAAGCTCAGAGTATTTTGCATGCAATTTTCTCCTTTTTTGCAAATCTTCTTCACGAAGCTTGTTTTGTCTAAGTGTGGTGCATGCAAAACGTCATTGTAGCCTTTTAACATTAATTGTAATAGTTATGGTTTAGTCCTACTTTTCTTGGGACATGCATTTTTTGTTGCTTCAGGATCACATACAAATATTCATATGTCAGTTGATCACTTTTTAGCATAACTCTTGGCCAATGGCTAAACAACATGTCAAAAACTAAAGCTGCTTGGTTTCAATCTTAGCCAATTAGTGAGTTCTGAATTTAAAATTGTCATGGCTTTTTATTATTGCACACATTTTTTTTGGGGGGGGAATGTACATATAATACAAGTGAGTCGGTGATGCTTCATACAAAGTGTTTTAGGTGGTAGCCATTTATCAAAATTGGTAAAGTGTGACCACTTGCATCCATTAGTTCATATGCATTAAACTCTCATTTGGTAGTGATTTGATATGATCCCATATAGAACAAATCAAACTTCTTATGGTTGCCTAGACTTTGACTTGTCTTCATCCCATTTGAGAATGAGATCATCGACTTTAAAATCTTGAGGCATCATCTTCTTATCACACCACTTTTTTGTTGTGGTTGAGTGGCTTTGGAAATTGGAGTATGCTTTTTCCCTTTATTCTTCCAATAATAACAATTATGCCAATTGAACCTTCATCGCTTCCATATTGGGAAGTCCCATTTGAGTTAACATTTTTACAGCTGGCAACTTGATATGAAGTGGAAGGACTACTTATTTACCATAAACCAATGAATAAGGAGAGGCTTTTAATGATTTTTTCACTATAATTCTATCTACCCAAAGCACTTGATCAAGTAGTAGATGCCAACTTCTTTTATTTTCTCCAATGGTTCTTTTGATGATTTTCAAGAGGTTCTTGTTGGTGGATTCAACCAATCTATTTCCTTGTGGATAATAATTAGAGGATATTTTGAGATATATACCATATTTAGTAGTGAAGTTGATGAACCTGGCCCCAATGAAAGGAGTTCCATTATCACTGACTATTGCATCTAGAATGCCAAACCTAGTTATCAACTTTTCAATGAACTCTATCACAATGTCTTGATTGGCCACTTTTGTAGCAACTACTTCAGTCCACCTAGTAAAATAATCAGTTGTTGTAAGAATATATTTATAGCCTACTGACAAATGTAGATTGATGAATCTAATAAAATCCAAGCCCCATTGCTAAAATGGGATCTTCAGTTACAATTGGATGCAGTGGTAATGAAGAATTTATATTTCTTCCAATGAACCTCTGGCATTTTTTGCAAGACCTAGCCACTTTGAATGAGTCTACAAAAATTATCGATCAATAGTAACCTACCCTAAGAATTTTAGTGATAGTAGTCTAACCTAAATAATGCCCACCAGATAGGCCTGAATGAAACTTAGTCAACACTTTTTCTTTTTCTTTTGGTTTGATGCATCTCAAAAGTACTCCATCAAAGTTATTTTGGTATAAGCCTTTTGGTAACAAGATATATTTTAGGGCTTGGAGTCTATACCTTCTTCTTTGTGATGCATTTAGTCTTTTTAGACATTTACCTATTTGAAAATATCTAATTAATTCTTCAATCCAATCAAGTCTTTCTATATGTTTCTTGGTCTTATGAATATTTTTTGTGTCATCATTAATGCACATATTATAGCCCTGTTCTGGCAAAGTGGCTAACTATTGGCATAGTGCCCTACCTTTTACTAGTTTAGTAGGATGGATTTCTACATCATACTCTTAGATTTTAGTAACCTATTTGGCTCTCTTATCACCTAGTTCTCCTTGAATGATGAAATTTTTGACATCTGGATGGACCACATAGACTATGGTCTTACTTTGTGATAAGTAATATCTAAATTTATTTAAAGACTTCATGACTATGTATACTTATTTTTCTATGAAATTGTAGTTCCTTTGGTAATCATGAAAAGTTTGACTCAAGAAGAATATTGGATGCTCTTCTCCTCTAGCATATTTTTGAGTTAGCACTATGACATAACTATCTTCTGATCCATAGGCATATAAAATGAAATCCCTATCAAAATTGGGGTTGATCAACACTGGAGCTCTTGTAATAGCTTCTTTGATATGCTCAAATGCTTTTTTCCACTATGGAGTCCATTCAAATACAATATCTTTCTTCAAAATTTCAGTCATCAACTTCACAATTTGTGCAAAGTTAGAAATAAAATTTTGAAAAAATTTATCCAAAAAATGATTGCAAAGCCTTTTTTCTTAAAGGTAGAGGGAGAGATAGGATGGCTTGAATTATTTCTGGATCAATTGCCATACCCTTCTTTGAAACTACATGGCCTAGGAGCTTGCCTTCATGAACAACAAATATGGACTTTTTGGATTCAAAGATATTCCAAACTCTACACTTTTTAAAACTTTTTCAAGGTGTTCTAAGTGTTGTTGCTTGTCATGAGAAAAAATAGTCATATCATCTAAATATATCAGAATTATTTTTTTGACTAAATATCTCTAAAGGAAAATTCCATAGCATGTTGGAATGTTGCTCTAGCATTTGATAGTCCAAATGGCATCCTCTGATATGTGAATGTTCCCCATTTGGTAGTGAAAGTTATCTTGTGTTGATCTTCATATTTTACCCATATTTGATTATAGCCTAAAAAGTCATCTAGGAGGGAAAACCTCTCTGCTCCTACCACTGTCTATAAAATTTGATCAATCTAAGGTAGAGGATAATGGTCTTTCAAAGATGCTTTATTCAAATTTTTGAAATCCACACAAAGATGAATGTCTCCATTCTTCTTTCTAATAGGCACTAGGTTAGCAACCCATGTAGAATGCTTGATTGGATAGATGATTTTGGCATTTAGCAGCTTAAGCAATTCCTATTTCATAGTTGCTTCTATTTTTGGATTGATTGGCCTTTGTTTTTGTCTAAAATGTTTTGCATCAGGGGCTAATTCAATCATGTGTTGAATCACATCTTTATTATAAACTCGAAGGTCATCATAGCTCCAAGCTATGATATCTTGATACTACATGCAAAGTAGTCTAAATTGTTCTATTTCCTTAGTAGTACAATATACTCTGATATTTAGGCTCTTTCCTATTTCAATCTCAATTTCTTTGTAGGCTTGTTCTTCTATCTTCATCCTCTAACCTATATTCCTATTGTTTTCTATTATCGAACAAGCTCTCTAGAGTGATTAGCTCTTTAGGAATATGATTATTTTTTAGTTGAATGATATCTTCTTGATCAACTTCCTATGATATTTCCTCTTGTTGGGCTGAATAAACTACTTTTATCAAGAAATCGATAATTTTTTGGTCATCTTCAAAGACTTGCCAAAATATCTCCCTATCTAGGATAGATGGTCTAAAAATAAACTTTACTTTATTCTTCTTCTTTGAACCTAGTTCTATAGTTGGTGCATAATTTGCTCCTCTAGTAGTAAGGGAATCAGTTGATTCATTTTTTCTCATGGAATAGATTTTATGTTTAAAGGTTTCAAAAGATTCCATCAAATCCCATACCCTGTTACAGTATGCTTTCAAGTAGTGATGTCTGCTATTACACTTTTTTGTAACTTGGTTGACAATCAACTCTGAATCACCATAGATTATGAGCAATTTAATTCCCATATTTTTTGCCTACTTTAGGCTAAGGCACAGAGCTTCATACTCAATGATGTTATTAGTGCAACTCCATGTTAGCCTGTAGGAAAAGCATTTTATGCCTTCTAAAGGAGAAAACAATACAACTTTGGCTCCAACACCATTTTTGCACCTAGATCCATCAAAGTAGAGTTTCCAAAGTTCTGATTTACGCAATTCTTGATTTGAAATTATTGTAATCCCCTTTTGCTCTGAGCCTGAGACATGATATGTACCAATTCTAGTCTCAACTAAGGCATTATAATTATTTAGAGAGAATTGATCTTCTATTTCTAGTTCATCCAAAATATCTTCCAATGGATCAACCTCTTCAAATATTGTATTGATATATTCATCCTCTTCTATCTTCTCAATATGATAAGTCATGGGCTTTTCTAGAAGGATTTTGATATTTTTTTCTTTATGAGGGATCACCATATGAGAGTAGTCCAGGTACATGTAACCTCCCAATTTTACTATGAACTCAAGTGATAAGCAAAGGCCAAAGTATGGCTCTAAATCAACCACAACTATCTCTTGTATCACAGTTATTTTTACACTCTATGGAGTGTCATGGGAACATCCTTGATTACTCCAACTATATTTATAGGAGTGTCATCTAATTGGAGGATGTTGAGACATGAGTGAGTATACTCCATGCCCATTAGCTCACATACTACTTTAGGCATCACAATAGTAGTTTCTCCCCAAAATCAATCATACAATTGTGAACTACCCATCCTTCCATTCTCAAAGATATGTAGAAAGGAGATGGTCTATTCTTCATAGCCCCTAGACTCATTGAATCTTGAGTGAGGATATACTCTAAAACTGGTTGATCTCCCAAGCTGACCTTCTTCAATGAAGCTCTAAGCAGATCTATCTATCTAGGAATCATCAATGCATCATACATGCTTGCTTTAGGAGTCTTCTTTAGCTCTTCTACTATGTTGAAACTAGGCACTTCCACTAGCTTCTTTTCATTTTTTTCTCTAGTTCATTGAACCTTCTTTTATACTCCTAGGTAGCTTTGATTCTCTACCTCTTGGTGACTAAGGGAAATATGAGTTTATCATGGGCTTCTTATTTTGTGTCAAGTAATATCTCTTTAGCTTTCTCAGCTTACTTTGAGCTTGAAGAATCCTTTTGTGGCTCTAGTGCAAATGAAGGTGTTTGAGATTTTTGTTGAACTAGAACTTTCTTAGTCTTAGACATATTTTGATCTTTAGGCTTTTGAGACTAGGATGAGACTTTAAAAGGTTCCAATTTTTGAGGATCCACCTGAATTTACTTTTTACCAGACCTTGTTAACACAGAAATGAATTCTTCTTCCAAAGGATCTTGTGTAAGCATGATCTACTTTGGCTCCCATAGCATATTGACTTGGCCCTTTTGAGATATTTCAGCCTTTTTAGTAGCCATTTGTGCATGATGTTGATACATGACATAGGTATTTACACTATGGTGGTCATTATAAACTAAGCACCAAGGATGATTTTTAGATTCTAAAACTGTTGGTTCCTCATATTGATAGCTATTGTTTACCTTTTCTATCGTGTTGCTACTTGAAGCTCTTTGATATTTAGCCACATATGGAAATATCCTGAATTGAGACCTTTCAACTTCTCTTTTTTCAATTGTTGTCACCTTATTATTTAATGTTTTCAATGTGGACAATACTTCTAACATTATAGGTGACTCTTTGGGCTCAGGCACGGGTAACATTGGCAAGGTGGGTATTGGAGGTAATGTTTTAGGTATGGGAATGGGTGCAATCATAGGTAGAGAAGGAAATGTGGTGGGAGCTATAGATGATTTATTTTTTTGAGATGATTGAGCTAATTCTAGAAAATATGGCATCATGACCCTTGGGGGTAGCCTTCCAATAGAAATTAATGTATTTTTAGCTATAACAACGACTTGATAGACTTGAGGAAATTCAACTATATTTGATTGTTGAGTTTGTAACCCCAAATCAGGGCCTAAAGCTTGGATATAGTAGATGTATGCCAAGGGGCCTGAGGGTCATATATTTTGGGGAATTATTTTCCAGGTTCTACTAAATCTAAGATTGAAATATGTAATTAGCTCTTGAGGATGTCTCTACATAATAGTAAACTAGGTGAGGAGTGAGAAGGGATCTACTAATTCATTAAATTCTTCCACAAATGGTCCAGCTAAGTCAGCCCATGTATGGATGTTGTTGTCTTCCAGAGTACGATACCAGTTAAGTATCTTACCTCAAAAAGACATGGCGAGAAGTCTAACCATAATGTCTTCATCTCTAATGTTATGAATTATTGCTAATGATACTAAATATTGACAATGTTCATAAGTGATTTTACCTAAGCCATCATAAGTAGGAAGAGCTTTGAGTGTTGCTTGAGGAATATCATTTATCTAAGCTAAACCTAAAGGTCCAATGGTATTCCAATTAGGGAAAATTGGAGCAATTAGCCAGTTGATTTTGAGCCATGACTCTAGGACTTGATGTTCCATATGATGAAGGGGAATTATACGATGAAGAATTTGCACTTTGTGAAGGAGATTTAGAAGCAAAATTTCAACACATCTAGACCTACGAGGAGGTAACTCTACAAATTCTAGTGGAGTTTCTAACCTTTTTGCTAGATATTGTAATCATATAAAAAATAAAATAAATATACACAATTTATTCAAATTCAACAAAAAAGGAGGACGTAATTTTAGGTTTTTTATTTTTTTATAGGAGTCGCCAGATGAACATACAATCTCTACTAATGAGGTCAAGAATGTTCACCTAATATTGAGCTCTCTAGGAAAGGTGAAATAAATGCAATTGTTTGGTCCCATCGGGCGTGCCAAAAACTAACTATACTATTGGACTAAAATATTCCATTATTATGGAAATATGTTGCACCCGTTGATTTTAGCCAAAGTATAGCAATTGGATGAAACAAGGTTACCCTATGCTTCAACCTCTAGAGAAGGTCGACTCCTTTGGATTGATTATTTTAGGAAAAGGGATAGGAAAAGAGTAAGGGTTAGAAAGATAAATAAAACATGGTCGGGGTATACTGTAACAACATTGGATCAAAGCAATCAAATATTGGATTGATTTTTTATTAATCAATAAAGCTTGAACTTGTCAAATTTTATAATTCTCCTAAATAGATAGGTGACACAAAGGACTCTTGGAGATAAACCTAGGATCAAAGCAATCTAATTTTTGACTAAAAAATTTAAGTGGAACCTTCTAGGGATCTTAAAAGTGTCATGGTAGGGCTAACACAATGTATTCATTATTGGGACTATACATATTTGATTGTTGACGATGCTACAAGGGAAATATTTTTGATGACATGAGCTATTGTACCATAAGAATGACAAATTTCTAAGCATGATAAATTAATATCTTACATAAAGTTAAAATAAGAGCTAACTTTTTTGGGGAGTTAAATACTTTGATATGTAGTAGTTCATCCTATTGACATGTACTAACCATTATTATGGGCATTGTCTAAGATATTTCCTGATAGTGAAAGAGGTAAGTTCTTGCAAGTAGAACATCATAAATATCTAATGGTGACATATTGTAAATGATGGTATCTTGTATTTCTAGTCTACCATTGCTTAAAAGGGCATTGATATTGAACCTCAAATTTATTTCTTAGATGAAGCCAACTAAGGGACTAAAGTTGTGGGTGAGTTGAGGTACAAAACTCATGTCACTTGAGAATATCCTATGTGATAATATTTTTTAATCAATATAAATGATGATGCAAGGACTATTATGATTCATCTGATAACAATAATGGAACAAACACTCATTTTAAAAAATATATGAGGTTTAGTTCTTATCAATCCCCTAGGTGTTGGTGCTCAAACATGTGTCACCTACCTCCTCTTCATTCTATAATATTTATGTATAATAATTGACTTGAAACAATACTTTCAAAGAATTTTGCTTAGCTTTGTAGTCAATGACATTATGAGTGTATTATGTGATGGTTAAATGACTTAGTTTCCACCTTTTGTAGATATTTTTATACAATAGGTGGAAATGTTGGCCTAAGCCAAGTCATAGGGCCTTCTAGTAATGGAACCATAGGGATTATTGCAAGAGGTGGATTCATATTTATCATTGACTATGTCATGCATACTAAGGATGCAAGACCTTTCTACTTTGATTTAGACTCCTCTTTTGATTTGGTCACAAGACAAAAGGATTGCATCAAAGAGACAATAGGAGAAACTCCACTTTGACAAAATGTATTAATGAAGCTCATTGACATATTTGATAACCTAATGTTTCTTCTCTTTATCAATACAAAGGAATCTAAGATTTTATTGAATTCATCTAGTATACTACTAGATAAATCAATCTTAATGTTGATACAATTGTTAAAAATACATGTACTAATCATCACAATGACGCAATGGGTAAAATTTAGCATATGAACCAGTTTAACATACATTTAGATTTCAACAATGCCTTTGTCATCGATAAATATCTTGGTAGTAGATTCCTAGAACTAACTAATCCCCTACTAGTGGATTCCCACCACTAATGGAATTGGAAATTTTCAAGACTACAAAAGTATTATTGTCAACATTTGAAAATTAGTTCATAAATAAATAGACTTCTAGTTGTTGGATTCAAGTGAATGAGTCCTTTACGTAAAATCAACCTACAAATACTATAATAATGATTGTTGGTCTTTATATTGAGTGATCCATAGATCTAGAATGATATAGTGTTTGCAATATTAGACAATGCTCCTATATTGATCCTAGGACTTAGCCTCTCTTGAAGATGACTTTTACATCTTGGACATTTCTTTACAAGTGTGGAATAATTCTTTATAAGTGATGAATTCCTTCTAATACCATGAGAATGTATGAATGGACATTTAATGATGGAGCATATTGATGCATCTACTCTTGGAAAGAACCTTTCTAAAAAAATACAAATGAGATTTAATTAAAAATAAATTAAAACTTAATCTAACATAAAATTATCCTCATCATACGACCTAAATCGTGACATGGAAGATAACTCCATGAAGTGGCTTGTGCAATCAAGTGAGTTTTGATTCATTTTTATATAGTGAATTAGGGCACAACATATTATTATCTCCAAATAAGATTACAATTTATTGAATAATACAATGCTCACATATATCAATATTTGCAACAACCCATATGCTTAATTACATTAGGTGTAAGCATACGCTAGACATGGTACACTCTATATCTATGTAGTGAAAGTAGCAAAACTTAAGCATAAAGGACTTAAAGGGAAACAAGATCTATAAAAAAAATAAACCTATTAAAATAAATCATAGAATCTATTAGAATACCAATAAAGGTAAAAAATACTATTCTATAGTCCTAGGTTATATATACAATTACTATAAAGTAGTTAAATGATGAACAATTCCACTTCTAATTAACCAAGAATATTTTTGAGAGAACTATTGGTATCTAAAATTTGTATAGCCTCTTGTCATACATCTCTACCACTTGTGCCTTGCATTGAGCGACATAGTCAAGAATCTCTATGTGCGTAGGACACACTCGTAGGGTAACCTTAAATATTTTGTTGAGGTTGGATCCTCATTGGATGTGATATTTAGAAAACTATTTCTATGCTACTTGCATTCATTAAGGAAAGTGGAAAGAGATATATGCATAAAATAAAATGCAAAAAATAAAACCTTAGGTACAGAGGTTATATGCTAAAGATCAAAATATTCTTCTATTCATATAGGACTAATTGAACACATTCATCATTTTATAATAGCTAGAAAGTGAATATGGTCTCAATTTGACATCTAAACATTCACACATATGATGAATATCAAAACCAATATAGATAAAAATTGGTCATAGCTTCCTTTATTCTTCATAAAAAAATATTTTATAGAGATGTTAAACCAAAAGAGGTTTGATATTGATTAATAAAATGACTCAAGGCTCAAGTTCAGCATATACATAGAAGAAAAAGTGAAATAAAATACAAACAAGACTAGGTATTACACATTAGTAAGCAATTTTTGATGCCTATAATAGAAATAATATTACTATTATATGACTCAAAATATCCTTCTTGAATCAAGCAAGATATTGGTGTGCATTCAATGCTAATGTCTTTGAGGCCTTTGGAATTAGATCTATTAATGTTGAAGGATCTAGGACCTCTAAAATTGGGGTTTCCACTACTACTATCATTAATACATCAACTACTTTTATTAGAATGTTGTGCCTAAAATGTGTATGTAGGTGGACTTCACGTCCATTCTATTATTGCTACATTTATGAGCTCAGCTGCCCTTCTTCTGGTAGATTGTGCATTGATACTATCTTCAAAATAATATTGTCAATATTTTTCCATCATTCAGACCCATTGGATTGGAATGTTTCTTCTTTGATTGAATGAACAATGAAGTTACTTTTGATCCTCTTTCTCATATGTGTATTCCTCTCTTTTATTTATTGAGATCAAATAGTTGATAGAGCCTTATGATCCAATTATCTCAATATTTCCCTCAATCTCTATGGAACATCGAATCTTATTCCTACAAAATATTGATAGTGGATCTCTTTTGTACATGGACCTTAATAGGGCGACTGCTTATTTCTTTCATGGGATGTCAATATTATTGAAACATTTTTGAGTCTCCACCAATGGTGATATTTTATCTTGATAACTCCTTTAGTAGCCTTATGACATGGCATGGTCCTTTGGATGCATAATTGATGACTCACACAACTTTGAAAGTCTCTTCTTGATCGCTTCATTGGAAAAGAGCACCCACCATATATTAAGAGAATTGATAGCATGTGCATCTTATGGAAATTCCACGGCTCTCTTTATCTCTTGAATTAGCACCCATCATTAATAAACAATTGGATAGTTTGCATGGCATTAAATTTCTCCTATGGTGCTTCTTTGTGTAAAACAACACCTATTGTTTTATCTATAAAATCATATGACCCTCACATTACAAAAACTTCATTGGGTCCTCTTCATGCAACAAAATAGAACCCATTATTATTTTTAAAACTAATGGTATGCTTTTATTCTACCTTCCTCCATTTTCATCGGTTCACATTCTATCAAGGTTGACCTAAAAATTGGCCAAGGCAAGACTCCTCTTTGGTGTAGTGAATTTTCACTACAATTCTAGTGACTCACAAGGGATTTTCTACTCGTTGAAGATAAATATTCCTTGAAATATTTTTTCACTTAAAACATTCAAACTACTAGAAAATTGAGCAGTTGCATTGAAAATTAAAACCTGCCAAGCGAAAAGATGAACTGAAACATTGAGGGTTGATTTATGATGTGATCAAGTGTAATGGGAAGGTAATATGAGGTGGAATATGAAGCATGATTTGGGTTTATGGTTTGGGATGTGGAGGCATGATTGAATATGGGGAGATCCTCTTGAATGGGTGATTTTGATGATGTGTTTTGGCTTGGGGCTAATGGAGTGTTTAGTGATGTGATGGATAAATGGATGGATGGAAAGGATGGCACATATGGATTGGAAATGAAGTTGTAGTACATGTATTTCAAGCATTGATGTACTGTTGAGGGCACACTCTTCATGTCCCTAATCTAGGGGTGCCCAAGGAGTATGTTGTATTGCATGACCCCTTCTATGATATGAAACATAGTTTTAATGGTTTGGAATCCTACCCGCATGGGAAGGACAACTATTTTGACTATAGAGCATAGGGCATAATTGAAAGCTTGTACGATAAATATGGAGCTAGAAATTTGTGAAGGTAGAAGATTAAGATTTTTAAGTGCTAGTGTGGTGATAATATTGATAGAGGAATCGATATCGATTAGCACTCATTTGAAGGGATTTTTATCAATATGAGTTATGATGTGTAGAGAAGGATTTGGTATCTTTATTGGCATGGTTTTGATCTCAAAATCATAAAATATAGTCAATGGTTCTATGCATGTCTAAATATTTTCTATAAAGTTTACAAAAGCATTGGGGTCTTGTGTTTGAACTCCAATGGATTTTAGGATCTCCATCAATGCTTCATGATGCAAGGGAGATTGTTGTATCATCTCATATATCGATAGTTTGGTTGAAGCTAATTTAAAATTGTGTTAATTGAGTCCTCCGTATGATGGTTGGTCTTTGTGGGTGGTTTTGGAGGTGAATTTGGGGTGGTGGATTGGTTTGGTTTGGTTGTTGCGACACATCAGTCACTGGTGTCATTGGAGGAAGTACCATTGGTGTCGGTTTGTTTGATTGTTATGTGTGATTGGTATTTCTCTAACTTTGGGTGACTATGTGGATAGCACCCACAAAACCTTGGTATTATTGAGCAGTATGTATATGGTTGACTTTGGTTGGGTAAAACTATAGGAGTTGATGTCCCCATTGTTTGTTGAGTCACCTCATGATGAGGTAGAGGTCTTTGATAAATACCAAGGTTTTGGTTTTGCTATGCTAAAGGATTATCAATATTAATAGTCCTCTTCTCAATAAAGTATTGCACAATATCCTTGAACGAATAGCAATCACTAATGTCATGACTTTTCTAATAGTGAAAGGTGTAGTATTGGTATTCCTTATAATTCCTACTACATAGTTTATTGGGATCTTCTGGTTTAATTTGTGGTAGTGTTATCATTTGTGCCTCATACAACCATTGGAAAATGTTGGAAAGTGGCTTGGGTAATGGGGTGTAGTTGCAAGCTAGCTGATTGTATTATTGGTGTTGTTGGTTGTCTATTTGGTTACCTTGATTTTGCATTTGAGGTGGGGGTGGTACTGCTTGATATGTTTGTTTTTGTTGTGGTGGTTGAGTTTGGGGTTGTTGATATTGGACTTGAGTTTGTTGAGTCTATGGTTGAGGTATACTCAAGACCACTTGGTTCACTTGGCTAGATTTGGATTGGCCTTGATTATTCCCCCTTTGATTTTTATTTTGCCATTCCTTCTTTTTAATTTTGATCTCACCCTATTATATTTTAATCTCTTCGATTTCTCTAACTTGAGAAAGCAATTCTTTGAATGTTCAGTATTATTGCAACTGTAATAGGAAGGTGATGGTTTTTGAACAACTTCTTGTGAACATTTTTGTGAGTTCTACCATAGGGAGGGTGAATGGAAATTTAGTTATAATTGTCCTCCAATGGTTTCCATAGTCATAGACCAACTCATCTTCGAATTGATGTAAGTTGAACAAGTTAGTTAATGTGATTTTCTTTCTAAAATCTAGAGAGAAACATTCTAAGAATTTGTTCACCAATTGTTCAAAAGTATAAATACTATGGTTTGGAAAATGGTTGTACCAATCTAGAGAATATCCCCCAAATTTTTGAGGGAACGTTCAGAGCATCAAAAGGTCATTATCTTGTATTCTAAAGCAATTATGAACGCACTTATGTGCTCTCAGGGCCCTCATCCCCCTTAAACTTATCAAACTCTGGTAATGTGAAATCTATCAGATAATATGGTGATGGTACCGAAGAATAAATTGGATGATTGGCTAGCTTCCTTAGGGTTGGGTTTCTGATATAATGTTCCAAGTATTTGCATGGCTAAGCTATCAATTTGGTTCTACAAAAACTAAAAATTAAGGTCTTTCAATGCTAATTGAAAGCCCTAGTTTGTTTGATGTGTGTAAATATGATGTGTGGTGTTAGTCAAAATTTGATGATGTTGCATATTTTGTTGAAATTGATTATGGTATGATTGTTATTAATGGAGTTGTTGTTGATGAGGATATGGTGTGTTGATCTGATGAATTGGCATAGTTATTATGAAGTGGATGTGTGGGTATGGTGATGATTGGTGGTCGTGACACCCATGATGGATCTTGGTTGAAGAAAGTGTTTTTGTTTGATGTGGGTAGATGATTGAGATCGATCACCTATGATTTTTACTACAAGCTAATATGGGTTCTTTGATTAGCATTATGACGGGGGACCGGGAAACAAACACTTAACTCACACCCACGAATTCCAAATTTTCTCTGTATTAAATCTGGAAAATACGCTTACAAACAGCCCGTAGGCTTACAAATGACCAGCGCTCCACTTGGTCTTCAAAATCACACAACTGCCTCTATTCCTCGATCCACCATTGATCTATTACAATTTCTCGAGTTTTTTGATTGAGGTCTCGGCCCTCGATGTCATTAATCACCCTTCTGGAAAATACATTAAATTAAAACCTGCCAAAATCGGCTTCCCTCGTCGAATCTTAAATTTTTCTTTCATGATTGGCCAACTCCCTGACCCGCCATGAAAGCACGCATTTAATAGGTCCTTCACTTGCAACCGTCGCTTTGTCAGAATATTTATCTGCAACAGCTGTCTCTTTTCCCGCGTGCATGGCCTGTCCACGTGTCCATTTTTTATTTGTCTTAAATTGGCCACAAAAATTGTGACATGTCGCGATATCGCGACCAAACTGTCGCCTTGCCTTCGTCTGCAAATAACGTCGTGAAATCATGACCAAAATTCCCCCATGCCTTAGTCCGCAAATAACGTCGCGATATCACGACGTCACGACATCACGACGAAAAACCCCCTCCGTACCTTATCTTCAAAAATGTCACGACACCGCAACGTCGCGATATCATGATGAAAAACCCCCTTCGTACCTTAGCTTCAACAACATCGTGACATCACGACGTCGCGATATCGCAACGTCGCAATATCGTGACGAAAAACCCCCTCCGTACCTTAGCTTCAAAAACGTCACGACATCGCAATGTCACAAAATCGCGATGTCGCAATATCGCGACGAAAAACCCCCTCCGTGCCTTAGCTTCCAGAAAACGTCGCGATATCACGACAAAAACTCTAACTTGCCTTAATCTCCTTTAGATGCCACGATTTTGCGACAAAACCTTTGCCTTGAGTTTTTCGCCTTTGAGTTTTGCTTCTGCCTTCTGCCTTCCGCCTTCGAGCCCATGCCTTATGTTTTCTGCCTTTGATCCTTGCTTTTGATTTTCTATCACGATATCGCGCGTCGCGATATCGCGACCACTTTTGCCCTCGGCCTTCGTTTCGTGTTTCTATCGTGATATCGCGACCATTTTTTGCTGCGAGCCTGTACTCCGCTTTTGTGTCACGATTTCGCGACCCTCCAACTTCTGCCTTTTTTTTGCTAAATACTTCGAAACAGAACCAAATTTTGGAAACACGGGTGTCTCCTCCTCTCCAGCTATAACTTAGCAACCATCTCCTCGGAGACTAAGTTATTTGTACTTCCATTGTCTATAATAACATTACAGACTTTGCTTGCACTTTTGCATCGTGTGCAAAATAGGCTTCTCCTCTGCTCTGGTTTGTCTTCCTCAATCAGCATGGTTCTCCTCACGATCATTGCTTCTCCTCTCTCAACTTCTTCAGAATGTTCAGATCCAGCATCTTCCTCTGCCACAGCAGCTCTGGCTGGACCCACATGTTTCTTGTTCACCCTCTCGGGGTTCTGGGGACATTCATATGCCCGATGTCCTTCTTCTCCATAGTGGAAACAGGTTCCCCGAAACACTCCTCTTCCATACCCACGTCCAGATCTACCTCTTCCTCTTGGGTAGCCATTGTTCTGAACTTGGGGTTTGGGTTCTTCATCTTCCTTCTGATCCCGGCTGTTGCTAACCTCTTCTTTCTTCTCCTCTTTTCCTTCCTCTTTTCTTCCACCAGTATTTCCTCCATGCCCTCTTCCTCTTTGCTTGCTCTCAAACCTTCTGTTCAGTTTTTCTTCAACCTTCAGAGCAAACTGGTAAGCATCTTCAATGGTGCTCACCCGAACTAAGCTCAACTCTTCCTGGATACTGGGTCTCAACCCATTAATATAACGGGCCACCTTCTCCTTGCTTGCTTCTAAATGGCCAGTTCTGATGGAGATCTTATAAAACTCCTCCGTGTATTCTTGGACAGTTTTGTTCATCTGTCTCAAACTCTGCATTTTCCTCAGCAGATCCAGTTCATAATCTGCAGGAATAAACTGTCTTTTTAATTTTTCTACCATCCGTTCCCATCTTGTTATTCATTCTTTTCCTCTTCTGTTCCACTCCAGCTGTACCCCCTTCCACCATATGCTGGCATGACCTTTCAGCTTGGTCTTGGCAAATCTGACCCTCTTGGGATCTTCAACTTCTTCATACTCAAAGTACTCTTCCAGATCATTGATCCAGTCGATCAATTCCTCCAAATCCAGATTCTTGGAATACGTGGAAACTTTCATCTTCGGCCTCTTCCCAATATGGGATATGGCTTTGTACAGTCTAGCTTGTGCCGAATCTACAACCTCCTCTTCTTCTTCAGACTAATTTTCTTCTTCATCTACTTCGTCTTCACTGTCTGCATCTCTTCTTGGTTCGTGCCCTCTGCGCAGTTCTTCTTGCAGGGCCTGAACTTGCTGCTGTAAAGCTCAAAAATTTGCTGCTGTCATCATGCCTCTCCCACCAACCGAGTTTCTTCTCAAAGGCATTCTACTCACTTTCTCACGAGCCTTCCCATAGATCCTGGTGTAACTGCCTCATGTCGATCTGTTACACACTCATGAACTTTCGACTCTGATACCACTAATGGGGGACCGAGAAACAAACACTTAACTCACACCCACGAATTCCAAATTTTCTCTGTATTAAATCTAGAAAATACGCTTACAAACAGCCCGCAGGCTTAAAAATGACCAACGCTCCGCTTGGTCTTCAAAATCACACAACTGCCTTTATTCCCCGATCCACCATCGATCTATTACAATTTCTCGAGTTTTTTTATCGAGGTCTCGGCCCTCGATGTCATTAATCACCCTTCTAGAAAATACATTAAATTAAAACCTGCCAAAATCGGCTTCCCCCGTCGAATCTTAAATTTTTCTTTCGTGATTGGCCAACTCCCTGACCCGCCATGAAAGCACGCATTTAATAGGTCCTTCACCTGCAACCGTCGCTTTGTCAAAATATTTATCTACAACAGTTGTCTCTTTTCTTGCACGCATGGCCTGTCCATGTGTCCATTTTTTATTTGTCTTCAACTGGTCGCAAAAATCGTGACATGTCGCGATATCGTGACCAAACTATCGCCTTGCCTTCGTCTGCAAATAACGTCATGAAATCGTGACCAAAATGCCCCCGTGCCTTAGTCCGCAAATAACGTCGTGATATCGCGACGTCGCGACATCGTGACAAAAACCCCCCTCTGTACCTTAGCTTCAAAAATGTTGCGACATCACGACATCGCGATATCGCGACAAAAAACCCCCTCCGTACCTTGGCTTCAAAAATGTCACGACATCGTGACGTCGCGATATCACGATGAAAAACCCCCTCCGTACCTTAGCTTCAAAAACGTCGTGACATCGCAACATCGCGATATCGCGACGAAAAACCCCCTTCGTGCCTTAGCTTCCAGAAAACGTCGTGATATCGCGACGTCACGATATCGCGACAAAAACTCTGACTTGCCTTAATCTCCTTTAGATGCCGCGATTTTGCGACAAAACCTTTGCCTTGAGTTTTTTGCCTTTGAGTTTTGCTTCTGCCTTCTGCCTTCCGCCTTCGAGCCCATGCCTTATGTTTTCTGCCTTTGATCCTTGCTTTTGATTTTCTGTCGCGATATCGTGCGTCGCGATATCGCGACCACTTTTGCCCTCGGCCTTCATTCCGTGTTTCTGTCGCGATATCGCGTGTCGCGATATCGTGACCATTTTTGGCTACGAGCCTGTACTCGACCATTTTTGGCTACGAGCCTGTACTCGACCATTTTTGGCTATGAGCCTGTACTCCGCTTTTGTGTCACGATTTCGTGACATGTCATGATTTCATGACCCTCCAACTTCTGCATTTTTTCTGCTAAATACTTCGAAACAGAACCAAATTTTGGAAACACTTAGAAAAATTTGGTTGATGCAGGATTGCTCTTCTGCTGCCGGATGCTCCTGCATCACATTATCTATAAGCAATTATTATAGGTGTCAAAAAGCTTGATGTATGGAAATCATAGATGCAGATTGTATGGTTGAACGGGGAGAAGAATATTGAGCATAATGTGTGGTAACAATATGAGTGGATGTTTGTGGAGGATAGGCGGTAAAGGATATCACAACCGAATGAGGAATGTTATGTTGAATGGGGTCAATAGATGATAGTGATGTGGGTGGAATCAAAGGTGGCACCTACAAAGCAGCATTATCTTGTGCTTCGTAGAGCGGATTGGAGTAGATGATGTTATGGGTGGATGGCATGGAGATGTGTTGATTGGATGATGGTTGATGGCTTTGGCTCATAGTCATGGTGGTGGATTTGAAAAGGGGGTTGATAAATATATCATTGGCTTGCGACATACCCTCTTGCTCAATTGTGGGAGTGGTTGAGGCTTGGGAAATCTGAGTGTAATGCTCCATGGATGCAGGTGCTTGGTTGTGAGTGTTGGTTAGCACTTTGGCTTGACTCTAGATCAATACCAAAAGCAAGGGGTGAGATGGGGTGATCAATGTGCAGGTATGTGTGTGGAAATATGGTGAAAATGAAAAATAAATAAACAAATAATATGTTGGTCAAATATCTGCCTAATTAAAAAAACTATGTTTGTGTGCCCTAGACATGGCCAACATTGAAATGCCGAAGTAAAGTAATGTCCTCCGTGCCAATATCCAGAGAGGTCTTACTAAATCCTACACTGGTTAAAAACTAAGGTTGCAAGAAAGAAATTAGAAATTGCATAAAGAGATGGTAAATATAGCCATAGGTCGAAGGTGTGGGATTTAGGGCAGACTAGCAATAGGAAATTCACCCAAGCATGAAAATAGAATGTAATAAAAGAAAGAAACAAAATTTACCTATAAATTTGCACAAACAACCTCCAGGACTACATTCTAGAACTCACTCCCTCACCAGCAATGTTCAAATTTAGATGCAAAATTTAAACTAAACAGCGGATAATGAATATGAGCGTAAGATAGAAATACATAAAAACAGAAGAAAAATACACATAAGATCACTTGAAAATTTAGAAGACCTATATCCTCTATTAATGCATAAAACTTGAGGAGTTTTCTCGCAGAAATTCCAACCTCCTTTTTTACAATGAAAATTGATTAGTATTTATAGAGGATTTCACCTCTTTCATTAAATATGCTTACAAACAAAATGTTGGTAGATCAAAAACCAGTGAGCATAATTTTCTCCTCGGCATCAGTGATGTTCTAGTCAAAATATTTTCATGGAAACCATGATTCGGCTTTGGTGGAAGAATCCCATGGAGAAATCAGCGTGATTAAATGATAGGAAGGGGCCTTGAGCGTCGGTGCATTGGAACGCAGTGAAATCGCCTAAAAATTGGGAGCATGGTCATCGAATTTGCTTCACTCTTACACCTTGGAACTCCACATTCACCAGGAATGTCCACTGAGTATTAAATTTGCTCTAAAAATCAGCAAGGTCGGTGGGCGGTGCATTGAAAATGAACAAGAATGGCCTCTGATCTTGCAACGTTGAAACGAAAATCCTAGAAGCATTGTTCGGATTGCTTCAAAAATTAAATTCTTCCTTTATTTACCCCTTTCCAAGAGAATCTACAAAATAATACCTTTTGAAGCAACGCATCTGATAATTCAAGGTAAATAAATTGATTTCACCCGAATTTGCTTTGAAAACCTTCATTCACCCCTTATAGAGGCGAAACTACGTGGAGCCTCTCAACAAGGGTGCCCTTGACTTTGATCCAGGTGTTCAATTTATGTTCGGCATTGTTTTATTTCCACCCCACCATGGGCAAAACCATAAAAAGTGTTTCAAGATGGCCCCATGTCTTAGCTTAAAACTTGCTTTGGAAAATGACTTAAACATTTATTTTTACCCCAATGAGGGGTGACAATGAGTTTCGCCCCTCACTTGGGGCGAAATAATTTTACTCCTTTAAATACCTTTCTTATGAATTTCACCCCCTTCACTTCCTTTTGGGGTGAATATACTTTTTTTCACTACGTTTCACCTCCAAGAGGGACGAAAGTGATTTTTGTTTCTCAATTGGGGCGAAACTAATTGATTTCCCCTTATAACTTCTTCTTCAAAATGCCTCACGACTTTCACCTTTCTCTGTGGAAAAACCACTTCATAAGCAATTTTTGGGGTGAAAATACCCCAAGTTCATCACTTATCCGCCAATTCAAACTCCAACATCTTTTCCATTTTTGGCATTTTCCATTTGTTGTGACTTTCTATTTTTGGAAACTTTCCACTTTCTGTGACTTTCCATTTTTGGAAATTTTTCTACTTTCGCCCCAAGGAGGGGCGAAAGGGAGTTTCGCCCCTCACTTGAATCAACCTTTGACTTATTTGACTTTGTAATTGCATTTAATTCCTCGAAATTGATTTTTTGCCCCGAAATTGATTTTCTATGGTAAAGCTTCCCGGAGCCATAACTTTTGATTCGTTCACCCGATTGTCTATTATAATATATCGTTGGAAATCTTGAGAAAATATCTATCACAATAAAATATCTAAATATCATTTCATCCAATTTTACTTTCACCATTGGATGTACTTCATACTTGGATGAATTTAAAATTTTATTTTTTAGTGTGGCAAAAATACCAACACTTTTGGCAGCTCGTAGGGTATTCAACTCGTCTAGATGCAATCGATCACATTGTCTTTATCCATTGGGTAACATAGTCATAACCACCTACTACATCAAACTCTTTACTTCTTGTATCAGCTTCTTCCTATACTGCCTGATATTGTTCAGTCGCCTGTTTGTATTTTCACCCAATGCGAGGCACTTCACCGAGCTCGACTGATTTTCTTTGCTTTAGGGTGCTCTAGAAATAATTCTATATCTGATACCAATGGCTCCTATAATTCTAAATTTAGGAAAGGACCAAAAATTTCTAAAGGTCTGGCTCAACGAAAGGAGCAAGAATGGATGGGGGCACAATTACGCTTACCCTTGATAGAGTTAGTGTACTTACAACAATGATGGAATTAATGGGGGTGAAAGATGAGGCAGATGATAGTGGAATGGAAAATAGGTAGGGTAACAGGAGTGGTGGGTACAAAAAATAAAAGTGAAGTGGAATGAGGTACTGATAATGAATGGAAACCATCACCAAATGCTCATGATCAAGATAAAATGCATGCCTACGGGCTCCAACACCATTTGAACCAATGACATGGGTGGTTGCAACCTTAGATATTTTTTTAAACTTGATCACACCATTTAGTGCTCTCAATACTTTATTTTATCATCTCACATATTTACATTATTTACACAAAATTTTATGACATGATTGGCATGTCGCCACCACAAACCTGGCTTTAGGTGCTTATCCGATGAATCTACAGTGTTCGAACCAGATCTAATTGTACTTCAAGTAATATTTGAAGTTTGGTTGACCTCTTCCCAAAGTTTGCTAGGTTGTGAACAAGATGCAACATGGCAGGTTATCATGCATGCCAGTACTTATACAATTACTGAATAATATGGCAAAAATATTTACCATATGGGAGCCTTCTTCGAGTATCGATTGTGGTGATGGCTGGAACCAATGCTACCACTTTTGAGAGTCCACTAGCTATGGGCTCTTGGGTACATGCTCCTCTAACTCCTTGATGTGACAACAAGATTTTTTTGATGATAGCCCTTCTATCAAGATCTCCTCAAGATCAACCTCCTGATGAGGCATGCTTATTGGGTCTCGACCAAGTACTTGCATGCTATGCTTAGGGATACAAAAATGGTGTAAAATTGTACCCTCTTTGTGCTCAGAGCTTGTCATTAAACTCTTCTCCACTTCTTGGTCATTCTCTTGAAGAAATTTATAAGCTATCATATTGTTCATTACTGGGGTAATGCTTGCATATTTATTCTATCAGTGTTGAGAGAGATCCACCTCTTCTTGATCCATATCATGATGGAAGCTACAAGTAACCATATTATTCATTGCTAGAGTAGTTCTTGCATATTCCCTTCATTTTTCCTAGATGAGATTCACCTCTTGTGCTCCATATAGTTGTGTTCTAGGTCTTTGCACAATTTTAAGGATCTACCATTGAAATATTGTGCAAGACATATGGGAGCAACAACTATCAGAGAGAGTGATGGAAAGGTAGTTTCTCTCCACTATATTTTTCCTAATTGGAGTAGGAGCTGCTTTACTTGTACTACTTCCTAAAATATTTGAGTAAATATTTGTTCCCTAGATTGTAGTAGGAGGAGGCTTATGTTTGGGTGGAAAGCCCGGATATAGTATAGGTGGGCCTGGGTGGGTGTTAATTGGATCTTCTCTGGAATTCTCCTCCAAATCCTTCAAAATTAGATATTGAATTCTATGATGCTCTCTAGAGGTGCTCTCATGATGGTGGAGAGGTGCATCAAGAGTTGAAAGGGGTCTTGAGAGCCATCAAATGTGTCAACTAGTGCTCCTACTAGGTCTACCCATGAGCAGATGCTCTTACACCCAAGCATTTTGTACCACTATAGTGCCCTTCCTTCCAGAGACAAGACCAAAAGTCTGATCATGACATCTTCATGGGCTATGCCATGGAGGGTCGCTAGAGCAACAACATCTTCGAGGTGCTCTCGAGCAATTACCTTAGTTCCATTGTATTTTGTTAGGGTCTTCAAGGCACTTTTGGGAATCTCATGTTGAATTTGGAGATTCAAAGGGCTAGGATCATCCTAGTTGGGATAGCATACCTATGCCATTATAGTAGTGGTCCTCAGATATCATGGTACTTACCACTGAGTCAGAGTCACCAGGTGAACATTCTTTCTCTACTTGTGAGGTCAAGACTACTCACCAAACCTTGATTCCTTTGGGGTGTCTTCTTTCAATATAAAAGGCATCCACGATCAAGATATCTGGATATTCAGCTCAACAGATTTGCCAAGTAATTTTTCTAGATGAAGGTAAGCTATAGATTCACCAAACTTGGGATCCCTTAAAGTACAAAGACTGTTTTTCCCCCCGAGCGTGCCAAAAATTATTGGTCAAATATCTGCCTAATTAATAAAACTACATTTGTGCACCCTATACATGGCCAACATTGAAAGGTCAAAGTAATGGAATGTCCTTCATACCAATATCCATAGAGGGATGGCTCCCTTACTAAATTCTACACTGGTTAAAGATTAAGGTTGCAGGAAAAAAATTAGAAATTATAGAATGATATGGGAAATATGGCCACAGGCTGAGGTGTAGAATTTGGGGCAGACTAGCAATAGGAAATTCACCCAAGTATGAAAACAGCATGTAATAAAAGAAAGTAGCAAAATTTACCTAGAACCTTGCATAAAAAACCTCTAGGATTGCATTCCAAAACTCACTCCCTCACTAGCAATGTTCAAATTCAGATGCAGAATTTAAACTAAACAATAGATAATTAATATGAGCATAAGATAGAAATGCATAAAAACAAAAGAAAAACACACACAATATCACTTGAATTTTCAAAAGCCCTATGTCCTCTATTAATGCAGAAAAATTGAGTAGTTTTCTCACATAATGTCCAACCTCCTTTTTTACAATGAAAAATGATTAGTATTTATAGAGTATTTTGCCTCTTTCATTAAATACGCTTACAAACAAAATGTCGATAGATTAAAAACCAACGAGTATAATTTTTTCCTCATAATCAGTGATGTTCTAGTCAAAATATTTTCATGGACACCATGATCCGGCGTTGGTGCAAGAATACCATGGAGAAATTGGCATGATTAAATGATAGGATGGGGCCTTGAGCATCAGTGCATTGGAACGCAGCAAAATTGCATAAAAATTGGGAGAATGGTCATAAAAATTGCTTCACTCTTGCACCTTGGAACTCCACATTCACCAGGAACATACACTGAGTATTAAATCTATTATGAAAATTAGTAAGGTTGGTGGGCGGTGCATTGAAAATTAACAAGAATGGATTTTGATCTTACAACATTGAAGCGAAAATCTGTTGTTCGGATTACTTCAGAAAATTAAATTCTTCCTTTATTCACCCCTTTCCAAGAGAATCTGCAAAATTATGCCTTTTTAAAAAACGCATCTAAGAATTAAAGGTAAATAAATTGATTTCGCCCGAATGTGCTTTGAAAACCTTCATTCACCCCCTAGAGAGGTGAAACTACGTGGCACCTCTCAGCAGGGGTGCCCTTAACTTTGACCCAGATGTTCAATTTACATTTTACGTTGTTTTACTTTTGCCCCACCATGGGTGAAATCATCAAAATCATTTCAATAGGGCCCCACGTCTAAGCTTTAACCTTGCTTTGGAAAATGACTTAAACATTTCCTTTCACCCCAATGAGTTTCACCCCACTTAAGGTGAAAGCATTTTGATCCTTTAAATCTCTTTCTTTCGAATTTCACCCCCTTCACTTCCTATTGGGACAAAGATACTTTTCTTCACTATGTTTCACCTCCAAGAGGGGCGAAAGTGATTTTCACCCCTCAATTGGGGCGAAACTAATTAATTTCCCCTTATAACTTCTTCAAAATGCCTCACAACTTTCACCTTTATCTAGGGCAAAACCACTTCATAAGCAAGGTTTGGGGCGAAAATACCCCAAGTTCGTCACTTATCCACCAATTCAAACTCCAACATCTTTTCCATTTTTGGCATTTTCCATTTTCGAAAACTTTCCACTTTCGACGACTTTCCATTTTCGAATTATTTTCTATTTTCGCCCCAAGGAGGGGTGAAAGGGAGTTTCACCCCTCACTTGGGGTGAATCAACCTTTGACTTCTTTGACTTTGTAATTGCATTTAATTCCCCGAAATTGATTTTCTACCCCGAAATTGATTTTTTGTGGTAAAGCTTCTCGGAGCCATAACTTTTGATCCGTTCACTCGATTGTCTATTATAATATATTGTTGGAAAGCTTGAGAAAATATATATCATAAAAAAATATCTAAATATAATTTCATCCAATTTTCCTTTTACCACTGTATGTACTTCATACTTGGATGAATTAAAAACTTTATTTTTTAGTGTGGCAAAAATGCCAACACAATCACAAAAAAAAAAAATTCTTTGTTTTTTGGTTTTTGTCATTTTTTTTTATTTTGTAGTTTTGAAGATTTTTTTTTGGTTTTGGTGTGTTTTATGTTACCTAGACCTAAAGCTATGAATGGTAGGTGGTGAAGTGAAATCTAAAAGGTGTGTTCGTACCCACCCCTTTATCGAAGGATGAGTCACAAATGGCAAAAAGGGCTTCCTAGATGAAGGCTTGGCTATGGGTAACCTAAGAAATTAAAATTACCTCCTAAAAGAGGTTGCATTATCTAAGTCCCAGTACCAATCAAAATGTGACTTTCCCTTCATACTTTGGCGTGCTTGAACAAGAATGATAGTTGCAATCTACTAATGATTTAGTCTTGTAGTTAAAGGGCATCTAACCTAATGATCACCCCAAGCTAATATCAAGAGCGACCAGCCTCTTAATGATGAAATCCAAGTGACTATCATACTAACTATGGCTTTTTTAGGACTCAACTGACAGTTGGTGAAGAATTCCAACACATTTAGGAGGTTTTCCCCACACTTTTCAAAGTAGAGCTGTGGAATTATGATTGTGCATGTGTGTGGGGGGTTTTGTTTTTCTTTTGTATTGAATCTTTCCAAGTAAAGAAAAATAAAAATACAATTATTACACCTTAAGAATTAAAATAACCTTGAAAATATATACAAAATATGCTTTGGATTTTTGTGTTAAAAACATATCAGCATCAACTCCGTAACATAACTTTTGAAATTAAAATTCGATACTCCAAGTAAGAGTTATGCTAAAATGAAGTTTGTAGTGTTGAAACAAAAATTAATTTTACCTTGTTTTCGTAAGGTTTGTTTTTCTTTTGATTTGATTTAATTTTCTAATGTTTTATCTTGATTTTTTATTTTTTTCTAAAGTTTTGATATTTTTTCTAAAGTTTTTTATTTTTTTAAGTTTTAATTTTTTTAATTTTCTAAAGTTTTTTATTCTTTTTATTTTCTTATTTTTTTGTTTTGATAGGGGGTGGTACGGATATGCATGGGCCTTGTTGTCAGGGCCTGACAACCTTGATAGGTCCATTGTAGGCCTATCGGGCCTATGGGATGCAGGGCCTAGTAGTTATGATAGACTCAACATAGCCCTTGAGGACTGATTTGGCTTCCATGGGGTGGCCTGTTAACAAGAGATAGCAATAGTGTGAACCTTTTGGGGGTGAGGGTGGGTTACCTAAGGAATGCCATAGGGTGGTCTGGTAACAGGGGGTCGCGATAGCATGGCCCCATGGGGGGTGAGAGTGGGATGCCTATGAAAGGCTATAGAGTGGTCTGGTAACAAGGGGTTGTGGTAGCACAACCTTGTGCGGGGTGAGGACAGGATGCCTACAGAAGGTTGCAAGGTGGCCTGGTAATAGAGGGTTGCGACATCATGGCCCCATGGGTGGGGAGGGCAGAGGGAAGGGGGCCATGTTGGAAGCCCTTATAGAGGAAAAAGGAATGGGGTTGCACTGCGTGTGGCCCTCAAGGGTAGGTGAAAAAATGGGGCCACGCTATGCAGCCCTTTGGGGTTAATGGAAAGGGGACCATAGTGGTGCGGCCCTTTAGGGGTAAGGGAAACGGGATCACATTGTGCATGGTCCTCTCCTCAGGGAGTAAGGGAAAGGGAGAAATATAGGGGGCTACAGAGCTCCCCTATTTTTTTTGTAAATTTTTTTATTTTTATTTTTAATAGAGAATAAATAAAATAAAATAAAATAAAATAAATAACAAAGAATAAATAAAAGATAGAATTATTTTTAAGAAACTAAATAAGAACACCTACCTAGATTTCAAGTGGTGGAGGATATTGTCAAGATAAATTTTGCAAGTACACAAAAAAGACCAAAAATTAGTGTTTGTGAAACAAAATAAAGAATAAGATGAGTAAGAAAGACCGTGATCACCAATTTGTATGCATAAAAAGGATACCATTACACTAAAAATGAATATTTGTATTATATTATAAAATGAATCTTTTGAATACCATAAGCCCCTTTGTAGGGCACTTCAAAATAAAATGCCCAAAGGGTATGATCCCCTTTTACAATAAATATGTTGTCGTATTCTTCTTCATGCCACAATTAATGTTGGAGGTGGGTTTGTTGTGACGACCACGAAGGATTTGAGCTTTCAAATCTTGAACCTGAATACATGCAAAGAGACAAAAGGTTTAGTAGCACCTATCAAAGTGAGTATAATAAAATGATCAATGTAAATTGAAAATGGAAATATTATTGCATGTATGAGGTACGATTAGGGTAGTATAAAATTAGCATTCCCTTCCTCCCTTTAGTTGATCAAATTGTTGGCAATTTTGGGTACTTTGGGTACATTGCCTTTGCTCAAATGGATAAGTTGTCATTGATGTCAAAAGGCATTTTTGTGTTGATTTCAAAAGAGTGTGATGTCAAGAATATCTTGAGAAGCTTCATTATGTTAAAGGGTTTTTATTAAAACCATGGTGACAAGGCTAAAGGTTTTTCTTAAAACCATTTGGACTCATTAAGGGTTTTTATTAAAACCAAGCTTAACTTAATGCAAAGGTCCATGTGTATTATTAATAATTAAATTAACTCAAACCTTTGTCAAAGGTACAAGTTTAATTTATTATTAATAAAATAATAATTATTATTATTTTAATTATTATTAAAGGGTCCTTCAACCCTTAAGCGACGGAAGAAACAAGAATTCTTTCGTCGATTTGTTGCCATCGTTGGAGGAGCGCCGACGTCAAACAGTGAAGGAAAAATTGCTATATAAGTTGGCATGATTTTCAAAAGTGAGCACCTCCGATTAATGTTGATATCTGTGATTTGTGGCTACTCTGTTTTAGTTCAATTTGCGTCTGGCATCTACGATTTGCATTTGCACTGTTTCGTTCGATTTGCAATTGGCATCTACAATTTGCATTTGCACTGTTTCGTTCGATTTGCACTTGGCGTCCGTGATTTGCATTTGCACTATTTCGTTCGATTTGCGCTTGGCGTCCGCAATTTGCATTTGCTCTATTTCCTTCGAACAGCGATTGATGTCTTCGAGTTGAGCTTGCTCCGTGTTTTCGATCTCCGATTGACGTCTTTGAAATCGTGCTTGTTCTATGTCTTGGAGACTGTGCTTGGCAAACTCGGATTTAAGATTGGTCTGCATCCTTACCTTTTGGCTTGACGGCAGTGGATTGTTTGCATGCGGCTTGTGGAAGACATTTACGTTTTCCAGATTCTTGGCATCAAAGGTAGATAAAAGAGAGGGCAGCGGTGTATTATTTCATTGGGCACTTGTGACCCAACGGCGGTGGCATTTAAGCGAAAATGCTATACGACAGAGGTGCCGAGTTCGATTCTCTTCGTTGGGAATTTCCTTTTGGTCACGGTGTGCAAAGAATG
The DNA here is from genome assembly GCA_028583015.1 of Wollemia nobilis. Taxonomy (NCBI): domain Eukaryota; kingdom Viridiplantae; phylum Streptophyta; class Pinopsida; order Araucariales; family Araucariaceae; genus Wollemia; species Wollemia nobilis. The sequence continues at coordinate 5,600,824 of JAQPPZ010000710.1, read as the reverse complement.
GTGGCTGTGAATGTGTAGGAGGTATAAGGTTAAGGTATAAATTTTTGTTTTTAACATTGGTTTATTGATGTTTAATGTTTATGTGGAGTAATAAGGTGTAAAGAGGTTTTACTTTGTATGTTATTGTACTTTGGTGGTTTTTACTAAGTTGGAGAAATAAGGTGTTATATTTGGATCTTTATTATTGTGTATTATTGTATAGTTGCTAACTCTAATTGGTGGCAAATTGAGAGTTAGTGTTGTAACATATTTTGAGTTCTCCTTCTTCATCAAAGTAAAGGTATGGGCAACTTCTTCCATATATGTTGTTTATGGTATATTTTCTGAAATTGAGTTTGGAGTGAAAAGGTTGTCTACTAGGTATTTTTGGTGTAAATCTTATTTTTTGGATATTGAAGATTGTTTATGCATTAAAGTCATTGATGAATTTTTGGGTGAATGCATAATTCTGGTTGAGTAAGAGGAAGCATTTTTGCACTAGGGTTTATGTTAGTAAGACTTGCTACTTGCTTTGAGATGATGAAACCCTAGTTGTTGGTAAAAAGAATATAAGCATCATTGTTATATGAGATATTGCATGGTTGGCAATTGTTGGGTTGTGTTTCATATTCTTGAGAAAAGCATACTACATCTATCTTATTCTTTTGAGATTGAGATTGAGTTGAGATTGATATTGGGAGTTAAGTATAGAACATATTGGGTCTCTAACAATTCTCTTTAAGTTTCTATGAGATTTGAGATTGAGATTGGGAGTTAAGTATACAACATATTGGGTCTCTAACAATTCTCTTTATGTTTCTATGAGATTTGAGATTGAGATTGGGAGTTAAGTATAGAACATATTGAGTCTCTAACAATTCTCTTTATGCTTCTATGAGGTTTATGAATCACATTGGGTCTCTAACAATTCTCTTTGTGGGTTCATGCTAAGCGAGTTTTTCTTGGTGAGCTTGTTGAGGTTTTGGACAGGTTCCAGTGGGGACTTGTGAGCAGTTTTTGGACAGGTTCCAATGGGGACTTGTGAGCAGGTTTTGGACACGTTTTGGTGGGGATTTGTGAGCAAATTTGGACAGGTTTCGGTGGGGACTTGTGAGCAGATTTGAATAGGTCCTAGCAGAGGACTTGTGAGCTAATTTTTTGAGAGTTCTATTAGAGAACTTGAGGACAGAGGTGCATTGGTTCTTTGAGAAGAACCTGAGGATAGATTTGGTAAGTCTTTGAGAAGGCTTGTGTGTAGAGGATTGATTTGTTCATATATTTGGATAGATCAGACAGACAGAGGAAGACTTGTACTAGATCGACTGACTGTGTTTGGTACAGGTAGCTGAGCTACTGTGGACGTGATCATAGAAGGCAGAGGTATCTTAGGCTAAGCATTGAGGACAGGAGGTCTTCGATGGAAAGGAGTTCCATGTGCTGGCAAGAGGTAGAGGCAATTGATCTTCTGAGGGATCATTTCCAGAGCAAAGGGGAAGGTATCTCCTTTGAGCAGAGGCTCATAAATTCATATTGGGGGAAGGTGTCTCCTTTGGGCCGAGGCTCATAAACATTGTAATTGGGAAGTGTTGAGTGGTGTTTTAACCCGATTGTGAAAACACACTCTCTTGTAGGATCCGAGTCCTAAATCCTCTACTTGCAAAGAAAAAATGATTTCTCCAAGGTTCTTATTATGCTAATTATTGATTATCAAGGATGCTGTTTAAAATGAAATGCTAAGAACACCTTAGGGTTTGCAAGTGGATGTTAACAAGGGGCACTGTGGTTTATCAATTTTGAACTTTCAATGGACTCAAAATGAATAAAATCTGTTTAAACCTTAAATTCTGATGGATTTTCAGTGATTTATTCAAACACAACAATTAAACTGCTGAAAATAAAATATGGGTTTGAAAAGCAAAGACAAAAGTAAATAAAAGTAACAATAAAAATAGATTACAGTCAAAAAGCTGTCATTAATCAGATGAAACCGAAGATACTGAGGCTTTCTACATGCAACCTAACCTAATGAACCTGCACATCCACACAATCCAAATAGGCCAAAGTAGTCTCGAGGGTTTCGTGGTAATTCCAGAAAACAGGCATTCGCATGAAGCAACCAAGAGATCTTGCATTAACTTCACCTAAAAACCTAAGAAATCTGGAAGGGGAATATAAACATTAAATCATGCATGCAAAAGTTACTCCTTCTTTCTCATCCAATAAGATGCCAACTCTCTGTATTTGTATTTAAATGATATCTCGATTACATTCAAAAATGTTCCAGGTGTGAAAGAAAATCCCATAATAAAAAGAAGGAAATTGCCCAAGTACGGGCCTGCAATAGCACAAAGCCTTCGTCTCTCGCAACTCCGTATTCGGCAATTTCCAACCCCTTCTTCGATTTGCAATTCTGGCTTTATAGCATTGTTATGGCTCTTCGATTTCCTCCGTCGCTTCATTTCCTCTTCCTATGGGCGACCCTTCAAATTCCTGCCTTTTCCCGCTTTGATTCACGCTCAAATTTGAAAACGCTTCGAAATTCATCTCTGCATGTAACGCCTCCGCAAATTTGACACCCGTGCGCCACGTGTCGTGCTTTTCCCGTGTCCCGTGTAACGCTTATCTGCGAAAAAATCGACAAACTGCAAGTCCGCCTGTTCACCTTCCCGGCCACGAAATCGCGACATGTCGCGATATCGCGACATGCTTTCCTGCCGTACGCGTCCAACGACTTTTCGTAGCGATATCACTACCGTTCTGGCCTCGCTTTTTCGAAGGCGTAGCGAAATCGCCACCGTTTCGCCGTCGAGCCTCCTTGGCAACTTTACGTCGCGACATCGCGACCATTATCATCCTCTTGCCTTCCTTCGACAAACCGTCGCGATATCGCTACCGCTTTTATCTTCCGTACGCCTTGGCAAAACTTGTCGCGATATCGCGACGTTTTTCCTGACCTTCATGCACCTTTTCCGAAATCGCGACCATTTTCTCCGTCCGTCTAAAACACGTCGGAAAAATCGCGACACTTCCGCTTTTAGCATCTTCCTTTTACGTCACTTCGCGACAACCTTTCATCATCCGTACGTTCCACCTCGAAATCGCGACGTTTCCCGACCTTCATGCGAAATCGCGACCATTTTTCTGTTCCGTACGCTTCGGCAAAACACGTCGGAAATCGCGACCATTTTTCCGTCCGTACACCTTTGTCGCAATCGGTCGCGAAATCGCGACGTCTTTCCTCATCGAGTCCTTTAGCTGCTTCTCGTCGCGATATCGCGACGTTTTTCCGCTTCCGTACACCTTTCCAAAACACGTCACGAAATCGCGACACTTTTCATCACCCGTACGCTTCGGCAAAACACGTCGCGATTTCGCGACATCATTTATTTTCTTCCCAACAGCATGTCGCGATTTCGCGACACCTTTTCTTTTCTCCTCAGCGACATGTCACGATTTCGCGACATCCTTTTCATCCTGGTCACCGACACGTCACGATTTCGCGACACCTTTTTCCTCCTGGTCACCGACACGTCGCGATTTCGCGACACCTTTTCCTCCTGGTCACCGACACGTCGCGATTTCGCGACACCTTTTTCCTCCTGGTCACCGACACGTCGCGATTTCGCGACAGTTTCTGTCGCTCGCGATTTCGCGACAGTTTTTCTGTTTCGTTGCCGTTGACCGCGCTGACCGCGATTTTCCGGTTTCGGTCGCGATTTCGCGACATGTCGCGATTTCGCTACCTGTCGCGATTTCGCGACCCCTTTCTACACTTGTGCATTTTCTCTTTTTTTCAATTCTGGCATATGGGTCACTGAGATCCTTTCCTGTAAGCCTGCAAAAAGGTGGGTCCCCAATTTTGGGGTGTGTTGTGGATCAACCACAACAAATGGCGACTTCACTGCCAAATGCTCTTGAGCATTTTAGTAAGAACCCAACCCGAAACATATCACAAACTCGTAAATACATGTTAGCACATAAGCAAAATAACAAATGCCCAAAGATCAAAAGTACATGAATCATCGAATCATCAAGTATTAGCTCGAGGTGTGCAATGTGTTTTCATTCCCTATCGTTTGAAATTGATCAACATTCCATTATCGCTTTTGCATGAATGCATATATGGGATGGTGAATGATTTGTGACCCTAAATGAATGAGCTAGGAGATTTTGCTTTTCCTAATAAGCATGATCATTCTTCTACTATTATGTACAAGCATTCAAGATTGCCAAACCCTCTTAGGACCCACAAGTTCATTTCCTTATTGTATCCCAAAGTTGGTTATGAGTCCCTACTATCTAAAACCCATGTGCAAGTGAATGTGAAATCAGAACTTTGGGGAATCAGACTCCCAACCAACCGAGATGAGAGTTTAACCTTATCCTTACTATTCTCGATTTAGAGTTCATTACCTCACTTTAAGCAAAATAATTAAACCAGCTTATGGAAGAAATGGTCATGCTAGTCTAACCCTCTAGACAATCGATGGTCTTGCTTTTTTAGGCAAGACATGATGCCATGCATGGGCATATCTAACCCCACAATCCAAAACTTATCTCCATTTCTTTGGACCTTGGGGATGACTACCCATCCCTTGCAGAGGACAAGTAGTACGATCCTTACAATCCAAAATAAAGATGAGATGGGAAAAATTTATTTATTTATTTTTATTTCTTGGACCTTGGGGATGACTACCCATCCCGGTTAGGGACAAGTAGTACGATCCTTACAATCCAAACCTTAGATATAAATCATTAATTCTATTGCTTAAACCTTGGGGATGACTACCCATCCTTTGCAGAGGACAAATAGTACGATCCTTACAATCCAAGACTTACTATGAAATGAGACATAAGAGCTTTGGGGAATCAGATTCTCAACCAACCAAGATGAGAATTTATGCCCTATCCTTACTACTCCATGTGGGTCAAATCAAAGCTTTGGGGAATTGGATCCTCAACCTAAGTTTGATGAGGATTTAACCCTATCCTTACTACTCTGATTTTAAGCTTTAAGCTCTATGGAAGTGGTTAAAACCACTGCTTTAAGGATCATGTTGCATAATAGGATAGACATGAAAACCACTTTCGCTCAACCTTTTCTTCCAAGCTAGGTTTTGATCATTTTACTCAAGATCCTTTTTAATTTATGAGACGTGCTTGGTTCTAGATATCTCAAGACTCGCTTTCCAACCTTAGGAGCTACTTACATATATGTTATAACACAACCCTAAGAGGATTTGACATACTTTCATGGCTTGTACATAAGATGCATATGCAACTAAAATGAAATGTATGTGAGGTGAGATGGAATATGAATGCATTACTTCTTGAATTGTGAATGAAATGATTTGTCATGCAAAACTGATTCTTTCATATATCACAAAGTCAAACAATATAACTTAAAAAAGTTTTATGCTACTTGTGGAGCTTTTACAAGACAATTCCAATATTTCATATTCTCCTAATCCTAAGCATAAGTTGACATCTCAATTTTCTATTATTATTATTATTATTATTTTTTTTTTAAATTAACACACATGTCAATTGAAATCAAATCCATAATCAAGATCCTAACTAAACTAACAATCCTAAACAATAAAAACAAAATTTGAAAATCCTTCACCAACACCAAAAGAATAATATCAAAGTCTCACAACCTAAGGGCTAAAATAATGCTTTAGAATCTGCCCATTAACCGGAAGCATGAAATCTTTCCCTTCTAAGGTTTTTAGCCTCGAAGGTGTTCTTCCCAAGAATTTCTGAAATCTGATATGGGCCTAACCGGAGACAATCAAACTTTTGATGGTTTCCTTTTTCCTCATGTCTTTTGTCCCATAGTAACACCAAATCTGAAATTCTGAATGATTTAACTTTGGCCCTTCTATCAAACCATCTCTTGATGACTTCCCGGTGTTTGTTCATGTGATTCATGGCTTCTTCTCTCTTTTCATCCAGGTGCAATAACCGGCTCAATCTAGCTTCAACTTGATCATCTCGTCCCCATGTACTCTTGTATGAAATGTAAGGTCTGCAGCCTCCAAATTTGCCGGAAATATCGGGTCTTGCCCATAGACCAAATGATAGGGAGTATTCCCTATAGCTTCTTTCACTCTGGTCCTATCTGCCCAAAGGGCAAACTTTAGTTGACTGTGCCAGTCCCGAGGATTCTTTTCCAGCAACTTCTTAATAGTATTCAACAAATTCTTATTTGAAGATTCGGCCAACCCATTTCCTTGAGGATAGTAATTGGATGCAAACTTTAAGCTCACTTTATTATCATATGCCCACTTTTCAAATTGTGTGGAAATGAAAGCTTTACCATTGTCACCGACAATAGAATCGGGCATTCCATATCTTGTGATAATTTGATCCTCAAGGAATTTAATCACAACGTCCGTGGTGGCATGTTTAGTGGGAATCGCTTCGTCCACCTTGTACAGATAGTCTCGTAGTCGTCAAAATAAATTTGTGAGAGTTCGAAGAATTTGGGTTAATAACCCCGATAAAATCCAGTCCCCACTGTGCAAACGGTCTCATTTCGACTACAGGCTGCAACGGCATGGCTGCATTTCTTTCTCTATTTGCAACCACTTGACAGATGTGACAAGATCGCACATGAGCATGCGCATCTTTGAATATATGAGGCCAGCAATATCCTACCCACAGGATTTGGTGTGCTGTAGCATTGGCTGCACCATGACCAGTTTTGTGCTTGCCATGAAATTATTGCAACACCCCGGCGGCTTCGTCTTTGCTCAAGCATCTCGGTAGATACCTTCATGATTTTTCCCGTAAAGCACACCAGACTTTATCGATAGTTAATAGATTTAAGCCTTAGAGCTCTCCTTTGTGTTGAATTCAAATTAGAAGGGCACTTACCACTCAATAAAAATTGCACAATATCAACATACCAACTCCTCCTTAGCCATGTATTCCGTATTTGAGCATTGACCTGTTATTTGCGGATCATTTTCTGCGATCGCCCTCGCCAGTCCCTGTCCTCGAACTAGTTTCATTGGTTGGATTTCGAGATCAAATTCTTGGATGGTTGCAATCCACTTTCCTCTCTTTTCACCTAGTTCATTCTGTAAAAACATGGTCTTGACAGCAGAATCGGGCACAATGGCAATAATTCTGCTGTGTACGATGTAATGCCTAAATTTTTTCACAGTTTTAAAAAGTGCGTACATTTGCTTATCAAGGATTGAATACCTTAATTGGGCATCTTTTAAGGGGGCACTTAAAAATGCAATGGGCTTTTCGGCATTATCTTCGCCTTTTTGGGTTAATACACTCGCCAAGGAGTGCTCCGATGCAAAAGCATAAATGTAAAAAGGCTTGGAATAGTCTGGGCTTATCAAGACCGGGGCTTTGGAAATGGCGTCTTTGATATTCTGGAAAGCCACTCTACTTTCCTCGTTCCATCTTACGTCCACATCTTTCTTGAGCATCTGGTTTAGAGGTTTAGCTATCTCAGCGAAGCTAGAAATGAACTTCCTCACAAAATTGACTTGCCCAAAGAAAGACCTCAATTCTTTTTTACTGCTCGGGAGAGGTAGGTCTTGGATAGCTTGTATCCTTTCTGGGTCGATGGATATTCCCTCCTTTGAAATAATGTGACCTAGCAGTTTTCCTTCTGTCACTCCAAAAATGCATTTCTTGGGATTTAATGAAATTCCATGTTCCCCGCATCTTTGAAGCACCTTCTTTAAGTCTTTAACATGATCCTCTCTCTTCTTCGAGAAAATTGGGATATCATCCACATACACGATGATGCATTTGCCTATTAGTCCTTTGAATGCGTAATCCATGGCGCGTTGAAAAGTTGCACCAGCATTTAATAGTCCGAATGGCATTCTCTTATATGCAAATGTCCCCCACTTGGTAGTGAAGGCTGTTTTCATCCCGTCATCCGGATGTATAAGAACTTGGTTGTACCTAGAATATCCATCGAGAAAGGACATCATTTCTGATCCATTTACCATTTGCAAGATTTCATCGATTGATGGCAATGGATAATTATCTTTTCGGGAGGCTTTATTAAGATTTCGAAAATCTATGCACAGCCTAATCTCTCCACTCTTTTTCTCATCGGAACGAGGTTAGCCACCCAGGTTGAGTGCCTAACGGGAAAAATGATTTTCGCCTCCAACAGTCTTTTAACCTCCTTTTCGATCAAAGGCTCCAATAGCGGGTTAACAACTCGCTGTCTTTGCCTAAAAGGCTTGGAGTCTGGCTTCAAAGGTATGGTATGCGTGATAATGTTCTGGTTGTAAGTCTTTAGCTCATTGTAGTTCCAAGCAATACAATCTATGTAATGCTTCAAAGCCTGTATTATATTGCTCCTTTCTTCCTCTGTACATGCCTTTGCTATGTACACCTCCTTTGGATTGTCTCGCACTCCCGCATTAATTGAATCGCATGCATCTTTGGGGAGCGGGACTCTTTTTCTTTTCTTGTTCTTGCATTCCATGTCGAACATTTTTTCTAATGAAACCACGTCTTTAGGAATTTTGTTGGATTGATACGCAGCTTCACTTTCTTCTCGTTTCATCCCCGCCACCTTTGTTCCTCATCGATCACTTGATTTTCAAAAATACCCGAGTTTGTGACAAACTTGAAGATGTGCCTGTCACACTCAAAAACCTGGAAATTCTTCACATTATCGTGTATTGATGGACAAGGAACCAACTCAATGGAAAAATTTTTACATCTTTTTATATCCATCGGGTTTAACATGCCCGCGGCGACCGCAAGAGAGTCTGCTATTCGATTCCCTCTCCTAGAAATAAGGGCTATGTTGAATGCATCAAACTCCTCCATGAGATCCATAACCCTAGTCCTATAAAGGCTCAGTCTTTTGTCGCGGCATGTATACTGTCCTTTGATTTGCTTGACAACCAACTCATAATCACCCAAAACCTTCAAGCATTTAACATGTTTGCTCAATGCTAGACGTAAACCGTAGATCAATGCTTCGTATTCTCGCCACATTGTTTGTGCAAGGAAATTGCAGTCAGTAGGCAGCCAATAATGGTTTACCTCCCGGACCAGATGAGCTCGACTCCAGCCTCCCGCTCCCTCGTCTAGATTTTGATCCATCAAACTTGAGCAACCACGTGTGATCTTTTTCCTCATAAGAACCACCATGACACACTTCTTCTTTAAGTTCATCAGCAGCTTTCTCAACATCAAGAGCATAGACCCCTAGGTCTGGCTCAGAAAACTGAACCTCATTCGGCTTGTTAAAATTCGTTATAATCTCCTTAAGCCTCGGTTCGTTTTCCACTCGATTTGGTTAGCAATGCCCTTCCATGGCAGCCACATATGCGAGCAGTCTGTTGCAAAATAGCCATTCAGCGTTTTCATCCAATCTCTCGCAAGTAACATTCCATACCTACTTGGGATGTTAACCACCAAAATGTCTACAACCTGCTGGACCCTGGGTTCAGAATTTAATTGAATCTTGACATCATATAAGGTCCCTACTACATTTACCTCCGAACGGTCCAATTGCAAGACCGTGCATTTGGATGAAACCGGTTGTAGACCCAACGATTTGACATATCTCCGTAGGCATGAGGTTGCTAGTGGCTCCCGTGTCTACCAAACAGTTATGCAAGTTCTTACCCGCAATTCTCATAGTTAATAAGAATGGCGGGACATCCCTTCTCTCCTTTCGCAAAATCAGATGGGATTCAGCCTCTTTTTTCCTTCCACATCGGATCGGTGAGTTCAAAGCTCTTATCAATGCCTCCTTTTGACCAGGCAATTTAGTCGCAGTCCAGGAATGAAAGGCTAGATTTGGACTTCTTCATATCCTCCACTACGTCATAATTTGGTTTTTCGAATTTGACTGTCTTCTGGACGTCATTAGACATTTCTCTTCTGAGTGGAGGGGGAGGGTTGTTACTTGCCTTTGTATCTGGAGGAAGAATAGAACTGTTTGGAGGTGTTGATGAGGTTTTAGGGGCTTTAGACTTACTCCTCAAATGGTACCCATGAGTCCCCTTTCTAAAATCTCGAAAAGCTTGCACCTCCCGTTCCAAAACTTCATCTTCTTCCTCCTCGCTCTCACCCTCTTGGTGATATACTGTTTCCATCACCATAATATTTTCATCTTGCTGATACGATGGATCCTCATTTGATACCGAGCTCCAAATCATCAACTTTTTCCTGAAGACAATGAGTGTATCTAGCTATCTCAGGGCAATTCCTTTCATTGTGTTCTTTTGCGTTATGTAACTTGCACCCTCTTTCCCATGCCAAATCTGAAAGATTCAAAAGAGAATTGGATTGACTAGGGCCTGCATAAGCATCTAATTGATTAGCAATGGGAGCAGGAACTCCCCCATTGTTTGGCTTAGTGTTCAAGTGCCTCCCTCTATTGTTAAAATTCTGACTTGGGTGAGGGGCACGGGACTCATGCTTCGCTCGTTGAACCCTGTCATTACTTAGTTTATGCACTAGTTTCTTGAGCTCTTCGACTTCCGAAAGGACATCCTTCGGTGGAACCACATTGTTATTAACCCCCATTGGATTTGCATAATTGATGGGGTCTTGATTCCACATTTGGGTGGGGTTCTGAGGAATTGGATTCCCAAATGGATTGATACCTTGAATTGGGATTGGATTCGGAACAGGAACTATGGCTTGAGGATTGACTTGACTAGTTTCCTGCGTAGTTGATTGACTGTTCTGCAAAAATGCAGGAACAGGTGGAATGGCTGCGATTGGTTGGATTGGAATGGGTGCATATGCGGGTGCTGATGGATACGGCTGCTGATATGGGAAGGCGTTCATACTTGGCATTTGTGGTGCCATGAGCTGATTTGCCTGGGGAACTTGACCATATGGAGCACCCTGTCCCAACATAGGCATCTGGGTAAACCCGTAGCCTTGCGGTGTCAACTGCTGCTCAATAGTCATGGCTTCATTATAGGCCAAAGCAAGCGTGGTGACTCGAGGATTACGCCTTGCAAACATGGCTGTCATGGGGTCCAATGCCCCAAAATATATCTCGCAAAGCTACCGCAGGATCGATGGCAAAATGTCTAATTGCTCCGTTATAGTTCTTTTGGAATCTCTCGATTAAACATTCGGATTGGTTCCCCTTGGCCCCGCTTTGCATGTAATGAACCGATTGTAAATAGTTGCGGGATCTAAGGGAGACCTAAATTGATTGACAAATGCATTTTCCATTTGTGTCCAAGAGGTGATTGAACCAGCTTGGCAAGCATATATACCATTCATATGCTATTGGATCCAAGCTCATGGGGAAAAGTCTGCAGTGCTACATCTTCATGCTGAACTTGCAGCCTAATTAAAACATCTCTATAGGCTTGGATATGTTCTTCTATTGTTCTTAGGCCATCTGGCTTGTATTTAGGCAAAAATATTTCAATGTTCTTGGGGATTTCATGGATATCCCAAGCAATATTCAAAGGAGTATTGTTAGCTCCATACCAAGGAGCTACTGGAGCTTGAGCCATTTGACTCATAATTGATGTAGACAGACCTACAATAGCAGAAGAAATGTTACAAACTATAGGCACACTAGGGGCAACAGATACTACTGGCGTAGGTCCACTCGACGTTCCTGGAGAAAATAGTCCTTTTGCTACCGGAGTGCTTACGACTTGCTTGACTTTACCCTTGGGAGTACCAGTAAGGTCGTGAAAAATGGTTTCTCCGGTTGTTTGAGACCTGGTCGCAATACGGCGTGGTGGGTCCAGCCTGCCCGAGGAAACCCTCGGCTAGTTCGAAGAAAACCTGCAACAAACACAAAAACAAGTGTTGCGCTTTAGCCGTAAATTATTTCAGAATTAAATTAAAACAAAATACTCAGATATAAAAAAAAATTAAAATAGATAAACCGATCGCCCTCCTTCTAGCGCCAATCTGTTGAGTGGTGTTTTAACCCGATTGTGAAAACACACTCTCCCGTAGGATCCGAGTCCTAAATCCTCTCGCTTGCAAAGAAAAAACGATTTCTCCAAGGTTCTTATTATGCTAATTATTGATTATCAAGGATGTTGTTTAAAATGAAATGCTAAGAACACCTTAGGGTTTGCAAGTGGATGTTAACAAGGGGCACTGTGGTTTATCAATTTTGAACTTTCAATGGACTCAAAATGAATAAAATCTGTTTAAACCTTAAATTCTGATGGATTTTCAGTGATTTATTCAAACACAGTAATTAAACTGCTGAAAATAAAATATGGGTTTGAAAAGCAAAGACAAAAGTAAATAAAAGTAACAATAAAAATAGATTACAGTGTAAAGTCGTCATTAATCCGATGAAACCGAAGATACCGAGGCTTTCTACATGCAACCTAACCTAATGAACCCGCACATCCACACAATCCAAATAGGCCAAAGTGAGTCTCGAGGGTTTCATGGTAATTCCAGAAAATAGGCATTCGCATGAAGCAACCAAGAGATCTTGCATTAACTTCACCTAAAAACCTAAGAAATCTGGAAGGGGAATATAAACATTAAATCATGCATGCAAAAGTTACTCCTTCTTTCTCATCCAATAAGATGCCAACTCTCCGTATTTGTATTTAAATGATATCTCGATTACATTCAAAAATGTTCCAGTGTGAAAGAAAATCCCGTAATAAAAAGAAGGAAATTGCCCAAGTACGGGCCTGCAATAGCACAAAGCCTTCGTCTCTGCAACTCCGTATTCGGCAATTTCCAACCCCTTCTTCGATTTGCAATTCTGGCTTTATAGCATTGTTATGGCTCTTCGATTTCCTCCGTCGCTTCATTTCCTCTTCCTGTGGGCGACCCCTCAAATTCTTGCTTTTCCCGCTTTGATTCACGCTCAAATTTGGAAACGCTTCGAAATTCATCTCTGCATGTAACGCCTTGCAAGTTTGACACCTGTGCGCCACGTGTCGTGCTTTTCCTGTGCCCTGTGTAACGCTTACTACGAAAAAAATGACAAAACTGCAAGTCTGCCCGTTCATCTTCCCGACCGCGAAATCGCGACATGTCGCGATATCGCGACATGCTTTCCTGCCGTACGCGTCCAACGGCTTTTCGTAGCGATATCGCTACCGTTCTGGCCTCGAGCTTCCTTTTCATGAAATGGTAGCGATATCGCTACCACTTTGACTTTGAGCATGCCTTCACTTTGTAGCGATATCGCTACCGTTTTGAACTTTGAGTCTTCTTTCAGTAAGGCGTAGCGAAATCGCTACCGTTTCTCTGTCGGGCCTCCTTGGCAACTTTACGTCGCGACATCGCGACCATTATCATCCTCTTGCCTTCCTTCGACAAACCGTCGCGATATCGCTACCGCTTTTATCTTCCGTACGCCTTGGCAAAACTTGTCGCGATATCGCGACGTTTTTTTTCCTCGGACCTTCATGCAGCTTTCTGTCGCGAAATCGCGACCATTTTCTCCGTCCGTATTCAAACACGTCGCGAAATCGCGACACTTCCCGAGCTATTTTCATTTCGATTTCGCGACATCTTCCTTGTACCGTACAACTTTGCCAAAATGCGCGAAATCGTGACACCTTTCATCATCCGTCCCGCGCGCGTTTTCCCTACCTTCATCGCGAAATCGCGACCATTTTTCTGTTCCGTACGCTTCGGCAAAACACGTCGCGAAATCGCGACCATTTTTCCGTCCGTACACCTTTGCTGCAATCGGTCACGAAATCGCGACGTCTTTCCTCATCGAGTCCTTTAGCCGTTTCCTGTCGCGATATCGCGACGTTTTTCCGCTTCCGTACACCTTTCCAAAACACGTCGCGAAATCGCGACACTTTTCATCACCCGTACGCTTCGGAAAAACACGTCGCGATTTCGCGACATCATTTATTTTCTTTCGAGAAGCATGTCGCGATTTCGCGACACCTTTTCTTTTCTCCTCGCACATGTCCGCGATTTCGCGACCTTTTCATCCTCGTCGCGGTTTCGCCCCTTTTCCTCCGGTCACCGCCGGCGATTTCGCGACACCTTTTTCCTCCTGGTCACCGACACGTCGCGATTTCGCGACACCTTTTTCCTCCTGGTCACCGACACGTCGCGATTTCGCGACACCTTTTTCCTCCTGGTCACCGACACGTCGCGATTTCGCAACATTTTTTTCGTTTCGTTGCCGTTGACCGCGCTGACCGCGATTTTTCGACATGTCGCGATTTCGCGACAATTTTTCGGTTTCGGTCGCGATTTCGCGACATGTCGCGATTTCGCTACCTGTCGCGATTTCGCGACCCCTTTCTACACTTGTGCATTTTCTCTTTTTTTCCAATTCTGGCATCTGGGTCACTGAGATCCTTCCCTGTGAGCCTGCAAAAAGGTGGGTCCCCAATTTTGGGGTGTGTTGTGGATCAACCACAACAGGAAGGTTTGATTTTGGTTGTGGGTTGGGCGAAATTGGTGTACTTTTGATTTTTTTTTTTTTTTTTTTTTTTATTTTTGGTAAAAGAAAAGTAAAAAGAGGTCTTTACTATTCCCCCCCTCTCGGTATAGCTTGTGTTCTTCAATTGGTATGGGGGTTGCTTGCTTGGGGTGTGTGGTCTTGATGGTTATTTGGGTATTTGGAGTGCAAGGATGAAGGTTCATCTAATGGCACTTGGGAATGAGGTTTGGGAAGTGATTGAAGATGAGTACACTATTCCTGAACATGGTCCTTATACTAAAGAAGAAAGGCTCCTACATCACAACAATTCAAAAGTAATGAATGCAATCCTGAAAGGCTTACGAGAGCGAGATCTCACCAAAGTGATTCACCGCAAGACAGCTAGTGAAATGTGGAATCGTTGAAGGTGGTTCATAGGTGATACAAATGTCAGAAAGGCCAAGTTGAGACACTTCAAAGGTATATTTGAACAACTCAAGATGAATGATGATGAAAAGATTAGTGACTACATGCTTCGTATGGATGAGGTTGTTAACTCCATGAAAGACTTAGGTCTTGAGCTTGCTGAAAATGATGTTTGAGATAAGATTTTAAGATCTCTTCCTAATAGATTTAGTGAAAAGATTTATGCTATTGAGGAAGCTAAAGATTTGGATAAGTTCAAAAAAGATGAGCTCCATAGTATACTTGCAGCATTTGAGTTAAGAACTCAAGTGAAGGTTGATGTCAAGAAGGAGGCAACTTTCAAGGCTACCAAGAAATCCAAAGGTAAACAGCTTCAAGAGAGTGATGAGTCTTCTAGTGATGAAGAGGCATATTACAGCAAGAAAGGCAAGTTCTCTAGAAAGCACAAAAATATGAAAAATGTAAGATGTTTCAATTGTGGAAAGTTTGGTCATTATGCTACTGACTGTATTGTTGCCAAGGAAGAAAGTGATGAAGATAAACAAGACTGTAAGAGCAAGAATTCTGAAAAGCACAAGCATCATAGAAAAAACAAAGATGAGCACAACAATCAAGGAAAGAGGTATTCTCATAAACACAAGAAGAGTTTCTACCTAGACAAAGCAAGTAAGTGTTCTAGTAGTGATAGTGAAAGTTTTTCAAGTGATAATGAAAATGAGATGTTGTTCATATCATAAAAAGAGGAAGAACCAAAACATAGATTCATTATCATGAAATGTCTTAGATGTGGAAATTTTGGTCACCTTGAGGATGATTGCACAAATAATGACTTGGTTTCTATTATGTATGAGGATGCTTCAGAAAACTATAAGGAAGATGCATGTATGGTTTTTGAAAAGGGTAGCACCTCTAGTGATAAGAAATCTGAAAAAGGCTTTGATGATTCTAAAAGAAAACAAAAGGAGTATAGAGGAAGGTGAAGTAGATCTTAAAGGTGAACTTATTAGTGCTCTTAGTGCTTTGAAAAAGGAAAGAAAGAAGAATGCTAGACTCAAGGATAAGTTGGATGAATGTTGTATGGAGAGAGATGATCTTATAGAAAGTCTTGACTTCTCTATAGCTAAGACACAAGAACTCAAGGATGAGTTAGAGTCTAAGGTTCTTGAGTATAGTGAGTTGGAACAGAAAATGACTTCTTTGAAAGAGGAAACTAAAGGGTACAAGGATAAGCTTCACAAGTTTCAAGATAGCTCCAAAAAGGTTAAGTCTCTCATCAAAGGTCAAAGAAAGACAACAGATAAAATAGGCCTTGGTTTTGTTAAGCCTCACAAGGAACAAGTTGGAGAGTCTAGTAAGAGACTCCAAAAGGAAGAGTGTTCTTATGAGGAAAGTATTTCAGATCATGAGTCCTTGAATGATAGATGCACAGAAACAAAAAATAGAATTCAGAATGAGAAGAAGAAGTTTTTAGAACCTAAGAGGTCAAATAAAAGAAAGTTTCAAGGCAGATGTTTTGCTTGTCACAGGTTTGGTCACATAGCTTCACATTGCATGGCTCAAGTGAAGGAGGTAAATGACAGTTTCAGAGGTGGTAATTTCTTTCAAGGGTATTGCTACTCTTGTCAATAGTTTGGGCACAAGGCAGTTTATTGCAAGGCAAATATCGGGAATAGGTTTTATCGTAACAGGTTTGGTCGTAACGAGTTTGGTCGGAACGAGTTTGGTCGAACGAGTTTGGTCGGAACTGGTGGATTCAAAGAACAGGGAATGCCTAAAAGAAATAACATTGTTACGTGTTATAAGTGCAACAATGAAGGTCACACAATCAGATAGTGTAGAGCTAAAATTCTAGAATACAGGAACAGGAACAGTGGCATGATTAGGTCCAAGGATCAAGGCATGGATAAGAACAAGGATGAGAACAAGAACAAGAACAGTGACAAGAACAAAAATATGGACAAAGAGTTCAAGAGAAGGCCCGGCAAGGAAGTTATAGATGCTGATGATGATCAGTGCCTAATGGGAGTTTTACTCCCACCCCGAAATTAATCACCTCATCAGGAAGTGGGGGAGGGACTAAGCTAAGAGGTTAATTCTTAGTCCCGAGCCCCAAAGGTGGCCCTTTGCCATTGATGACAAAGGGGGAGAAATATGAGTAAGTGGGAGAGCTTCAAAGTGAAGAGGAAAGCTTCAAGTCAGGGGGAGCAAAACTTCAAAGGAAGATTCTCAGTTGTTAGCACGATTGGTTTCAGTTTTGGCTCTTGAGAAGTGTTTGTCAGTAAAGGTTTGCCATCAATGACAAAGGGGGATATTGTTGGCAATTTTGGGTACTTTGGGTACATTGCCTTTGCTCAAATGGATAAGTTGTCATTGATGTCAAAAGGCATTTTTGTGTTGATTTCAAAAGAGTGTGATGTCAAGAATATCTTGAGAAGCTTCATTATGTTAAAGGGTTTTTATTAAAACCATGGTGACAAGGCTAAAGGTTTTTCTTAAAACCATTTGGACTCATTAAGGGTTTTTATTAAAACCAAGCTTAACTTAATGCAAAGTTCCATGTGTATTATTAATAATTAAATTAACTCAAACCTTTGTCAAAGGTCCAAGTTTAATTTATTATTAATAAAATAATAATTATTATTATTTTAATTATTATTAAAGGGTCCTTCAACCTTTAAGCGACGGAAGAAACAAGAATTCTTTCACCGATTTGTTGCCATCGTTGGAGGAGCGCCGACGTCAAACAGTGAAGGAAAAATTGCTATATAAGTTGGCATGATTTTCAAAAGTGATCACCTCTGATTAATGTTGATATCTGTGATTGGTGGCTACTCTTTTTTAGTTCGATTTGCACCTGGCATCTACGATTTGCATTTGCACTGTTTCGTTTGATTTGCGCTTGGCATCTACGATTTGCATTTGCACCGTTTTGTTCAATTTGTGCTTGGCATCCGTGATTTGCATCTGTATTGTTTCGTTCGATTTGCGCTTGGCGTCCGCGATTTGCATTTACTCTATTTCCTTCGAACAGTGCTTGGTGTCTTTGAGTTGAGCTTGCTCTGTGTTTTTGATCTCTGATTTCAATGCTTGTTCTATGTCTTGGAGACTGTGCTTGGCAAACTCGGATTTAAGATTGGGCTGCATCCTTACCTTTTGGCTTGACGGCAGTGGATTGTTTGCATGCGGCTTGTGGAAGACGTTTACGTTTTCCAGATTCTTGGCGTCAAAGGCAGATAAAAGAGAGGGCAGCGGTGTATTATTTCGTTGGGCACTTATGACCCAACGGCGGTGGTGTTTAAGCGAAAACGCTAAATGGCAGAGGTGTCGAGTTCGATTCTCTTCGTTGAGAATTTCCTTTTGGTCGCAGTGTGCAAAGAATGGTGGCTGTGAATGTGTAGGAGGTATAAGGTTAAGGTATCAATTTTTGTTTTTAACATTGGTTTATTGATGTTTAATGTTTATGTGGAGTAATAAGGTGTAAAGAGGTTTTACTTTGTATGTTATTGTACTTTGGTGGTTTTTACTAAGTTGGAGAAATAAGGTGTTATATTTGGATCTTTATTATTGTGTATTATTGTATAGTTGCTAACTCTAATTGGTGGCAAATTGAGAGTTAGTGTTGTAACAGATTTGAGTTCTCCTTCTTCATCAAAGTAAAGGTATGGGCAACTTCTTCCATATATGTTGTTTATGGTATATTTTCTGAAATTGAGTTTGGAGTGAAAAGGTTGTCTACTAGGTATTTTTGGTGTAAATCTTATTTTCTGGATATTGAAGATTGTTTATGCATTAAAGTCATTCACAAATTTTTGGGTGAATGCATAATTTTGGTTGAGTAAGAGGAAGCATTTTTGCACTAGGGTTTATGTTAGTAAGACTTGCTACTTGCTTTGAGATGATGAAACCCTAGTTGTTGGTAAAAAGAATATAAGCATCATTGTTATATGAGATATTGCATGGTTGGCAATTGTTGGGTTGTGTTTCATATTCTTGAGAAAAGCATACTACATCTATCTTATTCTTTTGAGATTGAGATTGAGTTGAGATTGAGATTGGGAGTTAAGTATAGAACATATTGGGTCTCTAACAATTCTCTTTATGTTTCTATGAGATTTGAGATTGAGATTGGGAGTTAAGTATAGAACATATTGGGTCTCTAACAATTCTCATTATGTTTCTATGAGATTTGAGATTGAGATTTGGAGTTAAGTATAGAACATATTGAGTCTCTAACAATTCTCTTTATGCTTCTATGAGGTTTATGAATCACATTGGGTCTCTAACAATTCTCTTTGTGGGTTCATGCTAAGCGAGTTTTTCTTGGTGAGCTTGCTGAGGTTTTGGACAGGTTTCAGTGGGGACTTGTGAGCGGGTTTTGGATAGGTTTCGGTGGGGACTTGTGAGCAGGTTTTGGACGAGTTCCGGTGGGGACTTGTGAGCAGATTTGGATAGGTCCTAGCGAGAGGACTTGTGAGTCGAGTTTTTGAGAGTTCTATCGGAGAACTTGAGGACAGAGGGTGCATTGGTTCTTTGAGAAGAACCCTGAGGACATATTTGGCAAGTCTTTGAGAAGGCTTGTGTGTAGAGGATTGATTTGTTCATAGAGTTGGACAGATCTGACAAACAGAGGAAGACTTGTACTAGATCGACTGACTGTGTTTGGTACAGGTAGCTGAGCTGCTGTGGACGTGATCATAGAAGGCAGAGGTCTCTTAGGCTAAGCATTGAGGACAGGAGGTCTTCGATGGAAAGGAGTTCCACGTGCTAACAAGAGGTAGAGGCAGTTGATCTTCCGAGGGATCATTTCCAGAGCAGAGGGGAAGGTATCTCCTTTGAGCAGAGGCTCATAAATTCAAATTGGGGGAAGGTGTCTCCTTTGGGCCAAGGCTCATAAACATTGTAATTGGGAAGGTTTTCCAAAGAACTTTTGTTGAGTGGTATTTTCACACATTTGTGAAATTACACTCTTCCTTAGGATTTGGATTCCAAATCCCCTCTTGCAAAGAAGTTAAACAAACAACTTCTCCAAGGTCTCCGTTATATTAGCATTTGCATATGTGCATTAGTAATCTCAAATAAAGATATTCAATTTAAATGCTTGGAACACCTTAGTGATTGCAAGTAACTGTAAACAAGGGGCAATGTTGGTTTATTTTACCATGAAACTTTAGTGATTGTTCATTGAACCAAAATAAATCAAATGTGAGTTGGCCCTCATATGACCACGATGTAGTGCTTTAATTCCTTTTATCTTGATGGTTTTAAAATAGATTTTATCTTGCATTAAATCCTCAATGATGAATATGGTCTTCAAATGTAGCTTCAAAATGTCACTTTAACTTATCCCTCTTAAATGAAATCAAATTTTCATCAAGATGAACAATTAAGTGCTTTAAGGAAAAGACCTTCAATGTAATACTCAAATTACCCCTCTTTCGTAAAATTAGAATTTTTATGAAGAAAGGGTAATTTTAGGCCCAAAATGGAAATTTGTGAAAATGCCATAAAACATAACTCCTTCAATGAAATTGGAATTTCCATGAAGGGAATGTCATCATAGGCTCATGAGTGCAAAACAAAACTGAAAAAATGAAATTTGACCTTAAAATGGAAATTTTCTATTTTCGGATTTTTAAAATCAGTAACAAAACAGCAACTTCGATGAATTTTTAAAAATACTAAACAACTCCGAAAATGAAATTTCAAAGTGCGTATTGGAAGTCTGAACTATAACCTACGCAATGGTGAAATTATTTTTAGATTTTGAAATTTTTTAAATGTTTATTTTAATGCCTGAAAATAAGAAAAAGTTCTGAAATTAAAATTTTTGAAAACAGAAAATTAAAAATTTGCATCAAAATAATTGCTGAAAATGCAGCAATGCAAAAGCTCCTTCAGTTTGATAGCACCCCATCCTGCAAAACCGAATATGTGAGAGTTTCGTACATGCAACCTAGCCTATTTGACCTGCAAAACAAACACAATCAAAGTAAACTAGGTGTTGGCTCCTAGGGTTTAAAATAATTTCCAGATTGCAGACATTCACATGAAATGACCCAAAACAATGGCATAAATTTCACATACAAATCTGAAATTTGGAAGGAGAAACATAGAACAATTAAAATGGAGCATGCAGAAAATTTCTCATTCTTTCTTGCTAACAAGGCCTGAAATTTCTGAAGAGAAGCTTTGGCATTCAAATTATATTCCAAGTTTTACATATCAAAATCTGCCGCATTTTGGCCATGCCAAAAAGTCCCGTCCCTTTGTGCCTGCATTTCGATGGGTATTTTAAGATTTTCCTCCACGCTTTTTCGTTTCTCCTCCATGGCTCTTCGCTTGCCTTCTTTATTTCGAAATGCCTCTTCGTTTCATTTCTCGGCCTTTCGCCCTTTCACCTTTGTCTTCATTTTGTTCTTCATAATAGAAACGTGAAGTTCTTTGTCATATAATATCTTCGTAATAAAACAAAAGGTCTGCCTATGCTTTATCCCTGCTGTCGCCGTGTTTGATTTGACCCCGATCCAATGGTCTTCGTATGGGCCTCATCATTTATAATCCATCCGCCGTCCAATGCGTCTTCCCCCATAGCCTTATAACTTTTAAATTTTTTTTAATTTATTTCGTTTTCTTCTTATAGCTGTGGCTCATTTCTTTTTAACAGATTCCATCTACATAAAGATTAAAATCAAAATGCATAGTAATTATTTTGTTCTCATATGGGAGTCACCTTTGAAACGCCCATTTAACGTATTTATTTTCCATTCTGTTCACCACGATACACCGTTGACGTTGGACGTTCCTTGGAAACCTAGACTGAGGACCGCAATACTTGCATTGCTATCGTTCATTGTCCGTCTGTTTCACACTTCAATGTCGCATTGGCCCATGCTGGCTACACCTCATTTGGTCTTCTCACTGCACACTATCCTCACATTGTCCAGGTTGGCTGTCAACTATAAATTGTGCGTGTTTGGCAATACAGGTTATTCATAACGACGTCCGATAAACCCGTCGTTCATTTCGGCCAACACCTCCGACTCCCGTCAGGCATCCTCATCCGCTCGCCCGACATATTCATGACCCGTGGCCCATTCGAATGGAAGTATGCCATTTCACACGCCTCGCTTCATTCGACGACCGCGGTTATCTTCGTCGACCGTACCTCGGTAGTTATTGCCACGTTTCGAAACGCTTTGGATCTGACGCTCTAAATATGAAAATTTACCTGTGTATTGCTGTTACAGACCGAATGAATCTGCCCTGCGCGGCGCGCGGCGAATGTCGTTGCTCGACCCGCTGCCGTAAGTTCCTGTGGGCTACTACGTTCTCTTTAGAACCTAGTACACATATAACATTGTAACTTCGCCCGAAACTGCTCCACGTCCACATCTTTCGCAAGGTTGTCGAGATGGTATATCGGCTCCGTGGTTCCTTCCTTTCACTGCGAGACCTGCACTTTAGACAAACAACGAAGTTAAGAAAAATTACCTTTTAAAAATAAACTTCCTTATAACATGTCTTTGCCTAAAACGTGCATCACCTTTATTAAAAACAAAGCAAAATCCTTTGCTATACTTTCATTAAAACCAAAAGCAAAGGCTTTATATATATATATATATAAAATTTTACCTTTCTTTTTATTATTTTTTTTTTACTTTTCATTTTAAACTTTCACATAAAAGCTAACACAAAATTAACCATAAAAATCAGCAACAACAATGACGATAAAAATTGTCAACAAAAATAAACAAATAAAAGTTGTTGACAATAAAATATCGTCGACAAGAAAAAGTTGTCGACAAGAAAATATTGTCGACAAGAAAAAGTTGTCGACAAGAAAATATTGTCGACAAGAAAAAGTTGTCGACAATAAAATATCGTCGACAAGAAAAAGTTGTCGACAATAAAATATCATCGACAAGAAAATACTGCCAACAAGAACCGACAACAATTGCAAAACCTACGACAAAACGAAGGATTAGACACTAAAAATGAAATGCCAACACCCGGATATCAAAACGAAAAGGTGGGTCCCCAATTTTGGGGTGTGTTGTGGATCAGCCACAACAAATGGCGACTTTGCTGTCAAATGCTCCTGAGCATTTTGGTGAGAACCCAACCTGAAATATACAAGCTTAGATACAAGCGTTAGCACATAAAGATAAACAAATACCGAAAGATCAAAAATACATGCAACATCAGAATCATAAGTATCAGCTCGGTGTGTGCAATGTGTTTTCATTCCCTATCGTTTGAATTTGATCAACATTCCATTGTCAGTTTTACTTATGATTTGTATGCAAGGCTATGAATGATTTGTGCATGATGAAGATGCTAGAGATGTAACAACCTGCTTTATAAATGCTCAAACCTTTTTATATCATGGACAAACATATTAAAGATGTCAAACCCTCTTAGGACCAAATATATGTATACTGAATTAATTTTACTAGATCCCAAAGTTGGTTATGTGTCACTACCATCTTGAACCCATGTGCAAGTGTGAGTGAAATCGGAACTTTGGGGAATAGGATTCCCAACCTAAGCGAGATGGGAATTTAACCCTATCCTTACTATTCTGATTTGGAGTTCATTACCTCATCTTGAACAAAATAATTTAACCTGTTATGGATGAAATGGTCAGGCTAGTCTATCCATATGAGCAATCAGTGGTCTTGCTTTTAGACAAGACATGTTGCCACGCATGAGCATACTTAACCCCATAATCCATGACTTGGCTTCATTCATTCTTTTTCTTTTATTTCTTGGACCTTTGGGATGACTACCCATCCTTGCTAGGGACATGTAGTACGATCCTTCCAATCCAAGATTATGACAAAATGGGAAATATTAGTCAATTTTATTACTTGGACCTTTGGGATGACTACCCATCCTTTGCAGAGGACATGTAGTACGATCCTTCCAATCCAAGCTTTATGATGAAATGGGAAAAATGGAAGCTTTGGGGAATCGGATTCTCAACCTAAGCGAGATGAGAATTAAGTCCTATCCTTACTACTCCATGTAGGTCAAACCATAGCTTTGGGGAGTTGGATCCTCAACCTAAGTTCGATGAGGATTTAACCCTATCCTTACTACTCTGGTTTTAGGCTTTAAGCTTTTATGGGAGTGGTAAAAACCACTTTTTCAAGGATTATGTTGCATGATAGGACAAACATGAAATATTCTTTTCACCTCACCTTTTCATCCAAGTATGGTTTTGACCATTTTGCTCAAGATTCTTTTAATGTGCATGGAATGTGCTTGGTTCAAGATAGTTTGGGCAGCAGTTTCCAAACCTTAGGATCCTTTTAATATATGTTATGTAATAATCCTAAGAAGATTCAACACCTTGTCAATAATTGCCCATGGAATGAAAATGAAACTGAGATGACATGTATATGCAATGAGGAATATGACATGAGATATGAATGCACTGCTTCTTTTGAAATGGAATATATCATCTACTTTACCATAATGTGCAAAACTGACAACTTCATGCATCACAAGATTCAAACGATATTATTTAAATGTTTGTGTTACTTGTGGAGCTTTCTACAACACAATTCCAATGTTTCATATTCTCCCGATCTTAGGCATAAGTTGACATCTCAAATTTTTTTTTTTTTTTTTTATAAACAAACCAAACATGTCAAATGAAATCAAACACACAACTTAAATCCAAATCCAAATAGCAATCCCAAAATGAAACTTGAAAACACAAACCAAAGCCAAAATCAAAATATAATACAAGATGATGCAAAGCTTGGATTATCACTTTCCTGGATCCCAAACATGATTAGAACATTTCAAAAGACATATGTCACAATACACATGCCAAATGTTGTAGGAATCCAACCACAATAAGATCATACCAAGCAATGCAACAAATTTCAACTTCCCTCTCTCACCCCACCAATTAAATTTAGTTCCATTAGTATTCATATAGGTGAGATTCAAAATTTTAAATTGATCAGACAATGATTGATTTTCAATTTTATCATGTCTATTCTTTAAAGTGCAAATTTCATCATTCCATTCATAATTTAGAAGTAGGCTTTCCTTTTCAAATGTGAGATATTGCAAACAAGAGCCTATTTCTAAAAGTCTTGAATTCAAAATATTTTTCAAGATTTTAAAGCAATCCAAATCAATCAAGACTTGACAAACATCACCAAGATTTGACATTTCATCATTAATGACATTAGCATCCAAAGGGACATCATGTAATCCATCACTTGAAATTTTGGTAGCTACTACCAAAGGTAAAGATTTCACCTTGTCATCCATACTCAACCCATCATGGTTAGAATTTACCACAACTTGATGAGTGTTAGTAGCTTTTTCCTTTTCCTCATTGTCTTCTTCATCATCCAACACCTGTTCAAAAACACCAAAGTTAGGCACCCAATCAAACATGCATCCATCTTTTTCAAAACAAGAGCCTAATTTTTCAAGATATGTGTCGCGTGACACCTTTCCATGATCAATGGCTTGAGTTGCCTCAAAATCCATATTTTCATTAGGATCATCAATAGTATCAAACCCACACCACTTAGGTTTTGTAATTTCATCATTTTGAGATGGCATAGACATTGTAGAAACAATAGGTGGATCAAGATTTTCTATTTCTTGCCCCTCAAGGGGAACAAAAACAATTGATTCTCCTTCTTGATCCATGGTAGTAAAATCATTATCCTTCTCCAACCTTTGATGAGATTCCAACCCTTCTTCCAAAACATTCTCAGATTGTACAGGACTTGTAATATCCTCATGTGAAAGGGCAATTGTATTATCCTGCATATCAATAGGCACACAAATTTCATTAGCAGGTTTGGAGTGAGCATACTCTTCCCAAGAATCATAATGATCATCTTTCAAAATCAAATTGTGATGCTCAACTATTTCTTCTTCATCTTTTAATTCATCAACATGTTTCTCATCAAATTTATCTTCACCTTCCTTAGATGGTTCAATTACTTCCAAAATTGGGTTATTGCTTGTATTCAAATTGATAAGGCTATCATAATCCACATGTGTAACCCATGATTCAATTTTATCACAATTTGGAAGGTGTGGATCCTCTTGGTCATCACTTTCAACAATGTCATCCGAAACAGATTCATCCTCATAGAATTCATCTTTTGGTGAGTCAAGGGTTTCCAATTTGTCACATGTTTCAATACTAGTTGGATCTAGTACTCCTCCCTTGCCTAAAATCATATTCTTATGAAAATCATTAAAATTGATTTTAGAAATATCCTTTGAATCAAGATGAGTATTTTGAAGTTGATTCATACTTAAGAAAGATGGTTGATCTTGCATAGTAGGTTGAGGATTTTGAAATTGATTGAAGCTTGGGAATGATTGTTGATTCTGAAATTGATTCACACTTGAATTTGGTTGAGGTGGATAAATCATTGGGTGGGTAAAGGAGGTATTAAATGATTGAAGATTACATGATCCAAAACCCACACCATAATTTTGACAACTCAATTGTTGCTCAATTGCCATTGCTTGAGTATAGGCTTGAGACAAAGATGTGATTAGGGGCATCCCTCGCAAATATGTGGAAATGAGTGGGTCAAGAGCATTGACATATATTTGGAGAGCCACTTCTTCTTGAAGAGCATAAAATGTCACTAATTGAGCATATAATCCAAAGAACCTTTCAGAAAATGACTTCACATTTTCACTTGGTCCTTTTTTGATGGTGAAAAATTGCTCATACATGCGGATTGGGTCAACTTGCTTTTTGTTGAATTGATTAAGAAATGCTGCCTCTAATTGAGCCCAAGAAGTGATAGACCCTAAAGGCAGACTTGTAAACCAATCATATGCCACTTTGTCCAAGGTGTAAGGGAACATTTTACAAACAACATCATCATACCAAATTGTTAAGTGATTCACAACAAATTTGAATGCTTGAATATGTTCTTGTGCAGTATTTGTCCCATTAGACAAAAATCGAGGAAGACATCTCTCAAAACCAACGGGCAAATAATGTTGAACTCCTGGTATGTTCAATGGGCTACCTGTCATCCACGGTGAAAACATAGCCATTAGTGAATCTTAAAGAATATAACTTTAATACCAAAAACAATTTTTTTTTTTTTTTTTTAAATCAAATCAAATCACATTATTCTTGTATGAACAATCAAAGCGTTAGAACAATGCATAGCAATTCATGTCCTCCTTTTAACAGTACAAAGTTGTATTATTAAAAGAGGGCTAAAGATAATAATCAATAGGGCATGAAATATTCAAAATTTAAATCCCTATAGCATTTAAATCACATTGAAATAAACCTATTCAGGCCCTCCTTCTAGCGCCAAAATGTTGAGTGGTATTTTCACCCAATTGTGAAAGTACACTCTCCCTTAGGATTTGGATTCCAAATCCCCTCTTGCAAAGAAGTTAAACAAACAACTTCTCCAAGGTCTCCGTTATATTAGCATTTGCATATGTGCATTAGTAATCTCAAATAAAGATATTCAATTTAAATGCTTGGAACACCTTAGTGATTGCAAGTAACTGTAAACAAGGGGCAATGTTGGTTTATTTTACCATGAAACTTTAGTGATTGTTCATTGAACCAAAATAAATCAAATGTGAGTTGGCCCTCATATGACCACGATGTAGTGCTTTAATTCCTTTTATCTTGATGGTTTTAAAATAGATTTTATCTTGCATTAAATCCTCAATGTATGAAGATGAAGATGCTTTCAAATGATAAATATGGTCTTCACATATGGCTTCAAAATGTCACTTTAACTTATCCCTCTTAAATGAAATCAAATTTTCATCAAGATGAACAATTAAGTGCTTTAAGGAAAAGACCTTCAATGTAATACTCAAATTACCCCTCTTTCGTAAAATTAGAATTTTTATGAAGAAAGGGTAATTTTAGGCCCAAAATGGAAATTTGTGAAAATGCCATAAAACATAACTCCTTCAATGAAATTGGAATTTCCATGAAGGGAATGTCATCATAGGCTCATGAGTGCAAAACAAAACTGGAAAAATGAAATTTGACCTTAAAATGGAAATTTTCTATTTTCGGATTTTTAAAATCTGTAACAAAACAGCAACTTCGATGAATTTTTAAAAATACTAAACAACTCCGAAAATGAAATTTCAAAGTGCGTATTGGAAGTCTGAACTATAACCTACGCAATGGTGAAATTATTTTTAGATTTTGAAATTTTTTAAATGTTTATTTTAATGCCTGAAAATAAGAAAAAGTTCTGAAATTAAAATTTTTGAAAACAGAAAATTAAAAATTTGCATCAAAATAATTGCTGAAAATGCAGCAATGCAAAAGCTCCTTCAGTTTGATAGCACCCCATCCCGCAAAACCGAATACGTGAGAGTTTCGTACATGCAACCTAGCCTATTTGACCTGCAAAACAAACACAATCAAAGTAAACTAGGTGTTGGCTCCTAGGGTTTAAAATAATTTCCAGATTGCAGACATTCACATGAAATAACCCAAAACAATGGCATAAATTTCACATACAAATCTGAAATTTGGAAGGAGAAACATAAAACAATTAAAATGGAGCATGCAGAAAATTTCTCATTCTTTCTTGCTAACAAGGCCTGAAATTTCTGAAGAGAAGCTTTAGCATTCAAATTATATTCCAAGTTTTACATATCAAAATCTGCCGCATTTTGGCCATGCCAAAAAGTCCAGTCCCTTTGTGCCTGCATTTCGATGGGTATTTTAAGATTTTCCTCCACGCTTTTTCGTTTCTCCTCCATGGCTCTTCGCTTGCCTTCTTTATTTCGAAATGCCTCTTCGTTTCATTTCTCGGCCTTTCGCCCTTTCACCTTTGTCTTCATTTTGTTCTTCATAATAGAAACGTGAAGTTCTTTGTCATATAATATCTTCGTAATAAAACAAAAGGTCTGCCTATGTTTTATCCCTGCTGTCGCCGTGTTTGATTTGACCCCGATCCAATGGTCTTCGTATGGGCTTCATCATTTATAATCCATCCGCCGTCCAATGCGTCTTCCCACATAGCCTTATAACTTTAAATTTTTTTTAATTTATTCCGTTTTCTTCTTACAGCCGTGGCTCATTTCTTTTTAACAGATTCCATCTACATAAAGATTAAAATCAAAATGCATAGTAATTATTTTGTTCTCATATGGGAGTCACCTTTGAAACGCCCATTTTATGTATTTATTTTCTATTCTGTTCACCACGATACACCGTTGACGTTGGACGTTCCTTGGAAACCTAGACTGAGGACCGCAATACTTGCGTCGCTATTGTTCATTGTCCGTCTGTTTCACACTTCAATGTCGCGTTGGCCCATGCTGGCTACACCTCATTTGGTCTTCTCACTGCACACTATCCTCACATTGTCCAGGTTGGCTGTCAACTATAAATTGTGCGTGTTTGGCAATACAGGTTATTCATAACGACGTCTGATAAACCCGTCGTTCATTTCGGCCAACACCTCCGACTCCCGTCGGGCATCCTCATCCGCTCGCCCAACATATTCATGATTCGTGGCCCATTCGAATGGAAGTATGCCATTTCACACGCCTCGCTTCATTTGATGATCGCGATTATCTTCGTCGACCGTACCTCGATAGCTATTGCCACGTTCGAAACGCTTTGGATCGGACGCTCTAAATATGAAAATTTACCTGTGTATTGCTGTTACAGACAGAATGAATCTGCCCTGCGTGGCGCATGGCGAATGTCGTTGCTCGACCCGCTGTCGTAAGTTCCTGTGGGCTACTACATTCTCTTTAGAACCTAGTACACATAACATTGTAACTTCGGTTATAGTGTAACTTCGTCCGAAACTGCTCCACGTCCACATCTTTCGCAAGGTTTTCGAGATGGTATATCGGCTCCGTGGTTCCTTCCTTTCACTGCGAGACCTGCACTTTAGACAAACAACGAAGTTAAGAAAAATTACCTTTTAAAAATAAACTTCCTTATAACATGTCTTTGCCTAAAACGTGCATCACCTTTATTAAAAACAAAGCAAAATCCTTTGCTATACTTTCATTAAAACCAAAAGCAAAGGCTTTATATATATATATATATATATATATATATAAAAATTTTACCTTTCTTTTTATTATTTTTTTTTTACTTTTCATTTTAAACTTTCACATAAAAGCTAACACAGAATTAACCATAAAAATCAGCAACAACAATGACGAAAAAAAATTGTCAACAAAAATAAATAAGTAAAAGTTGTCGACAATAAAATATCGTCGACAAGAAAAAGTTGTCGACAAGAAAATATTGTCGACAAGAAAAAGTTGTCGACAAGAAAATATCGTCGACAAGAAAAAGTTGTCGACAAGAAAATATTGTCGACAAGAAAAAGTTGTCGACAATAAAATATCATCGACAAGAAAATACTGCCAACAAGAACCGACAACAATTGCAAAACCTACGACAAAACGAAGGATTAGACACTAAAAATGAAATGCCAACACCCGGATATCAAAACGAAAAGGTGGGTCCCCAATTTTGGGGTGTGTTGTGGATCAACCACAACAACTTTGAGATAACTTTTAGAGAAAAGTTTTGTGGACGTAGCCCAGGCCTTATGGGTGAACCACGTTAAAATTGGTGTCACTTTGTGGATGATTTTGTGCATTGTTTTGATATTGCTTTGGGTATATTGCTTTATTGTTTTAAAGTATAAAAGAAAAAGTAAAAAGAGGTCTTATACTGTTCACCCCCCCCTCTCAGTATAAGCTTGTGTTCTTCACAAATGGTGGAGCTTTTATAGGATTTTGGGAGATGATAGGGATGAGGATATGTGGCATGCCAAGATTACAAAGTGTCAAGAACTGGGTAGCCACCTATCCTAGGCAGTTAGAGTGAGTCACTTAGAGTGCCTCACTTAATTGGAGTTGTGGCATGTGGGGAGGTTGGAGTGGATTGAGGTGTATGATATGTGGCAAGGGAAGGGGTAGTGGTGGTTAGGACACATATCAAGTGGAAATATAGGGTATCCTAGGGGATATTTTCTAGATTTTACAAAATATGGAAAATAGATTAATGTGTAGGAAAATATGCCTAAGTTAAACCTTAGGTATATTATTTTATTATGCATACATTATTGCAATGTGAATGGGATTTATGAGGTTTTAGGATTTGGTGTCTATATTTAGTTGCTCTAGGATATATGCATCATCTGCCTTTTATCTAAATCTAGAACAATAGGTCTATGATCCAATCCTAGCTCTCATTTTAATACAAGGTCATACTTAGGTGCCATTCTTGCACCTCCTCTCTAAAATAGGTTTCCAAAAGTTTGAGAGCTATGTTATTCTTTACAATGTTGTGTACCATGCATAGTCTCATCATGCAATGCAAGTGCCCTATAGGCATGGTCGCATCCTTGTCGATGAAGTAAGAAAGTAACTTGAAAGTTGAGGCTGGAATTGAATCTCATGTTGTATGTGGTTGTATGTGGCCTCTGTTGTTCTAATTTAGGTATCTTCTCAAATGTGGGTTTGTAGTCATGTTTTGGCATTGAGCTCTCCTTTTAGATATTTGGATCAAAGGCAGCACCAACATTTGCAGATTTGCTTTTGCAAAATATCTAGTGACAAGTCTTTTGCTCATAAAATTTTGGGCCCTTAATTCTTAGTGGACTCACAAAGTGAAATTTATTTATGCTTCAACAAGAAAATATATTGAGATCCTCATCAAGACTTCAATATAATCTCTTCTTTATTACACGCCAGTGTGCATGCACAATGACTTATCTTCGAATCTTCTTATTAAATGGAGTTATTAGGTGAATATTCTTCATGCTTCAACAAGCAAGCTAGTTGAGAATCTTGACCAAAATCTATCAAATATGTAGCATAAAGTTTTAGCTTGTCCTATTGGGTATGCCCAACAAAATGGTTGGTCTCTTTGAATATCACAATCGCTTATCAAGCATCTCCAACACTTGTGCCTTGTATTGAGAGCCATAGTCAGGAAGCTCTATGTGCATGGGACACACTTTTGAGGAAACCTTTAGGATTTCATTGAGGTTGTATTCTCATCATATGTGATTTTTAGTGCACTATTCTTATGCTACTTGCATTAATCAAGAAAAATGGAGAGATCTTTATAGAAAATAAAATGTAGAAAAATAAAACCTAAGCTATGAAGGCGATATGCCAACGATCAAACTATTATTCTATGTATATTAGACTAAATGAACACATTCATCAAATATTAATAGCTATAAATTGAACAAAGTATCAATCTAATATGTAAGCATTCATGCATAATATGAATATCAATAACAAGACAAAGCAAAATTATTCACAACTTCATCTATTCATCATTAAAAAATTATTTTATAGAGATGTTAGACCAAAAGAGGTTTAATACTAATTAACAAAATGACTCAAGACTTGATTTTAGCATATACATAGAAGAAAAAGTAAAATTAAATGCAAGCAAGACTAGGCATTAGGCATGAGTATGCAGCTTTCGATGACCATAATGAAAATAAAACTATTATTTATATACAAATATTAGATTTTTCCCCAAAAAAATATAATAGTTATTTAAAATCTCCTTCTTGAATCAAGTGAGATATTGGTTTGCATTCAATGCTAATGGCTTTGAGGCCTCTAGAATAGAGTCATTAATGCTAAAGGATACGAGACCTCTAAAACTAGGGTTTCCATTGCTACTACCTTTAAGACATAAATTGTTTTTCCTGGGACATTATGCCCAAAATGTATAGATAGGTGGACTTCGAGTCTTTCCTTTGACTGCTACAATTATGATCTCAACTATCCTTCTAGGAGATTGTGCATCGATACTATATTCAAAAGGATGTTGTCACTTTTTCCATCATTGAGACTCATTTGATTGGAAGGTTTCTTCTTTGATTGAACAAATGGTAGAGCTCCTTTTGATTCTCTTCCTCATGCATTTATTCTCCCTATTAATCACTAAGATCATATGGCCAATAGAGCTTCATAATCTTTGTATCTCAATATTTGCCTTTAATCTCTATGGATTGTTAAATCTTATTCCTACCAAATATTGATGGTGGACCTCTTTTAGATGTGTACCTTGATAGGGTGACTACTTGTTTCTTCCATAGGGTATCAAGGTGCTCAACACGTGTGACGTGTCCAAGTCTCCACAAATGGTAGGATTTTGTTCTAACAACTCCTTTGGTGTCCTTATTACATGGTATAGATTATTGGATGTGTAATTTATGGCTCATGTGGCTTTGAAAATCTCTTTCTAATCGCTTTTCTAGGAAAGAGAGCTTGTCATAGATCTAGAGAATCGACAACACATGTGGCTTTTGGAACTTCTATGGCACTCTCTATCTCGTAAATCAACATCCACCATTGATCAATAATAATACGGGTTGCATGGCATCAAAGTTATCTCGCAATGCTTATTTACATAAAATACTATCTATCATTTGATCTATAAAATTGAATGACCCTTATGCAACCAAAACTTTAGTGGGTCCCCTCCATGCAACAAATGGTGCTCGTCATTGATTTCAAAATTTATAGTGTGCTTTAATTCTAGCTTCCTCTATTTATGACAATTTGCATCCTAACCAAGGTTGACTTAAAAATTGACCAAGGCAAGACTTCTCTTTGGTGTAACAAATTTTCACTACAAGAACAATTATAATATTGGTCACTTGTTTCCTTAGGATTTGTTAGAACAAATAGATGTGATAGAGATTTATATTATTATATTATTTGTTACAATACCTTTTTAGGGATAATTTGATCATATTTGTAGGGATAAGTTGTTGATGTTTTTAAGGATAACTTGTTAGGATTTGTAGGGATAACTTGTTAGGATTTTAGGATCTAGTTTTATGAGCACCAATTGATTATCAAATTGTAAATATTTATAAAGTGGAGCTTAAAAATATAAATAGAGCGTCATTTTTTATATTCTTGTATGGTTTCATAGCCAAAAAAAGGAGAAAGGAGTTTGTCTCACATTGGTCATTTCATCCAAGTTGATTTTTTATTGTAGATAGGCAATGCCACTATAGATTATTTCTTTGTAGTTAGTCTTAATGTTGTGTTGTTAATGAAGTTTTGTCCTACATTGTATTTAGATCTATTAGATTTGATAGATAATATTTGGTATTTTGATATTTTGCAATAGGTGGTTTTATCCTCACTTGATAAATTTGTTTGTAACAATCAAAGTCCTCAAGTTATGGTAAAGAGTAGCTTGGAGTTTGTCCATGTTTCCAGCTTGGATAAAGTGTTGGTTACATTTTTTCCATGTTTCTACCTTGGATAAAGTGTTGGCTGTATTTTTCTCATGTTTCTAACTTAGATAAAGTGTTGGTTGGAGGTTGCTCACATTTCTAGCTTGGATAAAGTGCAACTCGGATTTTGTCTAATTTTTGAGCTTAGGTGGAACATATTGTAGTGTTTGCTATGTTGCTCTAAGTTAGTGTTCAAGGCATGTTTGAAATTCAAAATTTACTATTTGGTATTGCCATTAGTGGAAGAATAAAAAATATTTAAACTCTAATTGTTCCAAATTCACAAAAACTGACTGAAAAAATTATAGTGTGGATGCATAAGATACAATTTGTGAGTATCAATATTTGGAAAATATATTTCTCAAGAAAAAAACAAGACTAGAAGATGACATTGCTGACTTAAAAAAGTGACAGATAAGTTTTAATGCTTTTTAAATTTTTTGTTGTAGATGATTTTGTTCCTAAATTCTGTAATGAAGATAATGCTACAACACTATGGACAAAGTTGTAGAATAAGTATTAGACATATGAAGTAGGATGTGTTTTATTTCTTAAGAATATTCTCTGAAGAAGGGTTTGTTTGAATACCTTATGCATATGAAGTATATAAGATATCAATTGACTACTACTCAAAAGACAATAAATAATGAGGATATGGGCAATATTAGTTTTTGAGGTTTACCTCCATGTTAAGAGTCTTTTTTTGAGTTTGCATTTTCTTGCTAAAACACAAACTATTAATTTTGAAAAGATGTCTTCTTTAATTTTCAAAAAGAGAGAAGACAATCATAGATGGTATTATTCACCTCAAGATGTATAGAGGGTGCATTTACTACTAAATTAAAGTACAAAGAAAATTAAAAGGCCAAGCCCTCATCATCTGGTCACAAGCAAGGTAAAAATTCTAATATAAAGTAATTTAATGTCATTTATTTTTACTACATAAAATTTGATTATTTCAAACGGGATTGTAGTAAATTGAAGAATTAAAAAAATTAATAAGGGAAGAAACAAGTAAATGTTGTTGAGGTAGAAGATCAGAAAGAGAAGTTTATTTTTGCAACTCGAAGTTTATTTAGTCAATCTATTGAGTAGTAGTTTGACTTTGGAGCATCCAGACATTATAATGCTAGAAAGAATGGTATGTTAATTTTATTGAAGATCTAAGTAAGAATGAGTCTATTTCACTTAGTGATGCTAGATCATACTTTATTTAAGGGTGTGGTTATGTTAGTACGATATTGAAAAACAATGTTACATACACCTTCAAGACTGTACAGTATATTTCTTATATTAGCAAAAGTATTTCATCCATTAGTGAAATCATGAGGAATTAATAGCTTGTGCATTTTCATAAATAAAAAATTAATATGATGCATGTGGATAAAAACAACCTCATTGGTCTTGGTATAGGTTAAAAGGGGTTATACAAGTTAGTTGACATCAAGTTTTCTAATTCATTTGTCTTGGAAGTTGAAGATAATAGTTATGTTCTTTGGCATGATATTTTTGGTCATATAAATTATAAGTATTTATTTATTCTCACTAACATGGTTCGTGGATTGCAATTCATTCAAAAGCAATAGCATCCATGTGCAATAAGTCAACTTGGAAAAAGAATTTAATTGTTTGAGAATTTTCATATTTCTGGTTGTATTGCTTTTGCATCAATTCCTAATGATAAAAGAACTAAGCTAGATATAAAAACAAAAAGTTTATATTTGTTGGATATAGTAAATAATACAAAGCATACAACTCACTTGATGTCTCTACTAAGAATATTGTAATTAGTAAAGAGATCATTGTACATGAGAAGATTCATATCTTCTTAGTTTATGGTAAACCTATTGATATTTTTGTATTTTTTAGAACTCCTGGAAGTATTGCATTAGGTAGTGAAGTTCACTTGGATTCCTATACACTAGATACTAGTTATGAAAAAAGACACAACCACATTGGTGTGTTAAAAATTGACTTGAGGATGATCTTGAAGAATAGAGATTGATAGAGGTATGCACAAGTGAATTTTTTTGGAAGCAAGAGCCACATCAATGACCAAAATGGTATACACAGATAATGAAATATGTTAATCAGATGAGAAAGTGGTAGTTGGTAAATCTAGGCAAGCTAGAAAAGAACCTAGACAAATGAATTTGAACGTAAATTTTTCCTTAGTTTCAAACCCAACAGATATGAAGAGGCTAGAGGTCAACTATATTGGGAAGTTTCCATGGAGAAATAATTTGACTCGTTGATGAAGAACAAAATATGGAAACTTTGTGAATTACCCATGGAAAGAAATTCATGGTTGTAAATTGGTTTACGAGTTAAAATGTAAATCAGATGGTTCAATTAACAAATTCAAAGCCCATCTTATTGCTAAAGGGTATACACAACAAGAGGGTATAGATTATGGAGAGAGATTTGCTCTAACTACAAAGATGTGGTTTTTATTAGTTCTCTCCATTGCAACATAGTTTATTTGGTAAGTATATCATATGGATGTTAATAGTGCCTTCCTAAATGGATATTTGAAAGAGGATATCTATATGGTGTAACCACAAGAGTTTCAAGTACTAAAAAAATAACATATGGTTTATAAATTTATTAAGCCCCTATAAAAACTTAAGTGGGATCCCCAAGCATGGTATTTCAAAATTGATCAACGTCTTAGTGATTCAAGATTCAAACGAAGCTTTTTTTATCCTAGTATTTATATTAAAACTACAAGTATTGGCATTTTCATTCTCATTTTATACGTTGATAAAATTGTTCTTACTAGTAGTGGAGCCCACTTGATTCAGTAAGTAAAATATGATATGTGTTTGGTTTTTATTATGATATATTTAGAGCTCCTTCATTACTACCTATGTGTAGAATTTTAGCAAATTGGTCATACTATATTTATATCACAAAATAAGTATGTCAAAACAATGTTCAAAATATTTCAAATGATAAATTGTAATCCACTATCTACACCTATAGAAATTGGGCTGAAATTGTAAACCTACTCCAATTCATATCTAATGAATGAGTTGCAATATTATAACCACTCAACTAAATTTATATTTTATAGTGAATTATTTGTCTAGATTCCTATCAAATCCCTGAAGAGAGCATTGGCAAGCTACAAATCGTATTCTCAAATATATCAAATGCAAATTGGGTAAGATTAATTCATGATCAAAAATTTACTACTGCTATAGGTTTACATCTTGGATCAAGGGTTATTTCTTGGTAGAGAAAACTTCAACATGCAATTGCTTGATCATCAACTAAAGTAGAATATAAGGCAACATGTAATGTAAGTAGTGAAGTTGTTTGGTTGCAACACTTATATGATATTCAATTAGATCAAATAGTATGAATATCGCTTCATTGTGATAATCAAAGTTTCATCAAGTTGGTGAAGAATCCAATATATTATATTATGCTAAAACAAAACATATTGAAGTTCAACATCATTATCCTAAAAACTAGTGGAGCATAAAGAAATTTGCCTAAACTATTGTCTAACTTTTGAACAATTTTTTGATATAATAACTAAACAGGTAGAGAAAATTTTATAAAATTTAGCGAGGTGTTAGAATAAATCAATATTATGGGGATTTGTATTATTTTATTGATTATTACAACTTTTAGGGATAATTTGTTAAGATTTATAGGGATAATTTTTTGATATTTTTAGGAATAAGTTGTTAGGATTTGTAGGGATAAGTTATTAGGATTTTTAGGATCTAGTTTTATCAGCATTAATTGATTATCTGATTGTAAATCATTATAAATTGTAGCATGAAAATGCAAATAGAGCATCTTGTATTATATTACTTTAGGATTGGCATTAGTGAAAAAGTAATTACTCATGAAATTGGCTAGGTGTAGCTTTGTCTTTGATTCTCGACACTAATAAGACCTCTCATGCAAATTCTAGGATTTGTTGGAATGGCACCATAGAGTACAAAATACCATAATTGTTATCCATACCATAATTAGAGTTAGTGTCATGAACAAGTGTAGTGCTATAAGCAATTTTTGCATTAACACACTAAATAAGAAGCCTTGACAAGTGGAAGGCTATTGATCCAATGTTGTGCCAACATCACAATCTATGAGGATTTGAGAATCCTTAATTTTGTTCGTATTATTATTTAAAAACTAAAGTTAATATGATTTAATTGACCTAATAGAAAATATAATATGTTAATATTTTTATGATAATGACCTTCAATAACATCCACAAATAATTTATTAAAAGCACTCAAATACTTGTTGAATGTTTGTGGATATGGTACTCATTATGGAAATTCTCGAGTGTGGAAAAAGAGGAGGTAACAACTTGGTTCCAATATTTAAACATACATGAAAGAGTTATCTACAATAATGACATTAAAATAAATTATTTTATTTGATCTAGGGTAAAATAGAAATATCTAGAAATTGGATTTATCAAAATCAATTTTGATGGTACTTCTACAAAAAATTTGGTAAAAGTCGATGGAGGTGGTGTTTTTTCTTCAAAACAATGAAGGAAAAATTCTCCTCAGTTGTTCAAAATCATATGGAATTTTAACTAACTATGCATTCATTAGAGTACTTCTTATAAGGATTGAAATTGCAATATAACAACGATGGAAATATATTTCAATTGAGGTACTCACAAATCATCATTAATGCTATCAACAAAAATGGATGTGAGTATTGAATAAAATAGAATTTTTTTTTGCTTGATAATAAGGGATGTACTCGGATTCCCCACCGTTGGCAAATTACATCTCTCTTATTTAAAGCTTGAGAGTTTACAAATAGATACACTTATCATCTCAATTGAGATGCTATAGCTAGAAACCTACATCATTTTATATAAAATATCTAAATTCTTGATTTTTTATTTTCTGGATCTTTTCAAATATCTGTGTGAATACAATTACTCCAAAATTTAACATCTTTCTTGACATTTTTCTATAGCAGCCTTCAAAATATCAAAACTTCACCTCTACTATTTATGTCTTGCATCTTAGTAGAGTAATATTTCTAAAACATCACACTATCATAGTCTACTTTACCAAATCTAGATTGCTAGTTTCCTTCCTGAAACACAAGTGCAACCACAAAAATTATAATAAATAGTCTAAATAAAAACACATTATTGTTACAAAATAAAACACATATTACCAATGGAAAACATTAAAGTAAAACTTAATCAAGATGAAATAAATTATTATTGTTGATGTTCATCATCTATTATTGGATACAATCTCTTGGAAATGTGAGCATATTTATAGGGAAGAAAATTGGGTAGAAAATAATTTAGCCAATTGTTGTATTGATATTTATCTTGTAAAAATTTAAATTTTAGAAGGCAACTGACAAAATAATATTTTATCTCTTAATAAAAATGATATCAAGGAGTTGATTATGGAAACATAGGACTTTGATAAAGTTGAAGAATGTATATGATAGAAAAATAAATAACAAATATTATATTTTAGACAAGGAATTCTAATCGACATGGTGGGAGATGAAGATTTTATTACAACAAGGACAAGAGGAGAAGTAAAGGCGATAAGTGAGGGTTCTATTGCAGCAAAATCCCCTAAGGATACATATAGGAGGTATTCTAACCCTTTAGATCTAGGAGTAGTAGATCCAAATTCGACGGTAGTAGAAAGATAAAAATGAGGTGCTTCTTGGGTGCAAGTTTTGAAGAGAGGTCAAAATTCACAAGAAGAGGGATTTATTTTGTCTTTGGATTGGGATGAAAAGGGTTTTACTCTTAAGGTCCCAAAAATTTTGGCTAACAAAGTGATTCAAAAAGGAAAAAAATATTTGGTTGGGAAATTTTTGGGCAATAGATCGGATTTAGATACAATAAGGAAGTGGGTTTGGGATAAATGGAAAGTTTTGGGATAGGAAGCAGTGGTGGATTTGCCTAATATTTTTTTTTTGTTTAAATTTGCAAATCCAGAGGATATGGAAAATGTTTTATTGAGGGTACCATGGTTTTTTGTAAGGAGGGTTATTTTTACAAAAATGGAGCCAAGGCTTTAATCCAACCATAACCACTCTTCAATCAATGCCCTTATGGGTGAGTCTACTAGGGCTTCCAATGGAATTTTGGGATGATAGTATTATTCTTAGGATAGCTAAAGCAATTGGAAAAATAATTGCTTTTGATTCAACTACTAAATCCTAGACCAGAATGATAGCAGTTTATTTTTGTGTACAAGTGGATCTGGTTGAACCACTACCTAAATCTATTAATATAGTTTTATATTACATGGAATGGGAACAAGAGATTTAGTATAAAACTCCCATTCCTTTATGTAACCTTTACAAAAGGGTAGGGCATATTTGGAAGACATGCCCAAAAAATCCTAAGGAGAAAGTTATGAGTAATAGAACTAGACAGTCTTTGGGGTTTGGAGGAAAAATAAAACTAAGCAATGAGAAGTTTTGGACAGAAATAAATTAGTGAAAGTATTAAGGATCCATATTCAAATAGCTTTGAGGGTATTTCTATTGTTGAGTGGAGATGGCATTGTCAGAGGAGAAGAGTTTATTCCAAAATATCAACGTGGAGGTATTAATGAACTAGTGACTTAGGCTTTGATTAAAAAGAAAAATAATTCTTCTTTGCATGTAGAAGAGAATATTGAGAAAGATCCACACTCTCCAATAGGGTTGAAGGAAAAGAGCATATAAATGAAGGCTTTGGGAGAAACCACTCCTCAGTATAATGTGAAACTGATTGGCTATGGGAGAAAAAAATATTAACATTATTCATAATGGATTTGAGGATGAAGAAGATGGAGGAGAATGTACTTCTACTAATGATTCAGAGTTGGAAAAGGAGGAAAATGTTATACAAAAAAAAATGTTGGAAATAGAAGGAAATATAAGAAGGTTGATTTAGGAATTTTAGTTTCTCGATGAAGGCCCGATATCCGAGAATTGAGGACCAGAGTCGTTAAGGATGTAGTTTATGGGAAGCAAAGAATTGTCTTTCTGAGGAGGAAAATTTCATCTTGATATAAAATGAGTTTTATATCTTGGAATATTTGGGGTATGGATGCCCCAGCTAAACATAGAGTGCTTAGAGAAATAAGAAAGAATAGGAGGTCTGATATTCTTTTATTACAAAAGACTAAAATGGATGATTCTAATTTTTAAAAGGTGAAGAATTCAATTTAGAAAATAGCTAAGGTGTAAATTGTTCCTACTTATAGTGTGTCATGGGGTTTATGGACTTTATGAAATCTGAAGTGGTTGGAGGAACAGTGTTTGTAGATTAATGACAAGTTTATTTCTATTTTTTTGGTAATTATAGTATTTGCATTATATGGGTTTTGATTGGATTCCAAAACCATATACATCACTTTTAATCAGAATAAAAATAGCATGGAACTCATGCAGGGAAACCCTCATGTATTACAATTCCATAATTTTTTATAGTTATCCCGATATTTTTCCAAAAATGACTACATCTTCGAGGATGACAACAAAACCAGTCAAAGTTGGATAAACCAAAAAACAACATAGAGACAAACTTTCTAGACATCCTACTCAAGATATACATCACTAATTCCACTTAGGTACAAAACAAAAAATTATGTCAAAATACCTACACTAGGAGTAAAATCATCCAATTGAAAAAAGAAAATAGACAGAAGATAAACAGAAAAACCATCTGCACATGCCCTTCTGTAAGCATCGGTCAGATCCTCCTTCACTAATTTGCTCTCAATAGCATTCTTGAGTAGCTATTTTAGGTTTTCGTTGATGGTCTCTAGGGTTTTGATAATGCTACTGATGATGATGGTAGCTACTTTATGGTGAGTGTTTGAAACTTAGCCTGAACTATCACTGTTGTCGTCAAAGATGCACTCTGAGGAGTTTATACTTGTCTTCTTGAAATTTTTAATACAGGTTGATCTGTGAGTCTGGGTAGTGCTTTCCTCTAGCTTGATTTTTCTCTTGGAAAGTAGGGATTTGGGGATGGCATCTGGAGAGGCCTTGCTTTTGGGTGGGGATTGAAAATTAGGGTCTATGTCAGACTCTTTAGGATCCACTAAGGAATATCGGGAGGGGATTGGAGCGGAGGGGGACTAAGGTAGATTGGTCTGGATGGGAGGGATGGTGATGGGTGGAGGATGGGCTAGGGTGTGGTAGTAGAGGATGGCAAACAATCCTTGGTGAGTGGGGTGGATGGAGATTTCCTTTTATGGGCATTGTGAATGGACAGTTAGATGGATCAAAGAGGAAATCGGGGATGTTGACAGGTTTGAACCCCCTCAGGTGGTTTACCAGGGCAATGTGAAAGCTTAGGAGGGGCTTATAAATATTGTCCACTGTGATATACTACAAAATAGGAATCAATAAGTATGATCAAGGAGAAGGAAGGGATTCATGGTCAAGAGCTATACCTTTCCACCTAAAAATTTTGGTGTGGTTGGGCCATCCTTCGAGCTCCTGATCCCAGTTGTGTTTGTCCCTACGGACAACACAAGCTACCATTGGTAGCTCTGTCACTTCATCTAGCATTTCCATCGTTATTTGAAACTTTAGGTTTTGAACCTTCACGCTCCCTTTGTTCCAAGAATTCACAAAATCACTAGTTATATTAGCCTTAGTCCCTTTGAATTTTTTTAAAAAAGGGATGTATCCTTGGGCTTTGAAGAAAGACAAGTCTAGGGGTTCGATTTGGACTTTAGTAGGTTCTAACAGAGCCATCGGGAGAAAATTGATTGAGAAACCAGCAAGGATTGGGGTGGGGAGAAGGGTACAAATAATTTCAAGATTGTAGGATAAGAGCTTGAAGAGGGGGTTTCCATTTAAAGCTTCTTGGGAGGCCGGTTTGTAGTACTTGATGATCCATATAGTTGTAAAAATTACATTGGTGCGATGGGTGACTCTTCTTTGGAAAATTTCATCAATATTGGTGATCTGATTGATGATATCACACTTATTATGGAAATAATGACCTTTGCTGGTGTGGATCCACTTGCTCAGGTTGATCTGGAATGGCCCATCTTGAAAATACCCATGCACAACTTTCTCTGTTGAATTACCATAAAACTGTCTGAAGGCAACGATGGGATATTAGCCTTCTTGAAATCCCTCATTATTGGAAATGATGGAGGCATCTGTTGAGACATTGAGCTTGATTTGTGAGCTAAGGTTTTGATTAAAATGATAGGGATGAGAAAAGCGATCTCCAAAGCTTAGTCGACCACATATTGGAATAAGAGAGACTTGAGGAAACCACTCTCTAGGAAGCCAAAGAATCAACAAAGGATTGATAGGGATGGAGGGGGATGAAAAAGAGGTATGACCAACAAAGAAGTGAAGTGGCCCGGAGGGGTTGGGGAAGGGTGGAAATCAGATGAGCGCATGGATAGACCAATTTTTTTTGCTTCATTGATAATATCTTTGGGAAAATTCTTGTCCCAAACAACCAGGAAGTTTCCACAAGCACATTTGTTGGTCAGAAGATCAACCATTTTTTTTGCTTCCATGTACACGTGGTGGCAAGTGACATTGGACTACTTTTATAGTAAAATTTTGACTTTCTGGATGGTGTTTCTAATTCTCCAAGAGGGCATTTTGATGGTGTTGATGTAGTTGGTGACGTTAAGGGAATCCCCTTCAATTTCAATTTTGTTGTTATACTTTTAAAAGATGTTTAGGCCTCTCCATAGAGTGTGAGCTTCAGCAAAATGGTTAAATTGGATTCCTAGGTTTTTGACAAAAGCGACCAAGATCTTACCCTTGTGGTTTTTGACAAGAGCTTTAGCTTCTACCATTTTTGGGTTTCCTTTGGAAGCACCATCGTAGTTGATTTTAAGCCAACCTTCAAGGGGAGGTTTCCAGAGAGCAGACTTCCTGAGATGGGAAATGGGAGGGGGTGAGTTTATTTCCAATGGGATATTGAGTCTAACGAATAGATTTTACTCTATTACTGAATCATGGGGTTTGGGATAGGGTAAGATGCAGGCATTCTCTATAGCAAAATTGATGGTTTTTTTGGCAATAGTTAGGGGATCCTTGGGTGAATTTGAAAACACTTTGTTATTTCTCTCTAGACAAATAAAATGATGGAGACTGAATTTCCACGGGGCTTGGAGATAATAATTTTTGAAGGGATTGGGCCATTGGATGAAAAACTTGATCAGGGAATTGGGTTGGACCTATGCTATATATAAAGTGGACAAAAAATGGCTTAGAATAGAAGTGGATAACTCACACACAGTGAACAAATGATTTACAGATTTCTAAGCTTTGGTGCACAAATTACATTTTTTAGGTACCATCATCCCTCTTTTGATGAGATTATCAGTGGACAGGATTTTGTTTTGGATTGCTAGCCAGGAAAAGGTCTCGACTTTGAGGATGAGGTGCTTGATCCAGATGAGATTGAAAAGGATAGATACTTTTTGGGGATTGAGAAGGATTTGGTGGGAAGTTTTGACAGAGAATATCTCATTATAAGTTTCTTTCCAAATGGGATAGTCATCATTTCTTTCTATCGAGATCACTATAGATTTCAGCTTGTAGGATAAACTTTTAACA
Source organism: Wollemia nobilis (assembly GCA_028583015.1). Classification (NCBI taxonomy): domain Eukaryota; kingdom Viridiplantae; phylum Streptophyta; class Pinopsida; order Araucariales; family Araucariaceae; genus Wollemia; species Wollemia nobilis. The sequence continues at coordinate 5,556,223 of JAQPPZ010000710.1, read as the reverse complement.
ACATTGTGTATTTACCTATTGGTTGGAATGATATTGAGATATTTCCACTTTTTAGTGCCATTGACTTATTGAATGAGGCCAGATCCTAGCTGCCATCTTGTTCCCTTTTGGATGAGATCTCTGGAATGGATAATGGATTTATAGAAAGTGGATCCTTCCTTGGGAATGTCTGCATCCATGAAGTATTTGCTTTGAATATACTTCCTTTTGATAATTGACACTCATTATGCATCTGAATTTGTGAAAATTTTCCACGCTTTCTTTGCCATCAAAGTTGTGTTCATGTTTTTGACTCTTCTAAGGCCTAAACCTCCCTGGATCTTAAGCTTATATATCTTTTCCTATCTGAATAGGTGAATTTTCTTTTTTTTTTTGACCTAGTCCACAGGAATATTTTTTGAATTTTCTCTATCCTAGAGTAGACTGACACAGGAGCTTTGAAAATGAAGAGGAAGTAGATTGGAATACTTTGAAGATAAGCTAAGGTAAGGGTTGCTTTGGAAGCTTGAGATAGGAAAGCTCCTTTACATTCTGCCATATTTTAGCTAATTCTTTATATCACATGGTTCCACATGAAATATTTGGAGTGGTTGGTGAAAAGAGGGTGACCCAAGTATCGGGTAGGGAACTCACCAATGCTGCACTGGAGAATTTGAGAAATTTTAACCTGCTTGGGATGGGGAGTGTTGATGAAGAAACTTTTTCTCTTGGTGTAATTTATCTCTTGTCCTACTACCTTTTCATATAATTCAAGAATGCACTTGATCATTTGACCTCCAAAACTGAAGCATGGGTGGTGAGTATTGTGTTATCCATAAATTATTGGTGGGACAGGGGATTAATATTTGAAGCAGCCTTTATTCCTAAAATGGTGCCCTCGAATACATTATTCTTGAGGGTTCTTCCCAAATATTCAGCAAGTAGGATGAAAAGAATGGAGGAGAGGGGGTCACCTTGCTTGATGCCTATGCCACTCAGGAAATATCCCGTAGTGGATCCATTTACTAAAATTGAAAATCATGGGTTTGAGATGCATCCTCTTATCAGGTCAATCCAGTCCCTATGGAAGCCAAATTTTTGAAGGATAGCAAGTAGAAAATCCCTATTGACTCTATCAAAAGTTTTTCTGATATCTAGCTTAAGAAATAGGGTAGCCTTTTTGGTTTAGGATGCAGAATGGAGGACCTCATGTAGAGAAATAATGTCATCATTTATAGATATTCCTTTTACTGAACTGTATTGACATGGATCTAAGCCTTGTTGTCATTGCTTTGGCTAAAAAAATTTAGATTACATTGCATAGGTTTATGGGTTTGTATCATTCATAGATTTGCACTCAGACCTTTTAGGAATTCAAGCAAGCAAGGTGGAATTCATGCCTCTAGAAATGGACTTGGATTTCTATATGAATTTGATGGCATTGCAAATATCTTCTATGTCCCATAAGGTTTGGAAGAAATGGGAGGAAAAGTTGTCTGGACCAGGGGCTTTATCAGGTGCTATGGAGAATAGAGCTTGTTTTATCTCATCATCAGTTATGTCCTTGATAAGCATGGCATTCATTTTTGGGATGATCATGTTGGGAATGTGCTAGAGGAGTTGATTTTGGGTCTGCCTTGGACAGGGTGCACTGGCGCCCAGCCTATTTTCAAAAAAAGTAGTTGCTTCTTCCTGGATGTTGAGGATGTATATCATTATTGTACCATCACTTTTGGTTAGCTCTTTAATTTTGTTTGAGCTCCTGTGGTGAAGAGTGGAGGCATGGAAAATTTTTGTGTTTGAGTCCCTTTATTTTAGCCATAAGGCTTTGGATTTTTGTCTCCATAACATCTCTTCCTTGACCAGAATGTTGTGATAATCTGCAAGGAGTTTTTTCTATTCATTTTTTATTTGGATACTCATTTGACCATTTTGAATTTGTTGCTCTAAAATTTGGAGTTTGTCTGTGATATATTTCTTGCTTTCAAATATATTCCCAAAAACTTCTCTATTCCATACCTTGATGTTTTCTTTGATAATTTTGAGTTTTCGGGAAACCTGGGATATGTGTGATCCACTTACTTGTTGTTGCTACCACTCAAAAATTAGATTTCGTAGATCAGGGTGCAGGACCCACATTGCTTCAAATATGAATGGAGTTTTGAAGATAGACGTCTTGTTTGCTTCGAATAGGAGAGGGCAGTGATCTAATCCAATTTTTGGTAGGGAATTGAGGGAAGCATAACCGAAGAGGGGATGGCTTTTTTGGATAGGAAAAATATGTCTATATTAACTTGGATGTGTTGATTTCTTATTCTCATATTGCTCCACGTGAATTGAATTTATTTAATCTAGATATCCATAAGTTCGTTATTGATGACAAAGTCATGGAAATCTTGGATGATTTTGATTGGGATGTCGTTACCTCTTGCTTTATTAGATGGGAACATGGGAGAGTTGAAATCCCCAACCAAAATCCAAGGGAGGTTGCTGAAAGTGGTTCTTATTTGACTCGGGGAGTCCCAAAGAGAGCTCCTGCTATGAGAGTTTTTTGGGGCATAGATATTAGACAGAATCCAACAAAAATTATTGTCTTTGTATAAAAATATTATGTTTGTTACTCTATCCGATGATGAAATAACTCTGCCCTCCATGTTTTTTGAATCCCATAGACACATTAGTCTCCCAGATGAGCCTTGGTTGGGGATGGAAATATTTTCACTATTTTTCCATATGTTTTGGGTGACCTTATGAGCTTTTTCCTGATCAATTTTGGCTTCTTGCATGATGAAGATTGTAGGTTTGAAATCTTTCCTTATAGTGCTTGTGAGTCTCTGCTTGGCCGCACTATTGAGACCTCTCACATTCTATGAGAGGATTCTCATTTAGAAACTTTGGTTCCTTTCTTGCCTCCATTTGAAGTCTGCAAGGGATGTTTGGATATTTTGGGGTCATATTTGGTTGGTTGAACAATTTTGGAAAGAGGATTTTTTGGACCCCATTGGCTATATCTTCTGCAGTTTATTTTTTATTTTGCTCTTGGATATTCGGTCTTCCCATTTTCTTGTCCAAACCATAATCGACCAAATACTTTTTGGAGCTCTGGGTGTTTTTGAAACTAAAATCAGGTCTATTTGAAGGGGGGTTTCCAGGTTTCTCTTTCCCGAGGAGGGGATCAGGGGGAGGTTCAAAAGGCCCTAATCAGGATGGAGAGAGGGGGGGTAGAACTCTTCGGAGGGAGGAAAAAAATATTTTTAAATGGGATGGTTCTGATAAGCCTCTTCAACGTATGGGTTTTGGATTTCCTTTGTAGCATTCAGAATGTCATCATTTGAGAGGACTAAAAGATCATCATTTATCTCAGAGTCATGATTAGTATATCCAAGTGGAATATCAAAATGATTAGGGTGAGTAAAAAGGAATTCTACCTTGCCTTGATCTCCTGGTTATTCTGGACTCGTAACTTGCTTCCCTTTATTTATCAGGGGATTCTAGGTATTTGCTTGTTGGTAGTGATTCCCTCTGTTTGTTTGCCTTAGTGTGGGTTTTTCCTAGTTTTTTCCCAACTTGGGCTCTGATTCTTCAATCAGTATTCTCTAGTTTTTTCTATGCCTTAAGAGAGGGGCACTGGTTTTTAAGGTGTCCTTGGGCTTGACATTCAATACAGAATTCAGGTTTATTCTCGTATTCTATTGCCTAACATCTATGATATGATCCTTAGATGAGATTGATCCACGTTGGTGGTTGGGAATCCAGATTGGCATTGACACAAATTCTTGCATGGATCATGTGAGTGTGGGATTTGATGGTGGGGTCAATAGCTATCATTTCCCCTATGTATATGCCAATTCCCTATGGTATATCTTCATGCCAAAACTGGATGGGTAAGCCTGGAAGGTGGACCCACACTGGTGCAAATTTGATGTTCTGAGTCTCAGCATTGAAATCCTCTCCCCATTTGTGAATGAACAGGATTTTCCTTCCATAAAACCATGGTCCCCCTATTAGGATGCATGATGCATCCTCTTGATTGTTAAGCCAGATCTAAAAAAACCCTCGAGGTAAGGCCATGAGCTCGAGGTTCCTTAGGATTTTCCACCTTAATTATGCCCATCTTCGAATGGATTCCATATCCAGAAACCCTCCTACAAATTTCTTGATCATACATAGACTCTCTAGGGAAATGTAATCAGTCATACGAGTTTCTGGGACCACTAGATCCTCTCCTACCAGTATTAATGGGCTACGCCCCTCAGGAGTCATATGGGTGATGTTTCCCTTGACCTTTTCAACATATGAGATGGATGGGAAGGTCCCAGAAGGGGCCCCATATTTGTTGGTATTCCCACCAGGTTTATCAGGTGGTTATTTACCCCTAGACTTTTCCTTCCTTGAGGATTTATCATTTCTTGAATTTGGATCTGATCCCAATGCTCCATCCCCCATGGCAGATTCAACTATCTCGCCTGGTTCAGGATCCCTGGAAGCTGTTATTTCCACCGAACCTTGGTTCCCACCAAAATTCACCTGAGCTATATTGTTCGCCATCTGCCTTCCTAGTAAATATTGAATAGGGAATCAGATCTCCCCTCAAAAAAATATCAATTTATTTCTATTTTTCTCACATGTAAGTATACTAATTTTTTCTATATTATGAATAATGTTTATACTTGAAACTCATTAGTGGGTAGAATAAGAGTTTGTAATCTTTTGAGGTAGTCTCATAGGGTTTTGAATTAGCCTTGGGTGGTTTATGGTGATTTTAATTTAGTTTTTTATCCTAGTGATAGAAAAGGGGGGTGTTCAAGATTTTTTTGAAAGTATAGCTAAATTTAATGAGTGTATTTTCAATTGCCAATTGTTCGATATTATTTTGAAAGGGACCAAAAATACTCGATCAAAAAAAAAATTGGGCTCAAACCTTATTCAGTGTCAATTGGATAGGTTTATCGTATCCCAAACTTAGATGGATTTTTTTATTGATTTTTCTCTCATGGCTCTTCCTAAGGTGGCTTTTGATCACTCTTCACTTCTCTTGGAAATTTTAATGGGAGATCAACCTAAGAATAATTTATTTTGTTTTGAATTGATGTGGTGTACTCATGACACCCTTTATGAGATGATTGAAAATGGTGGAATATAGATGTTTATGGTTCCAAGATGTATATAGTGTCACAAAAGCTTACAAATGTTAAAATATTAATATTTGGAATAAATAAGTTTAGGGTAATATAAGGATAAAAAATAGGAGCTACAGCAGATTTTGTAGCTTATTGAGCAACAAATTCATAATTATGGTCATTCTAATTTTTCGATAAGGAAGAAAAAAGTTGTGCAGTGATTTTCACAATATTCTAGTGCAGGAAGAGATCCACTAGAAGCAAAAATCAAGGGGTCAATAGCTTAAAGAAGGATATCGTAATATAAATTTCTTTCATTTGACTACATTAAAGCATAGGGTAGCAAATAGAATTAAATATTTAAGAATAGAAGATGGAATATTATTGTTGGAGCAAGAAGATATTAAAAGCGCAACTATTTATTTTTATGAGAATCTTATAATGATGAAAGAAGCAGCGGTGGAAGATGATACAGATTTGATTCTTCAAAATATTTCATCCATTTTAAATGATGAAATGAATAGTGTGTTGATTGCATATTTTATAGATGAAGATATTTTTAGAGTTGTTTTAGGAATGGCAAAAGATAAGGCTTCAATCCCTGATGGGTTTTCCAATGGTTTTTTTAGGTTTATTGGCAAATAGTGCAGCAGGATGTTTGTGCAGTATTAAGAGAATTCCAAGAGAAAGGAACTTTGCTAAAGGAATGAAATGCAACTTTTTTAGTTTTGATTTTGAATAAATAATGAGAAAATTGTAGACATGGAAAATTGACCCATCAAAATGAGTCAATTCTTCCTTAGATCCCTAGTCAGCCACCCAAACTTGCTAAGTGCAAATTTGGGACCTTTTTGCCTTCTCCCTTTGCCCTATTTCCTTAGCTTTACCAAATTCACACCCGGTCCATACGGGGCATGAATTTGGCTTGCCAGATTCATGCCCTATAATTGTGGGGCACGAATTTGGTGTTCTAGGGGTTTTTCTCACTAAAACCCCTCCCCTCGTCGACCTATTTTGGGGTCGGCCCTTGCCCATGGTGAAATTTCATTTTCCCACCCATTTTTCCCTCCAAACCTCTTATAAATAGAGGATTGGATTCCCTATTTTACCCAAATGAATTCTTTGGAGATTCTAATTCTTGACTCGCTCATTTGCTCATGCTAACAAGTGCCCTTCTGTTGCAAGTCATTGTTTTGTTGTGTTTGGTGTTGGTTGCCCTTGGGGATTGAGTGGAGGAGCCTTGGTGATTGGATAGATCAACCTTCTTGGAGTGCTTCTTCCACCTCTTCATTTCTCCTTTCTTTCTCCATCAGCTCATCAGGTTCTACATTTACATTATTTGCTTTGCAAGTCTATTTTTCATTGTTTTGCACTCTATTTTTCGTTGTTTTAGGGCTCAAAAAGGGCATCTAAACTAGATTCATGCCCTGCCCATATAGGGCATGAATTTGGTAATCTATATTCATGCTCCCATTTTACAAGGTATAAATTTGGTAAATTAGGGCTTGGGGTAAGTTTTGCACCCCAAAACCCTGATTTGCACTTTGCATTTTAGCATTCTATTGTGTCCATCCTATCTACATTTTATTTTGCTATCATATATCTATTTTACTCTATTTGTGCATGTTCCAAATGTCAAATATCATTTTACTTTTGAATGGTCAGCTAAAAGGACCAAGGGGGCTTGACTGTTGTGCCTCCAAGCTCAGTCTTATAGCGGCCTAAGCAAGCCCCCAAATATTGATCAAATTTTCTAGGGTTTGTGAAGTTATTTTGCAGGTTTGAAACCATTGGATATTTTGGATGCAAGATAAAGCTTGGATCAACCATCGGATCAGATAAGTGCCCTAATAGATCTTTAGGTTGTTTGGTGTTTGCTTTTGTTCATTTCTACTCAAAACCTAGATTACAAGTAAAGGAAAATATTTGATTGAATTTCTAGGCATTTGAAAGAATAAAAGCATATAGTGTGCATCTAGGGTTTTAATATTGTTTGTGCATTCCCTTGGACCCTTTCTCAAAGAATTTATTTTGCAATCCTAGGGTTAGACATCATTGAATTACAGAATCATACTAGGGTTAGTTCTTGTCTTTTTGCATCTTGTGTGTCTTGCATTGTTCTTTCATTTTCATAGTTTAGTTTAGAAATGCCAAACAATAGGTGTATGCTTAATTGACACATCAAAAATTCCCACCCTAGACTTGGAGCGAGTCCTAAAACCATTCTTGGTGAACCCATCCTTTTGTGTCCTCGAGTGTAGAGAATATAACACACCCCCATGGTTCACCTCGACTCCTAGTGGATCCAATCAAGAATCATATACGATAGGGTAGTTTTCCCCCTCTACATATTTGGTGAACTTGATATGAACACACATCTTAGTGGCCAAGATAGGAAGCCTCTTCCTTTGTGTTTTCTTGAAAACTTTAAATAAGACCACTAATTCTATTTGTTTAGATCAAAAAATATTAAAAACATCTTAAGAATCTTCTTGTGTGTCTTTCCTTAGTTTTCTCCTCTATCCTTTCACTTCTTCTAATGGCTCCATTCCTTAGAAGTCAGTGAAGGCATCTAGAATCTGATCAAATTCCTCAAGAAGATGATCAGGTTGATAGAGAGAATCCTAACCTTGATGTAGAAGAGCAAGAACATGTTGAAATTGATACTAACTATGATCCCTTTGAGGGGCCTAATGGTGGCTTCACTTTTATATCAGTTGATCATTTATGGGGTTTCATAAAACACCACAGAGAGACTTTGATTAGAGTTATGGATGAGGAGGCCCTACTCGAAAGAGGTGAGGTACCTCCTCCTCCTACCATATCTCCTAGGAATGTTCATAATTTAATCCCCCCCCCATCCCCCCCCCCCCCCCCCGAGGGGTTTACTACCCCCCCACCTATTCCTCTCAAGATTATTTAATTCTCTATTATAATCTCAACATTATGTTCTATACCATATCATGTTAGTTATCCTCCACATCAAGATACCACATATCATAACCCATACCATAATAGTGTCAATACCTCCAACATGAGCCAAGTTCCCTTTCAACATCCTACCTATACCCCTCCCCTAGGGAACCTAAGGGTATTGCACAACAACAATCTTGAAGTGCAAAGTTTAACTAATATGGTGAAACAATTGGTTTCAAGAGTGGACATGATTCAACCACCTAGTTTCACCTACAACTATAGAGAAATGTGCAATCAACCCTTAGACCCTATCATTACCTCTAGGCCCTACCCTAAGCATTTTCCAATGTCGATTTTGCCTATCTATAAGGGAATGAAAGATCCAATTGAGCATTTAAGAATGTTTAGAATAACATGCCATGATATCATATATGATGATATGTTGTTACTAAAGATGTTCCCTAAGAGCCTTGGTGGTATGGCATTAGAGTGGTATTATCAATTGCCTAATCATTCTTTGAGGAATTTTGAAGAGATAATTGAAATGTTTGTTCAACAATTTGGTGCTTATGTTGAAAAGAATGTGACTATGAAAGATATCTATATGTTGAAACAAGCTAAAGATGAAAGTTTTTCAAAATATTTGTCTCGTTGGAGGAGTCTAGTTGGATGCTTGAGATATACCTTACCTCCTCGAGACATGCTTGAGATATTTATTGGAAATTTACAAGAACAAATCTCTTATGAATTGGAAACTACAACTATCACATATTTTGATCAAGCTATAGATCTAGCAAGAAGGGTAGAGCAAGCCCTTATTAGAAGAGGTCAACTTAAAGTAAAAGAGGATAGGACCACTAAAACTCAGTATAAGAACAAGCATGTAGTTGGTGATGGGGTAATGGATAGTAGGCCTATTAATAGTGTTGTTAACACCCTACAAAATATGGTGCTTCACCAACCTCAAAAACCCCCACCAAGAAATTTTACAAGACTCAACACACCTATGAATGTGGTCCTACAATAACTTTTGGAAGCTAATATGATTGAGTTACCTCCCATAAGGCAACTTGATACCACAATTGATTGGTATAAGCCTGGTCAACATTGTGAGTATCATAGAGTGGAGGGGCATATGACAAACTCATGTAAGAGGTTGAAACATGTGGTTCAAGACCTAATTGATGAAGGATACCTTGTTATAGAAGGTTCTTAATCTAATCCTCCAACAAAAAATCAACCTCCTACTCAACAAGCACCCATAACTAATCAAGACATGGGAATCTTCCAAGATCCCCTCCCTAAGCATGGTCAATAAGTAACTAATCAAGTGTCATATCAAAATGTGCCACCTCCCTATGATAATATGGTTGGTATGATAGCAATAACTACAAGGCAACAAGCACATAATCAATCAACTCAACATTCTTAGTAGGATATGAGTTCTTCATCCAACCCACCTTAGTTTTGAAGAATACCCAAAAAAGGAGCATGAGATTAGAAAATCCACCTTTAGTGTTGAAGCCACAACCTAAAGTCTCCTTTGACATTCAACAATAATTAGCTAGTACCTCGACCAAGATCTCTCTCTTAGAACTTTTGTAAACTTCTCCTATTCATAGGGAAGCTTTGTTGAAACTTCTAAGACAACAATCTATTCCTCAAGATATTTCCCCTAGTGCTATGGCTAATGTTGTAAGTTCTCTTGGGATACATCATATCACATTCTCGAATGATGATATGCCTTCCTCAGACTTACGAGGGGATTCTTCCCTTTACATCACTACATTTATTGGGGAAACTTTTATCAAGTGAATTCTGATTGATAATGGTTCTTCCCTCAATTTATGCACTTATCAATTCTTCCAAAAGTTTGGATTAAAAGAGGAAGACTTAACTAAATCTGATATCATCATCAAAGCTTTCAACAATGAGTCCCAAGAGGCTTGTAATATTGTATATCCCTCCCCTTAGGGTTGGACCTAAGATCTTAGATACCTTGTTCTATGTGGTGTCTTGTCCTACATATTTTAATCTTCTTCTTGGATATCCTTGGATTCATGCGATGAGGGTGGTCCCTTCCACTTTCCATCAATGTTTGAAGTTCGAATTCAAAAATCAACTGGTCACCATTTTGGGTGATCCTCACCCATTCAAATATTGTTCGATGGTTGAGCAAGCTCAATCTAATCTCAATTTATGTCCTTCAGTTTCCTCATCTCACATAACCAAGCAACTTAAAAATTTAAAAGTGAGTGAGGAACCTCTCATCAATGTTTCATCATGGGATCAAGTTAATCCATTTCTTCAAGAGCCTCTTCTAGATCTTTCCAAGCTACCACCTTCACCAAGGACTATGGGTTTACCTCATAATAAGGGTGAAGTTGTACACATTGGCACATGTACCTTTATCTTCGTAGGAATCTCCCTCGAAGAAAATATTCATGGTAGCAACCCTTGTCCTATTGAGCATTCTTTTACCCATTGTTACCTATCCAATGATTACCCACTTCCCAAGAAAATCCTATCTAGTATGGGATATATAGGTAAATGTTTGGGGCCATGCTAGAAAGGTATTCAAGAGCCTTTAGAAGTGGATATTTGGCCTGGGAGATGTGGCATAGGCTACATTCCTAATAAAAACCAACCTTTACCCTTTGATAATGATGATCATCTTATTACTTATGCTGAACATTTAGATCATCAAAGCTTGGAGTGGAGTGATGAGGATGAGGGACCCCCTTATCCCTCAGATATTTTGTTTTACAATATGGTAACCATTGGGCATCCTGAGTCTAGTGTGACCCCAAAGAAGTACGCTAAAAGGAGTACCCCTTGTGACATAGCTCATAAGGATATCTCCTAGAATAGCTTCTCCTTTGATGGGTCTATCCCTTGTGTTGTATCTATTGAGTCTTCTCATTCTCAAGGAGAATTTATTCCTCTATCTTATAGAGATCTTGCAAAGTTGGGAATTTCTCCCCCTTTCATCAAAAAGGATGGTACAGTTAGAGTTTACAATGAATTTCATGCAACATCTCTTAGAGAATGTACTTTGGGTGATCCCCTTCGTGATGAGAATCATGAGGATATCCTCCATCATAGTCCTTTATTTGATGGGTTAGATCCTTGCACTATCATCATGTTTGTTAAAATAGGTGACACACTCAAAATTTGTGCCAACTTTAAAAACCAATGAATGTAATTCATCTTCCAAATAAAATAAAAATAATAAAAAACAAAAATTGTGCATGGTGTTACATTTTCATCTAGTTTGCATTTGGTTTGCTTGTTCATACTACATGATTACTTGTCATACCTTGCATGGTTTTCTTGACATTCTGTTCCTTGCATTTTTCTTGTCATACAATTGCATTGTTGCTTGTTCATATTTGCATGATTGCTTGATCATATAGATTCTTGGGGATTTCATGATAATGGTAAGTGATGACACCTAGTTAGGTCATAGCTCACATGCATTGCACTCTCACTAGGGCTCTGATGCCTAGCGAATCCCCAACCTAGGGCCCATTTTCATGCATTTTCATCATTGCATTCACCCATCCCATCTTCTCTTATTTCTTCTCTTATATCCCTTGACCTTGAAAATTTTCATTGCTTATATCTCTCCAAGTCAAGGGATATAGTTCTTCTTTGGTATATCCTTGTCCTTTGCATGTTTTTTTCTTCCTTTTATCAAGACAAGGATATACATTCTTCTTCTATTTGTTCCTCCATTGGCTTTGTTCATACACCTTCTTGCACACACCACACCCCTATCAGGTAGTACTCACTTTGGCACATCATTCACACATAACACACCCCATATGGGATCAACTTCATGGTCATGAGTGAGGGCAACCTCCATTCGACCATTTGTGAGCATACATCCTAGCGGGTATATCTCTTTCTCTTTGTCCATCTTAGTGAGCACTACACCCATAGTGGGTACAACTCCACCTTGTCCATATTTGCAAGCTTGCAACCCTCATAGGATAGCTTCATGGCCACACATGAGGGGTAGCCTCCATCTCGATCATTTGTGAGCATACATCCTCATAGGGTTTTGTTATTTTCTTTCTTTTTTCTCTTTGGCCTTTTGGAGCTTTTTTTTTATTTTTTTCTTTCTCTCCATTCACCCATGCATTTCATTTAGGTTTACATTTTAGATGCATTGCATTTAGTTAGATTCATACCATTCCATCTCATTCATTTAGGATTCATTCATTGCATCCATTATGTTTGTGTTCACCATGCATACAAAAAATATATAAATATAAATATAAATAAATAAAAGCAATCACACATAAGCACACATATTTTAATTACATCATAACACATAAATAAATCATAGCTAGTATTACTTGATAGCACTAAGTGCATGCTTATCGGTCGATGTGCCACAAAAGAGAGCTTGGCACACTCGACCATCCCTAGGGGTGCATGCCACAATCTAAAATTGACATGTCATCTTGATCCTAGCCCTAGCCATGTGAGCCTATCCCCTCTACTCTACCTATTGGAGGTGGTGGAGGCATCATGTTCATAGATCATGAACTAGTTTATGCTCATGATTGTGATTAACTCTGTGACCATTGAGAAGATGGTTTTAGAACCCTCTAATCAGTTAGGATGACATGGTAATAGGCCATCTAGTAGTGGGTCACTCTTTGTACTATCACCTCATATGACTCCCTCATCCTCTATAGCTTTATCAATAGTAGGTGGCCTCCCTCACTCTATTGGTTTCCTACCATGATAGCCATCCCCTCTATTTAGGTCTATTAACCCATCTCCCCTTTGAGGTACTCTACCTCAGCCCATGTCATGTCTCACTCTACTCAAGATTGGTCTAATACACTATGGATGGACTCCATATCTACCTACATCATTACCACTATGGCTCATAGCCCCTCTACCTCCCTTGGACCTATTACCTCAGGTCTTACCTGAGCCATAGTGGGGTAACCCCTATGGCTTCCCCTCCTCTTGAGCTAGATATCATGATGGTCACCCTCATGGCTATCACTATCTCCACCTAAACCTGTATCTAGGGTGGTCTCGATGGGATTATACCTCTCTACTACCTCTTAGTGGCATGTCGAGTGGCCTCTCGAAGTACCAACTACACTCATTGGCTCATCACCTAGCATCTCTACACTAGCACTAGTGGAGAGATCCTTGAGGGAATAATGCTCTTATACCATCTCTTATACTCAAAGGCCACCTTGATGTCATCCACCCCTGGATCCATGTATAATGGGTCATCTAGGTCCTCCTCTACCCACCTAGCTACATCAAGAGCACCTTTGCATCTTGATGGGTCCCTCCTCACCCATCTGAACCTAGTAGTCTCCTAGGTCTAGAATCTCCTATAGAATGTCAAACTGGTATTATACTCGATCAAACCTGAATAGCTCTCACTCACCCTTCTCAGTGATAAGCCATCAGATCCTCCTCACCCGAGCTAACTCCTCTATGTCCTCCCTCCATCTTAGGTGTAGATACCATGGTCACCATATGATCTAGTGCTCTCATAGCTCATCTATCACCCACCTCCCTAGTGGCAAGACACTAATGTATGACCTATGCCCATGCTCGTAGTGTCAGCTCCACTTGTATGCTATTGGTCACTCCATATTGGGCAATGGTCTTGGTAGTGCATTCAGTCTCTAAACTACTATGTGCTCCTAACACCACACCTAGAGCAATGTCATACAGATCAACCCTATTTTTCACTTATACATGATATCATGTAGCATCTTGTATAAATGGGCTAGCACATATGGTGCCCATGTGAATCTCACTCCCTGATCCTACATGTCTACCACTACTCCCACCAGTGCCCATGGTAGGTGTCACCTACTGGTATGGCACACCAACATCCCCACCACCACTCTACATAGTATGAATATTAGTGCCCCAACCCCATATCAATATGGCATCTCATCAACATGGAATCCACTCTATTGGATCACATGTGTCGGGTTCCTCGACATCATCTTTGATGCCACCATCGACACCCATACCATGTAAATAGTCCTCCCCCTGATGGGGATCCTCAAGATGCACCACACATCCTCTAGTGTGATCATCATCTCCCTGATCGATAGCTAAAATATGGATGATTTTAGATACCATCACTCTACTAGAGCCATTAGTAGGGCTCGATCTACCTCAATGTGGGGCATCTCTACTAAGTGTAGTAGCCCCACATTCTCTAGTGTCTCCCTCTCCTCCATTGTGAGCTACTCTAAGGTAGTCTCTAGTGTGCTCGACCACCACTCTCTGCTCTCGAGTACATCTAGCTACATAATAACATAATTTTATCATCAGTTCATCATTTCACATATAAATATCATAAAAAATAAAATTTTAAAAAAAAAGTATTTTTGCAAAATTCACCAAATTCATGCCCTAGAATGATTGGGCATGAATTTGGAAAAGTTTCCCAACCAAATTCATGCCTAATATATATAGGGCATGAATTTGGCTTGGCTAGACTACCAAATTCATGCTCTATGACCAAATTCATGGTCCACGATGAATTTTACCAAAAATTGACTAAAAACTCAAAAAATGCAAAAACTACTAAATATTTTTGTGTGCAGGTGCAAAATCTAAAATGAGCAAGTGGGTCTCGATCCATACCTTCACCCAATCAATAGTGATGCTAGCCTCACCCCTCACCATGGTAGCATGATGAGTTGGTAGTTCCATTCTCCTCTTTCTTCTCCAGAGCTCTTTTCTCCTCCTTGCACGGTGAAAATGAGCCTCTTTTCCCTCTTTTCCATTTCTTCTCTCTCTTCCTTCTTTTCTCTCCTTTTCTTCTCTCTCCTCCCTTTCTTCCTTTTCTCTCTCCTTGTCTTGTCTTTTGCTCTTTCTTTGCTTTTTTTTTTTTTTTTTGCTTTTTTGCGCCCTTTGTTCACCTTTTTTGAGTTTTTATCTAGAATTTTGCATTCCTTCTAAAAACTTAAGGGGGCACCCTAGCCTTAGAGGCATTAATGGTAGTAATGCCTCATTTTGCATGTAAATTTGTGGTGTTTAGGCTAACACCCCTTTTTGCACCACCCCTCTATCCAAACCTAACCACCCTTTTTTGTGTTCATTGCTTTCACCCATAGGAGTCTACATCTTTCTTTGATGCATTTATTTGGCCATAAATGCATCAAAGAGGAGGGAAAATGTAGACATAGAAAAATTGACCCATTAGAATGATTCAATTCTTCCTTAGATCCCTAGTCAGCCACCCAAACTTACTAAGTGCAAATTTGGGACCCTTTTGCCTTCTCCCTTTGCCCTGTTTCCTTAGCTTTACCAAATTCATGCCCGATCCATATGAGGCATGAATTTGGCTTACCATATTCATGCCCTATAATTATGGGGCATGAATTTGGTATTCTAGGGTTTTTTCTCACTAAAACCCCTCCCCTCATCAACCCGTTTTGGGGTCGGCCCTTACCCATGGTGAAATTTCATTTTCTTCCCGTTTTGCCCTCCAAACCTCTTATAAATAGAGGATTGGATCCTCTATTTTCTATCAATTTTACCCTAATAAATTCTTTGGATATTCTAATTCTTGACTCACTCATTTTCTCATGCTAACAAGTGCCCTTCTATTGCAAGTCATTGTTTTGTTGTTTTGTGCTTTGGTGTTGGCTGCCCTTGGGGATTGAGTGGAGGAGTCTTGATGATTGGAGAGATCAACCTTATTGGAGTGCTTCTTCCACCTCTTCATTTCTCCTTGCTTTCTCCATCAGCTCATCAGGTTCTACATTTACTTTAGTTGCTTTGCAAGTCTATTTTTTGTTGTTTTGCACTTTATTTTTCATTGTTTTAGGGCCTAAAAAGGGTATCTAAACTATATTCATGCCCTACCCATATAAGGCATGAATTTGGTAAGCTATATTCATGCTCCCTTTTTATAGGGCATTAATTTGGTAAATTAGGGCTTGGGGGTAAGTTTTGCACCCCAAAACCTTGATTTTGCACTTTGCATTTTAGTATTCTATTGTGTCCATCCTGTCTACATTATATTTCATTGTTATCTATCTGTTTCACTCTGTTTGTGCATGTTCCAAAGGTCAAATATAATTTTGCTTTTGAATGATCAGCTAAAAGGACCAAGGGGGCTTTACTGCTACACCTCTAAGCTCAGTCTTATAGCGGCCTAAGCAGGCCCCCAAATGTTGATCAAATTTTCTAGGGTTTGTGAAGTTATTTTGTAGGTTTGAAGCCATTGGATATTCTGGATGCAAGATAAAGCTTGGATCAATCACAAGAACATCAGATCAAATAAGTTCCCTAATAGATCTTTAGGTTGTTTGGTGTTTGCTTTTGTTCATTTTTGCTCAAAACCTAGATTACAAGTAAAGGAAAATATTTGATTGAATTTCTAGGCATTTGAAAGAATAAAAGCATATAGTGTGCATCTAGGGTTTTAATCTTGTTTGTGCATTCCCTTGGACCCTTGCTCAAAGACTTTATTTTGCAATCCTAGGGTTAGACATCATTGAATTATAGAATCATACTAGGGTTAGTTCTTGTCCTTTTGCATCTTGTGTGTCTTGCATTGTTCTTTCATTTTCATAGTTTAGTTTAGAAAGGCCAAACAATAGGTGTATGCTTAATTGACACATCAAACATTTCCACCCCAGACTTGGAGCGAGTCCTAAAACCATTCCTGGTGAACCCATCCTTTCGTGTCCTCAAGTGTAGAGAATATAACACACCCCTATGGTTCACCTTGGCTCCCAACGGATCCAACCGAGAATCGTACATGGCAGGGTAGTTTTCCCCCTCTACGCAGATATACTTAGAGATTTTCAGCCTATTAGTTTATGCAATTCAATTTATAATATTTTGACAAAAGTTCTTTCAAACAAACTAAAGTTGATTTTACCTAACATAATTTCTCTAGAACAAAGTGGATTTGTCTAACAACGATAAATTTTATATGGGATTATTACTGTTCATGAGGCTTTGCACTTGATGGACAAAAGAAGTTGTGTAGGGATGTTGCTAAAGCTTGATATGAGTAAGTCCTATGATAGAGTCTCATGGTCTTTCTTAGATAAGCTTCTAGTAAGATTTAGTTTTAGATAAGTTTGGAGAATGCATATCTACTCCTCGATTTTTAGATGTAGTTAATGGGCAGACTACTAGTTTTTTTGCTAGCAAGCATGGATTAAGACAAGGAGATCCAATTTCTCCTTATTTGTTTATTATTATGGTTGAAGCTTTAGGAAGAAGCTTTCAAAGGGTAAAATAAGTAGTTATTTTGAAGGGGATAAAACCAACTTTGAATATTTTGACTATAATTCGCTAGCAATTTGTAGATGACACTCATTCTGGGAGAAACCTCAATAGTTGAAGCCCATCAGATTATTAAAATTTTGAAATTTTATGGAGCACCTAGACAAATGGTGAATTTTACAAAAATAAAAGTTTATTTTGTTAACGCTCTAAGGGAAAGACAAGAAATAATTTCAAGGATTTGTGATTGTCGAATTGAAGAGTTACCTTCCTTTTATCTAGGGATCCCTATGTTTCGAGAGAGAATGAAAGCTGAACTTTAGAACAATGTGATTGAGAGATTCAATAAAAATTTAACATGTTGAAAAGGTGTTACACCTTCTCAGGCTAGTAAATTACATCTACTGAAGTCTACATTGCACAGTCTTCATATTTATATATTGTCCTTATTCAATATTCTAAGAAATGTTGCATATAGATTGGAAATAATTCAACGTATTTTTTTAAGGTCAAGAGTGGAAGAAAAGCATAGGATCATTTTGGTTGCTTGGGATAGAGTATGCAAGCCAAAATAAGGAGGGTTGGGTATTTGAAAGTTGAGACAGGTAAATAAAGCTTTGCTTGCTAAGGTTGGTTGGCATCTTATGGTAGAGGAACATGAGCTCTGGGTTAGGATCCTAAAGGTTAAATATATGGAAGAAGAGTCCTTTTTTTTTAAATATGAGAATCACTTTTTTGGATTAATTGTGGAATGGTATCAAGAACTCTCACTACCTACTAACTAAGGGAGTGAGATGATAGTTTGGTAAAGGAAATAAGGCTCAATTTTGGGAAGATTGTTGAGCATGTAATCAACCTTTAAATCAAATAGATGATTTTAATAAAATAGCAGATTTTTTGATGCTCAAATATAGAATATCATTTGATGGGTATTTAGAAAATATACCTCAAGATAGAGCTTGAAAAATTCTTTCTTTGGAAGATTAGAACATGCAGTAGTAGATTGATAAGTTGAATTCTATCTTGAGTCAAATGTATGTTCCTCAGTTTGAGGTTGAAGATAAATTTGTTTGGGGGGCAAATGCTAAGGGGGTGTTTTCAATCAAATCAGCTTGGATTATCTTGAGGGAAGGTATAGTCAAAGTTCTTGACGTTAATAGAGTTTGGATCAAGAATTTGATTCCCAAGATTACCTTTTTTTTGTGGTTGGCCTTACAAAATAAGATATTAACAGTGGATAATCTACAAAGAAGAGGTTTTCAAATGGTAAATAGGTGTAGTCTTTGTGGTATGGGAGAGGAATCTGTGGATCACCTATTTCTTCATTGCTCTTTTTTCAAAGGTGTGGAATGGTTTGCTATAGTTATTCCATATACAATGGGTTTAGTCTGCTACACTTTGTGACTTTTGGGAGAGCTGGAATGTGAAGTTTCAAAGTAAAATCTTGGTTAAGCTTCAACATCTATTATTGCCTCATTTCTTATGGTAG
The DNA here is from genome assembly GCA_028583015.1 of Wollemia nobilis. Taxonomy (NCBI): domain Eukaryota; kingdom Viridiplantae; phylum Streptophyta; class Pinopsida; order Araucariales; family Araucariaceae; genus Wollemia; species Wollemia nobilis. Next base: position 5,537,464 of record JAQPPZ010000710.1, on the reverse strand, counting down.
GTTTAGTTGAAAAGAAATAACATAATTTTTAAGGATATTCATAGAGATGCTACTTCTTTGGTGAACAAGATTATAATAGCAATAGTGGAGAATCTGTAATTAGAAGAATGTGGAGTTTTATTAGAATCTCCCTTGAAATGTGAGATAGCTTATGGTTGGGGCTTACCTCAAGTTCGAATAATTAATCCTATGGGAAGTGCTTCCCTAAGATATCAAACTAAATGGAAACCTCTCCCTGAAGGATTTATTAAGTGATATTTTAATAGGGCTTATATGGGTAATTCGGGTACAGCTGGTGGAGGAGTAATTAGAGATAGTAAAGGACTAATTCTTTGTTGTTATGCAAAATTCTACAATATTTGGTCCAATCATCAAGCTGAAGCTAGAGCAATGATAGCAAGTTTGAAAATAATTCAAAATTTAAAAGTTAAATGATTAATTTTAGAAAGAGACTCACAGGTTATCATTAATGGCTTAAATTCTCCCAAAACCCCAGGATGCAGTGTTGAACAGATTCTTAGAGATGCTTTTCAGATTTTAGATGGTTTAGAATCTGTTCAAATTGTTCATATTTTTAGATAGTATAATGGCGCAATTGACTTAATGGCTAACAAAGGAGTGTTGAAACAGGATTTGCACTAAATTTAATAATTTCCCTCAAGACATAGTTGCATTATGTTGTCAGGAGGCTAAAGAAATGAAAAAACTTGATAACTAGAAGGTGCAAATTTCCAAAGATAGTACTTGTTTCAAATCTTTTGGTCATTGCACTTTTGGTCAAAAATGTTGTATTATTCAAAAAATACAAAATTTGATTTGTAAGTAGATAAGTTGTTCTTTTGTGCTTGGATTGATTCATTTGTTATTTGTGGATTTATAAAAGTTATAAAAGTGAAAGGCCTCTTTCAAAACCCTATTATTTACCAATAGCTAAAAAAAACAACAAATAACAAATATTTGTGATAAAAATGCATGTTGGATATGGTTTAATTGACCTAACCACAAACGTAATATTTTGGTATTTTGATGGAAGTGGCCCCGAATAAAAACCACATATAACTTATTAAAATAATAAAAAACACACTTAAATATATATAACAAAATACTTCAAATGTTTGCTAAACAAAATTACATAAATTATAATGACTTAATATTTATAATTCTTTTATAAAAAAAATTATATAGGAATTAAAAAACTATAAATATATTTAGAAATTGTTATGTATGAAGATTTTATAAAGTTTTATCAAATATTATATTTGCTATAGGACATTTAGATAAATTTCAATAGATTTTGAATTTTGGTTTTCTTTCCATGGATTTATTTATAGTTAAATCCTTAGAATCATCTTTATTGGTAGAGGTTAGTGAGCACACCTTAGAGAGATCCTCGTTGCTCCAAGATAGGGCAGTTTTTGATAAATTTAATGGGTATTGGTTAGGGGCTTCAGCCTTGATAAAATGGATTGATAGGAGTTGGAAGTCTCTAGGAGTGATTCTATCATTTCTTCCCACAGGTTTCTTCCTAGCTATTTTTTGTTCTAGGGAAGAAAGAGTAAAAATCCTAAAAGGGGGTCCTTGGTTTATGGGAAGAGCAAGACTCTTCCTTACTCGCTGGTTTGAAGGCTTTTCACTTGAAAATGTAAATCTATCCCTAGTACCAGTTTGGGTTAGGATGTTTGGGTTGTCCATTGAATTTTGGTACATAGATACCTTCAAGGCAACATGCAACACTCTAGAAGAATTCCTTGAGATTTCAAATATGATGAATGATGGATTCTTGGATATTTATGCTTGAATATTGGTCATGATTGACATAAGTAAAGCTTTACCAGAATAAATAAGTCTTAAGTATGGGGATAAGATGTGGACCCAAACTATAGATTATGAAAACATATCTTTTAGATGTAAAAGATGTCATGAGGTAGGGCATATTGAGAGATCATGCCCTAATAAGAGCCCAAAAAAATCATATGTAGAAAACCGTAAGAGAAACTTACAAATGGTTATGGATGAAGATGGTTTCCAACTTCCAAAAAATAGATCTAGAAAAATAAAAGAAAATAAACTGTGGAGACCAATAAGAAAGAATAGTGGAAAAGATGTCAACTCTTTTGAGGCTTTAGCCTATGAAGAAAAAGTAGATCAAAACTTAGAGGACACAATACAACAGTTTCAACATATTAAAAAAGAAATGTCTATTCAGTGTGATTTTGATTAAAGGAAGAACATTCTCGATGAACTTAAGGAATGTGTCTCATCATATTTTGAAGACTCTCTTGAAGTACCATGCACCATTCAGGATAAAAAAAATTGGTAAAGAAAATACAATTTTAGAAGTTAATACCTGTGCCATTAATAAGGAAATACCAAAAAATGAGCAGGACAGGTCAAAAGCTTCCATAATAGAGCCAGGAGAGGATAAATATGATGAAAAATAAAATTGTGAAAGAATATTGAGGAATAGAATAATAAGACCTACTCCTGATATAGGCAAGGCAAAAAGAAGAAAACCCTCAAATTATCAAGCAAGATCCAAAGAAGCAAGAGCAAATATAGAGAAAGGAACACAAACTAAGTTGATTGAACTTCTCTTTACCAAACAACAAAATAATATTGGTAAGACGTAGGTAGGGCCAAAAGCCCCTAATGAGACGATTATCATCTCATGGAATATAAGGGGTGTTAATGCCCCCTCAAAGAAGAGGTGTATTAGGGACCTATGTTTAAGTAATAAGCCCGATATTCTTTGTATCCATGAAACTAAAATGACAGAACTTTCAAAAACTATGAAAGCAATATGAGCAAGATGTGAATGGGATGCTATGGATTTTGAAGGAGCAGCAGGAGGAATTCTAACTTGTTGGAATCCTTCTAGAACCTCTTGTGTAACCATTCATAAAACTAGGCATTGGATAGCCTCTTTAGTCACTTGCTACTTTGCAAATATTTGTTTCATCCTTATCAATGTCTATGGACCTACAACTCAATTAAGTAGATTAGAAGTTTGGAGTGATATTGAAGCCTTTATGAGAAGTAAAGACCAAGAAACTCGATTCATGATCATTGGATATTTTAATTCCATAACCAAGCTGGATGAAAAATTTGGGGGAATTAGGAAATTGATCCAAAGTATGAAAGATTTCTCAACTTTTATTCAAAACAATAATCTATGGGAGGTTGAGTTTCAAGAAAACAACTATACTTGGACCAACAACAGGAGAGGCCAAAACCTTATAGCAGAAAAATTAGACAAATGCATTCTCTCATATCATTGGCTAGATGAAGGAACTTGTGTTAAAATTAATACCTTAACTAGGGTTGGTTCAAATCACTAGCCAATAAGAGTTAAAATGATGGTAAGTGAATTTAGAAAAGATAATATTTTATATATGAGCAGATGTGGGAAGACCATCCTTGATTTTTTGATATGATAGCTCAAACGTGAAATTCTTTAGGTAATGGTGGATTGTATGCTCTTCCAAATCAAATTAAATCTATGACATGTAGATTTAAAGAATTGAACAAGAACACTTTTGAAAACATTTTTTAGAAGAAAGAACTAAAAGATAAACTTTCAAAATTTCAAAAAGGTGATCTTAATAACCCAAGCTCAAAGGAAAGGGAGTTGCTTAGTGAATATCATAATATTTTGAGTAATGAAGAGAAATTTTGGAGATTAAATCAAAACAAACATGGTTAAAAGAGGGAAATAAAAATGCAAAGTTTTTTCATAGGATGGCCATAGTACAAATATCAACTTCCAGAATTAGTAGAATTAAATCAATAGAAGGGGTTTGGATTGAAGATCAAAGTGAAATTAGAAAAGAGGCAAAGTCCTTTTATCATAATATTATAGGTTCAGAGGAGACCGAAGTTTTTAATGATAAACTTCTTCAAGATGTTCCTTCAGTTATAACGAATGAAAACAATAGGAAACTGATGGAACCTATTACTCTAGAAGAAGTTCATTTAGCTCTTTTCTCTTTTAATAAGGATATATCCCTAGGTCCAGATGGGCTCTGCAACTTTTTACCAACATAATTGGGATATAGTGAAGGATTCTTTATTGGTGGTAGTGGAACGGTCTAGGGTAAAACAATACATACCTTATAAAACAAATGCAATATATCTTAGCCTAATTCCAAAAAAGGATGTTGAATTGTTTGATTCTTTTAGACGCATAAGCCTATGTAATATGGCATATAAGATTATCTCCAAAATGATGGCGAATAGATTAAGGTCATTGTTAGACAAAATCATTTCAGAAGAGCAAGGAGGATTTGCGAAGGGGAGACAAATTCTAGATGGGATCATAGTAGCTCATGAAGTTATACATTCAACAACTTCAAGAAAAGAGAAAACAATGATCTTAAAACTTGATATGAGTAAAGCCTATGATAGGGTTAAATGGGATTTTCTTTTTGCAGTTTTAGAAAAGTTTAGTTTCGAGAAGAAATGGGTTAGATGGATTAAAGTTTGTGTCTCTACAGTTTCTTATTCAGTGTTGTTCAATGGGTTAGTAACAGATTCTTTTAAATCCAAGAGAGGCCTTAGACAAGGAGATCCTCTATCTCCTTATTTTTTCATTATTATGGCAGATATTTTGAGTAAGACCTTAAAGAATGCTTATAAAGATGGGCTTATAAGTGGATTTAAGGTTAGTAATAACATCGATAACATCACCCATCATCAATTTGTAGATGATACAACCCTTTTTGGAAGGGCAAGGATAAATGAGGCCAGAGCTTTGAATAACTTTTTAAAAGAGTACGAAAGAGCTTCAGGGCAAAAAGTTAATAGGATGAAATCCAAAATTTACTTTCTTAACACTCTTGCTAATATCAAAGCAAGAATTTGCAAGATGCTTCAAATGGAGGAGGCAACTTTACCAACTTATCCAGGGATGGCTTTATTTGAGGAGAGAATGAGGATATATTTATGAAATCCAGTTATTAGTAAAGTTCAGAATAAAGTTCCAACTTGGAAAGGTAGATGGTTATTGTTAGCAGGAAGAGTGCAGTTAATTAAGTTAGTCTTACAAGCCATTCCAACATATTATATGTCATTGTATTCTATGCCAAAATCAGTTGCAAAAAGTTTAATCTATATTATGTGATCCTTATTATGGTCAGGTGTACATGATAAAAAGAAATTTCCTTTAGTGAATGGAGCAAGTTGTGTGATGATAAAACTAGGGGAGGTCTTGGTTTAAGAGTTCTTAAAGATGCAAACTTAGCTCTTAGGAGAAAAGTAATATGGAGATTATACAAAGAGGGTCAAAGACAATGGGCAAGAATTCTTATGTATGTTGATACCAATGACCTAAGTTTAATATTTATTGCATTTTCTCTACCAAATGGTTCTGCTCTTTGGAATAGTTTAAAAAATTATAATGATCTTATGATTAAAGGTTTAAGATGGGTGGTGGGAACTGGAGAAAATATTTCTATTTGGATGGATTGCTTCAAGACAAATATGGTGATAGGGTTTCAAGCATTTTGTACAAGGATCAAGAAGGAAGATACAAATGGAAAGAAGATTTTTTACAAGTATACAAGACATTAATGCTATGAGGCAATTGAGTAGAAAGAAAAACAAACGTGATTATTCCGATGGGAGCCAAGGATAAATTGATTTGGGAGTTGAATAGCTCAGGAGAGTACACAACAAGAAGTGGATATAATGTACAACACCAACAAAATAATAATGTCACTAGAATATGGAGATATGTTTGGAATAGCCCAAGCATTCCTAAAGTCAAAATGTTTGTTTGGCTAGTAGGTCATGGAAGAAATTTATCCTGGGATAACCTTATGAAAAGAGGTTTTCATGGCCCCTCTCAATGTGTTTTTTTTGTAAAGAGGAGAATATAGACCATATCTTGGGACATTGCTCAATAGTTTGGAATCTATGGCAATGGATTCTTAATATGTTTGGTAAATGCATGGTGATGAATAGCAAAATTAAAGATTAGTTAAAGCATTAGCAAAGCACTTATAAAAGTGAGGTTTTACAGACAATATGGGATATATCAAAAGATACAATACTTTGGACTATTTGGCTAGAAAGGAATAGAAGAGTATTTCAAGGAAAGGAAAGCAATTTAGAGGTAATTAAAAAGAAGATATGTTTAGCCATAGAGGAGTCTAAACCAACTCTATCAACTCACCCAATCCCTAATCTAGAAGCAGAGAGTCATAATAGATGGAGTCAAGTCATTAAATTGAATTATGATGTTGGGTACAAGAGAAGCAAAAAGAAGGCAAAGAATATAAAGTGGAAACCACCAGATGTGGAGTGGGTTAAATTGAATTTTGATGGAGCATCTAAAGGAAATCCAGGACCAAAGAAGAGGAGGAATAATTAGAAATAATAGAGAGATTTTGTTTCATTATGCTTTCAATAGTGGATTTAAGATAAATAATGAAGTTGAAGCTTGGGCAACTTTAGAAGGGTTAAAAATATGTAAACAAATGAAGTGGAATAAAGTATAGATGGAAGGTGATTCTCTCATAGTAATAAATGTATACTTGAGGAAAGCAAAGGCTTCATGGAACATATAAGAGATAATTGTGGAAATTCAAGATCTTGCTAGAGAGTTTGAAAAAATTAGGTTTATACATATATTAAGGGAAGGAAACAAATGTGTTGATAAGCTAGCTAATAGAAGGGTTTTGATTGAAGTTCATGAAGTTAAATTCTTCTTTCCATGGTTAAAAAATTAGTAAGTTTAGTTGAATCTACATGAAAATATTGATTGCCTGATTCAATTAATTATTAAGATTTACTTTAATGTTTTCCATTGGTAGTATCTGCTTTATTTTGTAACAATAATGTGTTTTCATTTATACTATTTATTATAATTTTTGTGGTTGCACTTGTGTTCCAAAAAGAAAACTAGTAATCCAGATTTGGTAAAACAGACTATAATAGTGCGATATTTTGGAACTAAGATGCAAGGCATAGAAAATAGAGGTGAAGTTTTGGCATTGTGAAGGTTGCTATAGGAAAATGTCAAGAAAAATGCAAAATTCTGGAATAATTGTATTCATACAGAAAATTAAAAAAATCCAAAAAAAATGAAAAACAAGAATTCAAACCTTTTATATAAAATGATGTAGGTTTCTAGCTCTAACATCTCAATTGAGAGAGAAATATATTTATTTATAAACTCTCAAGCTCTAAAGAAGAGAGTTGTAATTTGTCAAGGATGGGGACCCAAGTATAACCCCTTATTATCTACTAAAAAAAATACAAGGAAGCATATCTTATAACCAAAAAGAAATATAACACCATAATCCCAAATGGATACATCACCCTCAATTGCTCCTGATATTTTTAAAACTCTAAACATATAGCAATGAAGACCAGATACTAATTTTCTTTTAGGGTAGATAGTAGTGACATGATTTTAAAAATATAAAAAGATTTGATATTTTAACAATAGATTTGTCTCAACAGTCTTAACAGGCTGCCAAAACTTGAGAATAAAAAACTAAAAGAACAACTTACGCACAAAACTCAAGGAGTGACAAGATAAGAAAGAAAAGACCAAAAAATCGGAGGAAAATTTAAAAAAAAAAAAACATTTAGGTGACACAAAACCACTTCTTGTTATACCAAAATTTAAAAATAACAAAATATTATGCGATTCCATATTGTTGGACATATATATAAAAGATAAATCTAAAGGAGAATAGTTTTTAAAATCCAACCCTCCTTATAAAAAAAAAATACCTTCTTATACAGAGTTCCAAAGTATATAAGAGTTCAAAAGTTTTACTGTTAAACCATTAAACACAAATCATTTATACAAACTAGTTATGCTTGGTTGAGTATATAAGAGTTCAAAAGTTTAACTGTTAAACCATTAAACACAAATCATTTATACAAACTAGTTATGCTCTATGTAACTGTAACAATAATTCAAGCTAAAATGGCTTCTTCCAATATACCAACAACAAGATTAACACAGAATTTTGATGATGTAGATTTGTTCCAACTGGCTATGCCTTGGTTGATTCTATTGTTCTAGTTAAAATGTTAAGATTGTTTCTTCCAATATGGTAAGAGCAAGGTTTGCAAAAATTTCATGACTTATAGCTTTAGACTGGGCCATTTTTTCACATAAATCAATAAATAACTCCACACAAAACAAGTTATTTACCAAAGCCATTTATCTGAATGTAAACAGACCAACGATAGGAACTCCAAGGAAACATAGACTAATAACAAGGCAAAGCAGTTGTCATAAATGATAACACAGGTTGAACCCCACTAAGCATGCTATCTGTAATCAGAAGGAAAAGATCTCAGGACTAAAGACAAAATTATAATAAAACATTTTCATGGCACACTACACCTCTCATTATACCAAAAATTATACATTAACTTTCAAATTGGCCAAATGCTGAAAAATGGTTTAAACAATGCACATTTGCTGTCATGAAGAAATCAAATGAAAAATTCTCAGGGGGTGAGGAAACGTATATAGTATCACTTCATTGGACATTGCTGCAAGACGAGTAAAGTAGAATTATTCAGTTGCCAAGCACAAAATCATTTGTTTAAATTAGAAATGCTTTGGATGAGACTAACTGTAACAGTAGTTCAATAAAAAGGTTTCCTTTCAATATAATAAGAAAAAGGTTAGCAGAAAAATTTCATGATTTAGAACAAGGTTAGCAGATGATTTAGAGCTTCAAACTGGCCATTTTATCACAAAGATCAATAAAATAACCCCACACAAAACAACAATTTAATTATCAAAAACATTATCTGTATGTAATCAGAGTAGTGGTAGAAAGTCAAAACAACCATAGTCTAATGACAAGGCCAACAAAGCTTTCATGATGATGACCTAAGTTAAACCCCACTACGTATGCTTTGTAAACAAGGCAATGATAATGTAAGCCTATTTCCACCAGCTAGATGCAAGTCCAGAGTGTATTTTGCAGAACAGACTCATGTTTGAACACGACCCATGTAGACAGCCAACGCTAAAGCAACTCCAAATTCCACTTTCACAAAATAGATATGCCTTTTCCATGTTCAAAGCTCAAACTCGAACCCTGTGCCTTGTCATTTGTCTCTATCCTCAAAGATCACAGAAGAACAGGATAATGTCATCCTATTTAATAAATAATTTATCACTTTAAAGCAGAAACCAAATGAAGTGTCATTTGCAAAATTTACTGCATAATAGTCATCGGAATCCAAAGCCAGTTTTCTTACATTAATAAAAGAACGGCATAGAGACTCAAGAATTCATTTTAGCTCAATTAATCGCAATTTACATAAAAAAAATTCTGGTTTTTCTTTTCCAGTATGATATGATAAATAGCTTCCTTGTCGCATTCAAAAGTTGCCATAAACCTCCAAATACTAGTGTCAACGTCTGCTTAAATAACCTTTCCAGACACCTTAATGTTGGAAATACAAAAACTATATTGAATTCAAAGCCTTGGTTTATTTGTACTCATCCACGCTGGATTTGGAGGGAACTGAAAAAACAAGGAGTTCAATGAAAAAGCTTACAAATATCAGGCTTTACAAGAAGTCATTGAAATTCAACTGATCTTGGGAACGAACCCATAGCCTCCCCTTTGGCTATTATCTCGTAAAATGGTCAAATGCAATTATCAATCCTGTCTGCAATGAGAAAACCCAAATCCTAGTAGTTTTAAAACTCATATCCTTTATGGTCTTCATGCACGCGCCCTAACTAAGTTCAACTTTGCAATTATATCGATATTTTGAAATAGCTTTTACAATAAAATGGCAACATGGATCTCACTTTTACAAAATTATTCACCTCCAAAATGTTTCAGACAATAAAACAAAGTCCCAGTCAGTACAGCATCACATATAGACATCAACAAGCATCCCATCAAAAAAATATACATCAGCAATAGTACTTAACCAGTGCAAAACAGGACTAGTGAATATGCCCCTTCCGCAATTAATGTACTCGATGAATATCTGGATCCCAACAAGCCCTACCAGTACGTCTTATGATTACTTACAGATTCTCATGTTCCAATACATTTTAGCACAATATTTCTTATGGTTATATTCGATTGGTTGCCAAGTATCCATTTGCAAATAAAAAATGATCAACTTGACCAAAATCTTATTTGAGCCAAATGCTCAACTATTGTGAAGAGTTACTGAAAACAATTTCTGTACAGGATTCACGATGACAATAAATCTACAAACCTTCTTTTCTAAAAAGGCTACAGAAAATGGAACTTTAGTTGTTAACTTGCTCTTGCAAAACCAACAAGTTGTACTGAAGTGGCAACCATGGCTTGGACCCATCCGATGGATGCTATGAAAATTATCCCTACATCCAATAATAAAGGAAGGAAACCAAAAAGAACCTCTCTGGTACAATGCAGTTCCTAGTCATGTATTGATCTCATGACCCCAACTAGCAAGTGGCATCAATGCATCATTTGGCAAAAGTGATTCATCCACTCCAGTTTCTGGCACCTGATTTGAATCTAAATTTCCTTTTATTGATGAGGAACCAATTGTTGTACCTGACATTACATCAGCCTTCATTTTTGTCATGAAACAGGTTGTACTAGGCAATGAAGCTGGCACAGAACCATTTGGACTCTGCCTGATTGTTGCATCATTTCGTATTCCACATGGATCAACCATACCAGATCGCCAATGCCCTGAAAAGGCTCTTCCAGACTCCTCAATTACACTATTGTTTTCACTCAGTCTAGGATCCCTGGGAAAGGTAACTGCAAGATTGCTGACCCTCTGCCTGCACATATCAACATGTTCACTAAGTATATTTCCAACATCCAAATGGCTTCCTTCTTGACCATCTCTTTCAGCAGCTTGTATAGTCTCTGCAATCACAACAGCTACTGCAGCTTTATGCACTATAAGATCTGCCTTCTGAAGTAGCCTTTGAGCCCTTGCACGTTTCAATGCAGCCAATTCAGCTGCAGCACGTGCGGCATTTGTTGCCTCTTTAACCCTTAGCTCTTCGTCATCAAGCTCTGAGCCAGCACAAGAATGTATTGAATTCATATTTGAGAAGTTGTACCTGGAAGGCGTACATGGTGAATTATTCCATTGATCACCAGACGAAGTTTCCCAACCACGAGAAACATATTGTTTTCTATGGTCCAATTCATAATGGGAAGTCCCCTCCTGTTGGTCTTTAGAAGAAACACAAATTTTCATCTTCTTTGATTTTCTTTTGGTCAATTTCATCTTCTGCTTTTGCTGGTATGTTTTATTTATCTTGAATCTGATATCCATTGGATCTATTTGTGTAGTTGCTTCTGAAGAACCTGCATTAAAGCTTGCAGGTTGAGAAAATGTTTCAAATTCTGAAGGGCTGGAGCTCTGCAAGATACCCAAAGCATCTGAAGAAGTGTCTTCAGCATAGCTAATCCCATTTTGCTTCCTGATTGCTGCAGAAACACCAACAGCAATTATTTTAGGTCATTCAACTTCCTAGTTTGTAATAGCTGCATCCATATTTTAATGTCAAACAAAACAGATAAAGCATATTACCTGGAAAGATTCCATTCTCCTGATCTCTTAAAGTAATTTGTTGGCCTGCATTGAATTTCCTATGTGATCTCTGCTTCTGTGTCTTATTTGGGACTTCCAGTCCCCTGGGTTTTAGACAGAAGGCAAACATAGGCGGTCTTTCCAGCATTAACTGCTGTTTATTTACTGTTGGTGAATTTTGCAGCTCATTCATCTGTGACTCCCACTCCTTAATTTGCTGCTGGTACCGCTCCCAGGAAGCAGGCTGAATAAATCAAAGAAAATACATGCATGAGGGCATTAAATTTGAAATATAAAGGGAGAAGCAAAAAGAAAATTGGAAAAGGGATCAAATATTATGTAACTTCAATTCCTGGCCTTGCTGAAAATAAAGCATGATCACCTGAAAATGTCGAACCAAAGCCATCCCTTTCCTCCATCTCTTCTCTTGCCAATGGGCATGAATAGCTTTGACAACTTCAACAGGTGCAATATCCCAGCAAAAATCAGCTACTTCATCACTGTTCAAAAGCTCACGTTGCTGGGTAAAGGCAGCCTTTTCCAACAAGTCCATAATTCTCTCAAAAGTCTCTTCTGACACCTGACCCGGCTGACAACTTCCATCAGCAATCCTACTACTATTCAAGTGACCAAGCCACTCCTCATCCTCACTGTCCATGTCATACATGACTCGGGAAGTAGCCAACGCCATTTCCACTTCACTCTCCATCTGCCGGATGTACCTCGAAGAAGGTCGAACAAAGTGAAATGAATCAGAGCCACAATCATAATCTTCAATCTTGCGCACTCCAGGTATTGGTATATGCTTCACAGAAGCAGCACGCAAATTCCGATTGTAGCATTCTTCATGCATCTCCTTAAACAAAGCCCAATGCTTTCTATCAGGAAACTCCAAGCTCCAGTCCTTCCCACCTTTCCATATCATAGCATGAGTGTAGCGGTTTGTTGAGCCAGATTGAACTACCTGTTGAGCCTTGTGTGTATATTTGGTAACTCCGGACAACTTTACTGAAAGCATCCATTCATTGTGCTCTGATTCTTCAAGTACAACTTGGGCACCAGATTCCCTCCAGCCTCTGTCCAGTCCTACTATCAGTATATTTGCACTACAAGACACAGAATCTAAATAAACCATATCTAAAGAATTATCTGTGCTTTTCTTCAGCTTGTCTTCCCTGTTTTGTCTTGAAGGCCGGCCTCTTCTCATATGACCTCTGAATTTGAAAGGAACCCCATCACCATTCTCAGAGAAGATCAGGTTTGAAAACCCACTGCGGCGTTTTCTAGGTTCTACAGTACCATTATATGCATGTTGAATCCTGTTATCTTGCCATAAGTGGGACGATGACGGCATACCATGCTTATCCCGAGACCAGTAATTACCCTGAGCCGTGAATGTATCCGGAAAGCTAGCTGACCTATCCAGCTTTGAGTCTGGCTGCCCATGAATAGATTCAAAGTAACTTTGGAATGATTGTCCTGCAGTAGATTCCCTTTCACCATCCTTAAAACTGATCTCTTCTTCAAAATCTGTGACTCGTGAGTTTACTCCTCTATGGACAAAACGAGGTCTTGAACTACCACCAGTAAGTCGCCATGAGCTTCTATTTGTCGGGCATCTCCGAAGTCTAAAAACATTTCCAGGCACCCAAGATTCATGGTTATCCTGGTTTGTTATGAGACCTGCAGCATTGCCAGTCACATTAAGCTCAGAATATGAGGATCGTGGAGATGACATTACCCAGCCATCGGCAGTGCTTATAGGGGAAGCATCAACTTCTACCTTTGAAAGTTTGGCAGTTTGCCATAAACTAGCCCTGGAATCCAAAGCATGATCTCCACTTTCCAAAAAGTCTGTTGGTCTCTCAATATGGATTTGCATTGAACCTGTGGCAGCTTGATTGGTTCTCTGTAATGAAACTTCTAAAATAGGTGCATTACAACCACCCACCTCTGAATGATCAATCATTTCCCAGTTTCCCACTTCTGACGAGTCTGAATCATTGCTTTGGAAGTCAGATATGGTGATAGGCTTCCCAAGCAACAACTTCAAATGCAATCCCAGGAAAAAGCTAGGTACAGATGAAAAAGTAAGGGAAAATGGTGGAAATCCTTGTCCACTCTCAATATGAACAATACAACCCCGCCTTCCCACAGATGATGGGTTTTGGTGAAGATCCTGGAAAATAAAGTCCTGAAACTGTGGCCCACATGCAACCCTATTATCTAAGCAATGAATGTTCCTCCCTTGCATGTCCTGGAAACAAAACATGCACATGTTAACACTGGTAATATGTACAGCAGAGCAACAAACTTTCATCAGTCTACCTGAAAACATTTATACAAATTAAAATTAGGAAGAAATAAAAATGGGGTAGACCATACTACAAGAAAAGCCCAAGAGGAACTCCAAAGAACAACATCTATATTAAAAATTTGCCTTTAGCTTCAATAAACAAACAGATGTGCTGTATGTAGAGAACAGTGTAAATTTTTAATTAGACCTACCTGTAAATCGTTCGCTCTTGGCTTGACTAAAGTGCTGGAGGCTAGCATTCCAGACATCTGACCACTGCAACTTTGAAGGAACCAGGAATTTGCATTACATGGACTCTGCGAAGAAGAATTTTTGTCCAAGAAGCAAAGAACTTCCAGTTTTCTAAAGAGACCCCTCCAGCTTGCTCTTGTAATCCCCTGAAAGTCATAAAAAACAAAATCGAGCGGATTGCCCAAACCTTGTGATGCTGAGAATCGAAAACTAAGTGATGGAACTGGTAATTTAAAATCCAGGAGGATATTAGCCTCTAAGGACATACACGAACACTGGTTTTCCAAGGGTTTCACAAATGAGGACACAATCTTGCTGAAGCCAATCACAACTTCATGCAGCGAACCCCCAAATGAAAACAAGTTTGATCCAAAAAAATCATCGACCACCAAAACCTCCAGCAAAACATCAAGCCATACAGGCATCAATACCCCACCCTGCCTCAGCATCAAATTATTATGACAACAAACACCTGGTAGTCCACCTCCCGAAAACAATAACGACAATATGGGGCGGCATGATAAGAAAGGGTTACCGCAGTCCACTTCCTCAGAAAGAACGAAATGCCAACTTGTAAGCTGAAGACCATCATGCTTTTGATAATCTCCTTTAGAATCAGTTAACCTGAGGAGAAGCTCCAGCCAATTATTGTTTTGATAATCGTTCCCCAAACCTGCTGAAGTCTCAGAGAGCATCCCAGAATTATTATGATCCTCTAAGTATTCCAAGCCATTTTCACTAGATATTTCTTTGCAAACCATGGATGTAGATATGATCTGTGATGCCACACCATCTCCATGCTGATTAACTTTCATAAGCTCACCCTTCTCAAAAGAATGCAAATGCTTCAAATCATGTTTCACAGGCTCACATAACCTATTCTTTTCAGACTCAGTAGAACATGTGATGTTACTGGGTGCACTAGACATTTCATGTCCAGCAGGAAATGTCTCAGACTTACTCGCTTTCTCCTTTCCTAGCTTGCTAATACCTTCATTCAAGCCAGTTGAACCAACATTGCGATACCGTCTTCTGACATACACCTTTTCAGTTTTTTTCTTATCAGAATCAAACGCTGATTTTTTAGTATCATGATCATTCAGAGGTGCCAAGCTACTACCATCTTTGCAATCAGTCTCATTCCTTTGGGACTTGCATGAAGCATCTGACAATGTTGAAGCAAAGTTTGTAAAGGTTTTATGTTCAATTCTGCCTCTTAATGTATTGTTATCAATAGGAGGTGAGGGAATTTCATTATTTACTTGTGAAGAAGACACAGATTTTGACTCTAATTTTCCTTTAGCTTTTCCACTGAGAGATTGAGATTTCTCTAACACTTTGACTCCGCCAGCAGTCTCTCCCGGAAGAAACTGAAGCTTGAATTTCTCATCGCCGAGTTGAAGCCACTCTTCATCTCGGTCATCATAACGCACATAATGCAACTTATTTCTTTGATCATAGCTCCTCACTATTCCACAATACCATTTATTGTCAAGAGGCCAGAAAACCTTGATCCTCCTGTTCACAATCTGAAAACCATCTGTGTCATTGAAACAAATCTCCCTGAAACGTTTTGTGCCGTTAGGCTTCTGCCTCCGCTTCCTTGGCCTAAGTGCTCTTCCACCACTCTGCGTTGCAGTTCCTTCATCGTTCTCAGCAGAAACCGAATTGGACGCAGGAGTTATAACAATTGGTTCTGTAATTTTTTGACCTGTTCCTGGACCGTTCCCAGCAAAAGCACCACCATGCGAACTGAATCTAGATGATAATGTTCTCGCAGCATTCTGCTCTAGACTCTGCTGTTCATCGGCGACAACGTTTGATACCGCATTGTCGCTACGGGGCAGCAACACATTCCTGGCTCTCTTATTAGCAGTGCCCCCAGAGATATTCTGTCGAGCCTTGTGAGTAGTCCATTTCAGAGCGGAATTATTTACTTCTCTGGACAAATTCTGCTCAATATTGTTGTCACAAACATGTGACGACGAAGGTTCTGTTGTCACAGCCTTCTCAATTTCTGGAGCCTTCTTAGAAAGAAAGGCAAATGCAGAAGCTCCATTGCCTACATCTTTCCGAACGGAATCTTCGCAACCGCTGACTTTGCCCTTTTTCTTCGAAGTCCGCAAAGATTTAGTGGCAAAATCTTTCAGGCCAGGGAAATTATGTTTTGTCTGAACACTGTCTCCACTAATTTCAACCGAATTCAGTGCATGTGGTGCAAAATCCTTTGGAACATTAAGGTTTGAGGCATTTTTGGGACATGTGGAAGAAAGCGAGTTTTCACTGAGCAGAGAGGCATGTTTGACGCGGATTTGAGCTCGTTTTGCGGCATTTATGTTTATTTTGTTTATCAGAGGCTCCGAATCATCAGAGCTCTCCTGATTGTTGGCAGCACCAAGATGATATCCCTCTCTGGGGACCTCGGATTTTGAAGAATTCAACGAAGCTTCCGAGGTCGGAGGAGCCGTCGGGGCGGCCTCCAAAGTCCGCCGACTTTTCTTCACCGCTGGCTGAGATCCACGCCATGAAACGCCGCCGGATCCTCCTTCTCCTTCTCCTTCTCCTCCTCCTCCTCCTCCGCCCTTGCGCTTCTTTAAGCCTTCACCTTCCAAAGCCCTAGCACCCCTCGCTCTCTGCCTCTTGGACACCTGGGAATTATTATTAATAACCCCTTTTAAACGACTCTGTACATTCTTCTTCCTCTTCAAGTCCTTCTCCTTTCCCGCACGGCCTGCGTCATCTGCCACCGCCTCACCGATGGAAACGACCGGATCATCAATATTCAAACACTCTGCTTCTGAAGATCTTGACATCGGCAGCACCAAACCTTCAGATTCCATGTCTCGTTCCATTTGAGAATCCTGCTTCTAAATACCGGCAAATCTAACAATAATCCCAAATAGAATGGGCTATTATGAGCATCCATTATACATCCTGCCAGGGCCTAAAGATAGACCTAAAATTCCCTTTATTCTGTAAGATATTGAAAGCGGAATGCTGCTACCCTTGTTATATTTGCTATTTTTTTCATCTATCCATCTTCCATGATGGCTGAACCACAGCCTCTGCGTCCCCCTCAAGAATCATGCAAAACCATCATATTTTAAACCAAAAAGAATCACGTACCTTGTCAGATTTCGACAAAACAGAGCTTATTCGACGATCTGATCGAACGCAATATAGCCGTCAAATTCCCAGACCGAAATTCTGCCTCAAAATCCTTCAAAATCGTGCGTACACATCCGATTCGACGGAGTTTTCATGCATTTTGGGGGCACATCTGCTAGGGTTTGATGATTCAACCCAACTAGGGTTTAATCACTTCCAGAAACTGTAAAGCCATTCTACTTTCTTCCACATACAAAATAATTAAAAACAAAAATTAGGGGAAAAAAATCACGAGCCCCCGCCGCTGCACCTGGACCGTTGGATGCCAGATCGACGGTCACGTGTCCTCCATATCTCCTCAAACCCTAATTTTCGTTAGTCTCGAAATGGCCTTTAAAGCAGAAAAACAAGGGTTTCCTGCGACCAATCCAACGGCTACGATCGCGCCCGACCAGATACAGACGGTCAGATGTTCACAAAAGCGTTTCCGAGTTGGAGGTGGGTTAACTGGGGTTGACACTCTACGCTTATCACACTACCTATACATGTGCCGTCTGTGTCACGCTACTCTTAGGGTTTGTCAACTTTGTTGTTTTTTTTCCCTAAAAGTTTTTAAAAATTACAAATTAAATTAGTTGAATATCAACTTTGTTGGTATCATTAAATTATTACTTAAATTTTATTTAATTTTAATATAAATGTAATTAATATTAGAGACATTTTCATCGCCAGGGCATCGTTAACCGCCTTTTTACTGTTAACGGACAAAAACTTCACTCCGCATTTTGTGTGAAATATATATTTTTACCTCGTTGAAAATGAAGCGTATATTTGTTTTATTAAATAATATTATTTTATAGGGACCTTATGAATAGTCTTTTTCAAGGTTATATTTAATTAAAAAAAAAAATTGAAGTATTACCAAGGTAATGAGTCGATGTTTTTTAAATGATAGGATCGATAACCGCACAATGATCTAATACGGTGAGTAGATGTTAATTGGAATGGGAGGCATGCATGCAAGAACGTCATTGTCAACCTCTGGTTGGCATGGTTGGTAGAGTGACTACAAGGTAAGGTAATGGGAACCATTGGTCTCCTTTTTTCTTCTAGGATTTTATTGATGCCCATAACTTCTCTAATGCGTTACCCATTCATGATTTATTAAATAATCTCGTCTTGGTTTAGTATGACCTAAATAGTCTTATAAGTTAAAATATTAATAATTTAGTATAGAAATGATAAATTAAAATATTAATAAATTAAATATTGGTTGGTGGGTTTTATTAATTTTATTTTTATTTGAAATTAAATATTTTAAAAATTTAATGTTTTATTTAATAATGTTGTTTTGGTTTAATATGACTTAAATAATGTTACAATTTAAAATATTATTATTATAATAATTATATGTTGTTATAGCTTGGAGTCCAAGATTTTCAAATGGAGATTGATTTTCGTTTTGTCAAAATGAGGATAGTGTCCATCGATGTTTGACATGAGGAGAATATGTTTTGAAGACGGGATGACAAAGCTAAAGTCAAGTTCCTTAAAAATAAATTAAAAGTTTTAATGGATAAAAGATAAAGTGATAGTGTGCTATCAAATACTATTAGTTTTTATTTTTTTTAAATTAAGGTTTAAATTTGATAAAATATATAATTGTTAATTTATAATTTAATTTATGCAAATTGTTTTTAACATGGTGGAATCAGTAGTTATCATGATGATCTCAATATAATGTTCGTTTTTATGGTCATCACGGTATTCTACATTGTTAGCCTTGGAAGTCGTCACACAGTACTACGCGTAATTCGATCCTATAACCACCATGGTTGTCATGCAACACTATGTGTAGTTCGTCCCTCTAAGAAATATTTAGTATATCCATAAAAAATCTCTGTTGAAAGATGATGAAAAACCACAAGGGAGAAAACCACCTGCCAAAATAGAAGAAGGAGGAAGATGTGCAAGGATGATGGAGAGGAAGATGTTCTCTTCAACCCCTCCGGACAACTTCCATCTGCAATGGATCCATGAGATGCCTCAAAAAAGTAGAGAAGCCTCATCATCGAACTGAATGAAACCATACTCCCAGACTGGTGCTTGTGACACAAATCAAGGCTGTGAACCATGAAAAAAGGTCACTAAAGAAAACCCCCTAAAACCAAAGTGTCTCACAAAAAGAAGAGTGTGAAGATAGTGTGGAAAGAACCACAAGAATCGCAAGGGATGTCGAAATTGACTCCATAAGCATAAGTAGTGGTTTCCACCTATATGAACACAATGAGCTGATAACAAGGTCCAAACTGAGTGGACAAATAACTTACTTCAAGGGAATCTTAAAATGAAAGGGCACCAAAGTAGCTCTCGAACGTGTCCTTATGGTGACCTCCTCATCCTACCGGAATGCATGGGTAACCAGCCGCTACAACCGCTAGGTGATATAGAGGAGATGACTAGATACTAGGATCACATAAAATGCTTTGGGAGTGTCGAGTTCAACCGAGAATGCACTCAATGATACAATAATTTTTGAGCCACAAAAAGGTGTGGAAAAATAGTTTTAAAATTGAAAATGGACTGCACCATCTTGTCAGGCTCAAAAAAACCTTTCCGACGACTATAAACACCCCTATAATCGGGTGTCAAAATGACCTCTCATGAAAAATAATCATCTTCTCTCTTCCCTCATAGGGGAATATTTCAAAAAATTGGAATCAAGCATGGTGTTTAAAAATATCTCTCGCAGGAGAATATACAGGGCCTATTTCCCAAGTGTAAAAGAAAAAAGAACAATTTTAAAAAATGCCTCGCATTATATCCCCTATTATGGACTTTTTACATTATAATAAATAAAGTGGCCCCCTTATGCTTTTCATGTTAAAAGAAACATTCAAAAAGGATTTAGTGTCCTTTAAAATATTTATGGACCCACTTTGTTTTTAAATTGGAACCAACAATTAGTATTCAATAAAAATATGCGACAGCCACTTGGATGCCCAACATCGAGCAACAGGTGACCATCAACTGGAGGGCACCGATTACTGGACCTGTAAGCCGCCTGCAACGCGATCCAGTTTACAATAGGGTCCAATGCAAAATAAAAAAACCTCTTCTTT
Source organism: Wollemia nobilis (assembly GCA_028583015.1). Classification (NCBI taxonomy): domain Eukaryota; kingdom Viridiplantae; phylum Streptophyta; class Pinopsida; order Araucariales; family Araucariaceae; genus Wollemia; species Wollemia nobilis. Next base: position 5,517,139 of record JAQPPZ010000710.1, on the reverse strand, counting down.
CTCTGTTCAACGAGCGTCTTCAAGCTGTCTTCAGGGGGGTCAGCTTCAGCTTTGTTGGAACTAGAACACATTATCTATCATGAGCCTTCATCATCCGTATTTTATCAGTCAATTCAAAGACCTCACACACAATGTCCCTTGTAGCTGCCATCGGGCATTGTCATTTGTTGCCACATTTGCAGGATGCCAAATGGTCCTCTTTTTGTTTTATGTTGGGGTACGCGCTTGCTAGAAAAACAACGCCCTTCTCCTAAGCGGCGAAGGGGTGCTAGCTTAATTAATCCTTCTCCATAGATGCCCTCAACACCAATAGGAAAAAAAATACATAACACAACTTATATGCGTGGGGAACTCGATTAACACATTGCCAAAATGTCAATCTTCCACTGCTGTGAAAAGGCACCGCTGCCACCAGTGACTTGCCAATCAAAACTTGTATTGATGACATTTGAAACTACATCTCCTACCACATTTAAAAATTTGAAGAGCATCATGTAGACACATTTGGTCTATGCAGACTGCCATGCACAATAAGTTAGATGAACTACGGTGGATCCAAAAGATTTGGACGCCATATGTCACCTATAGTGCGGCATCCCAAGTGGCACGCATTTACGATCCCACTAAAAACGTTGCATTGAACACCAAACTGTAGCCTCCAAATTTGCATGGATGACGTCTACAAATGGTTAGATCTTCATGTTGGATATTCTTATTCGAGTTCAAAACACGTCGAATAACCAAAAAATGTTGGAGGCTCGTTAGCCCGAATTAGATGTCATTATCTATCAATTTTTGGCGTTCAAAGGTATGGCGTTCAAAGGTATGACGTTCAATTGTAGGAACCTGTAGATCGAAGGCCAATTGATTGCATTCCTCCATACGCGATGATAGAAAAAACTCCAAGACAGAGGTGCGCCATAGCTCCAAGAAGAGAGAGTGGTAGCCCATGGGTCACAACAGAGCACGAATATACAGAAGGGCCTAACAAGCATATGTCAAGAAGGACCCATGTTCGCTGTAAATAAACTGGTAGTCGTTTGTTCTAAGAAAAGTATATTCATAGACAATAGATATCTCCTTTCACTTTGTCGTGTGCCAGATTTCCACTATACATTGTCTTAGATTTGCTTTAAATATTTCTAGATGCTTCTTTTTAACAGTGCTTTGCTTCACTGCACCACCAAATCACGCAGTTGATGCTTCTATGCCTTCAAGATCATTATCATTTATGCGCTCTGCAAAAATATGGAGGATGCACGTCAAGTGGAAAAAAAAATCTACGTCCAATGCAAGATTATCCAGTCGCCTAAAAGATTAAACATGTAGACTTTGGGAGCTTTGGTTTTTTTGTGAAGGACGTTGTCATGAATCTCTCCATGAATCTTTTAAATATTGCTAAACAACATGGACGGGAACACGACAAAGCATAAAAAATCTACAACAGTTGTTGCAATACGTTAGTCAACTATAGGTCTGCCAAACTAAACGCACAATCACCTCCTCACGTCTTTCAGATTCGAACAACACCCTCAACGTAACAACCACGTTCATCTAAAACTTGTTGGCCTGAACACACCACCTGGACAAATGATGTTGAAAACCTCCACTCCAGGCCAGTACCGCGTGAAAATATAAATTCTTCCTCAAATGCTACAAACAGTCGTTGGCCCTCACTCTGCTCAGATGGAGACGAATCTTTTGCGCTCAACTGGTGATAGTTGGGATATATCATTAGATTCGTTTTTTTGTAAAATCAACTCTTTGGATAGTAGTAGAGAAAATCCCCCCCCCTCGACTCAAACCTGAGACCACCGGTAACACTAGCTCCTCTTTGCTCTTTTGTAATGACTGCATCCAATAGCAAATCAGGATCCTTCATAAAACTGCATTGCAGCTAAAAAAAAAATGAACTCTCACTGGTAATGACGACACCGTTCTACAAACCCTTCAAACTAAACTAAAAAAAACGTAGCTATGGATTTATCCATCAAACATCTGGTTTCTGATCCATCAAAAAGATGGAGAGCATACTACCTCTGTTTTCTAAAAAAAATGGCCAAAAAAGAAAAAATAGGGGGGCATTTCCATAAGGGAAATCCCCCATGAGGAAAAGCTCCTCAGGTTCACAGGGCAGGGAAAGTCTGCTCTGATACCATGTTGGAAGAATGAAATGTTTGATATTATTCAATGACAAAGACCTTGTTTAAATAACAAGTGCTTACAATCTGATCCATTGGATCATAAGTAACTGAGCTAATCTCAGACACACAAATTATCCTAGTAACAACTTAGGGTATAATATATACTCTAACAAAACATTCTTGATGAACTTAAGGAATATGTCTCATCAGATCTAGAAGTCTCTCTTGAAGTTCCATGCACCATTTAGGAGAAGGAAAGTTGTGGAGAAAACATAGTGTTGGATGTTAATATCTCTACCATTAACAAGGATATACTAGAAAATGAGTAGGATAAGTCAAAAGTTTCCTTGGCAAAGCTAGGATAAGATAAATCAATTGAAAATGATATCTATCAAAGAATATCAAGGAATATAATAACAAGACCTACTCTAGTACTTGTAAAGCAAAAAGAGGAGAAAACCTTTAAATTATCAAGCGAGATCCAAGGAAGCAAGAGCAACCATAAAGAAAGAAACACAATCTAAGTTGGTTGAAATTCTCTTTACTAAACAACAAATTGATATTAGTAATTTGTAGGCGAGGCCAATAGCCCCTAATGAGACACGATTACCATCTCATGGAATATAAGGGGTGTTAATGCCCCCTCAAATCAAAGGTGTATCAGGGACCTCTATTTAAGTAATAAACTTGATATTCTTTGTATCCAGGAAACTAAAATGACAAGGAAATAAGTTTTCAAAACTATGAAAGCAGTATGGGCAAGATGTGAATGGGATGCTATGGATTCTAAAGGAGTGGTAAGGGAAATTCTAACATGATAAAATCCTATTAGAACCTCCTATGTAACCATTTATAAAACTATACATTGGATAGACTCTTTAGTTACATGTTATTTTGTAAATATTTGTTTCATCCTTGTTAATGTTTATCGACCTACAACTCAATCAAGCAGATTCGAAGTATGGAGTGAGATTGAAGCCTTTATGAGAAGTAAAAACCAAGAAACCCAATTCATTATCATAGGAGATTTCAATGCCATAACCAAGCTAGATGTAAAATTTAGGGAAATTAGGAAATTAACACAAAGTATGAGAGATTTCTCAACTTTTATTCAAAATAATAATCTATGGGAGGTTGAGTTTGAATAAGACAACTATATATGGACCAACAACAAGAGAGGCCATAACCTAATAGCAGAAAAATTAGACATATGCATACTCTCATATCCTTGGCTATATGAAGGAACTTGTGCTAAAATTAATACCTTGAAAAGGATTGGTTTATATCACTGGCCAATAATAGTTAAAGCGATGGTAAGTGAATTGAAAAATATATATATTTAAAAAATGAGCATATGTAGGAAGACCATCTTCAATTTTTTGATATGATAGCACAAACGCTGAATTCTTCAAGAAACAATAGGTTGTATACACTTCCTAAATAAATTAAATCAATGACATCTAGATTAAAAGAATGGAACAAGAACACTTTTGAAAATATTTTTGGGAAGAAATAACTAAAGGAGAAACTTTCAAAATTCTAAAAAGGTGATCATAATAATCCAAGCTTGAAGAAAGGGAATTGCTTAGTGAATATCATAATATTTTGAATAAGAAAGAGAAATTTTGGAGATTAAAATCAAGATAAACTTGGTTAAAAGGAGATAAAAATACAAAGTTTTCTCATAGGATGGCAATAGTACAGAGATCAACATCCATAATTAGTAGAATTAAATTAGCATATGCGGTTTGGATTGAAGACCAGAGTGAAAGCAAGGAGGTAAGGTTTTTTTCCCATAATATTCTAGGATCAGAGGAGTTTGAAGTTCTTAATGATAATCTACTACAAGAAGTACTTTTAGTTATAATAGATGAAAATAATAGGAAACTAATGGAGCCTATTACTATGGAAGAAGTTCATTTAGCTATTTTCTCTTTTGATAAAGATAAATCTCCAGGTCCAGATGGGCTTTCTACAATATTTTATCAACATATTTGGGATATATTGAAGGATTATTTATTGGTGGCAGTGGAATAATATAGGGTAAAAAAATACATTCCTTATAAATTAATTGCAACATATCTTGCCCTAATTCCAAAAAATAAGGATGATGAATTGTTTTATCATTTAGGCTCATTAGCCTATGTAATATGGCATATAAGATTATCTCCAAAGTGATTGTGAATCAATTAAGACCTTTGTTAGACAAAATTATTTCAGAAGAACAAGGAGTATTTGTGAAAGGGAGACAAATTTTGGATAGGATCATAGTAGCTCATGAAGTTATGCATTCAACAACTTCAATAAAAGAGAGAGCAATGATCTTAAAACTTGATATGAGTAAAGCCTATGATAGGATTAAATGAAATTTTCTTTTTGCAGTATTATAAAAGTTTAGATTTGGTAAGAAATGGGTAAGATGGATTAAAGCTTGTGTAGCTATAATTTTTTATTCATTATTGGTCAATAGGTTAGTAACATAATCGTTTAAAGCCAATATAGGTCTTAGACAAGGAGATCCTCTATCATCACATTTGTTCATTATTATGGTAGAGGTTTTAGGTATGAACTTGAAGAAGGCTAATAAAGATGGGTTGATAAGTGGTCTAAGGATATTAATAACATCGACAACGCCACCCATCAATAGTTTGTAGATGATACAACATTTTTTATGAGGGAAAGGATAAATGAGGCTAGGGCTTTGAATAAATTATTGAAAGAATACAAAAGAGCATTGGGGCAAAAAGTTAATTGGATAAAATCTAAAATTTACTTCCTAAACACCATAGATAGAATCAAAGCAAGGATATGCATGTTAATTGAAATGGAGGAGGAAAATTTGCTAGCAATTTATCTAGGTATACCCTTATTTCAAGGGAGAATGAGGATAGAATTATGGAATCCCCCTATAAATAAAGTTCAAAATAAAATATCAACCTGAAAAGAAATATGGTTATCATTAGTAAGAAGAGTGCAACTAACTAAATCAGTCTTACAAGCCATTCCAACTTATTATATGTCCTTGTATACTATGCCAAAACCGATAGAAAAAAGTTCAATCTATATTATGGGGTCCCTTTTGTGGTCAGGTTTACATGATAAAAGGAATTTTTCTTTGATGAAATGAAGCAAGTTGTATGATGATAAAACTAGGGAAGGTCTCGGTTTAAGAGTTCTTATGGATGTAAACTTAGCTTTGAGGGGAAAAGTAATTTGGAGATTATACAAAGACAGTCAAAGATAATGGGCAAGAGTTCTTCTTAGTAAGTATGTTACACCCAATAACCCAAGCTTAATATTTACTACATTCTCACTTCCAAATGGTTTTGTTGTATGGAACAATTTAAAAAATATATTGATCTAGTGATTAAAGATCTAAGATGGGTGGTGGGAACTAGAGAATTTTTTTTTATTTGGATGGATACTTGGTGTGATAAAAAACCACTGAATCTAGATCCAATTTTAAAACCATGGATAATATTACTTCAAGATAAATATGGTGATAGGGTTTCAAACATTATGTATAAGGATCAGGAAGGAAGATACAAATGGAAAGAATATTTTTTTACAAGTATACAAGACATTGATGCTAGGAAGCAGTTGATCAAAAAGATAACAATAGTGATTATTTCGAGGGGAGCCAAGGATAAGCTACTTTGAGAGTTGAAGCTCAAAAGAATACACAAGAAGTGGATATAATGTAAATCACCAACAAAATAGAAATATCACAAGAATATGGAGAGATATTTGAGATAGCCCAAGCATTCCTAAAATCAAAATATTTGTTTGGATAATAGGTCATATAAAATTTTTATCCTAGGATAGTCTTATGAGAAGAGGTTTTCATGGCCCCTCGTAATGTGTTATTTGTAAAAAGGAGAGTATAGACCATCTCTTGGGAAACTGCTCAATAGTCTAGAATCTATGGCAATGGATTCTTAATATGTTTGGTAAATGCATGGTGATGAATGACATAATTAAAGAATTATTAAAGCAATGACATAACACTTTTAAAAGTGAGGCTTTATAGACAATTTGGGATATATAAAAAATACAATACTTTGGATTGTATGGCTGGAAAGAAATAGAAAAATATTTAAAGGAAAGAAAAGTCATTTAGAAGTAATGAAAAGAAATATTTTTTTAGTCATAGAGGAGTCTAAACCAACCCTATCAACTCACTCAATCCTTAATCTAGAAGTAGAGAGCCTTGATAGACAGATTCAAGTCATCAATTGGAAATATGATGCTAGGTATAAGAGAAACAAAAAGAAGGCAAAAAATATAAAGTGGAAACCGCTAGATGTAGATTTAGTCAAATTAAATTTTGATGGAGCATCTAAAGGAAATCCACGACCAATAGGAGGAGGAATAATTAGAAATAATAGAGGAGAGATTTTGTCTCACTGTGCTTTCAATAGTGGATTTAAGACAGATAATAAAGTCAAAGCTTGGGTGGTTATGGAAGGGTTAAAAATATGCAAACAATTGAAATGGAATATAGTATGGATGGAAGGTGACTCACTCATAGTAATAAATGCAATTTTGAGGAAAGCAAAGGCTCCATGGAACATACAAGAGATAATTATGGAAATTCAAGATCTTGTTATAGAGTTTGAAAATATAAAGTTTACACATACATTAAGGGAAGGAAACAAATGAACAAATAGGCTAGCCAATAGAGGAGATTTAATTGAAGATCATCTATTTTTCATGGTTAGGGGAAGTAGTAAGTTTAGTTGAAGCTGACAAGAAAATGTTGACTGCTTAAATCAAATAATGATTAAGATATACTTTAATGTTTTTCATTGTAATATTTGTTTTATTTTATAACATTATGTGTTTTCATATAGACTATTTATTATAATTTTTGTGGTTGCACTTATGCTTCAGAAGGAAACTAGCAATCCATATCTGATAAAGAAAACTATGATAGTGCAATATTTTGGAAATATTACTCTACTAAGATGCAATGCATAAATAGTAGAGGTGGAGTTTTGGTATTGTGAAGGTTGTTGTAGGAAATTGTCAATAAGGATGTTGAATTTTGGAATATTTGTTTTCACACAAAAAATTGAAGAATATCCAAAAAATAAAAACCAAGAATTCAAATATTTTTCAAAAAATGATGTAGGTAAATAGCTATAGCATCTCAATTAAGATGATAATTGAATCTGTTTATAAACTCTCAAGCTCTAAAGGAGAGAGTTGTGACTTGTCAAGGGTGGCGACCCTTGTACAACCCCTTGTTCTCTAGCAAAAGAAGTTTACCTATCCTTTCATTATCTTAGAAGTTTTGCATGCAAATTTTTGTAGGGTTATTTTCAAATAATATAATTACTTTAGGATATACTAATAATTTTTGTAGATTTCGAGTTAGAATTTTCTTCTCATGGATTGATTTACAACTAAATCCTTAGAATCATCCCTAGTAGTAGAGGATAGGAAGGACATCACAAATCAAATATCCTTGTTGCTCAAAGATAATGCAATCATTGGTAAATTTAATGGGTCTTGGTCAAGGGTTTTGAATTTGAGAAAATGGACTGATAAAAGTCTCCAAGAGTGAGTATATCCTTTCTTCCTAAAGGTTTCATCCTAGCTATTTTTTGTTCCAGGGAATCTTGAAAAGGGGTTCTTGGTTTATGGGAAGAGTCAGACTCTTCCTTACCCATTGGTATGAAGGTTTTGCACCCGAAAATGTAAATTTATCCCTAATATTAGTATAGGTCAGGATATATGGGTTTCTCATTGCATTATGGGAAATGGATACTTTAAATGCAATAGGAAAAACTCTGGGAGAATTCCTTGAGATTTCAAAAACTACAAAAAAAATTCTTGAATATTTATGCTTGGATATTAGTCATGATTGATATTAGTAAATCTTTACCAGGATCATTCTTAAGTATAGAGGTAAGTTATGGGTCCAAACCATGGATTATACATTTTCTTTTAGATGTAGAATATGTCATGAGGTAGGCCATATTGAGATATCATGCTCTAAGAAAAGTCCACCATAAACATATGTACAAAACTATAAGAGATACTTACAAATAGATATGGATGTGGATGGTTTTCAACTTTCAAAAAATAGGTCTAAATGTATGAAAATAAATAAATAGTGGAGACCAATAAGTAAATATATTGGAAGAAATAACAATTCTTTTGAGGTTTTAGCCTATAAAAAAAAACATATCAAATCTTAGGGGACATAGTACAATAGGACCATAATATTAACAAGGAACCATCTACTCAATATGATCTTGATTTACGAATGAAAATTCCTGTTAAACCTAATGAATATGCCTCATTAGATCTAGAAGACTCTTGAAGCTCCATGCACCATTCAGGAGAAGGAAAGTGGTAGAGAAAATGTATTGCCAGATGTTAATGCCTCTACCATTAACAAGGAAATACTAGAAAATGAGTAGGATAAGTCAAAAGCTTCCTTAGAAGAGCCAAGAGAGGATAAATCTAGCAAGAAGAAAAGTTGTCAAAGAATATTAATAAATAGAATAATAAGACTTACTCTCAATACTAACAAGGTAAAAAGAGGAAAATCTTTAAAATATCAAGTGAGAGCCAAGGAAACAAGAGCAAACATATAGAAAGGAACACAATCTAAGTTGGTTGAAATTCTGCTATTTTCCTCAAATTGCTAAGTTTTCGAGCTGGTTGGATTCATTAGACGTTTTTCGCAGGACTACCCAAACTACCGAACTCGTTTCGGCCATATCTCACTCATCCGAACTCGGATTGAGCTAAAATTTTGAGGGTAGATGCCTGGAAAACCCTAGAACGTCTCCACCAATTTTCATATCATTTGGAGCAACACAGATCCTAGCGCATCCCTATGTGTGAATGAGATATTTGGCAAGCGGCTATGCGAGGGTTTCATCTGGGTTGAGTGCAAGCAGCTCCAGAGGTTGGTTTTTAGGGCCTTCGGGCCCTAGCGGCCAATATTTTTGTGGTTTATGCTCAATATTTTAGCAGGAAATGTTGCAGGGGATCCAAGATGGGTTAGAAATTTGTCTTTCAACAGATCATACTGTGAACTTGAGTGACAACGGCTTCCAATTTGCTGCACAAAAGAAAAGTGAAAACCATACCTTTCCACGGCGTCTAGGGCAAGGATTAAAGAGATCACAAAACAAGTTTCAAGCAGTTGATCAAAAAATGGCTCATATCTCAAGTGAATCTGGTGCTAAGGTGCACCCACAAAATAATTCTACTGTGAAAACCCCTGTCAAGGGTAAGAATTTCGAAGACTCGGTCCCAAAAATGAATTTTAGGGATGCCCTTCGTGGTGGACAACCTCAACCCAATGCTAATATCAATCTTAGGGCTTCCCATAAACCTCTAAGAATGCCTAAGATTGATCCCAGGAAAACGGAGTCAGGATGTCTTAAAGCAGCTGATGGAACTCCTATTGTTAAGCTTGATATGGGTAACATTCAGACTGGCATTGAAGATTTGGAAAAAAGAGGACTAATTTGTCGGTTCGTGGGTTTTCGTCCGAGTCTATCTTCTTTCAAAGTCCGGGCTACAAAAAGCTAGAAAACTAAAGGTGAGTTACAAATCTCTATTTATCCAAATGGTTATTTTCTTGTTTTATTTGCTAATAATGAAGATAGAGAGAAAACTTTTCAAGGGGGTCCTTGGTTTTTTGGAAGGGCGAGGCTTTTCATGAAGCCCTGGCATACTAAATTTAAAGTCGAAGAAGAGATGCCTTCTATAGCTCCCGTGTGGGTTAGACTCTTTGGCCTCCCTATTGAATTTTGGAATCCTACTATTTTTTCTTCAATTGGAAACTCTTTAGGAACTTTTATGATGTCTGCTGATTGTACTCAAAATTTTGAACATATTATTTATGCTCGGATTTGTGTTTTAATGGATTTTGACAAACCCCTACCTAAAAAGATCACATTACAATTTGGGGAAGACACTTGGGAGCAAGTAGTGGACTATGAGAACATTCCTTTTCGTTGTAGAATTTGCCATGAATATGGTCATTTGGCCAGTGCTTGCCCAAATAAAATTCTTGATCAAAAGAAAGAAGATATAAACTCAACGGGTTTCCAAATACCTAAGAAGAAGAACACTCGAAAAAACCAGTTATGAAGGATCAATCAAAGTCATCTGCTAATATGTTTGAAATCCTTTCCACAAATGATGTCCCAAGTGAGGAAGAGGAAATAATGGAAACTGAAATCTTAGAAACACAATTTAAATATGAAGGGAAGAACTCAGAGACAAACCAACAAATCAAAGGTTTTCAATAGAAAAAAAGGAGAAAATTTACACAAGAAAAACAATCTTTCAAATGTCAAAACTTCAAATAATGCAGGTCCCAATATAGACTCCGTTGAACCATCTAGTAAAATTTTGGCTGTGTACGAGCATTCTTCAAGGTTAGAAGCCATCTCAGATTCAATTGGAATAAGTCAAGAAACAGGGAAAAAAAATTGAAGATGGATTCTAATCAAAAAGCAAGTCGCAAGACCAATCAATATCATATGGTAAAAGAAGGTGAAAAGCTTGTAGAGGAAGGTAAGATTAATGCCCTTCCCAACTTTTTTAGCCCTGGTATTAATGAAGATCATCACTTGGAATATTAGAGGACTCAAAGGGAGTCTTTCAAAACAAAATGAAATTAGAAGAATGATTCAGATAAATCATCCACATCTTGTTTTCCTTCAAGAAACAAAGATGTCAATGGAGGATATGGACTCAATTGCCGAGAAAATTTGGCCAGCTAGAAAAGTGGTTTCCCTCGGCTCCCAAGGGACTTCGGGTGGCATTGCTTGTCTTTGGGACCCAAAAGAGGTAGTTATTCACCATATGGTTGGCAGTTGGGGTTTGTTGGCTATAGCTATTCAAAGTAGACATTCCAACCAGATTATGCTCTGCATTATCGTTTATGCTCCGACTTCTTTGGAGGAAAAAAGAAGACAGTGGAAGGATATTACTCATATTATCTCTCATTTTCCTAAAGCTTGGATCTTGATCGGAGGAGATTTCAATACCATCCTCTCTCTGGATGAGAAAAGGGGGGGAAATAGAAATTTGGACAAAAGCACCGACCTCATGAGCGAATATATTGCAAACCTCCATCTTGTGGATATCCAACCGGATAATGGCCTTATGACTTGGTCTAATAGAAGGCAAGGCTTAGCTTGTATAATGGAGAGATTGGATAGGTTTTTGCTCTCTGAAAATTTCTTAATCCATGGTCACATTCCTAAAGTGAAGACTCTTAATAATGTTGGTTCGGATCATTGGCCAATCATGGTGGAAATGTGGAAAACCAATGTGAGTTTCTCTCCTTTTCATTTTCAATTAATGTGGCTTAGAGACATTTCCTTCAGACCTCGTGTGCAACAATGGTGGAAGGAAGGTAAACCTAGGCATGGGACTAAGATGTTCTGTTTTGCCAAAATACTGCAATACATTAAATCCAAAATCAAGACTTGGAACTGGAAAGAGTTTGGGGATGTTCATAAAAAAAACATGAAGTTATTGCTCATCTTGAAAATTTGAATAAGAAAATCCGTTTAGATGGCCTCACAGAGAAGAGAAGTGCAGATGAAATTAAACTCACAACTCAGTTAGAGGAATGGGAAAAAAGAGAAGAAATCTTATGGAAGCAAAAATCTAGAATTCAATGGCTCAAAGAAGGAGATCGAAACACAAATTTCTTCCACAAATCTCTTCTAGCTCGAAGATCTCACAACTTTATTTCTTCCTTAAAATCAGATTCTGGAGATGTTGTTTATACTTGGGATGGCATGAACTCTATTGTTGTTGATTACTTTTCCAATATTTTTGTCTGCTACTCCTCTTGACTCAGCTTCACAACAAAATGTTCTTCAAGCAATCCCTTCTCTTATCACTTATGAGGAGAACTCTATTTTGACTGCTCCTATTACTATCAATGAGCTTCAACAAGTAGTTTTTAAAATGCAAAAAGGGAAAACCCCAGGTCCTGATGGTTTTCCCATTGAGTTCTACCAAGAGTTCTGGGATATCCTTCATGTTGATTTATTAGAGGTGGTGGAAGAAGCCAGGAAAGCCAAAGAAATTTTGAAGGTTATCAATAAAACTTATATTACTCTTGTTCCAAAAGCTCAAGAGGTTGATCATATCTCAGCTTTTAGACCTATTGCTTTATGTAATGTTCTTCTCAAAATCATTACTAAAATCATGGCAGAAAGGTTGAAGCCTCTTTTGCATAAGATTATTTCCCCGGAGCAAGGGGGTTATGTGGAAGGACGTCAAATAGTAGATGAGATAGTTCTTGCTCAGGAAGCCATCCATTCCATGGATATGCAAAATTCTCCTTCCATGTTCATTCGGTTAGACTTATCCAAAGCTTATGACAGAGTGGATTGGCACTTCCTTATCAAAGTTTTGAGGCAATTTGGTTTCTCTAAGGATTGGATGGATTGGATTATGGGATGTATCTCTTCAGTTTCCTACTTAGTTCTTATCAATGGCAGGCCTTCTCAGTCATTCCCAGCTTCCAGAGGTATTAGGCAAGGTGACCCGCTATCCCCTTATTTATTCATCATTCTTGTTGAATGCTTGGGTAGGACTATAACCAAAAAGAGGGAAAACAAAACCCTTGAGGGAGTTACCATTGCTCATGGAGCTAGACCTATCTCTCATCTTCAATTTGTGGATGACTCTACTCTTTTAGGTAAAGCTACAGTTAAGGAAGCTTCTAATATTAAGCAAATCATTAGCTGTTTTTCTAAGGCTACTGGGCAGTTGATCAATGAAGACAAATCTAAAGTTATTTTCTTTCACCGCTTCGCTAGACAGAATCCATGGTCTTGGATAAATTAAGATATAAGAAGACCTCTCTTCCAATCACTTATTTAGGTATTCCCATAAATATTCAAAGGCAAAAAAATAAATATTGGAATTGGTTGTTGGACAAAGTCAAGAAGAAAATTGGAAAGTGGACCAACAAGTGGCTTTCTTCTGGGGGTAGAATCACCTTGGTAAAATTAGTCCTTCAAGCTATTCCTATTTATGTTTCTTCCGTTTTGAATATCCCAAAGGTTGTTCTTCGAGAATTGGATCAAATCAGTCATCGTTTCCTTTGGAGTGGTACTAAGGAGAAAAGAAAATGGGCCTTGGTGAAATGGGATACTTTATGTCTTCCTAAGAGTGAAGGGGGTTAGGATTCCGGTCTTCTATTAATAACAACAAAGCTTTAGTTGCTAAATTATATTGGAGGATGTTGCATAACCCCAATGCTCTTTGGGCCAATAATCTCCGTGCTAAATATGCTGAGAACAAAAGTCCTAAAGACCTTGTTCGCTATCAACTTCCTACCAAAGGTTCTCCCATTTTAGCAGTTCTTAAGACTGGTGAGGATTTGATAAAGAAAAAATTATTTTGGATCATTCATAATGGTCAACAGGCAAATTTTTGGACAGATTCTTGGGATGGTCACAAGCCTTTGATAACTCAGTTTCCCGATTGGAGGCCTTGGATGGAGGAGCTTCACCGAGCTAATTGGATAAAGGTGGCTAATTATTGTCGGTACCATACTGGTAATTCAAAGGTTGGTAGATATTGGATCCCTATTGAGGACTAGCCTATTCAAATCCCAGAAAGGCAAAGACAAGATATCCAAGGCATCCTTCATATGAGATCCCTCTCTTGGTCCCATGAAAAATATTGTTTTGGATGGAACAACACTACTAAGGGTGAGTATTCAGTTGCTCAAGGTTATTTGACCTTATGCCATAATAATCCCAACCATTCTTCTGACATCTTTTCTCGATTGTGGGCTCAAAAGCTCTGGCCTAAGGTGAGGTTCTTTAATTGGCTTTTATTGCATCGTAGGGTGCTTACTGGTGAGCAACTTATGAAGCGTGGTTTTCATGGCCCTTTTAGATGTGAAATGTGTGAAGAGAATGTAGAAAATCTCAACCATATTTTTATTGAGTGTACTTTAGCCTTCGAGCTATGGAGGAGAATGGCCACTTTACTTGGCTTACAGTGGTCCAATTTTTTTACTTTTGAACAACTTTGGAGGGATTGGCCTAATCAAGAGGGTGTTGATCATTTTATTAGGCAGTTAGTTTGGATGGGTTCTACCATTCTTCTTTGGAATATTTGGAATGAAAGGAACAACCAAATTTTTAATCAAGATAGGAAGGATATTCACTATATTTGGCAAAAGACCATAGCCAACTTAGTTGAATCAGTCCATCAACTCCTTAATCACCCCCAAAACTCCCACCAAAGATGGGATCAAGTGATGCAAATATTGAAGATTAAATCTTCTAAGGGCAACCAACTTAAAGGGAATGTGAGTATTAGTAAGATGGATAGGACTAGAAATTGGCAACCTCCTCCTAAGGATTTTGGAAAAGTCAATACCGATGGAGCCTCTAGAGGGAACCCTGGAAAAGCCAGTGTGGGAGGAATTGGTAGACTTTCGGATGGCTCCCTGGTTTTTACTTTTGCCGAGAATTTGGGTATTCTTTCCAATAACCTTGCTGAGGGGTATGGTATCCTCGGAGGCCTTCGGGAGGCTACTAAGGTTGGATGGGAAAAGGTGTTAGTTGAGTCCGACTCTCAACTTATGATTAATCTCTTGAAGACTCCTTCTAAGAATCATAAGGTGGATTGGAGAATAAAAAGAATTATTGAGAAGATTCAATTAATCCGGATGGGATTTTTGAAAGTTGATTACAATCATGTGGTCAGAGATCAAAACAAGAGTGTTGATGCTTTAGCTAATTGGGCTTTGGACAAAGGTGATCTTACTTGTTATGGCCACCCTCCTATATGGTGGGCTTCTCAAATTAGGGAAGCTCTTCTTTCTATCATTTCTTTGGATGGCTCCAGTTTTGAAGGTACCTAGTTTCTTCTTGCTTTTTTTTTTTTGCTTCTCTTTGGTTCATTCAGTTTTTTTTTAGTTCCCTAGCTCATTCTATTCTTTATTTTGTTTCCTCTGTTGATTCTTGCCTTAATAGTCTTCTGGTCTAGATAGGTCATTGTTATGTTCAATTTTTTTTCTTTTTTCTTTTTTGTTTTTTTTGTTTAGTTTTTTAAGGTGGGTGGGTTCTTTTGTTTTGTTTTGTTTTTGTGTTCTTTGTGTTGTTTTTTGTTGTTCATGTGTTTTTGTTGTTTTGTTTTTTGTTTTTTTTTTTTGTTATTGTTCTTGTGTTTTTTTCGTTCTTGTTCTTGGGTTTCTCTTTGTTTGTGTTATTTCGTGTTTTTATGTGTGAGTGTTTTCTATGTTTTTTGTTTTTGTTTATTGTCTGTTGTTGGTTGTTTTTTTTTTTATTTTTTTTTTTTTTTAGGTTTTGGTTGTGTTTATTTTTCATGTTTTTTTTTGGGTTATGTCTTTGTAGTGTTCTGTTGTTTTTGTCTTGTTTGTGTTTTGTTATGTGGTTCTTGTGTTTTTCTATGTGGTTTGTGTTGTGGTTTCTTTTATCTTATTGTGCGTGTTTGGTTGTGCTTTTGTTTTTGACACACTCAAGGAGCATGTTTTTTATTTTATTTTATTATTTTTGTTGTTATTTACTTATTTTTAAATTGGTTTTGTGTGTTTGTTTGCTCCTTGAGTATGTCAAAGGTGGTAGGCCAGGTCCGAGTCCTGGGCGTTTTTGGTGGAATGGATACCCCCGCCTCCTTGGGTCTTACCCGAAAGTGGCATCCCTTTTGGGATGTTTTCCACAAATAAAAAAAAAAGTTGGTTGAACTTCTTTTTACTAAACAAAAATTTGATATTGGTAATTTGTAGGTTGGGCCAACAACCCCTAATGAGATATGATTACCATCTCATGGAATATAAGGGGTGTTCATATCCCTCAAAGTAAAGGTATATCAAGGACCTATTTTTAAGTTATAAGTCTGATATTTTTTGTATCCAAGAAGCTAAAATGATGAAGTAAGAAGTTTTGAAAACTATGAAAGCAATATGAGCAAGATGTGAATGGGATGTTGTGGATTCAGAAGGAGCGGTAAGGGAAATTCTAACATGTTGGAATCCATTTAGAATATCCTGTGAAACCATTCATAAAACTAAGCATTGGATATTCTCATTAGTTACATTCTCCTTTATTGATATTCATTTCATCCTTATCAATGTCTATGAACCTACAACTTAGTCAGGCAAATCATAAGTATGGAGTGGGTTTGAAGCCTTTATAAGAAGTAAAGACCAAGAAGCTAAATTTATGGTCATAGGAGATTTTAATACCATAATCAAGCTAGATTAAAATTTAGGGGAATTAGGAAAATAAACCAAAATATGAGAGATTTCTTAGATTTTTTTTTTTTGTGGAAAATAATTCTTTTAGAGTGCCACTTTTAGGTAAGACGCAAGGAGGTAGGGCTATCTATTTTTCCAAAATCGCCTAGGGCTTGCACCTGCCTTGGCCCTTTCGAAACACTCAAGGAGCATGCCTAAAACAACAAAAACATAAACAACACAAACCAATAAACATCAACAAACACAAAAACACAAATAAATACAAACACACAAAAACAACACACAACAACAAAAAAACACAAAAAGAAACACAAGAATAACACACAACAACAACAAAACACAAAAAACGCACAAAAAAACAAAACCATACCAAAACACAAAAAACAACAACAACAAAACACAAAAACAACCAAAAGAAAACAACACAAAAACACAAACCAAAAAATTAAATTGATGGAAAAAATAGATTACATCTATGGTCTTTATAGGTCAACATGTCTTTTAATGAAGAATCAACACAAGAAACATAAGAATGGTCTCTTTGATCTAGGGACCTAAAATACCCAGACTGGACCAAAGAGACTCTAATACAAAGAAAAAGTAACTAGGCACCTCTAGTACTAGAGCCATCTAGAGAAAGTATAGAAAGAAGAGCATCCTTGATATGTGAAACCCACCATTTGGGAGGGAGGCCATACAAGTAAGATCATTTTTATCTAATGCCCAATTAGATAAAGCATCAACAATCCTATTATGTTCTTTTTTTTTTGGTAATTATTATAATAGATTAACAGTGGGTTTTTATAGAGGATCCCAAAACCTTATATACAAAATCAGCCTTGCTAAATAGTGCTTCATGCCTCTTGGCTGGAAGAATAAACCTGTATGTAGAAAAAAAAACAAAAAGTTGCTAATTGCCCGAGGGCTACAAGTAAGGCATTTTTGCTTGATTATCCTGGAAACCATGGCCATTATAACTGGGAAAACAAAAACTAGCCGGAGAAGCTGGACCATCGGAAAGCATAAGAAGACAACCAAGAAAACTACAAAAAATTCTCCCATACCTGGGAAATAACTTTCCACATTTTTGCTTTCCTGGAGGCAGAATTGGAAGCATACATGTTGGATAGGATCCAAGAAAAATGACTGGACTGAAACAAACCATTGAAAATCCTGCTGGAAAATTTTGCCCTGGCCCAAATGGCCACTTCGATTAGTCTTCTCGCATCCAGGATTTCATCCGTACGGTTTGAGGTTCTTCTTACTTCCCTTTCCCTGCTGGAAGGGAGGTTTTGGGATAAGCGCATCACCCATCAGAGAATCGGAGTCATCCTGAAACAGCAACCGTTGGGTTCCATTTGCAACATCAGTTGCAGTTTCTTTGTCTCTCTTTTCCTTATTGGGGGGACGGCCCTGATTCCTTTCACTACCAAAATCCACCCCTCGCTTTTGACTCCTCGTAATTCGAGGGCTAATATTACCAGGCTGGTAACCTCTTCTTCCCAACAGGTAGTCTTCCAATAGCTTTTGTGCCTCGGGAGAGTTCCGGTCATAAATTTTGGGTGAATCTTCCTGAGTGGTGATAAGGGGGGGGCCTGTTCCTTTTCCTCCTGTGGTCCTAGTTAGGGGCGCCCACCACACTGCTCAGAGTCCGAACGGGTGGTGATTTCCTCTTCTGGTAAGGAGGATTCGAGATGGTCCCTGGATGGACCTGGAGATTCATGGCCTTTCGTAAAAGGGTGCTTCGTCTGACCTTCACCGTGCTCTAGAGGGTTGCAGGGATCTCGCTCCTTCTTCCTCGGCTTTTGGAGAGGACAATTGGACTGAAGATGCCCTTGAGAACTACACTGAGAGCAAAAAGCTGGCCTGTTCTCATAAACAATAGCTTTCTTATGTAGAAAAGTACCCCCAGACCGCAGAGTAATGGAGGATGGGAGGTCCGTCTCTAAGTTCGCCAAAACACAGAACCGGGCTTGGACAAATCTAGTTTGAGCTCTGGTGGGAGGGTCTAAAGTGATCAGCTCCCCGATGGACCGAGCAATACCTCTAATTACATTTTCATGCCAACAGAAAAGGGGAAGACTCGGGAGCCTAACCCATATTGGAGTAATGTTGATATTCTGGGTATCGGGGTTAAAGTCCAAACCCCACTTCCTTAGAAAGAGACTCCTACGGCCCAAGAACCAAGGCCCTCCAGTCAGGATTTTACAGTAGTCCTCCTTGTTGCTCAACCTAATCGCAAAAAAACCTCGGGTCAGGGCAGCCAGCTCTAAGTGACTAGAGGTCCGCCATTTGCCAGACGCCCACTTGCGAATGGTCTCCATGTCGGGATGACCACCAATAAACTTATCGATGAGGGTAAATTTTTTGAAATCCACAAAGCTTGAGAGAATTTCTATCGGGATGTCCAACTCGTCCCCGGACGAAAATAACTCCTTGGAGAAGAGCCCGCTTAGGGTTTCAGAGGCCGCTGCCAAAGCATATGACTTCCGAGGTCCATCTCCCCGTTTGTCTGGCGGATCCTTGCCGCGACTTCGTAAGGACTCCTCGGCATCCCCAGACTTTGTTTGCCCTCCCTCCACCCTGTCGAGCCCCTGGTTCGACCTGTCGACGCTCCCGTGCTCTCCCAGAACAGCCTTCCCGCCCATTGTCATCCCCACCCTCCCAAGAAACCCTAATTTCATCACGCTCAGATCATCAGAGCTGATCCTATTATGTTCTTTGACCACATGATTGTAATCAAATTTTAGAAAGCTTATATGAATTAATTGAATCTTCTCAATAATTCTTTTTATTCTTTAATCAACCTTATGATTATCAGGAGTCTTCAATAGATTAATCATGACTTGGGAGTCAAATTCAACCCACACATTTTGCCATCCAATCTTAGTAGCCTCTCGAAGGACTTTGAGGATACCATACCCCCTAGTAAGGTTATTGGAAATGATACCCAAATTCTCAACAAAAGTGAAAACCAAGGAACCATCTAAAAGTCTGTTAGATTATATTACATTATTTAGGTACATATTAATGTACCACCTTGGGTACATTAGTAGATTAGGTGTTACTTAGGGTAGAATAAATAAATGCACAAGTGTTAATGTGCAATATTGTAAATGTGCAAGGAGTCCACTTGTACATGAGTCATAAGAATGAGATATAAGAATGAGAATTAGGAAGAGTAAGGGCCAAGTTACCTTTTTTATATATAAAGGCCCATAGTGAATAGAGTGAGAGAGGGTGAGTACATTGCTCTCAACATACATTGATAGAGTAGGTTTTTATCTATTGTATTCAGTTCCATATTTTTATGAGTTTCATTAATAGTATATTTATGTGTCATTCCAAAACTTCATTATCTTTCTGCATCTTATGATTGCAATATTCCATAGTATACTGTATCAAAATCTAACAGTGGTATCAGAGCACACAGTAGATCTAGATAGGAATAGGGAGAGCCACAAGAGAGATAGAAAGGAGAAGCAAATCTCAGTTCCAATTTTTTTAAGATTGCATTTAGCTAGATTCTTTCCACATAGTTCCAAAAAACTCATGGAGACTAGGACTCAATATTCATTCCACTAGATTGACAAATCAACTAGTGAAGATTCGTCATTAGTAGAGTTAATTTTTTTTTCATTCTAATACTTTGTTGTAGGAAAAGGAGATTCAAGAAATTTGGGAAGCTTCCTACAAAAGATAGGAATAATATCTTCTTAGAATCAACTTAGAACCTGAAGCAAAGAGGAGATTTTAGGAACCTAAAGAAAGTCATGTTGTAGACCTGCAAGTTGCAGAAGAAAAGGCCATAGAAGCCTTGTTTTAGATTCGATGAAGAGACTCTAGATAAGATTCCTAGAATATTGGAGGTTGGTGATCTCCATAAAATTTTGAAGACCTACAAATTGTAGAAGATAATAAAAAGGCTAGAGCAGCCTTACTACAGATTAAAGAGACTTCATAATAGAGTAGAAGAAGATAGGATTGGTGATATCCATCAAATATTTCCAATAGTAGATTGAAGACTTCTTCCAGAAGAAGCTGAATAAGACCCACAAAAGGTCTCATTGAAAAACTTCCAGTCTTGGAAGAGATAAAGAGGGACTATCAAGGTCCTATTCCAGATTTTAGAGATCCGTGAAGGATATCTCATTGCCAACACTTCTATAGTAGAAGGTTGAAGGAAATGTCTCATTAAGAAGGCCAGAGAAGCTATGAGGAGAAGACCTTGGAGAGGTCTCAAGGAGAAACAAGGAGAAGACCTTGGAGAGGTCTCAAGAAAAAAGGCTTGGAGAGCCTTATTGCAAAATTCGAAGAAACCATTAAAGGACTTCCTAGAAGAACTCATTGGAGAAATTCATTACCAAGGAGAAGCTTCTAATAGTAAAATATTTGGGATAATTATCGCCATTTGACAACAAGTTCGAAAGAAGAAAATTTTGGTAAGAGTTCCAAATCTCAAAGAAGAATATTGAAGACCTCAAGACACTCATATTCTTGAGAAGGAGACCAGGATCAAAGTCATAATTTGACAAGGAGAAAAGAACCATATATTGTTACTAAATCTGAGAGGTTTGGAGATTGCCTTTCATAGCCTAGAAGGCAACAATCAAGACAACATTACTAGCAATAGAACTTCAGAAGTTCCAAGCCACATCCTGAAGGAGAATTTGAAGCCATCTACTACAATTTCAAGAAAAGAAACCATAAGGGTTCATAGCTACAAGCAACCACCATTCAAGAAAAAAACTTGGTGAATCAAATTATTAGGATATTCATCATCTTCAAAGGACATCAAAGGTAAGCAATTTAATATGCAAAAGGATTAATTACTTGAACACTTATTTGGTTACAACTTAGCTTCATTAAACACCTTGTTAGAATTCAAAAATTACAAAATAAAAGGTTGCATCTTAAGTCCTCAAAGGAAGTGCAACATATAGTTTTTGTTAAGGGTTATTACCTACATATTAATACGAGTTAGATACATTCTTCCTATCATCTACTTACAAAAGAAGGATTACATTGAGTTGCAAAAAAAAATTGAGCATTCTTTAAGAGTTAGTATTAGTGCATATTACAAAGTTCCTTAAGGAGTAATAAGTTTATTTGAGTTGCATTATATTAATTTCTCTTAAAAAGCTTATTAGAAGTGCACTAAATATTATAGTAAAGGTTATTGCAAATATTAATCTCTCTCACATGTTGCTTATATGATTATTAGCTTGGATTCATTGTTATTACACTATCCAAGTGAAAAACAAGATTCTAGTGTTGTCTAAAAGAGAGGCAACAATACATTGCTCTCAAAAGAATAGAGAAAGTAGCGACCATATCCAAGAAGCCAAAGGAAAACTTTGGATTATCTTACATAATTCCTCAATATATACAACGAGGAAGAAATCTATCTACAGAACATTGAAGCTGTCAAATCAAAGAAATAACATCAAAAGAGACAAGAAGCACACTAATATTTGGTGCAAAATAGAGTCTATTATTTATACTAAATTGGAGCACCATAATACCTCTAAAAGAGGTTATATTATCAAGTGTCTTAAAGACACTAACACTGCAAAAATCCTATGTCTACTCATGGTGAAACAAAAGAGGTAGAAAAGGAGTGAATCGAGGGTTAACAAGCGCCAAGTTTTAAGTGTACAAAAAACGTTATTCAAATCATCTAAGCAACACCCTCAAACACAACCAATTTGTAGTCAAATCAAAGGTATTACAACCATCACAAAGCAAGTAGAATAATAGCTTGTAAATATGCATATAAGCCAAGGGAAAGCCATAAAATCTACAAGGGAAGGCCATGAAAAGTTACCTCATTCAAGCGCCTAACAATTAGCAAATAAGAGAGCCATCAAAGCATCCAAAATTTACAATCAAAAGGTGCCATATCATCCACCTAGAAGCTACATCAGAGCCAACATTAGAATGATATCATCGCTGGAGGTGCAAGCTAGCATTCACTGGCAAAGCATTGGAGAAAATAAGTGAACAACTTGCATTTTTTGGAGTTATAGGGTTTCAAGAAGGACGTTGAGAGTTGAGAGTTACACCTTTCATGTAAGAGCCCAACACAAATATAATGCTTTTCTTGAAGTGTTCAAGCATCCAAAAAAGAGTAACACCCATCTTGGAGTATTAGGAAAGGAATACAAGCTAAGAAGTAATGCCATATTCATCACTACACCTTGAACGTTGAAACTAAAGGTGCAACCGAAACCAATATAATTACCACTTGTCTGAAGCATGAAGAAGAGCATAATGCCTCAAGGAATCAATGTTGAAGAAGGTCTTTATTAATACATTTGCAACAAATACCTCTTACATATACACATATATTAAAAGCATGAATAGTGAATTTCAAGCGAGGAGTGTAAGCAAGACTGAAGGAGGAGCACAAGAGTAATTAAGGTTGTCATAAACCATCACTTTCATAGTAATTCTAGCATTAACCAAGCATTGTATATTTGGAGAGAGAGAGCATTGAATTCTTATTCCTACCCAACCAACAAATACATTGAACCATTAATCAACTCAAGCGAGTGCATAACCATTACCTCCAGTAAATCAATCATTCAAATACTCATCAGTGAATTATTTATTTTCAGGAGGGCAAACATTGATTTTACCATAGCCATTGCATAATTGCACCAAAATCAAATATTAATACTTCATTAGAATCAATACGAACTCAGGTGAGTTCAATTCTCTTAGCCATCGTGTGCGTAGGAGACTCGTCATCGAGAAAATTTGAGGAGAAGGCACCAATCAGTGAAGCCACTAACTGTTAATACCGCAAGCAATTCAAAGCACAATAGGGTCCACGTAATGGAGGAGCACGTTGAACAACGTCAAGCAATCCATTGGAGATACAATTGAGTCTTTAGCCACATCACAAGATACAAGCTACATACTACAAGTGCTAAGGTAAAACCATTATTGCTTGCTTTCATTCAGGTAATGTTGGAGTTATAACGTGATATATTCAAATATTCTATTGCATTGTAATAACCAATACTAACCAATCTTTAGTAATATATCAAGCAAGCTCATTCCAAAATATTATTATTGAAGGATATTTGCAAATAAAGTAGGAGATATAAGGTTGAAAAACTTAGTAAATTCAAATATTAATTTGCAAATATAATTATTTTATAATATTCCAAGAGTAGGGAGTTATAAGGCTTTCTACACCAAAACCATATATTTGAAATTTAGAAAACAAAATTACTTAAGATAGAATAAATAAGCTCATTAAAGCATCATTGAAAGTTGGAATTAAGTGATATCAATTGTCTCACATTCATATTAAGGGGACAAAAAGAAATCCAACCATTAGAGCATACTTCATTAGGGGAAATAAGGTAAAATTGAAGGTTGATTATTATTATCGAAACATTACAAAATCAACCTAAAAGGTGGACTAATTATTGATAAGCTTTCTATTGAAGCTCATAGCATATCCTAAATTACTAGGGAGATATAAGGAAGCCTACAAATCCTAATTCAAGAAAGGTTTCATCAAATTAGTTTACAATCCCTAAACTAGGGATAAACAAGGGATTTTACAATAACTAAATTTAATACTCTTATATAAGGATTTCTAAGGTAATATTACTTAGAAGACTCTATCTTATACAGGTACTACCAAAGCACTTTATAATCTAAACTAGAGAGTCATAAGGTAGTATACTACAAAGGATCTAACAAAAGTGTTCTTAAAACAGAAAAAGCTAAAACTAAGAGAGATGTCTACCTCAAGGAATACAGTGAACAATGATATGAACAACACTATTAGAAAAGAAATAGCAAGTGCCATAAAAATTGGGATCATGAACCTACTTATAAATTCTAAAGAAATTTTAGATCTTACTTCAAAGGTGATTCATAGTGAAGCCTTAGAAGATAACTTCGATACTATGGAACACTATCTACATGCATGACTTAATGAAGTGATTGATAATGGGAAAAGTGACATTTCCTTTTTCTTAGACTTTGTAAGCATATTGTATATGACATAACTTATATACAAATGTTACAATGATGAGAATGTAGAACTAAAAGGATTGATAAAAGATCTTGAAAAGAAAACAGAATTGAGTGAATCATACTTAGAAAATATATTTCAATCCTCATGTAGTATTGGTACTTCAAGTTCTACTAATTCAAGATATTATCATGATGCTTTGAGTGTTTGTTTGGAATCCTCTCTACACAACAAGGACAAAGAAGAAAAAATACATTTACAGGAATCAATAGCAATACAACCACTTATGAAAGTGCAAAAAATGGATCCAAAGGTAAGGTTGAAGAACAAGAAGAAGGACCAAACCATGGGGGAATATAGTGCAAGGTGAATTGATAAAAGAATCAGATCAAGCTAAAAATCAGCAACAAGGAAAGAAGAATCTTATGAAGCAAAAGATTATTCAAGAGAAGAAGATCCATATTAAAGACTAAAGTCTTCAATACCCAAATAATGTAATATAGGGGGTGTTAGAGTATATTACATTATTTAGGTACATATCAATGTACCACCTTGGGTACATTATTAGATTAGGAGTTACTTGGGATAGAATCAATAAATGCACAAGTGTCAATGTGCAATAATGTAAATGTGCAAGGAGTCCACTTGTACATGAGTCATAGGAATGATAGTTAGGAAGAGTAAAGACCAAGTTACCTATTTTCTATATAAAGGCCCATAGTGAATAGAGTGAGAGAGGGTGAGTGCATTGTTCTCAGCATGCACTAGTAGAGTAGTTTTTTATCTATTGTATTTAGTTCCATATTTTTGTGAGTTCCATTAATAGAATATTTTTGTTTTATTATAGAACTTCATTATCTTTTTGAATCTTGTGATTGCTATCTCCCATAGCATACTTCATCAAAAGCTAACAAAGTCTACTAATTCCTCCCATACTAGATTTTCTAGGGTTCCCCCTAAAGGCTCCATCCATATTGACTTTTCCAAAATCCTTTGGAGGAGGCTTCCAACTCCTTGTTCTATCCATATTTTTATTACTCACATTAATTTTAATATGGTTTCCAATAGTAGAGCGAATATTATATCTTTGCATAACTTTATCCCATCGTTGGTGGGAGTCCTAGGGGTGATTAAGGAGTTGTTGGACTAATTCAATTAAGTTGGCAATGTTCTTTTGCTAAATGTAGTGAATATCCTTCCTTTATTTTTTTCAAATTTGGTTGTTTATTTCCTTCTAGATATTCTAAGGTAGGATGGTAGTTCCCATCCAAACTAACTATCTAACAAAATGATCAACAACCTCCTGTTTAGGCCAATCCCTCCAAAGTTGTTAAAGAGTACAAAAATTGGACCACTGTAAACCAAGTAAGGTAGTCATTCTCCTCCATAGCTCAAAGGCTAAGGGACACTCAATAAAAATATGACTAAGATTTTCCATATTCTTTCCACACATCTTATATCTAAATGAGCCATGAAAGCCATGTTTCATAAGTTGCTCACTAGTGAGCACCCTTCGATGTAATAAAAGATAAATAAAAAACCTTACCTTAGGCCAGAGCTTTTAAGCCCATAATTGTATAAATAGGTCATATGATTGGTTGGGATTATTATGGCATAAGGTCAAATAACCTTGAGCAATAGTATACTCACCCATAGTAGTGTTGTTCCATCCAAAACAATCCTTATCATGCGATCAAGAGAGAGATATCATATGTAGGATGCATTGGATATTTCCTTTACCTTTCTAGAATTTGAATATGTCAGTCCTCAACAGGGATATAATATCTACCAACCTCTAAATTACTAGTCTGGTACTAATAGTAATTAGCTACCTTTATCCAATTAGCTTGGTGAAGCTTCTCCATCCAAGGCCTCCAATCAAGAACTGAGTTATCAAAGGCTAGTAACTATCCCAAGAATCTATCCAAAAATTAGCTTGTTGACCATTATGAATAATCCAAAATAACATTTTATTTATCAAATCCTCACTAGTCCTAAGAATAATCAAATTTGGAGAACCTTTGGTAGGAATTCAATAGCAACCAAGGTTTTTAGGACTTTTATTTTCAACATATTTAGCATGAATATTATTGGCCCATAGGGCATTAGGATTATTCAAAATCCTCTAATACAACTTTGCAACTAAAGCCTTATTATTTTTTATAGCAGACCGAAATCCTAACCCCCCTTCATGCTTGGGAAGACATAAATTAGCTCATTTCACCAAGGCTCATTTTCTTTTCTTCTTAGTTCCACTCCAGAGGAACTATTGATTGATTTGATCCAATTCTAAAAGAATTATCTTTGGGATATTCAACGTAGTAGAAACATAAATAGGTAAAGCTTGAAGGACTGATTTTACCAAGGTAATTCTACCCCTAGATGAAATCCACCTATTGGTCCACTTTCTAATTTTATCCTTCACTCTATCCAAAAACCAATTCTAGTCTTTTTTGTCTCCAGATGTTGATAAGAATTCCTAAATAAGTGATCAAAAGTGAGGTCTTCTTATATCTTAACTTATCTAGAACCATGGATTATTATCTGGGAGAGGAGTGAAAGAAGATGACTTTTGATTTATCTTCATTGATCATTGTCAAATGTTTTGATTAATCATAGAGACTTCCTTAACCGTAGCTTTACCTAAAAGAGTAGAGTCATCAATAAACTAAATATGAGAGATAGGCCTAGCTCCATGAGCAATGGTAACTCTCTCAGGGGTTTTGTTTTCTCTATTTTTGGTCATAGAATTGCCCAAGCATTCAACAAGAATGATTAATAAATAAGGGGAGAGGGGGTCGACCTACCTAATACCTCTAGAAGTTAGGAACACCTGTGAAGAACAATGATTGATAAGAATTGAGTAGGACATCAAAGAGATACATCCCATAATCCAATCTTGAAAGAAGCCAAATTGCCTCATAACTTTGTAAGGAAGTGCCAATCCACTTTGTCATAAGCTTTGGATAGGTCTAAATGGATGAACATAGAATGAGATTTTTGTGCTTCCATGGAATGGATGGCTTCCTAAGCAGGAACTATCTCATCCACAATCTGATGCCCTTCCATATAACTCCTTGTTTAGGGGAAATAATATTATGCAAAAGAGGTTTTAGCCTCTCCACCATGATCTTGGTAATGATTTTGAGAAGAACATTACATAAATTTATTGGTCTAAAAGTTGAGATATGTTCTACATATTGAGCCTTTGGGACTAGAGCTATATAAGTTTTATTGATAACCTTCAAAATAGCTTTGGACTTCTTGGCTTCTTCTACCACCCCTAATAAATCAACATGAAGAATATACTAGAATTCTTGGTAAATTTTGATGGGAAAACCATTAGATCTAAGAGCCTTCCCTTTTTAAATTTTAAAAACCACTTATTGAAGCTCATTGATAGTAACTAGAGCAGTCAAAATAGAGTTCTCCTCATAAGTGATAAGAGTTGGGATCACATGAAGGATATTCTATTGAGAAGCTGAGTTAAGACATGCAATAGTGAACAGTTTGGAAAAGTAGTTGACTGCGATAGATTTCATGCCATCCCAAGTGTGGACAAAGTCTCCAAAATTTAAATTTAGGAAATAAATAAAGTTGTGAGATCTACGGGCTAGAAGAGATTTGCAGAAGAATTTTATGTTTCAATATCTTTATTTGAGCCATTGGATCCTAGAATTTTGCTTCCATAATATCTCTTCTCTTTTTTTCCAATCCTCCAACTGAGTTGTGAGTCTAATTTCATTAAAATTCTTGTGAATATAAAAACACAGTAACAGGAAAACTCCCTTTTGATATAGATTGACCCTTTTAGGGTGCATTTTACAATTAGATGTGCCAAATGGGGGTAATCATTTTTTTACAAAAGAATGATGGTATCTTCAACTTTTCATGCCATAAGCAAGTTGGATGGTGGGTTTGTTTTTGTGACCACCGATTGAAGTAGATTTGATTTACGCCTTTGCAGTGAGTGAAGTTGTGAATCCTACACACATGGAAGCAATAGAAGATATTAGTAGCACCTATCAAAGTGAGTATAATGAAATGATCAATATAAATTGATAATAGAATTTTTTTGATTGGTGGAAGGGTTTTAAAAGGGCCCCAAAACCTCATTTACAGTGGGATTTTGAAAGGAACCCCAAACCTTTTACAACATGGAGGAAGCCTTCGAGAATAAAAAAGTGCATAAGAAGATGATATCAACAGGACTATCTTCAAACACAACAAAATTGAGATGCGGGTTCATCTCGAGCGGAACAAAAAAACAAAAAAATAATTAAAAAGGTAAATCCCATCCAAAGGTGTTGAGAAATAAAAACACTTCTTATTATTCAATGAAAAAGACCTTGCTTAAATAGCAAATGCATATAATATGATCCATTAGATCATAACTAATTGAGTTGATCTCAACCACATAAAATTATCCTTAATATCCTACTAACAACTTAGGATATACTCTAACAAAAACACTTATTATTCAATGGAAAAGACCTTGCTTAAATAGCAAGTGCATACAATATGATCCATTGGATCATAACTAATTGAGTTGATCTCAGCCACACAAAATTATCCTAATATCCTAGTAACAACTTAGGATATACTCTAACACCCCCCTTAAGTGGTACTAGGAGGTAGTGGAAAACAATAAAATCAAACAAGTAGCATATCCAGAGATATGAGTCTCAACAACAAGGCCTCATAATGTACTCATGTACAATATATCCATAAGAAATTTTGCTAGAGAGATGATGAAAAAACCACTGCCATAAGAGAAAGAAGAATAAGGAAGATGTGCAAGGAGGATGGAGTGGAAGATGTCCTCTTCAACCCCCTAGGACAACTTCCATCAAAAATGGCCTACAAAGGATCCATGTGATGTCCCAAAATGTAGAGATACCTCATCACCGAAATTGAAAGAAATCAGGTGCTTGTGATAAAGAACAAGTCTTGTGAACCATGAAAAGGTCACTAAAGAAAGCTCCCTAAACCAAAGTGTCTCACAAAAAAGGAGTGCGAGAAGCTAGTATGGATAAAGAAGCACCACTATCGCAAGGATAGTCGAAAATGACTCCACAAGCTTTGTGGTGTCCATCTATACGAACACAATATGTTGATAACAAGGTCCAAAATGTGTGGACAAACAACTAAACAAGGGAAAAAAAAGAAAGGGCACTAATGTAGTTGTTGAATGTGTCCTTATGGTTAACTCCTCATCCTACCGAAATGCATGGGTAACCAGTCGCTGCATCCGCCAGGTGTTATAGAGAAGGTGACTAGATACTAGTATCACATACAAATGCCTTGGGAGTGTCGGATTCAACCGAGAGTGCACTCCACGATACAAGAATATTCGAGCCTAAAATTATATGAACTACCTCAAAATAAAAATTGGACACCACTAATGTGTCAGGCTCAAAAAAACCTTTTCGATAACTATAAATACCCCTATGATCGGGGGTGAATATGGCCTTCATCTACAAGAAAAACAACAATCTTCTCCTCTCCCTCACAAGGGAATATTTTGAAATGACTTTTATAAAATGAAAAAAAATTCATTGTATGAGCCCCTTCAAAAATAAAGAAAATTCTCCTTGAAAAAAATCCTCCCCTTGAAAATCCTTAGTCTTACACCGAGCGAAGTCAGTTGGCCACTGAACGAAAAAGATCAACATGGAAAAATACTTAGACCCCCACATTAGGGCTTTCGTGGCATGCCTCTGCAAGGTCCTGTGCTATGACCACCGCCAAAACCGATTCACAGAGGATTTTAGCAATTAATTGGCCAAGAACCTCCACACCTAAAATCGTTGAAAAATGCTTCCATTGCAATCCATACCTAAAATCACCAAAAAATTTGGACATGGTTTTTTTCGTATTGATGCTTGCACTCAACATTTGACCAACCATAGGGTATTTCCAATAGGAGTTTTATTTTTTATTTGGTGCTGGGGAGATCAGGGGTTGAAGTAAGTAGGCACCGCAATGGGATCTGCTATGAGGGCGAGCACCAACAATGGGGTACCAGATATTACTCTGTGACCTGTTGCCTACTGCTAAAGATGTTGGAACTTGGTCACCACGATCAATCAATGCGAGCATTACAATTTTTTTGCACCTCTGCTCGATGTTAAATTTGATAGCAGTAAATATGCAAAAATTAGTATATATCTAACTTGTCAAATTTTGATCTGTTGCATACAAAAAATCTATGATCACGCATCAATTGTGCCCATGCCCATTTGATCTATAGTTGTGGTGGAGCTTGACTGGATCTACCCCATAGATGCCTCGCTATGTCTTCCACATTGTTTTCATTGCTAACGTGAACTAATAGGCAACAAGACTACAAAGAAGCTCTGATATACCTTGGATTCGAACCTATGACTTGTCAGTTCGTTCAAAATATTCGCCCAACATTCCTCATTGATGATCCCATGCTGAGGGCCAGGGAATTACAAAAAAAATTGGATCACAATGTGGTCAAGGATATTTTTGATCTCTACATCAGTGCCTTCTACGTCATGGGGCTCTCGATTCAATCACAAACCACAAATTACTGAGAGTCATGTTGGTGAGGCGACTATGGTTTAGCTGGAGGTACCAACTCCATTGAGAAACAATGACATGACTCATGTCCACAACAAAAAAATCCACTCCTTCAATACAATCTCAATTTTTTTTCAACTTCATCCATTGGCTAATCTGGTACAAAATACTACAACTCATCTGCTTAATCTATGATTGCACGATGTGTCCACTACAAATCCCATCAATAGTAGTGATGTAAAAAACATGTAATGTAGATCTGATTTGCTCAGGTGTGAATAGAGAATCATCTGGACAAGCTTTATGCTCAAGTAGCACACATGAGAACCAAAAATAGACAACCTCATCTGCCTCATATGCCTCATGCACTTCAAAATAATATTACCTAAATTAGACAGGGTCTGACAAAATACTTGCTTAGCCCTACCTGCCCTTGCCTGACATAGGTGCAACACTACAAGATGGCAGTGGGGATTGTCCAAGGGCTTACAGATTCATGAAAAATATGATCTTTGTTCGTCCCATTCCAAATGCTTTGGTTGTCAACATGGAGATGCCATGGAGCAGGAAATCCCACGTAGGCATAAGAACAAGAAATGGCAAGGCCCGAAGACTCAAAAAATCCCCCAAAAAAGTATCGGGTGGTTGACTGAAACAAAACTCCATTGTTCTGCAAAAAAAAAAAACTACCAAAATAAGGTTGGATTTTTTTAATTTTCTTTCACTTTCTGACTGCCTTCGTGCAACAGCCATAGCTTAAGCCTCTACCATGGAGTCTAAAATATCTTTTCATCTGGTGTATCTTGGTCACAACCTTAACATATGAGCTCCCGTCGAGCAACCACACCATGTTCGTAATGACTTCCATTTGGTTGGGATGATGCGTCAACCTGTGCATCAACGAATCAACATACTTTACCTTTCTCTGCATCACCTTGTAGAACAAAGTTGAACCCACCTCTACAAAAATACCAACACATTCAAATCATAACATGCGGTATATGAAATGACAACTCCAACTATAGTTCCATTAACCAGTGCCAGCCCTTGTATACGCCATGCTCACCGATAATTATGACACCGTTCTGCAAACACAGATCCGTAGTATAAGACTGCAAATCCATAGAAAACTAAAAAAAAAAAACTAAAAAAATGACCTCCCAAACTACAGATTTTTTTTAACTATCTAGTTTTTGATCCATCAAAATATGGAGAGCATACTCCCTCAGTATTGAAAAATAGAAAAAAAAGAGGGAAAAAAATGGGGGGGATTTCCATGAGGGAAATCCCCCCTCAAGCTCATACTTAAACTCATAAAGCAGGGAAAGCCCGCTCCAATACCATGTTGAGAAATAAAAACACTTCTTATTATTCAATGAAAATGACCTTGCTTAAATAGCAAGTGCATACAATATGATCCATTGGATCATAACTAATTGAGTTGATCTCAACCACATAAAATTATCCTAATATCCTAGTAACAACTTAGGATATACTCTAACAAAAGGTGCCTAGGAAATAAAAATAGGCGATAAATATTCAAAATGGAGAATCTCGTCTAGGAGATATAGGATGAGAAAGCTGACAGAAAATTGAAATATGGTATCTCGTCCAAAGTTGCACAAGAACCCAAAAACCCACCACAATTGAAACTACTCAGCAAGATAAATATTTTTGTAGAGAAAACCAACAGGAACAAAATCAAAATACTGTTTCCTACTTCAGAGAAACAGGAATTCTGAACAGCTCAAAATTCCACCCTAGAATGAGGAACATGGATGCAAAACAATCCATGATCCCATCCAAGATGAGGGACAAGGATGCAGAACAACCTAGAAACCCACCCAGAATGAGGAATAGGGATGTAATTTCTTTCTTGGAAACATGTCCACGCAGAGAAAAATAAAAAAGGGCTTCCCATCACAACTCGAGAAAGCAACCACTCAACTGGGACTAACAAAAATAGAAATTCAACCTATGAGATGGATCAACAACACAAAGAGATCACCACAAATAAAGAGATATCACTACAAAGAAGATGTGTTGCATAGCTAGCAGACAGGAAATCCCAGAGAAGTATTTATCCACCATGGCACCTTGGGAATGGATGGGACAATCACATACGAGGATAACCATGAGAGTCAAACTTATGCAGTAGGCAGGCACGCACAAGATCCCTCTCCAAGACCAACAGACTGCAGAAAATCCCATCAAGAAGTCACCCATAATAGATTACCACCAGTACGACTAACTATATAACCAAGAAGAAACTAGAAGACATCATTCAACTACAAGTACAAGAGAAAGTGTAGGCCTACCCCAAATCAGAAAGAAGTTGTAGAGAACAATTTCAATGGTGATCCCTGAAATAGACAATGAAATGATCTTTTGAGAAAGATCAAAAAACCTTGAACCCACTCCAAAAGCCCATCTTGAAACAATTGCAAGATCTTCCAATCTATAGACGATAAATCCATGGCTCCATCTCAAGACTAGAAAAAATACAAAAGAAGACCCCAGGCTACAAATAAGATAGGAAGCCAAGATAGTGGGATACCTCTTTCATGAGCCTAGCATCGAATAAAAAAGGAGGAAACCTTCCCAGTATAAAGCAAAAAAACATAGGGTCCCCCCAAACTAGAAAGATCTACTAGGAAAGACTTCAAATATCCCGCTCATGAGCCAAACCAAATGAAAACAAACCACCACCAGAGACAACCAGGGAAAGAAACTTCAAGACTAACTGCCAAGCCATAGAAAGCACATCAAAAATAGGAAATAATATCTTGAGAAACCCTAGAATAATCTCGTGCAGGTCCTAGAAAGTAGCAGGGAGATCCTAGGAAGATCATCCCAGAAAGATCATCCCAATAGAAAATTCATAGGACAGGAGGAGGGGAAATCAAGGAAACTAAAATGGGGTCTCCTACCCAGAGCAGGAGACCACCCCACTTCCATAATTGAAAATAGAAATATTATTGCACACATAAATCATTATTTTGGTAGCATAACAATAGTATTCTCTCTCTCTCTCTCTCTTGCCTCCTTCCTTCATTTGTTCGTGTTGTTATTTTTTTGTCCCCCATTCATCCAAGTGAATGTAATTTTATAACATTTTTGAAAAGGTTAGGGTTAGGGTAGGATTATGACGTTAAATCTGATCGTTGATTATAAAATAATGTTGATTAGATTTGACCGTTGATTATAAAATAATGTTGATTAGATTTGACCATTGAATTTTGATCTATGGCATTATACTTTGGATTAAATCTAACCATGAAAATGCACTTTTTACTGATTAAATCTGGTCATTATATTCTTGATGTTTATTTATATATAAATGTATAAATATATAAAATATTTATATATTTATATATAAATGTATAAATATATAAAATATTTATATATTTATATATAAATGTATAAATATATATGAATAGCAAATGGCTAAAATTTGGTGTCTATAGATTCTCCTTTTTGTATTGTATTGTGTAGAACACAATGCGGTGCAAAAATAAGAGACACTTGATTTTATTGAAGAAATTGATTTTTTTTGCCTTAGCACGAAGATGGAATGATCGATGAAATTTTTTTATTTTGGCTTACCCCCTCAATTGGTGAATGGGTGAAAGATGAAACCCATGAGCTAATTGACCAAATGTGGATGATGAAAGGGGTGTGATTTGATGGATGCAAATGTTTAAAATCAAGATCAAATTGGTTACCCCAAGTTTGAGGTAGATCTGTGTTGTCAAAACTTTGCTTTCAACATAATATGCAATTTTGTTGTTATTTGATGAACCGACCATTATAGGTAAGCGTATGGCAGATATGGAGGTCTATTTTACCATATCACTTACGTAGACCACATTTTAAACCCATATAGTCGCCTGGTTCATACCATTTTGTAATTTGTGAGAGGTTTTCGCTTTTACAATACTCGCGGAGAGGGCTTATGATAAATTTGAGAAAATTTTCTTGAACATAGTTGCACTTGAAAATTGAGGGACCAAACTGATTTGATTTCGAACATGATTGGCTGATGATGATTTGGATGCATTATATATATATATATATATTTAAAATAAGTGTCCTTATGGTGATCTACCCATCCTACCGGATTGCATTGATAACCAGTCGCTGCAACCTCCAAGTATCTAGATTAAATCATTATATACTTGGTTCACTTGAGACTTGTTGAGTGATAATTTTACCCAATTGTAAAACCACACTCACACTTAGGATTTCGATCACAAAATCCTCTCTTACAAAGAAGTCAAAAATGAAAACAACTTCTCTAAGGTTACGCTATATAAGTATTGCACATGTGTATTTGTAATCTTGTAAAGATGTGTTAAATGAGTGCTAGGAATACCTTAGTGATTTGCAAGTAACTTTTAACAAGGGACATGTGTTGGTTTATTTTATTATGCTATGTTAGTAATTGTTCATGAAACTTAGAAGAACAGTAAAATGTGATTGGCCCTCATATGACCACGATGTAAAGCCTTTATCTTAAAGTATTTTAGGTAGATTTTATCTTCCCTTGATTAAGCAGATTTTAAACAAGTTTTATTTTACATTATTAAACCCTTCTTTGAACATGAAGAAGAAGACTAAAATCTATCCTTAAGAGCGAACCTTAAATGGTAATTGAATTCATTCAATGTCACTTCTATCGTGAAGATAGAGATAGCCTTTGATATAATAAATAAATTACCCCTCTTTGCTTAAATTAATTTTTATAAAGAGACAATAATTTATTGCTTTAAAATAATGGCCTTTTAAAATGCCATATAAATCACTCTCCTTTAATGAAATTGGAATTTTCATAAAGGAAGGTTGATTTATTGCTTGCAATTAAAAATACAAAACTTAAAAAACTATTTGCCTTCAAAATATGCAATAATGTAAAATTTCAAAATTTATAAAAATACCTGTAAAAATAACAATTTTCAATAATTTTATAAATTCGAAATGGCTTCAGAATGGGATCAAAATTGTTTCGGATGAAATATTGAAGCTCATTCTTCACACTCGTGCAAATATTTTTGGAGTTTTATTTTTTTTCAATTTTTATTTTAATCGTCGAAGTTTTAAAAAAAATCTGCAAAAGGAAGGTTAGAAAATCAAAAATAAAATCTGGAAACGAACCATAATGCTAAAAATATTAGAACACACTAAATCCAGTATAATGCCATCCTATTCCTCCAAAATTGAAGATGTGAGAAATTCCTACATGCAACCTAGTTTATTTGAACCTACATTTGCACAACCCGCAATAATCTAGGTGCGAGCTTCTAAGGAAAACAAAAATAAATTTCATGCTTTAAGATATTCAATGATGCAACCATTAAAATGCATTCAACATCATCTACAAATATAAAACATGAAAGGGGAAAAATAAGCAGTTAAAACAAGCATGTAGAAATAAACTCCTATCTTGCTAATAAAATGTTAGTTTCTGGCACATTTGTATTAAAACTAATGTCTCTATTTTACAAAGAATTATCAACATCTGGCCTCCAAGAAGGTCTAGCCCCTCATTCCATTTTTGCATGTTGTATTTAAAATTTTCCATGGAGACTTCTCGTTTCCTTTCCTTTGGTTTTTCCTCTTTCGTTTCATTTCATCTTCTTCTTTTTCGTCTTGTCTATTGCGACAGTCGATATATATCCCTGACTACATAACCAATACTTCCTTTTATTTTCTTTGGAAAAGCTCTTAATTTATAAATGTTTCCTTTTCTATTTTGGCCTCTCTTCACTGTTCTAACTTAGTGGCCATTTTTCCTCCGAAAGAATTCGCCCGTGTAACTATCGACTAGACATATCATGTAACTCTCCCCTAGTTCCTCACCTTTGGGATGACTCAAAGATATTAAATCGCTCCTTCCCCACATGCGAAGCTTCGTGTAATTTTACCAAGAATACTCGTCTGCTTATTGTATACCTATTCTGAAACATGACTGCATCCAACACCTTTTAAGAGCAATTACATGCATCCAACATGTGGCATTGGTTATCGTAGGTTTTTCCATGGTAACATAGATAATCGTCGTTGCTTATTTATATTAGATTTATGCTTCAATCGGGTGTCAATTGACCTTTTATTTGATCGTATCCCTAATATAGTCAGTGGTTTGGACCTGTCTTTATACTACCCATATTTTGGTTACACTACACCTTATTAATCACTCAAAAATTCTTTTAAAGGAACATTTAAATCCTTCGAACATTCAAATGCTTCAAGTGTTTGCTCTGCAGTGGTCTATTACCCATTAATGGATGCTTTGTCATCATCACGAGCTTTACTTATCCACTATACGAAGCCACCATACATTGTCGCAAGCCTTCCAATTGTACCCAAATGTTTCAACACCACTAGTATGTTCGAAAAAGCTATGGTAACATATGATGAGCATGTCGCTTTCCTTTGTCCCATCATCATGATATATGTTCACATCTTTTGGCAACAAGTGTTTGTTATATTCGTTCAAGCCCACGTTCATCGTCTAATGCTGATTTGTTTGCCGTGTAATCTGCTCAAGTCACTATGCCCAATGGTCACTTGATTCCGACCTTCGTTGCTTCTGTCATTCCACACTATGACCTCTTTGTATTTTCCATGACACCTTTTTGACTTCATCATTATAATATTTCACCATTTGTTGCAAACATTTAATGTATTTTTTCTTCCACTTACTGGCACATGATAGTTTTTATTAATTAACCTTTATCTATCTTCACTTAACCTACCGTATTCCTTATATAGTCTGACCGCCATAATGTCAGACAAACTGACTACATCTACCTTGTTACATCTCCGATGGACATCATTGTGATATTTCCAGTTTGTATCGAGCTTTGCTTGGTCTAGACGAAGATTATCATGTAATAATCTGTTAGTGTCGCCACGATTTTTTCACTGGTCCGCTACACTATTTTTGTGTGACCTTCACTATCATTTCATCATGAACACAACTTATCCAAACATGCTAGATTCTCCCCTAATACCTACATCCATTTATATCTCTATAATTCTCTATCCACGTGCACATCTATGTACTGTCATCATGCTATATTTGGTAGTATATCGTATCATCTACCATGTAGATGTTGATATGGCCACCACGTATGCTGGCCTCGAGGGGTATTGTCACAAGGAGTACCCTATGCACCCTATCCATTACCAGCCTAGATTGTTGTGGGTCCCTTCTATGCACACTTGTAATCGTTAGAACACTAGCAATCTTCTAGTATCTGACTAACTATGTTCAACCTCGAAGTCTTCATGTAACTCGTGCTAGAATCATGTTGTATACCCTTGATGAATTGGGTACGAAATCCACATCCATTTGTGCGTCACTCTACCACTCGAGTTATCCATTGTTTGGCTTTACAAATCGCTACACAAAATCCACATCAAAATTGGGTCTGCATAGGCAATCTATTTGCTCCATTTCCACCATGTCTCATATACTTGGGCATCGACTATGTCTCTTTTGTTCGATTCTTCACTAATTCTTCCTTTAGATCTAGCCATCCAGGGCGTTACATCCACAAAACCGTGCTTTGTTAATATCACCATACACCTTATCATGTATGACATATCAACTGCTTGTGACTGATAAAATGGTGCCTTACTCTCTACATGTTAGAAATTCATTCCACTTTAATACCTCTTCTTCTATTTGTTGCAGATGAGATTGCATGTGAATAATTTTACGTGTAAGGCTAGCCTTCAAAATGTATGATACACAATTTTCCCTAGTGGAATGGTGTTGCAATACATAGAAACCATCTACATAAAATCTGAGCTCCCTATTATTGCCATTCAGGTCTGCATAGTCGCACTTCATAACTGCATCGATGCGGGGTCCATTTCATTACCTACGTCTCCCACACGCTATCTGTCTCTTGATCCATCACTCTAACGTGTAATCTACGTCTTTTGCAATATCATTTGCTGAGATGTTCGACCATTTCTACAGCTCTGGTTCATCTAGAACCACAACTACATTTTCAACAAAATGCACACAATAGTGGGGGATCTCGTCCTTGTCATGAAGTTATCTATTTAAATTTGGCTACATTCTTCTAGCAAATCCCATTGAATCGATCCATGTCCTATGTGCTAGCCAGATTGTACGCTCACCTCCAAAATCATGACGCATATGGATGTCTTAAATCTTGTGTTGGTTGACCAGCTACAAACTGCGCTCGGCTCACCGATCGTACTCAAATCCCTTTAATACCCTACAATCAACGGAGATATGAATTAATTTTTCAATGAAAATAAAGTGTCTTAACAAAACAAACACACCACATTTTTATTAAAATCAAAATGACCACAATGCACTTTTTATTAAACTCATACTCACAATCGCACCTTGATTAAAATCTAAGTGGCAATGGTTTACTAAAACGACATTTGATTTTATTTTTATGTTTTTATTATTATTTGACTTTATATATATATGAAATTTATTTTTATTATTAACATATGAAAACATTAACATAAGAATGTAGGTGATTAAACCATACAACCATGAAATTAAAATAAAACTAAATTTTTATTTATTTATTATTTTATTTTGATTTAATTTTAAAATTTGAATTAATTTAATTCAAAATGTTAAAATCAAACAATGCATGGAAAGTCCATGAGTTTATTAAAACCAACAAACACCATACCTTTAAAGACAACCCAAAAGGAGATTCTAGCCAAAAAAACATCTACTGCAATCTTGTGGGCAGAAACCCATGAAAACTATTACTCCAATAGCAGCAAGATCCCAAAAAAACCAAAATTTAAAAGGTGGGTCCCCAAATTTGGGGTCAGTTGTGGAATGGCCACAACAAATGACAACTTTTCTAGGAAATGCTCCTGAGCATTTCGGGTGAAGAACCCAATCTAAAAAGAAAACACAAAAGATCAGCAAAATATGAATTATTTAGCGGTCCCGAGAAGGTGGAAGTAAATAGCTTCAAATAAAAACAACTAATCCATCTGCATTTGCTTAGTGTGTGACAAAGTGATTCATTTTGCACCTTTGAAAACCATCCGGATTCCATCACTTGACTTGCATTAGGCTATAAAATATTGCTCATAATATTTCATTTTGAATAATATTTTTGCAGTCTCTTTTGAGCATAACTTTTTCAGACAGAGCCCCACTGCCAGTTAGACATACATAGCCTCGGTGGAGATTTTCTAAACCAGGTGAC
Organism: Wollemia nobilis; assembly: GCA_028583015.1. Lineage (NCBI taxonomy): Eukaryota > Viridiplantae > Streptophyta > Pinopsida > Araucariales > Araucariaceae > Wollemia > Wollemia nobilis. The sequence goes on along the minus strand of JAQPPZ010000710.1, from coordinate 5,476,975 downwards.
TAATTTTATCAAGCTTTTCAATGCTCATTTTTTTTACATCAAGCTTTGTCTAGACAGAGCCCCATTGTTAGTCAAGCATCTATAGCCCCGATGGAGTTTATCTAAACTTGGTGATAGATTTGATCAATCTTTGCGTTGCTTGTATTCTTCTTTTATAGAGAACTTTGCAAACCTCTATGTAATATGCATGTTAAAATTTAGCCTTAATTTGCAAATCAATATAACTTCATCCTTTAGGACTTCCATAAATACCCTTTAAAATGTGAGTTACATGTGGAGCTTTAGCAACATGTTTCATTGTTCCACTCTCCACCATTTTAGTCCTAAAATCTGAGCATGATCATAGAATAATTCATCCCCCTTTTCTCAGGTTCACCTGCTTTCAAATTAGGTATTCCAACCTACTTAACAAAGGAACACAAAAATAGGTAAAGACCATAAATTAGCGACCACGAAACATCACCTTACACAGAGGGACCAACCCAAAACATAAAACTCGTAAACCAAAACCAAAAATTGACCTAATGCAAACTGACAAGAAAACAATCACAAAACTTGTCAAACCAAACATTAAGGATAAAGCACAAAAACAGAAAGCTAAAACAAAAACTTAAAAACCAAAACTATATACAAAAATATACATATGGTACAAGGTGGTGCACAATATAGGCAATTACTTCCCTAGATCCCAAACACGATTAGCACACTTGGAAAGACTCATACTATGATATGCATGCCAAGCTTTACCAAAATCCAACCCAAGTAAGATTAAGACAAACCATATAACAATTCTCATTTTGCCTTTCTCACTCCACCAATTTGATTTAGTTTCATTAGCAATCCCATAGGTGAGTTTCAAATCATTAAATTGATTAGACAATGATTGATTTCAATTCTTTCTTGTATGTTTCTTAAGATGTCAATTTCACAATTCGATTTATGATTTAGAATTAGGCCTTCCTTTTCAAATATGAGATCTTGTAAACAAGAGCCTATTTCTAAAAACTTTGAATCCAATTTATTTTCCACATTTATAGGTCAATCAATCTTAAGCAATAATTTGCAAGCATCTAATATTCTACTAAATAAGGATCATTGAGAGTTTTTATCCTATATCCCATCATCAATTGTTGATGAATTTGATTCAACAATTCAAGCGCATCTATTTCTCTTTCATTCATCAAAGCAATATCTTTAGTGGTGTGAGGAGAGATTAACTCTATTTATTCATTCACCTCTAATGGAATTTCATCATTAATAGCATTTGAATCCAATAAATGATTATACAAATTTTCACCTAAATCTTGGATGTTTAGACACAAAAGGTTAGATTCTACCTTTTGTACATTTTCCTTTACCAATACTTAGTGAACCAATGTAATCTTTTTTTTCTTTTCATGGGCTTCATCATCATCTTGTAGCCTTCAAACTTCATCGATTACTTGTTCATCAAACTTAATGAAATTAGGCATCCAATTAAAAATATACCCATATTTTTCAAACCATGAATTTTGTTGACCAAAGGATGTGTCAAATGATACATCTCTATGATCAATTACTTGAGTTTCTTTGAATAAAGCAATATTTTCATCATTTGGAGGAGTAAAAGTCAATTCTAATTCCTTGCTAACCATCCATGGTATTTCTTCCTTAGAACCTTCAATACAATCATGAGAATTTGTACCCAAATTTTCAGTATTCCAAAATGAAAGAGGAGGCTTTATTTCTTCATGATCCCAAACAATTGAATCATAGGAAATGTTTATCATTTCTTCCTCTTCTATTTCAATAAGGTGTTCCATAAACTCATATTCAAAATGATCAAAATTTGGAACCTTCTCTATTCCTAAAATGGGTATGTCATTTTCTGCTTGTACAGGAATTACAAAATCTTCATGTGAGATAGCTTTTTTAGCATCCTGCATATCAATAAAAATTTCATCAATAGGGATGTGAAAAATTGGTGATTCTTCATATCTTCACCAACCATTATAAAAATTTTCATCTAAATTCGTGGGATGAAACTCTATTGTATCTTTGATATGATCTTCATATTCATCTTTCAATTATTTTTCTCCTTTATCCATGGCATTAGAATCATTATCATTTTCCAACACTTGATGAGATTCCAACCCTTCTTCCAAAACATTCTCAGATTGTACAGGACTTGTAATATCATCATGCAATAAAGTAATTATATTATCCTGCATATCAATTGATGCAAAAAATTCATTAGAAGGTTTGGAGTGAGCATATTCTTCCCATTTCTTCCAAGAATCATAGTAATCAATTCCAAAATCACATGGTGACACTCAACTGCTTCTTCAATATCTTCCAATTCATCAACGTGTTTCTCATCAAATTCACCTTCACCTTCCTTAAATGATTCAATTATTTCCAAAAGTGGGCTACTCTTTGTGTTCAAGGTTGCAAGATCACAATCCAAATTTGTAACCCATGATTTAATTTTTGTCACAATTCGGAAGGTGTGGGTCTTCTTGACCATCAATTTCAACAATCTCATCCAAAGTGTCTTCCGAGAGCAAGTGGTGAAATTTTGTTATCTTCAAATTCATTTATTAATTCTCTTTCAACCTCACTTTCAACCACTTTTGATGGCTTAGGGGTTTCTATAATGGGATCAATTTTTACATTCTTATTTCTATGATCATCCCAATCCTCCTTTGTGAATAATGACTCTAAGCCTAGGTCATCATTTGGAACACATTGGCCTTCTTGATCATCTGTTTCAACCGTTTCACTCCATTCTATGGAAGGTTCCAATCTATCACATATTTCCATGCTAGTTAACTCTAGGACTCTTCCATCACTTGAAGGTTCATACATTCTAAAAAATGAATTAATCTCGACATTTTGATGGGCTTGTTCACCATAATTCTCATCGGTGTACATTGGCTTTGAAACTTGCACCTCCTCTTGAACAATATCTAAGGTGGTTGTAACATTTGGACATTCAACTTCATCCCATTTATTATTCACCTTAGACATCATTTGATTCGAGGGTGCTAGATTAGATGGTTGGTGTAGGTTGGCTTCACTAACTCCTGAAAAACAATTCATCATGGGAGGAGGTTGTGCCTCAACTTGCCATTGTTCTAATATTATTGTGGCATTGTAGGCTCTAGGCAAGGATGGATATTCAATATTCTCCCCTAGAAATGTATCAATTAAGGTATCTAAGGCTCCCTTGTACATTTCAATGGCTTCTTCTTCTGAAATGGTGTAATGTGTATCCATTTTGATATACAACCTATGGAACCTATCATTGAATTGACTCATGGATTCATTAGGTTCTTTACATATAGAGGTAAATTGATTTGATATCGTATCCCAATCATCTAATGTTCCAAAATGGTTGAGAAACATTGCTTCTAATTGAGCCCATGAAGTGATAGAAGTTGTAGGAAGATTAATAAACCAATCATGTGCAATCTTATCCAATGTGTATGAAAATATTTCACATCCAACATCTTCATGCATTATGTGTAAACAACTCATCATATTTACGAATGCACGAATGTGTGCTTCAGCTGACCTAGTTCCATCATGCCTAAACTGAGGTAGATAAGACACCAAGTCCATAGGCACCTCATGTGAAGGCCCATGTATGTTTAAAGGACTACCTGTCATCATTGGAGTAAATCTTGCAATAGTCAAGGAGATATAACTTTAGTACCAATTTTGTTAGTCAAATAAATATATCTCGCAAAGAAGCATGCAATGACTAACAAATATCAAATGTTTAACATATAAATCATCATGTATATCAATAAAAAGATATGCATCAATTAAATCATGACATTAGAGAATATTTTCCAATTTGCAAAAGGTTAGCATTAATGCATCATCAATTAGAAAATGTTTGAATCAATGAAAGTTGTCACAAGAAAAAAAAGCTTCGTTATTCAAGACCAATACTTTAAAATAACTCATTTAATGAAACATGAATAATTTAGCATCTAAATAGCAATAAAGTAAACCAATTCAGGCCCTCCTTCTAGCACCAAAATATTGAGTGCTAAAGGAGGCCTAAAGATAATAGTCAATAGGACATGAAATATTTAGCAATTTAAAGCTCTCATGGTTACACCAAATCACATTATTCATTGTATGAACAATTCAAAAGCATTTGAAACAACAATGAACAATTTAGCATAAATAAAATAACACCAATTCATGCCCTCCTTCTAGTGTCAAAATGTTGAGTGATAATTTTGCCCAATTGCAAAACCACACTCACACTTAGGATTTTGATCACAAAATCCTCTCTTGCAAAGAAGTAAAAAATGAAAAAAACTTCTCCAAGGTTTCGCTATATAAGCATTGCACATGTGTATTTGTAATCTTGTAAAGATGTGTTAAATTAGTGCTAGGAATACCTTAGTGATTTGAAAGTAACTGTTAACAAGGGACCTGTGTTGGTTTATCTTATTATGTTATGCTAGTAATTGTTCATGAAACTTAGAAAAATAGTAAAATGTGATTGGCCCTCATATGACCACGATGTAAAGCCTTTATCTTAAAGTATTTTAGGTAGATTTTATCTTCCTTTGATTAAGCATATTTTAAACAAGTTCTATCTTGCATTATTAAACCCTGCTTTGAACATGAAGAAGAAGACTAAAATCTATCCTTAGGTGTGAACCTTAAATGGTAATTGGATTCATTCAATGTCACTTCTATCGTGAAGATAGAGATAGCCTTTGATATAATAAATAAATTACCCCTCTTTGCTGAAATTAATTTTCATAAAGAGACGACAATTTATTGCTTTAAAATAATGGCCTTTTAAAATGCCATATAAATCACTCTCCTTTAATGAAATTAGAATTTTCATAAAGGAAAGTTAATTTATTGCTTGCAAATAAAAATACAAAACTTAAAAATCGATTTGCCTTCAAAATATGAAATAATGTAAAATTCGAAATTTATAAAAATACCTGTAAAAATAGCAATTTTCAATAATTTTATAAATTTGAAATGGCTTCAGAATGGGATCAAAATTATTTCGGATGAAATATTGAAGTTCATTCTTCACACCCATGCAATTATTTTTGGAGTTTTATTTTTTTCGATTTTTATTTTAATCATCGAAGTTTTAAAAAAATTGCAAAAGGAAGATTAGAAAAATAAAAATAAAATCTCGAAACGAACTAGAATGCTAAAAATGTCAGAACACACTACAACCAGTATAATGCCACCCTATTCCTACAAAATCGAAGATGTGAGAAATTCCTACATGCAACCTAGTTTATCCAAACCTGCATTTGCACAACCCACAATAATCTAGGTGCGAGCTTCTAAGGAAAACAAAAATAAATTTCATGCTTTAAGATATTTAATGATGCAACCATTAAAAGGCATTAAACATCATCTACAAATCTAAAACATGAAAGGAGAAAAATAAGCAGTTAAAACAAGCATGCAGAAATAAAATCCTCCTATCTTGCTAATAAAATGTTAGTTTATGACACATTTGTATTAAAACTAATGTCTATGTTTTACAAAGAGTTTTTAATAGCATCTGGCCTGCTCTTAAGGTTGATCCCGATGAGGAAGAGGGTGAGGTCCCTCCCAACAGTGCAGATGGTCAACTCTTAGCTTAGCTAGATGACTTGTAGAGTCAGCTAGGATGATTCCACACAAAAAATCTAGAGTGAGATACTACGATCGCCACTCTGAAGGTGAAGGTATTTGATAAGGAGAGATGCCTGACTAAGGTGCAAGATCAGATACAGGATTTGACTACGTGGGCCATAAATTAGAGCCCCAAGTTTAGATATTACAGACTGCTCTAGAGTTAGTGCAGGCATAGCAAACTATAGTGGAGGCAGAGAGGGATCTCCTTCGGGTATCGAGGGGGGCTATGCCACCTTCTCAGGCTACTATGGGGCCTCCGACAACACCAGCAGCAACACCAACAACTATACAGGATTCGATGGCTAAGGTGAGCAATTGCGTAGTATGGTCATGAGGACCAATGAGATACATGCAACCTGACTTGCTCACGTTGATCAGCTAGTTGGTTATATTGAGATGCATGGGTTATAGGTTCCTTAGGATCCTTTCTCCTTAGAGTCTCAGCAGACTAGGTCTAGGACCTCAGGACAGTCTATGGTGATCTTAGGTCACAGGACTCATAGGACTGATAGGACGCATAGGTCCTATAGCACACATGGGGTGACATTACGTGCCAGGCCTAAAGATGCAGGGCAAACTTTAGGGATCATCAGTTAGGGGACTAGCCTGCTGCGATTACCAGTTTCTCATGTGTTGGGCACTTTAGGATTTGGAGGTAGGCAAGACCCACAGCAGGACCTACCACGGGTGCCAGAGCAGATAAGAGAGCAGGCTCCAAAGCATAGTGCTGAGGGAGGCGACGAGAGATCCGATACAGGGGGAGCAGACTAGACCTGGCCTCTGTTAGATGCGGACTATACTTTTGCTATGTTGTATTCATTTTGAGTGTAATTTTGAGGACCTACACACTTTGTATCTTGCGAGAATTTTGATACTCCTCATATGTACTCTTTTTGCACACACACACACACACACACACACACACACATATATATATATATATATATATATATATATATGACTTGGTATTTTTGGCTCATTATGTGTATCTGATGTTTAATTTTGATTTTATGTTTATTTGATGCACATGGATGCAATGCTTATATGATGCTATGTTTATATGATGCAATGTATGGATGACATGCACTAGATAGCTATCTTATTTATGATGATGTTGATGAGATGCAGTGATCTAGATGATTAGATGTGCCATATATAGTGTATGCATATGGATGCACTGTTTATTTTGAACGCATATTTATTTTTGCTTTGTGGGCATGCGTTTATTTTTATGAAGTTATGGTATGCTATGCAATGTATGGTAATGCATTATGTACATAATCGTAATCTAATGGGAATGAACCTGTATGTTTTAATCACTTAAAACATAAGGAATGAATGTAAACTGTATATATCAATTTTAAAATGCGACACCACAGAATGTATGACAATCATGCAAAATAATTGAAAATTCTCATTACAAGAACTTAATCAATTAATCACCTACATATGAAATGCAGTGGAATGAATTGGTATAATTCTAATGAATGAATATGTCATTCTGTATATTTTTATTTGCTGCACCATATAGTCAGTGGTCGTCTAAACATCATTTTTTATATTCATGCGGTATCTATCCTATATATTTGATTGTGCTTTGTAAAATGCATTCTAATGAATGAATGACTCATATTTTTGAAGTCTAATAATATTTGGTATCTTGTTGCTATTAGATAACTTTTTGAGGTTTTCCATGAGACTCAAACACCCTAGTAGACTTCTCCAAAAATCACATACTAACTATACAAGGCTTTTATTGGACAAGGCTTTTGCCATGACAGACCCAACTATTCATTATCCCTGTGTGTGCATGTGAGTGTTTTCAGATAGATCATAAGCATACCCCTTATGTCAGTCGGGACTATTTCAACCCATATGTGAGATAGGGTTCCTCATACGATCGTACCATCCTTGTTTCAGCTTTGATTAGACTTATACAACTAGACAATCCTAGGTACCTAGAGCTAGCTCATATTGTAAATTGATTGGGGCTACCCATCCAAATGCAGGCGGAACTCTTTCAACCCATTGCTACGTTTGGGGATCACCCAATAGAACTACCCCTCTGATTGCAGACGGGACTCTTCCAACCCATTTTTGTGATCGAGGATCAATCTATGGCATTCAAAAGGTGGACAATCCAGGGATTCAAGTTCTCACCCTTCTTATTTGCTCATATGTAGTGATAAAAATCACTGTTAGTCCACGTGTTACCGTTTTCTTTGAGCAAGAGATTTTTATAGTGCTTTTGATTCACTATGTCACTTTACATTTGATTTGAACTTTGTATTTTGAAATTTGCACTTTGTAACTTGGGATTTAAACTTTGTAACTTTGGGATTTATAGGGGAAATTCTTGTCCTTTTGCCAAAGTTCACCTTTCTAAACCGACTATTTGCAAGATAAGCAGGTCATGAAACCCATCTCTCTAGATACCTAAGACTACTTTCGTAGCTTTCATCATCTCTTGTCTTAGTAGGATTTTATATTGTTTTGCTTAGTGACACGATCCTCATATGTTGAAGCACTATCCCAACTAATGACCTAATCTATAATAGCAAAGTAAGCTTTGTATAATATCTGAAGAACCCACTAGGTATGTTTGAGTGACTGGAAAACTTAATATACATACATATTTCTCTGCAACAGGTATCGTGTATGAATGCAATGAATTATGATAATGCAAGGGTGCATGATTGAAACACAAACGTGCAACTGTTTGTAAGATTTTTATAGACACATTACACTCTACTGTGGAATGCAATGAATGACAAATGCCTAAATGCAATATGATGAGGTGAATGCATGTATGAAAATGCAAACTACAAAAGCAAATATTTTTGGATTTTATGCTTTACCAATTTTTTTTAGAATTTTATATATTTTCAAACTTTTATGAATTTTTGAGCTTTCATATTTGACCAAACGACGAGTATATATGCCTTTGGAGCTTTTTGGGGTTGACCAAGTGATTTTTAGAAATCCTTGGAGATTTTTGGATTGACCAAAGGTCTTAAAGACGCCTTTGGAACCTTTTAGTTGACCAAACTCTCAACAAGAGGGCATGGAGCCTTTTAGGATGACCAAGAAGCTATAGGAACTCTCGGAACCTTTGGGTTGACCAAGAAATTTTTAGAAATCCTTGGTGCCTTTTTGGGATGACCGAGTGGTTTTAAGTAACCCTCGGAGCCTTTGGGTTAACCAAGTGATTTTTATAAATCCTTGGTGCCTTTTTGGGATGATCGAGTGGCTTTAAGTAACCCTCGGTTGGGTTGACCAAGTGATTTTTAGAAATCCTTGGTGCTTTTTTACTGACCAAAGGGCTTACAGATGCCTTTGGAGCTTTTTTTGACATGACAAAATCACTCGAATGAGATCTTGGAGCATTTTGGGATGATCGAGTAGTTATAGGAACTCTCGGAGCCTTTGGATTGACCAAGCGATTTTTAAAAATCCTTAGAGCCTTTTTGACTGACCAAAGGGCTTATAGATGTCTTTGGAGATTTTTTTGCTACACTCTCTAAGCATAGAACACCTTAAGATGGATGATGTTGAGAGGCTCAGGCTCTTCAACACCTCCTAGCGATGTCAAGTGATAGGTACTTGAACCTATATTTTCAGATATGATATAGGGTCCTAGCCAATTATCCGCGAATTTGTGTCGCATATTGGGCAAAAAATTTGAGTTATGTTGGTTTTATTTCAATACAAGATCCCCAAATTCAAAGTCTCTCTGGTGGACTTTGATATTGTAAGCTCGTTTGAGTCACTCTTGATAAACACAGAGATGCTCAAGGGCATTCACGCGACGTTCATTGAGTAGCGTCAGTTGATTTAGGCGAGCTTGTCACGCGATGTCATCATCGATGAACTCTTTTAATGGGATGCGCAGCATTGGAATTTCCAACTCTAAGGGCATAATGGCCTTAGCACCATATACTAGTGAAAATGGAGTTGCCCTAGTGGGAGTCCGAATGCTAGTCCTATAAGCCCATAATGCAAGGGGCAACTGTATATGCCAATCCTTATGGTGTTCTTGCACTGTCTTTTTCAAGATGGCTACCATAGTCTTGTTTGAGGCCTCAGCTTGCCCATTTTCCTGTGGATAATATGGAGATGCAAAACTATATTTGATGCAGTACTTATATATTAAAACTCACATATTTTTATTCTTAAAAGAAGTTCCATTAGCCGAAATAATTTTGGATGATATCCTGAAATAACTTATGATATGCTCCATTATGAACTCTGCTATGCGAGCTCCAGTGGTCATTGTTAAGGGAATGGCTTCCATCCAATTTATAAAATACTCAGTAGCCATAATAATGAATGTATGTCAGCCTGATGATGGAGGAGAGATCTTATCGATTAGATCAAACCCCCACTGAGCAAATGGCCAAGCCGCTTGGATGGGTTGTAAGGCCTATGATGGCAGGTGTGTAATATTAGCATGATGTTGATATTTGACGCATTTCCTGACATACACATTGCAATCCTTCTCCATAGTGGGCCAATAATAACTCATTCGAAGGATGCGCTTGACGATGGCCATGTCATTAAAATGGCCACTACACGTACCATCATGAGCTTCTGAAATTGCCCAAGATGACTCTTGGGGCTCAAGACAACGAAGGAGAACTCCATCATAACTTTGGTGGTACAACATTTCTCCTATCAAGACATATTTAGTCACTTTTTCTTTAAATGTGCATCTTGCGACACGCGACAGTCCCTCCACTACAAAACCAAGTCTTAGCAAGTCTTGAATTTGTGACATCCAATTATGATGAGCCTCAGCTTCGACCGCTAAGACATCTTGTACCCCTTATGTATTTAATTTTGTAAATGTAGAGTGGGAAACAACCTGGTGGTGAATGGTGTGCCACTCCCCGTAGGACTCTGGGAGGTTAAAGACCCCCAGGGTGCTTTCTTGAGAAAGTCCTCAACTTTGCAGAACCAATCAGCTTTTGGCTCCACACTAATAATGTTGACTGATTCTTTATTATCAAAGGTTGCACGCTCTACTGTAGTATGCGAGAGCATCTTGACATGGATGGTAGTGAAGTCGGCAAAAAAATTTTGAGGGATCAAGGATCCTAAAGATGCCATGGTGTCTGCAAACCTATTTGACAAACGAGGGATCGCCTCGATGTCGTACCATTCCAGTTTAGCCAGATATGTGGCAACAAGATCTTTGTAGGCTTTCAATATCGGACATCGACACTGAAATAGTCCCTTCACTTGGTTAATTATGAGCAGGAATCGCCAAAAATGTTTAATCTCTTGATATTCATGGCGACGACTGTATGGAGACCCAAAAGTAGGGCTTCATATTCAGCATTATTGTTGGTGCATGGGAAGTCTAGTTTGAATGACAAGGGCATTGGAGCTCCTTACGACGTGAAAAACACTATCCCTGCGCCAGCTCCTTGCTCACATTTTGAACCGTCAAAGAACAAAGTCATATCAGCATTGTTCTCTAGTTCTTCGAGTTCGAGAGCTTCGAATACTACAAACACTGCATCATCCGAAAGCTCGATTGTTAGAGGTCTACTGTTGGATACTGGTGCCTCATCTAACTGATCTGGTATGATTTATCCCTTAATGGACTTCTAGATTATGAATTCCAGATCGAATTTTGTCAATAGCATGATCCACTTTGCAGTACGTGTATCATGATATGTCTTGCTCATCATATACTGCAAATGATTTTGTTTTGATATCACATATGTTGTGTGACTTAACATGTAGTGCTACAATTTCTTGGTAGCGAACACTACTGCTAAACATAGTTTTTCCACATATGCATATCCTCGCTCGTAACTCACCAAGGTTTGGCTAATGTAAAATATGGCTTACTCTTTGCATTGTACGTTCTTTTGGGCCAACATAGTCCCTAATGCAAAGTTTGTTGTCGATATATAGCATAAAAGGCTCTTCTGGCCTTGGTGGAGCTAACACTGGCGGCATTGCCAGGTATTGCTTTATCTCAACGAAGGCTGCCTTGCAGTCCTTGTCCCAGTTGAATGGGACACCCTTATGTAGCAGTTGATTCATGGGTCGACATTTATCCAATAGTTGGGTGATAAATCACTTTATCAAGGCTACCTTGCCTTGGAGGCTCCTTAATTCCTTAATATTGGTAGGAGGACGCATTTCAAAAATGGCCTTGACCTTCGCTGGGTCTACTTCGATGCCTCTCTTGGAGACAATGAACCCTAGAAATTTTCCAGAAGTTACGCCAAATACGCACTTCTTAGGATTGAGCCTGATGTTGTACTTTATCAAGTGATCGAAGACTTTTCTCAAGACCTCTGCATGCTCTTCTCGTAGCAATGACTTGGCTAGCAAATCATTGATATAATCTTCCAGAATTTTGTGCATATAGTCATGAAAAATGTATGTCATGGCCTGTTGGTATGTGGCACCAGTGTTTTTGAGACCAAATGGTATAACTTTGTAGCAAAATGTTCCCCATGGCGTTATAAACGCGTTTTTGTGCTGGTCTTCGGGCTTAATCCGAATTTGATTGTAACCAAAAAAACCATCCATTAAGGAGAGCATTTCATGACCGATAGTAGAGTCTACTAGAGCATCGATATTGGGCAACAAAAATGAATTTTTGGGTGTTGCCTTGTTGAGATCTCTAAAATTTGTACAAATACGAATCCTTCCATCTGGTTTTCCTACAGGCACCATATTGGATACCCATTCTGGATAGTCTATGGAAATGACAAATTCTACATCCAACAATTTATGCAATTCGTCTTTCACCATTAAGGCTACTATTGGATTCATCTTTCTGAGCTTCTGCTTGACGGGCTTCTTGGACGGGTCTAGAAAAAGGTTGAGTAACCAACTTCGGGTCTAGACTGGGCATATCTTTGTATGTCCAAGCAAAAATTTCAGGTCTCTCTTTCAGTAGAGGGATGATGCTAGCGCGCTCATTTGTAGTGAGACTCATTCTAAATTTAACCTTCTTTGGATTGGTGGGGTCATTACCGATATCCACTTTGAAGGTTTCCTCTACTGACATATGGGATCCTTCCTCAAGATGATGAGGCGTAGGGATCAAATGGATGTCATTAGCTAGATTTATATGTTCTTCGTTGAAAGCATGTTCAGCATGATAGACATCATAAGCACAACCTGGTCCAAAATGAAATGGTTGCAACATCTCTTCGTTTGGAAAGAAGTCTTTAGGCTCTATTGGTGAATCAACGCGATCCCAATCGATAGCATCCATGTTTAGATGCAATGATTTGGATGGATCTATTGGATTGCAGAGTGGAGTGGTCAAATCAATGGAGACCATGTTTATGGAATGGAATTGATCTCCAAGACCACACGGACTGAACTCTACATCATCTGTGTCGATTTCGTACCCAAGATCTGGCTCGGATGGTACGGGGACGAACATGTCCTCCCTATGGGATTCCCAAAAAACTAGATCTTATCTGTGCACTAACTATAAAATGGGATCTCTTGGCTCAAGTAGCTCAGCATAAGTAGGCGAATGAGGAAAGAGCCTTTGATATTCCTCTTCTAGATTTATTCTTTACCTGAGGTGGCATTGGATATTAATCTCTCGACGCAAACCTGCAGTGGTAATAGGTGGTGGACCTCGAGGTGGATTTCTATTATGCAGGTGATGAGGCCCCAAATAGACCACCTCCAATGAATCCTCATCATCATTGTAAATATATAATATTTTACTTCCCCATATATGCAAGGGGCGATCTGCCAGATGTGGCTCCATGTATCTGATTCTGCGATCGCTATCATCACTATCCAGATAAAACAAATAAAATGATCATATATACATCATCGATGCAAAAACTGGTGTTGCTTCCTCTTTAGAGCAATCAGTGTTAAGAGGTACTTCTTCTATAACATACTCTGACTCCGCAGACAATAGATTTAATGGATACACTAGCCTCGGATCGGTCATCTCAACCTCATCGCTATGATTGCTACTATGAGCAGGCCACTCTATCGTGTCCACGAATATTAGGAGATTAGTTGGATGAGGTCTTAAGTAGACCTACTTAGTCTCATATTCATAATCACTATCAATCATGAAATGCTCTTGTATCTCATCTAATTTCTCTCTAGGCAGCAAATGGCATAGAAATGCTGGAATCACGAAGGCTCGGTCAATTTCCTCCTTAGATTGATCATCATTTAGGACTCGCCATCTACATCATAACTCGGTCTACTTATTTCGGAGGTGGACTCCTCTCCATATTCACTACAAAGATATCCTGAATCAAGATCGCCTAGAATGATGGGGTTGTGCATCTGCATACCGGTATCGTCGATTATGATACAATTTTGATGACGCAGGTTGCCTCTAAGGTTCTTCTCTGAGAACTCTTCATGTTCAATTTTCAATCTCTCAATGGTGATGACTGACACAATTGGGTTGTTGCCTCGAAGGCTAGACATGTTAGGAAGATATGGATTAAAATCCATGTCGTCCCCTAGACTCAGGTATAAATGATCCAATGATGCAATGAGTAAATCATCATGTCCCTAAATCTGCAATCCCAATATGAACCTATCAGTTTCCAACTAATAACGTGGTTCAAGAGGGGTTCTTCGTCCTTGTTCAAAAAGACCAAGGTCGTATCCATGCCAATAATAGGGCTCAAAAATGTGCATGGCATACTTTGGGTTGGACAAGTACCGAACACTCATCGTGAACTGTTCCTTATCATCCACCTCCATGGGTGCCCGCATTGGAACTTGATCCAACCCGGCATAGATGAAGTTTGTTTGGTTGTGTTGCTCGCCCAACGATACTACGAATCCAACTAGATATCAATGGGCTATCGGTCGACCCATAACTTGTGCAGTCTCTAAAATAGGATCGAAGGTCACAGTTTGCACAAGATATTCATCCAGACCTGTGTTGGCTAGGTGAATAGTCACCTGCGGTACGAATGACCCTAAAAATGTAGGAGAAGCAGGCTAAGGTGCCTCCTCAACTTGATCCAGGGCTTCCTCCACCTCCATGGGAGTGGCAGCCTCAATGGTGACTGGTTCGGGCACGTTATTTGCTTCTTTACTACCCAATTTTACCTTTAATTTCTCTTCGTTTTGATGCATTGCCGATGCACTCGGTCTCTAAAAAGTTGCAATGGTATGTTCAAATCTGTTTGATATAGATACCGATGGTTGAACATGCATCGCCTGTTTGCCTCTTGGAACCCTTCTCGGCAACGTGGGCTGTATGTCCAAGTGCATTGATGGGATCACGAAGCCCCCTGGAAAATCTGCTAAGTTCACAAACTTGAATGGTTCTTCATCTGATGAAACCATGTGAACTTATCCCTCGTGTATATACTTGACACACTGATGTAATATCAAGAGAACATAATGCATTTCGTGAATCCAAGGCCTCCCTAATAGGATGTTATACTGCAAAGAGCCCTCTATCACATGACATATTACGAGAATGGTCTTTAGTCCCACCTGAATAGGTAGGACAATCGTGCCAACCGTAGAGCATAGTGCATCGTTAAACACTCTCAATGTAAAGGTGGTTAGTATGACGAGTGATTTAGGCAATTTCAAATGGTGCAGTTTCTTAGTCGTGATTATATTGATCGATGAACCAGTGTCAATCAAGACCCTTTTGAATGACACGTGGTTAACACATGCAATGATATGTAGTGGTGGGTCAGCCATGCTTGCAAAAACCATTTTCACTTCGTGATCATAGAATTGGATCATTGGTTCTTGGTACTATTGTACATGCCCCATGAAGTTTGTGAACGTCTGTGCATCCTGGCACTGTACCTTAATGGACCTCAAAATGTCCATAAGAGTCTCCCTGTGCCTGGGGGATTGCTATATAAGCTCATATATTGACAACTTCACAGGAGTCGTTTGTAGGTTTTGAACCAGCTTGCTCCTAATGGTCACCATCGATCTCATTGGTGGGCCTGGAATATTTTATGCATGTTGCTGCTGGGGCGTGGATTGTATTTGAATGAGATCATGAGATTGATTCGGCCGTTCATACCTCCCATTTTTAGTAACAATATTGACCATGCCGACGAACCCTTGTGTAGGTGGTTCGACTCGTACTTGATTGATGTGGCCAGTGTGGTTACGGGGCGCCTCATGGTTTGGTAATGGATTTTTAAAAATCCCCATGTTTTGGTTGTCTGGCGCCTTGGGATTGCTTGGTACTACAAGCTCTCCATTTTCTTACATATTTTGCACAATGTGTTTGAAAGACCAACACACCTCGATGTCGTGGTCTTTCACTCTATGAAATATGCAAAATAGATTGTCCTGATAATATTTGGGCTTGGGCTGATTTGGATCAACCATCTTGACTTTAGGAAATCTTATTGCCTTGGCCTCGTAGAGCTGACAAAAAAATGATGTCATTAATTCTGTCAATGACGTAAATATACGAGGTGGGCGTTGCTCTTTGTTCTTGCACTTGTAGTTATTCTTGCGCTGGTCGTATTGTGCAGAAGGAGGATGGGCTTGATAATTCTGTTTCTTTTGCCCCTTATCCTCATTTTGGAGATTTATTACCACCTGATTCACATGGGCCTGCTTGCCCTGTTGCTTTGAGGTACTCTTCCTATATCCCTCTTTCATGGTTTTTAGCTTCAAGTTGCCTTCCTACAACTTGATGTCCTCAATTACCTTGGCTTGTGCCAAAGCTTTTTCGAATGTGGCATACTGCTGCAGCTGCAACCGTAGCAAGATATGCTTGGCACAACTCTTTGTAAAAATTCAGGTTAATTCTATGGCAGGAATTAGGAACGACAACTTTACCATTAATCTCCTCCACATCTTCCCGTACTGTTCTATTGGCTCGTCGTCGCGTTGAGGTAGCGCAGCCAAATTGAAAAGGTTGGACTGTTTCTTGACACCGAAGGAATAGCGTTCAAGAAAGGCATCATCTAATTGCTCAAAATTTGTTATGTTGTGTTTCTTTAGCTGATTAAACCACTCTCGAGTTGGCCTAGAGAGTGTCATGACAAACATACGCAACAATAGTGCATCATTGTTTTCTATCTGAAAGCAAGCATCCATAAAGCTCATGACATGTTCTTGCACCTCTTCATCACCCTTGAATTTGTCTAACTTGGGCATCTCAAAATGCTCAAGGTATGGGGGCATAGGTACTGAGGGATCTAAAGGTTCATTGTGAATTTTCCTTAGTGTTGGCTTTTGGACAACCATGCCTTGTTTCTCAATTGCTTTGACCTTCTCGGCTAAAGATTTGTAAGCCTCAGAAGACAAAAAGTCCTCCCTAAGTCGGCGCAGAGGTGGTTTAGGAGGTACACTCCTCTTCTGTCGAGGTGGAGGCATTGCTCTTCCTCCTCCTTAGCTCAGGAATTCTTAGGATATTCCTGGTTGCATCTATTCCCCTCTTGTTCCTCATAATGTTGTTGCCTCTAATTATCGATCGAAGGTGGTCGCTCTCTATGATGGGCAGTGATATGAGTGTGAACGCTTATGCGCTCATGGTGCATATCAGCTTGCGAAAAAGCCTTCCTGTGCATCTACTCTCTATGCTCGTCCTGAGAATATAGTCCAGCCCTAGCCAACCTATCTTCCTGATCTACACGCTCCTTCTAGACAAGGATGCACTCCTCGCGCAAGCGCTGCTCATATAACCTTTGTCTAGTAAGCCTCTACGTCTGAAGATCTTCATATTCAATGTGCTGCCTCTCTAGGCAAGCATCGTCTAATTGATCTTGGAGGAGTTGGAATTTCTGTTTAGAGGCCAGTCGATATGATATTTTGACCTGGTCAACCATCAAAGGCCTTTGATATGCTTACTCTATACGAGCGACCTTGTGGGTTATGTACCCATCGAACTGATGTGTTGTGCCTTTGCCTCTATCTGTGAAGATGACATCGACATCGTGCTGTGACATATGCTGCATCCCACCATGCATGGATGGTGGATGCGGGACATGAGGGTGCTTAGAAGCCTCTCCATGATCTCTAGTAGTTCTAATGGTGCTCCTGCTATGCTCACTCGAAGCATGAGTGGGTAGAGCTGAAGGCTTGTAGCCTAACTGCTCTAACACACTAACTAGACCATCTAGCTGTATAGACCTCCACCTCTCATGGGGTGGTGTTCCATTAGCTCCCACCTTCGACATATCGATGATGATCTTGTGTGCTATAATACGTGTGGGAGTATAGATAGACTTGCGCTCAGTAGAGAACCCGTCTACTTGCCCCTGAATGGGTGGATCTCTATTCCTTCTATACTCAAAAGGTGGGGGTATAGTACACCTTGTAGACTTAGTGCAGATGGGTACCAATCTGGTCCCCTACATGACATACTCTTCGATCGATCTCGTGGATGCGTGTGCATTGCGGTCTCGATAATGGTTTTCCAGTGGAGCATTCTTTGGCTGAGAAACCCCATGCTCTAATCTGCGTCTAACAGAATGAACTGATGCTAGTCTATCAGGGGTATGCTCAATGGTATCCCCTCATGTTGAGTTGTCTCCTCTAATGCTCGTCAAATATCGTTCGGTTTGCTCATGTGGTTGAGCACTAGACATGTGTATTTGTGAATCGATTGGGGCTTGGTCATTGGCTTCAGGCTTGTGCTTCTGACCACCCCGTGTATCCACCATAGTGTACCTAACATCTAGATATATCTTTTTTTATCAAATAAGGTATACACTGATGCTTATCTTATTTTTAAATTTTGAAATGCGCCCTAAACTGTTTTATGTTGTTTCAAAATGTGTTGTATCAGTATGAGAAACTCTCACGTGTTTTACAAAATCATTGGATTTTATTCTCAGTTTAATTGGCTTTCACCTATATACTCGTACAAGCCAAATATGGTAATGAATTCTATACTCAACGAAGTAGCATAGGTACTACCAACCCTCACCCAGCACATCGTGCGTAGCGATACACCCTTCCGAAGATGAGTGTGTGCTATTTTGCATAGATAGAATAGTTCTTGGGTCGACCTTGGCAACGAGCGGGTTTCGATAATATAATTTCAAATGAGCCAACCAAGTGGTAATGACATTCGTTGTTGGTATTAATAAAATGGGTTGGATGTGAGAGCCCAATGCCACTGATGTTTAAAATGAAATGTGGTGTGTGTGGTTCGTTTTACTTTGCATAAAGACAAATGCATAAGAGAGCATTCATATAATCATTCCTACATGATCTGCATAAAAAGAAAAGGAACATTTCAAATTCATAAAGGTATGCATGTTATGTCCTACATGACGTTATGACAATGCAATTACGATGACATGGCCTCTAATTGGGCCTCACGCATGCAAATGACCATACAATTTTTATTAAGGTCACTGTATTCTAAGACGGACTGCAATCATAGGTCCGTTGTTCCTAGTAGCGCATTTCTAATGTAAAGAATGTGAAAACAAATTAGGACTTATTCATTCATCCTTTTCCTTAATATACCTAATTTTCCATCGACTTTCCACTTACTGTAAAAATACAGAGAAGAAAACATAGAATAGAGAATGAAAACAGAGCCTACCTCAACTCCTGATCTGCTGCCAAGTGGTTTCTCTACTGTCTGTTGCTTCTGCTGTAAACTGAAGCTCTGGTCTGCAGGATGTAGTGTGAACCGCAGGTGACAGCCGTGGGCCAAAAATTAATCGTAGCTATTAGCTGCGGTTAGCACCTGAGATAAAACAAACAAGAATGTTAGCACTCAGGGGCTAGAAATGCGAAGTCCCATCGTGATCGTCATATGTAACCACCAAAAATGCTCACACTCGATATAACTATCGTAATTGAAGAAAAATACACAAATAGGCATACATAATTTGATAACAAGAAATAACATGAATACAAGGAATCCTTTATTAATTTCAATGGAGTCAAATTACAAATTCGTCCCTCTTAGGGATACCCATTTGATACATCAATTACAATAGTTTTTAATCCCTATCAAGGGTAGGTGTGATCAAAATGCCCCTCAGGGTGACATGAACTGCTCTAGGGTGTCGATGACCCTTTTCTTCATGTTGAGGAAGGAATTGGATGCTTTATCTCTCCTTCAAATTCTATTCCTTGCGGTCAAGAAACAACAAGAATGTCAAAAAGACAGGCAACCTCTCATCATGAGGCCCTTTTAGGAAAAATGCATAATGATACCATTAACATGCATAATCAAGAAAGCATAAATAAAGTTGCTAAACTATGCAAATTGAATCAAGATTCATGTAATACCATAAAGTAAAATAACAACTACACTATGCATGGATCAAATATAGAAAATGAAGCATAAACATGCATAAAGAAAGCATTTTAGTCCTAATTAAAACATAAGAATAAAATGTGAATCTAGCCTAGTTCTACGATCATAAGTCTTCTAAAATGTTATTAAATCAACAAAATAGCTAATCTAACCTAACTATCTAGACAAAAATAGAAATATTAAGGTGATCTATCACCTATTGAAAACCGTAGCTCTGGTGAGCGGTCTGCACTGTGAACCACGACTGACAGTCGTGGTTTGACCTCTGATGAGTTTACCCTCAAACTCAGGGGCAGTGGACTCAATCTCCTTATCCAAATTGATGTTCAAGGGTTGCCTTAGTTGTCCTCAGACTGATTTTGCGATCAATTTGATGTGAAGGGCCTTCATTTGCCCAAATTTGCGTTTCTTGATCCTCCTAGGCACCTAGGGCATCCATAATGCAATTCATCATGAATGGTGGCAAAAGGGTCGAGGACTAAGTGCAATAGATCTATCTCTTAGTATACTCAGTTTGAGTGTACAATTCACCAGGGCTTCGCTGCTCAAATCTCCAATGCTTGCTTCTCTTTTCTCCCCATTTGGAGGGGGTATCTATAGCATGCCCCTAGGGCTAGGGGTGGCTTCATGGAGAAGCCAAGACCAAGAAGGATGGTTAGGACAGTTGGGATGGAAGCCTCTGGAATCTTCTGTCCTTAAATTGCCTCCTTCTAGATATTTTGGCCGTTCCAACCGATTTGGCTCGGATGGAAGGCCTAACTGAACTTCAGTTAAGATCGCAGGTCATAGTTGCGGTCAAGACTGCAGACCGCAGGTGTCACTCATGGTTTAGACTAGAGACTGTAGGTCTGGGCTGTGATTCAGACTACTTAGGCCAAAGTGCCTAAATTGAGTGGTTAGAACCATTGCTCTATCTTGGAGTTTGTCCAATATCCTCCATATGGTCTTGTAGCATGTCCATATGAGTAGTCGCCTCGACATGACGCGTTTTAGGTGTCTACATACTAAAACGACATTTGATTTTATTTTTATATTTTTTATTATTATTTGACTTTATATATATATATATATGAATTTTATTTTTATTATTAACATATGAAAAAACTAACATAAGAATGTAGGTGATTAAACCATACAACCCTGAAATTAAAATAAAACTAATTTTTTATTTAATATATTTTTTATTTTATTTTGAATTAATTTAATTCAAAATGTTAAAATCAAACAATGCATCAAAGACATGGAAATACCATGAGTTTATTAAAACCAAATAACACTAGACCTTTAAAGACAACCTAAAAGGAGATTCTAGCCAACAAAACATCTACTGCAATCTTGTGGGTAGAAACCCATGAAAACTATTACTTCAATAGCAGGAAAATCCCAAACAAACCAAAATTTAAAAGGTGGGTCCCCAAATTTGGGGTTAGTTGTGGAATGTCCACAATAAGACTTTAATCTATGGTCGAAAAACAAACTCTAAGCTATTGCAAGAAAGAAAAAGTTATTCTAAATGTTGATCAAAGGGATTTGGTGACTCTAGAGCTTTTAAAGGTGAATAAAGGAGTTCAGTTCTCTTTTTTTTAATTGTAATTTGACCAATGAGGTTATGTGCCTTTGGAACCTTTTGATTGAAACTGTGACCAAAGGGGTTAGTGCCTTTGGGGATTTTTAAATTTATTTGACCAAAGGGAATAGATTACTTTGGAACCTTTTGAAATGATGTTGACCAAAGGTTTTAAGTGTCTTTGGAGCTTTTGAATTAAAATTGTGACCAAAGGTGTTAGGTACCTTTGGAGCCTTTTGAATTGAATTAATCAAAGGAGTGTTTTCTTTGGAGTCTTTTGGATTGAATTGATCAAATGAGTGCTTCCTTTGGAGCCTTTTTGATTGAATTGACCAAAGGACTTTTTCATTTGGAGCTTTTTGAATTGAATTGACCAAAGGAGAATTTCCTTTGGAGCTTTTTGAATTGAATTGACCAAAGGAGCATTTTCTTTGAAACCTTTTGAATTGAATTGAACAAATGAGTGTTTCCTTTGGAGTCTTTTGAATTTAATTGACCAAAGGAGTGTTCCCTTTGGATCCTTTTGAATTGAATTGACCAAAAGAGTGTTTCCTTTAGATCCTTTTTGAATTTTGGTATGCATGTGATGAAATGAATGTATTATGAATGAATGCAATTGGTGGTAATGTATGCAAATGAATGAGTGGTGTAAATAAACTGATGTTATCATGTTGTAATGATCATTGAGAGACTTTAGAGTCTTGCTTGACTAATTTTATATTTGTTGCTTAAACAGGGATACCAACATTTGATGGTGAAATATGAAGTGAATTTAATGATATGGTGATGACATGGAATGTAAGTTTATATTTGAAAAATTGTTTTATAGAGACTCAAACATCCTAGTAATCTCAAACAAATTGGTAAAACAAAGTCAATTTTTTCAAAGACCAGTTGTGTATGCAATGGAAGTTCATTTACCCCTCTTGAGCACGGTAATGACTCAGGCCAATTAAGAACCAATGTGTGTCTGAATGGATTCATTTGCCCATATTGAGTAAGTTGAGATTAATCTAGATATGAATAGAACCAAGAAACTAGATTGTCCTAATGTGCGTTCAGATATCTCTTCAAGAGAGTCATGTCACCATGCATAAGCATAGTCCAATATTAGGGTCTTCAAGCTTTAGGGAATTAGATTCTCAACCACTCAAATCGAATCTTAATGAGAATGAAACCCTATCCTTACTACTTGAAGCCCAATTATTATTATGTGTTTATAAATTGAGTTAGAGCTTTGGGGAATCAGATCCTCAACCACTTGAATCGAGTCTTGATGAGGATTTAACCTTATCCTTACTACTCATGCATTTATAATTTGTTTTGATGACAAAAGGTAGAGCTTTGGGGAATCATATTCTCAACCACTTGAATCAAGTCTTGATGAGAATTTCACCCTTATCCTTACTACTCTATCTTGTGTTTTTGTAAAGTTTTGTTAGTGGTGAAAACCATTGTTTTTATTGTTACTTTGGACTATGTGCATAATTGGACAAGCGAGAAGAAATTTTTGCCTCAAGGTTCAACCCAAATCATGGTGTCATCCCTCTCTAACACAAGATGTTATTAATAAGTGTAATATGTGTTAGGTTCAAAAATGGCTGAGTCAATTCCAGAACTCAAGATTTTCTTAGTGAAAAATTGTGCTTTGGTCCAAGATAAAACTTGACATTCAATAGAGGTTGCTTGAAACACTAGGAGTGGCTGAGTGATCGAAAACATTTTGATGTTCATGAGTTTTGGATTGCTAAATGGGACTAATGCTAGACCAAAAGTGTCCTTGATTAAGGCAACAATACTTGTTGGACTAACAACTATCCAAATTAAGCGAATGAAAACTAGTATGGTCGGTGACATGAATGGATGCAAATGATATGAATGTGTGAATGCAGTGTAAGTGGAATGAATGAGTTATGAATACATGAATGGATGCATGAAATGCAATGTGAATAAAATTATTTATTATTGTTTTATGATGATTGTTTGATGTGATGTTGACTTATGAGGAAGGTGCAATACCTTAAGCACCCCAAGTTTATTAATTTTTTATTGGGAAATGTGTGATACCTTGAACATCCTCAAGTGGATTGTTTGCTTGATTGATTGTTGATTGTTTCACATTTTAAATTGCTCGATTGATTTAAATTGATTGATTGGTGGGGAAGGTGTGAGACCTTGAACCTCCCCCAGTTGTTTGATGATGTGATGTGACTTATGGGGAAGGTGTGATACCTTGAGCATCCCCAAGTTGCTTGATGTCGGGAGTGACCTCTATGCTAAGGACATTAAAGATAAATTTATTTATGTAGGGAGAATTCCCTCGTTTCTTGTAGGAAGCAACCTCTATGTTAAGGATATGAAAGGTAATTTATTGATGTAGGGAGTGACCCCTCACTTATTATAGGGAGCAACCTCTATGCTAAGGACATGAAAGGTAAATTGCTTGATGTAGGGAGCGACGACCCCTCACTTCTTGTAGGAAGTGACTTCTATGCCAAGGACATGAAAAATAAATTGCTTGATGTACGGAGTGACCCTTCACTTATTGTAGGGAGATACCTCTATGCTAAAGACATGAAAAGTTAATTGCTTGATGTAGGGAGCGATCCCTCACTTCTTGTAGGGAGCGACCTCTATGCTAAGGATATGAAAAGTAAATTTCTTGATGTAGGGAGTGACCCCTCACTTCTTGTAGAGAGACCTCTATGCTAATGACATGAAAATTAAATTACTTGATCTAGGGAGTGACCCCTCGCTTCTTGTAAGAAGCGACCTCTATGCTAAGGACATGAAAAGTAAATTGCTTGATGTAGGGAGTGATCCCTTGCTTCTTATAGGGAGCAACCTCCATGCTAAGGACATGAAAAGTAAATTGCTTGATGTAGGGAGCGACCCCTCGCTTCTTCTAGGGAGAAACCTCTATGCTAATGATATGAAAAGTAAATTGCTTTATGTAGGGAGAGACCCCTCGCTTCTTGTAGGGAACGACATCTAGTTATACCTCTATTGGAGCAACACTTGGTTGTACTTTTGTTGATTTGGTATTGAAATATGTTCTAGTTGTTTTTGGGAACTTGAGTGTACATGTGTCATGTTGGCACCTGAATGTGCATTTGTTATTGAAAATTTGATGATTTTACGTTGGTTGTTGAAATTTTGTTTTCGATAAATTTTTTTGATAAGTTTGTGGTAATTTTTTGAGAGTTTTGTGTTTGACAATTTTTTGTGCAAAAACAATTCTTTTGTTATCAAATTTTGGCCAATTTTTGTTTGCTAAGTTATCATGCAAAACTAAAGCTAAAAATGCAAGATGCAATGGAATTTTTTTTTGTTGTTGGTGAGTGGATGTGTTTTTGTTTTGTTTTGTGTTCAATATTTCCAAGTAACAAAACATAAAGATGAAATCATTACACTTTAAGTATTAAAATCACCTTGAAAATGCATACAAAATATGCTTTGGAGTTGTGCATTGAAAATATATTAGTATCAGCTTTACAATGCAACTTTTGGAACTAAAATCGGGTACTCCAAGGAAAATTTATGCCAAAATGAATTTGTTGATTTTGTAATGTTTATGGTTTTAATTTTTTGAAATATATATATATATATTATGCTTTGATTTTTTAAACCCCCTTATTGTAAGAGGAAGAGGGGTTAGGCGGACCTGAATAGGGTCATGGTTATACCAAGGAGGCGGCCCTTGAGCGAGACCATGATTGTGGAAGGGAGGCGGTTTCCAAGTGGTGCTACGATTGCGAAAAGGAGGCAACCCTCGAGCGAGGCTACGGTTGTGGAAGAGAGGTGACCCCCGAGCAGGGTCATGGTTGCAAAAGGGAGGTAGCCCCCTTAGTGAGGTCATGGTTGTGGAAGGGAGGCAACCCCCAAGCGAGGTCATGATGGTAAAGGGGATCATGCACAGTGCAACCCTCACATTGAGTTTTGGGGTTGCATTGTGTGTGGTCCTTGGGGGGAGGTAAAAAAGAGGGGTCACACATATCACAGTTCCCACAAGGGAGATGAAAGGGGATCCCACACAACGCAATCCTCATGGGTGGATGGCAAAGGGGGTCACACATAATGTGACCCTCGAGTTTGGTGGCATAGCACAACCAATATATAGTCATGCGAGGGTGAGGGGAGAGGGGGTTGCATCAATGTAGCCCCTCATGAGGGGGTGAGAGGGGAGGGTGGGGGTTACATCATGCAATCCATATGGAGTGTGAGAGGGGATTGCATCAGCATAACCCCACGTGGTGGAGGATGGGGATCGCGAATAGCGTGACCCTCAAGGGAGGAAAAAGGGGACCACACATAGCACAATCCTCACTTAGGGTTTGTGGGCCACACTATGCACGACCCTCGAGGGATAGGGTAAGGGGGGCCACACTATGCACGACCCTCGCTTAGGGTTTTGGGGGTCATGTTGTGCATGACCTTCATAGATCTGTGAGAGTAGGGAGAAATCCAAGGGACCCCCCTTTGATTTTTTTTTAGAAATTAAAATAGATAAAAAACGTAAAACATAAATGTTTTTTTATTAATTTTTTTTTAAATATACAAAATTTAAAATAGCCAGAACATTGAAAATCAAACATGTTTTTTTATCAATTTCAAAATAAAATTAAAACAAGTAGAAAAACTTAAAAACGCATAATTTTTTTTGAAAAATTAAAGAAGAAAGGTTTTAATAGAAACCTGTATTGCTCTTTTATGAAATTGCGATCCATACAAAATAGAAAACACCGATCAATAAGGTATTTTTTTTTGTGGACAACAATCCCTACAATCATAAAAAAAAAAACAAAAATTGGTGTGGGAAAGCATCGTGATTGCCATTTTGTGAACATAAAATACACACCATTTGCAATAATAGTAAAATATTATATTAAATTCGGGAAAATCCCTTTTGACATAGATTGATCCTTTTAGGGTGTATTTTACAATTAGATGTGCCAGACTGGGGTAATCCCTTTTTACAAAAGAATGATGGTATCTTCAGATTTTCATACCATAAGCAAGTTAGATGGTGGGTTTGTTGTTGTGACCACCAGTTGAAGTAGATTTGATTTACGCCTTTGTAGTGAGTGAATCTACGAATCCTACACACATGGAATCAATAAAAGATGTTAGTAGCATCTATCAACGTGAGTATAATATAATGATCAATATAAATTGAAAATGAAAATATTACTGCACACATAAATCATGATTTTGGCAGCATAAAAATAGTATTCTCTCTCTCTTGCCTTCATCTTCATTCGTCATTCGTGTCGTCCTCTTTTTCTTTTTTTTGGTCCCTTATTCACCCAAGTGAATGTAATTTTATAACATTTTTGAATAGGTTAGGGTTAGGTTTGGATTATGGCGTTGTTAAATCTGATCGTTGATTACAAAAGAATGTTGATTAGATTTGATCGTTGGATTTTGATCTGTGGCATTGTACTTTGGATTAATCTAATAATTGAAATGCACTTTTTACTAACTAAATCTGGTCTTTGGATTCTTGATGTTTATTTATATATTAATATATTTATATATAAATATATATATATATGAATAATAGATGGCTAAATTTTGGTATCTACATTATGGTTCATCTCACTAATCATATTAACATGTCCCTTTTGAGCTCTTTATACCTTTTCAATAGCCACCTTTTTTACATGGTGTTGGTGAATCATGCATGAGTTTTCACCATGTGGATCATTACATGTGGAACACCAGTAATCAGATTCAGTTGAGGATGCAAAGGGCTAATTATCTTGATTTGCATATATTGTGCCTAATCTCTCTTGATATGTGTTGGTTGAAGCAACTTGTTCTTTTGACACCTGGGAGAATCTTATTAGTTGTAAATTTCTCTTAGCTTCCCATCTCTTCATTGAAGTAATATCATTAGTTAGATTTTTCATAGTTATCTATATTTTTAGGAGAACTGCAAGCTAAGGATTGAGGGCTGGTAAAGTAGGTACTACAGGTACTGGAGGCAAATATAAGAATATAAGAGGAGCTTGTATTGTTAATATAGTCGATAATCCAGACCATTTTGTGAGGTCTACCATGGAAGCAGAACCAAAATATGATGTATTTGCACCAGATACTTGAGGGAGATCCAAAAATATAGGTAATATTATTTTAGGTGGTAACCTTCTAATAGCAATAAGGTCTTTCTATGCCTTTAGGGCTTCTTGAAATATTTTTGGGAAGGTGAACACTTGAGACTACCTTATAACCATACCTAAATATGATTTGAAAACCCTAAGATAATAATACATTGCTTGCTCATTTGTTGGTATGAGACCATTAGATACTCTCTGCCATATACAATTGAATATGATATTAAAATCTACTATCTCCTTTTGAGGATGTTTCTATATGATAGTGAACTGTGTACGCAGGGAGAAAGGGTATGCTTACTTATTAAACTCTTCTACAAGTTTACCAGTAAGACCTTCCCATGTGGTTATGGTATGATTAGAGAGAGTTCTATACCAGTACAACATCTTCCCTCTTAATGATATAACCAACAACCTTATCATCACATTTTCCTCTGTGATATTATGAATGGCTACCAGTGATGCTACATCTTGACAGTGCTCATAAGTAGTCTTGCTCGTTCCATCATATGTTGGTAGTGCCTTCAAATCTACTAGGGGAATGGGATTATAAACTGTTAGATTCAAGGGACCCAAATGATTCCATGAGGGATAGGGTAGGATGTTTTGGTTCGGGTTGACAACTGTTATTGCTATTGTACTGATGGAAATTATAGGGATAAGGTTGGTTGTACTAGAAGATCCACCAGTGACTATAATGAGAGGAGTTGAGGGTATAGGACTCACAATATTGACTGATCTTGTAGTGATGGTAGAAGAAGACACTAATCTAGAAGATAGAACAAGGTGTACACTGAGACTACCAAAGTCTAATTCTAAAAACTTGATAGGCTCTTATGAGTTTTTTGCTTCTGATCTGGTGATCATGTATTTCAATACTAAACAATAAATGGATATAAAACTTTCTTGGGTTTGATCTTTTCGAATAGAATTTCTAGATGATTTAGATCTAGACATAGCAAAGACAAACACCAAATCTCTAATCTATGTGAATAATGGGATTTGGTCCCATCGAGCATGCCAAAAAATGTTGGTCCAAAATTTGCCTATGGTTAATTAAGGTATCCAAGACTTGGCCAACATTAGATGATCAAACAAGATGTGAGACTTAACTGGGTCAATCTACAAAGAAGGTTGGATCCTGTAAGGTTCTAACTAGCTAAAATTATGATGGGGGAGAAAAGAGTGCTAAAAGAGAGTAAATATAATTGGTGCTAGAACTTGTAATAGTGAAGATTAGACAACAATAAGAAATACATAAAGATCATGAAATGAAGCATTCATTAAAACATCCTAACATGTCAACCAATTTTATCATATACAGAATAACCTTTAATCAGTATTTAGTTCTACATACTATTAGTTCCAGAACCAAAGAACTTACATGCACAAGAATCTAGGAAGCAGAATTAATGTTATGCACACTCATCTAGCTAAATAGAAATATTCATCCATTCATACATACATTTTCTACAAGATGTTGAACCAGAGGCCAAATAGAGATTTCTATTGCATTTTCTCCTTCCAAAAGTCTTTACACATGCAACTTGTAAATGCCTAAGAGTCGACCCATACACAAGAGGCCATTAATATTATTTATAATACCTCTATGGTTCAATATTCAAAATACAAAAATAGTTTTATTAAAACTGTTACAACAAAATGCCAAGCTACCTAGCTCGTAACACCATCATGCAACATCATTGGTCAAAAATAGAGCAGAGTGCTTGAATTCTAACTACAGGTTAAATGCTCCATGCATGTGGATGAGTAGTGGTGATGAACTTGAACTTTGGTTCATCCTTTGTTCTTTCAGAATGCCTATCATTGTTTATCTTGTAATGATCATAACAGACTGAAACTTCTATAGGAGATTCTATTTGTTGTAACTTGTGATGACATGTCACAACATCATGTTCCTTTTTTACCTTCGAGCTTCTTTAGCTTTGGTGACTAAGACATAGGGACATGTCGTTATGTTGTGCCCCTTTTATTGCCTTGAAGCTTTTCAAACTTTACAACCACGATGTGGAGACGTGTTGTAGTGTTGCACCTTCATATTTGTCTCACGAGCCTCTAAAGCTTCGACAGTCGTGATGTCATGGCACCTTTTAATAGTGAACCTTTTTAGACCTTAATGATCACAACAAATACTCATATCACAATTTTGTGACACTTCTCTTCTCTCGAGATTCTTATGGTCTTCATAATCACAACATGGTAATAAGTCACGACATCACGTCGAGTTCTTCGTCTTGAGCTCCCTTAATCATTCGTGACCACTATGTTGAGTCATGTCATGAAATTACATCAATTATTTGCTTATGAATTTTTAGGTTGTAACAAAATTTACTCCAACAGATCCTAACCTCATCATCAAAATTTACTCCAACAAAATTTAACTGATTGGTAACCGTGTTAAACTCATTTAAGTGATCAATAATAGACCCACTTTCTGACATTTGCATATTAAATAAATGCTTCATAAGAAATACCTTGTTATAAGCTCAGGATTTTTCATACAATTTAGCCAACGCATTCATTAAATCCTCCGTTGTCTTTTTCTTTAAAATGTTGAAGGCCATCGACGCTACCAAGCACAGTCATATTGTTCCTAATGCTTTTCTATCAAGAACTTCTCATTCTTCATTTAATAGCTTCATTGGCTTCTTTTATATTTTACCTAATGGTAGGTAAAGACCCTTCTGATAAAGATAGTCCTCCAATTGCATCTTCCATAGCTGATAATTTTGACCATTAAAATTTTTAACCCTAAACATGTCTTCTTCTGCCATTACTCCTACTCAAGTCGAAAACCCTCATTTCAAGTGTATTTTTCAAACCCTAGGCTCTGATACCAGTTGTTAGGATTAAATAATAAAACACGAGCAATAAATAAATGTGGAAATAAGATACAAAATACTAAAGCAATACACGAGACACATATTTATGTGGTTCACCTAATGTGGGCTATGGCCACGGAGAAATTAACCAAGCCTTTTTATTTTGTACAAAAAATTGCAAAGGGATATAACCTACAATAGATCCGCTATAACTTCATCTTCGCTCTATCACTGCAATTAAAATCACACACACCGCATATTACAATACATATAAGTTGCCATACATCATCATATTATAAAGAAAAACGTGTTACAATTTTTGGGTAAAAAAGCTTGCCTAAAATCTATCGTACGATTTGTGACCTAATAATAAATGGTCCAAATTTACATAGAGAAAAAAAATTTATCCCCTGGACCCCCCTAGTGACAGTAGTAGGGAGGTGGTGCCCCCCTACACCCCCCTTTCATGGAGTGGGTCCAAGCGCAGCTAAAAATAAGGCCTTTGAATTAATCAAGCTCCACAATCAACAATCTCCCACTTGGAGACTGATCATAGTATCTCCACCGCTACTACACCTATTGGACTATGCTTCAACTTTGGACCTAGAAATTTTTTCACCTTGAAGATTAACTATCATGCTTGAAGATTAACTAAAATTGAGCAAGAGCTCAATTTCTTATTGGTTACTGCTTTGTTAACATGTCTGTAGGATTCTGGCTAGTGTGTATCTTTTCTAGCTTCAATTGTCCATGTTCCAAAATTGATCATATGAAATGGTAATTGCTCTGCATATTTTTAGTCTTAGAATGGAAGGCTAAGTTCTTTGCAATATGAATGACACATTGACTGTCACTATATAATATGTTATTCTCTTGATTCTTTTCCAATTCCTCCATAAAAATCTATAATAAAATCATCTCTTTACTAGCCTCTGTAACATCAACATACTCTAATTTCGTTGTTGGAAGTGCAACAACCTTTTGTAATATTGAAATCCAACTTACTATAGTTCCACTTATAGTAAAGATATATCATGTGGTAGTCCTTCTGCTATCTATATCACCTGCCATATCTGCATTAGCATATTCTTATAAAATAATGTTAGTACCTCCAAAACATAATACCTGAGTGATAGTACCTCTTAAATACATGAGAATCCACTTCAGTGTCTCCTAATACCTTCTTCGTAGGTTGCTCATAAACTTGCTCGTATTTATACAATAATAGGATAATATAGTTACCATTATCAAATCTCTTAAAATAAACACAATGGTTAGAATAACATCTATTATAACCTTGTTCTGACATAAATCTATCAAATTTCATATACCACTGCCTTGGAGCTTGCTTCAGGCCATACAAGCTCTTTTTCAACCTACATACTAATTCCTCCTTCCCTTTGACCTCATACCCTTGTGGTTGTTGCATATAAATCTCTTCCTCCAAATCCCCATGGAGAAAAGTTATTTTTACATCTAACTGTTCAAGATGAAAATCCTCTATAGCCACTAGGCTTAAAACAGTTCTAATTGAAGTTATTTTAACAACAGGAGAATTTTTTTTATCATAATCAATACCTTTCTTCTATGCAAACCCCTTTACAATCAATCTAGTCTTATACCTCTTTTTGCCTCTATCTTCTTCTTTCATCCTATAAACCCATTTATCCTGCAGTACTCTTTTTCCTACTAGCAACCAAACTAGATCCCAAGTATGATTATCTACCAAGGAGTCCATCTCCTCTTTCATGCCTTACTCCCACTTCTTCCTGGTTTCTACCTACATTGCTTCTTCATATGTTTTTGGTTCACCAGATTCAGACAATAATACATAATATAATTAAGGAGAGTAACGATAAGGGGTTCTACTTATCCTGGTAGATTTTATAACAACACTTGCATGAGTTTGAGGTGCTTGTTATTGTTGTTGTTGACTTTCTAACACCTTTGGAGTTTCAATTTCATCAAGCACTGTGTATTTTGTGTTTACCTTTTCCTATTTCTTTTGCTACAACTGGTCTTTATACATGACTTTCTCATTGAATACCACATCTCTACTCTTAATGATTTTGTGATTTTCATAATCCCAAAAATGATAACCAAAATTATTAATTCCATATCCAATGAAAGTGCACTTCTTGAATTTTCCTTCAAGTTTAGTTCTATTTTTTTTATCAATATGAACGAATGCTTCACAACCGAAAGTCTTTATAAATAAGTGGTTAATAGGCTTACCTATCCATGCCCCTTATGGAATCCCACCATCCAAGGAACTTGAAGATCCTCTGTTTATTAAATAAACAACAGTATCCACAACATCTACCCAAAACTATAAGGGCAATGTTGCATGTAATCTCATGCACCTATCACGTTCCATGATAGTCTTGTTCATCCTTTCTAACACACCATTTTTTAGTGGAGTTCTTGGAAACATCTTCACTCTACGAATCCCATGGTATGAACAATAATTTTCAAACTCTTTGTTGCAATACTCATCTCCATTACTAATTAGAGACACTTCAACTTATTTCCTATCTCATTCTCAACCAAAACTTTTCCATTTCTCAAAAGTATCAATACATTTGATTTCTTTCGAATACAATAAACCTAAGTTTTTCTAGTTACATCATTAATAAAAGTAACATAATAATGAGAACCATCAATAGATGATACCCGAGTTGGTCCCCATATGTCTGTATGCACAAGCTCTAGCTTTTCACTCTTCTTTTCTTTTCCAACTCTAAGAAATCTAACTCCTTTTTATTTTCCGTAAACGCAGTGCTCACAAAATTCCAAATCAACCTGCTTCAAACTTGGCAACAAATTCCTTGAGTGGAGAACCTGCATCCCTTTCTCACTCATGTCCCTAAGTCTATGATACCACAAAACTGTATCTGCTCTTGTAGAAGCTAAAGAAATAGAAAGATCAGCATTACCAATACATACATACAATGTACCTTTCTTCTTTCCTTTTGCTAATAACAATGATCCTTTAGCAATCATCCATGAATTTACTAAGAATGTAACTTTACATCCTTCATTATCTAACTACCTTGTGGAAATTATATTTCTTCTCAAATAAAGAATATGACTTACCTCTTTTAGAAACCATTGTTTTTCATTTGGTAATTTTATTTATATCTTACCTTTTTCAATGATTTTACATGGTCTATCATCACCCAAATAGACTTGTCCACAATCACCTTGAACATAATCTATAAAATATTTTCTATGGGGTGTGGCATGATATGAAGCCCCTAATTATAGCAAAAAATCATTAATATTATCTAGTGAAAGGATTAAAACATCTTGCAATACATCACCTACTATGTTTGCTTCCTGATTACCTTGTTTTTTTTCTCCCTATTTTTCTTTTCAAGTCCAACATTCTCTTTTCAGGTGTCCTTTTATCTTCCAATGTCAGTATTCCAACTGCTTCCCTTTGGATTTGGATATACCTTTATTTGATTTTCCATGTTTTTCTAGGCTCTTTCCTATATCCTTTTATCTCCTCCTATTTTCCATAGTCAACGCATTACTCGATGTCTCACCTGTTCTTTTCCATTACATTTACTCACTAAGGATAACACCAATAACATCATCAAATTTTAAAGTATTTGTACCAAAAATATAATTACTCACAGCCATGACCAAGCCATTCTAGCTTTCTAGCAATGAGCATAAGATCAAAAGAGCCCTAACATCATCATCAAAATTTACTCCAACAAAATTTAACTGATTGGTAACCGTGTTAAACTCATTTAAGTGATCAGTAACAGACCCACCTTCTTACATCTACATATTAAATAAATGCTTCATAAGAAATACCTTGTTTGAAGCTGAGTATTTTCATATAGTTTAGCCAATGCATTAATTAAACCCTCAATTGTCTTTTTCTTTGAAATATTGAAGGCCACCGACGCTACCAAGCATAGTCATTTTTCCTAATGCCTTTCTGTCAAGAACTTCCCATTCTTCATCTAATAGCTTCGTTGGCTTCTTTGCTATTTTTCCTAATATAGGTAAAGATCCTTCTGATAAATATAGTCCTCCATTTGTATCTTCCATAGCTGGTAATTTTGGCCATTAAACTTCTCAACCCTAAACCTGCCTTCTTT
Source organism: Wollemia nobilis (assembly GCA_028583015.1). Lineage (NCBI taxonomy): Eukaryota > Viridiplantae > Streptophyta > Pinopsida > Araucariales > Araucariaceae > Wollemia > Wollemia nobilis. The sequence goes on along the minus strand of JAQPPZ010000710.1, from coordinate 5,442,419 downwards.
TGTCATTGCTCCCACTTGAACCAAAAACCCTTCTTTCATGTGCGTATTCAAACCCTAGGGTCTGATACCAGTTGTTAGGATTAAATAATAAAATGCAAGAAATAAATAAATGTAGAAATAAGACACAAAAGAATAAAGCAATACACAAGACATAGTGGTTCACCCAATGTGGGCTACGTCCATGAAGAAAATAACTAGACATTTTTATTCTGTTCAAAAAACCACAAAGAGATATACTTACAACAGATTCATTGTAACTTCCTCTTCACTCTATCGTCGTCAATGACAATTATGCACACCACTCATTACAATACATATAAGTTGTCATACATCATCCTCTTATAAAGAAAAGCACATTAAAATTTTAGGGCAAAAAAGCCTTATTAAAATTTGTCGTTCGATCTGTGACTTAATAATAAATGGTCCAAATTTATATAGAGAAAAAATATTTATTTGTCACCACCCCCTTGGACCGCCCTTGTGATAGTAGTAGGGGGGTGCCACCCCTAAACCCCCCTTTCGTGGAGTGGGTCTAAGTGCGACTAAAAACAAGGCCTCCAAATTAATCAGGCTCCACAACCAACAATCTCCCATTTGGATACTGATCACAGTAACTCCACTACTACTGCACCTGCTGGACTATGCTTCAAATTTGGACTTAAAAATTTTCTCACCTTTTACTATCATGCTTGAAGACCAACTAAAACTGAACAAGAGCTCATTTTCTCCTTGGTTACTATCTTTGTTAACATATCTGCAGGATTGTAGTTAGTGTGTATCTTAGCTTCAATTATCCATCTTCCAAAACTGAAATATGAAATGGTACTTGGTCTATATATGTTTAGTCCTCGAATGGAAGGCTGAGTTTTTTGCAAGATGAATGACACTTTGAATGTCACTATATAATATGATATTCTCTTGCTTCTTTTCCAATTCCTTCATAAACCTCTATAACAAAATCATCTTTTTACTAGCCTTTGTAACAACAACATACTCTACTTTTGTTGTTGAAATTGTAACAACCTTTTGTAATTTTGAATTCCAACTTATTGCAATTCCATCTACAATAAACCCATATCATGCAATACTCCTTCTGCTATCTATATCACCTGCCATATCTGCATCAACATATCCCTGTAAAACAATGTTAGTACCTCCAAAACATAATACTTGAGTGATAGTACCTCTTAAATACTTGAGAATCCATTTTACTGTCTTCCAATACCTTCTTCTTGGGTTTTTCATAAACCTGCTCATAACTCCCACTGCATGTGCTATATCTGACCTTGTGCACACCATTGCATACATCAAACTACCAACTACTTATGAATAAGGAACCTTGGACATGTAGTCTATCTCCTCCTATGTCTTAGGGCACATCACTTTGGTCAGTTTGAAATGATTGGCCACAGGTGTACTAACAGGTTTTTCATCCTGCATATTAAATATTTCCAACACCTTATAAATGTACTCACCTTGAGAAAATATTAGTTTACAATTTTTTCTATCTCTTGTTATTCTCATACCAAGTATTTGCTTTGCAGTACCCAAATATTTCATTGCAAATGAATCTGCCAATTTTCTTTTGAGCATAATTATATCCTGCATGTTAGACCCTGCAACAAGCATACCATCTACATACAATAATAGGATATTATAGTTACCATTATCCAATATCTTAAAATAGACACAATGGTCATAATAACATCTACTATAATCTTATTCTGACATAAACCCATCAAATTTCATATACCACTGCCTTGGAGCTTGCTTTAGGACATACAAACTCTTTTTCAACCTGCATACTAATTCCTCCTTCCCTTTGACCTCATACCCTTGTGGTTGTTGCATATAAATCTCTTCCTCCAAATCCCCATGGATAAAAGTTGTTTTTACATCTATTTGTTCAAGATGCAAATCCTCTACAGAAACTAGGCTTAAAATAGTTATAATTGAAGTCATTTTAACAATAGGAGAAAAAAATCATCATAATCAATACCTTTCTTTTGTGCAAACCTCTTTACAACCAGTCTAGCCATATATATCTTTTTACCTCCATATTCTTCTTTCACCCTGTAAACCTATTTATTCTGCAATGCTCTTTTTCCTGTTGGCAACTGAACCTGATCCCAATTCTGATTGTGTACCAAGGAGTCCATCTCCTCTTTCATACCTTACTCTCACTTCTTCCTGGTTTCTACCTACATCGCTTCTTCATATGTTTTTGGTTCACGAGAGTCAGATAATAATACATAATATAATGAAGGAGAGTAACGATCAAGGAGTCTACTTATCCTAATAGATTTTCTAACAATACTTGCAGGAGTTTGAGGTGCTTGTTGCTGTTGTTGTTGATTTTCTAGCACCTTTGAAGTTTCAATTTCATCAAGCATTGTGTATTTTGTGTTTACCTTTTCCTATTTCTTTTGTTGCAACTGGTCCTTATACATGACTTTTTTATTGAATACCATATCTCTATTCCTAATGATTTTGTGATTTTCATAGTCCCAAAAACAATAACCAAAATCATTAACTCCATATCCGATGAAAGTGCACTTCTTGAATTTTACTTTAAGTTTAGTTCTATTTTTTTATCAATATGAACGAATGCTTCACAACTGAAAGTATTTAGAAATGAGTGGTTAATAAGCTTACTTGTCCATGCCTCTTCTAGAATCCCACCATCTAGGGAACTTGAAGGCCCTCTATTTATTAAATAAACAACAATATCCACAACATCTTCCCAAAACTTTAAGGGCAATCATGCATGTATTATCATACACCTATCACGTTCCATGATAGTCTTTTTCATCCTTTCTAACACACCATTTTATTGTGGAGTTCTTGGAACCATCTTCACTCTATGAATCCCATGGTATGAACAATAACTATCAAACTCTTTGTTGTAGTACTCACCTCCATTATCTAATCAGAGACACTTCAACTTATTTTCTATCTCATTCTAAATCAAAACTTTTCAATTTCTTAAAAGTATCAAATACATTCAATTTCTTTCGAATACAATAAACCCAAGTTTTTCTAGTTACATCATCAATAAACGTAACATAATAATAAAAGCCATCAAGAGATGATACATGACCTGTCCCCATACGTCTGTATGCACAAGCTCTAACTTTTCACTTTTTTTTTTTCTTTTTAACTCTGAGAAATCTGAATCTTTTTTAGTTTTCATAAACATAATGCTCATGAAATTCTAAATCAACCTGCTTTAAACTTGACAACGAATTCCTTGAGTGGATAATCTGCATTCCCTTCTCACTCATGTACCCAAGCCTATGATACCACAAAAATGTATTAGCTCCTGTAGAAGCTAAACCCCTATTTATCATCGCCTCCTAGACCCCCTTGGCGACAGTAGTAGGGGGTGGTGCCCCCATACACCTCCTCTTTTATGGAGTGGGTCCAAGTGCGACTGAAAACAAGACCTCTAAATTAATCAGGCTCCACAACCAACAATTTTATGAATGGTTGCACAAGAGGTTCTAGAAGGATTCCAACAAGTTATAATTCCTTCTACTGCCCCTTCAGAATCTATAACATCCCTTTCACATCTTGCCCATATTGTGCTCATAGTTTTTAAAACTTTTTCTTTTATCATTTTAGTTTCCTAGATACAAAGAATATCAATCTTATTACTTAAACATAGGTCCCCGATACACCTCTGCTTTGAAGGGGTATCAACACCCCTTATATTCCTTGATATGATAATCATGTCTCATTAGGGCTATTGGCCCTACCTACGCATTACCAATATCATTTTGTTGTTTGATAAAGAGAAGTTCAACCAACTTAGTTTGTGTTCCTTTCTCTATGTTTGCTCTTGCTTCCTTGGATCTTGCTTGATAATTTGAGGGTTTTCCTCTTTTTGCCTTACCTATATTAGGAGTAGGTCTTATTATTATATTTCTTAAAATTATTTTACTATTTTATTTTTCATCATATTTATCCTCTCTTGGCTCTACTACAAAAGTTTTTGACTTGTCTTGCTCATTTTTTGGTATTTCCTTATTAATATCAGAGGCATTAACTTCTAAAACTACATTTTATTTACCAAAATTTTTCTCCTTAATGGTGCATGGTACTTCAAGATATTCTTCAATATCTAATGAGACACATTTCATCGAGAATATTCTTCCTTAAATCAAGATCATATTGAAAAGATAATTCCCTGTTAATATGTTGAACATGTTGTCCTGTGTCCTCTAAGTTTCGATCTACTTTTTTTCATAGGCTAAAGCCTCAAAAGAGTTGATATTTCTTCCAATATCTTTCCTTACTAGTCTCCACTATTTATTTTCTTTCATTTTTCTAGATCTATTTTTTGGAAGTTGAAAACCATCTTCATCCATAACCATTTGTAACTAGTTTCTCTCATGATTTTCTACATAAGATTATGTTGGGCTCTTCTTAGGGCATGCTCTCTCAATATATCCCACCTCATGACATATTCTACATCTAAAAGATATGTTTTCATAATCTATGATTTGGGTCCACATCTTATCCCCATACAAGAAAGATTGATTTTGGTAAAACTTTACTTATATCAATCATGACCAATATCCGAGCATAAATAGCTAAGAATCCATCTTTTGTAGTATCTAAAATCTCAAGGAATTATACTAGAGTGTTGCTTATTGCTTTGAAGGTATCTATTTCCCAAAATTCAATGGGCAACCCAAACATCCTAACCCAGACTGTTACTATGGATAGATAACATTTTCAAGTGAAAAACCTTCATACCAGCAGGTAAGGAAGAGTCATACTCTTTCCATAAACCAATGACCCCCTTTTAGGATTTTTTCTCTCTCTTCTCTAGAACAAAAAATGGCTAGGAAGAAACCTTTGGGAAGAAAGGATAGAATCACTCCTAGAGACTTCCAACTCCTATCAATCCATTTTCTCAAGTCTGAAGCCTCTGGTCAATACCCATTAAATTTACCAAAAATTGCCCTATCTTGGAGCAACGAGGATCTCTTTGAGGTGCACTCACTAACTTCTACCACTAGAGATGATTCTAAGGATTTAATTATAAATTGGTCCATGGAAAGGAAACTAAAACTCAAAATCTATTGAAATTTATCAGAATGTCCTAGAACAAATATATTATTTGATAAAAAATTATAATAATTTGCATGCACAATTTCTAAGATAAAGAAGGAAAAAATTTTTAGCTAAAAAATTCTATGTCCGAATAGAATGTCTTGCCTCACTCAAGTCTTAGCCCTTCATTGCTCTTCCCATCATTCGAACCCTACCTGACATATATTTGCAATTTTATTTTTTGTTTCGGATGTTTGACTTCACAGGATCATATCTCCCTCAATATTACTTGGATTCCTTCGCATGACCTCTCATTTTAAAGTTGTTCATATTACGCATAAACTGGTTCAAGAATCACTTGAATTAGATAACCCTTTGCGAAGATATGTCTCCTAAAAGATGAGACGTTTTTAGAAAAAAAATGCCCTAATCCTGAGTCCTTCATGAAGCAACTAAAAATATTTCCTTTAAAGTCTTCATTCTAGAACATTATCTTGTTAAGTTTAACCATACATAGAATTACACCAAAAGGCTTATGTCACGATAAACATCAATTAAAAAGCAAAGATATTCATGTTCCAGTTGAGGACTAATTCACACAAACTTGAATGTAAAACAATAAGATGGAAGAGATCAAAGGAAGAATGGACGAAAAAGATATGTACCTTTTGCACATTAAGGACAGAGAAAATAGAGAAACATTTTTTAGTTATAAAACACATCGATAAAAAAACACTAAAACATGTCCCAAGGGAGACAACGCAACAATTCAAGCTTTGGCTCTTCTTCGGAAGATCCAAGGTTCAAACCACGATGTGGACAAGTGTGTAAGAGGGTGGGTGTGTGTTAAATTCCCTATTGATAAGCATAGTTAAGCATAGTTATTGACTTTAAGAGAGATCATGGTTAAAGGAAGCTGCCAAACACATTTTTCACACTAACCAAATAAAAAAAATACACTAAAACAAAACATTTCGATTATAAAAAAAAATAAAACAAAAAAATATTTTATTTTAAAATATAAAACATATAATAATATTTTAACTAACTATATTAATACATTAATAAATAATTCATTATAAAAATTGTTTGAAGATAATTCTCTTTTTAAAAGAAAAATCAAAACATGATCAAATCCATTTTAAAATTGAAAACACAATTCTTTATAAATTCTTATCACTACTTTTGACCTCAACAGTTAAAAGCCTTCTATTCATGTTATGTAGATCAAAATGTCAAATTTCAAGCTGCCTCGTTATTTTTTGTACTTAGAAACGTGATCTCAACCATAAACCCTAGCGTCCTGGCGCGGTACAATACTCTCAACTCAAAACCCTAGCATAGATATAATTCCCGCTTTCGAGTCCGAAAGCCTCAATCAAATGGCACATAATTATTCACAGAAATCTTAGCAGAAATATCCTTCAAGCAGTAGCCGTGTCGAAATATCTCTCCAAATATGTGGAGGTCCAAGATCGCTTGGATCTCGTGCAGGCTTTCGTCGGCACTGAACCCACTTTCCACCTCCAGACGCTGCCCAGAAACGATCAAGGTTCGAATCGCAGCCACAACACACCAAAACCAGGTTTTTTCGCCATCACCTGTTCGTTTATATTCCTCCCTGCCAATACACTACGAGAATTTTGTAGACCCTAACACAAATACCATCCCCTACGTAAAAAACAATTATGAGCACGATTCTGGTAAGCCCGAGGGCGAAAATACCCAAACCCTAGAAACCCTCACAAACTCTAATCCTGCAAAGAAATATGACGAAGACGCCGAAAAGGTGGTGTCGATCCTCAAAAAGAAGTTGGAATTGCAAGGACTGGAAGCAGAGCTTCAAACCCTCGATTTGGACATAAAAGGGAAAATGATAGCCAAAGTGGTCAAAACCCCGGGTTTCAGAACTGAGCAATTTGTGAATTTTTTTCGTTGGGCAATTAAACAGCCCGATTATGTGCCGAGTACCAATATCATGGATAATATTACTGTGGCAATTTGCAATAAAGGTGGGAGAAAAGGGTTGGATTTGTTGAAAATTTTAATGGAAGATGTCGCAGCAAATCACAAGGGAAAGGGACTTATTAGTGCCCCAGCATTGAATACCCTCATTCGGCGCCTTGGGCGTGAAGAGAAAGCAAAGGAGGCCCTTGAGGTTTTTAAGCAGTTCAATAATAAATTTGAATGCAAGCCTGCGACTAAATCCTATTTGCTCACTATTACGGAGCTCTGTAAGGCTTCTATGTTTGATGAAGCATTCTCTGTTTTTGAAGATATGGAGAAAGCTGGTTGTTTTCCTGGCAATGGGTCTACTGTTAGCAAAATTATCAGGTTTGTATGGTTTGTTGTCTCAATTTTGTCTATTTATATAATTTGAGATTTTTTTTGTCAATTCAAATCTGAGGAGGAGTTTTGAAGCTACTACTGAAACATCATTTAGAAAAGTACCTACATTGTGTTCTAAAATTATTTAATGTTTTATAAATATGTCCAGTGAAAGTCTAAGATGTTTAAATTATCAGGTTGTTTTGTAAAGCCAACAGGCCCAAGGATGCATTTCAGGTTTACTTGAAGTCAAAGGAGAAGGGGAAGCTACCCAGGTTAGTTGGTATGAGTGCTCTGGTTGATTCCCTTTGCAATGTCGCAAAAACCCCGGAGGTCAGTGCCAAGATTTTGGGGGATATTCCACGGAAGGAGCGCAAGCATACTTTGAAACCCCATTTTACAGTGGTTAGAGCATTCTGCAACAATCAGCAGGTAGAGGAAGCTCAGGCATTGTTTTCGCAAATGGTGCGAGTTGGGCCCCGGCCTGACAGAGCAACGTACAACGCAATATACAATGCCATTATCAGTGCTCTATGCAGAGCTGAGAAGGCAGATGAAGCCATGGGATTGCTTGAACAGATGACTAGTAGACGGATTAGAACTGATATATATGCCTATAATGTGATCATGGCTAGCTTTGCCAGGGCAGGAAGGATGCAGGAGGCTTGTGATGTGTTTTCAAGAGCTAAGGAGGCCAATATAAAATTTCATTTCATAACTTACAAGATATTGATAGATGGGTATTGCAGATTGGGTGAGCCTGAAAAGGCTTATCAATATTTCTATGAGCTTAAGGAGAGCGGTCGATCTCCCAACCAGGAAGTTTATGCCAATTTGGTTAGGGCGTATACTCTACAGGGTTCGGATTTGGATACAGCCAAGAAGCTGGTGCATGAAATGGAACAGAAGGGGCATTCCCATACTTCATACACTCAGAATTTTGTTCATGCCACAGAAGAATTGGAAGAGAAAGCATCGCAAGGAGAAGCATGCAAGATCAGAAGAGCACCCAGGAGTAAAAGATAGTACATGTGTGCTTGGGATGATTATCTTTATGCTTCCTTTTTAGTCTCTGAGCATCTTGTTTGGTTAGTCTCTGGTAATCTATTCAAGATTGTGACCAACCATAAGCTGTATCTGACCATAAATTGTAGGCCTTGTTTTCTGGAGCGTAGGCTATTCATAAAAGTCAACAGTTTTGATTAGAATGTTGACATTCCTAGTGTTTTATTGTATAGGAGTACCTAGTGCTAACTCAAGACCTGAGAAATCAAATGCCTGTACTGTATAGATTGCTTATCTCCAAAAGAACATGGTTACATATATGTTAAATGAGGTTTGCATAATTTCATGTTACTCAAATATTTGTTTTTGATGTGAGTATATACTTTGTTAGAGGTCGGATCAAGTTTAAATTTGTCATTAAGCTGAGATGAAAATGTGCATTTTTTTGGCTGACTGAAAAATGAGATTGACGACCAAATATGGAGGACAGCTGATTTGCATCTGACCGTCCCCTCTTGTTTCTGAGAAGTATATAACCTCGTGAACTTAGTGTAGTTACTCATTTGATCTGATTCAGCATGATAACTCATTCCATTAGATACCTAATGAGTATCTAGGTGAGTATGTAATTAACTTTATTGCATATTCTTCCTGGTAAACACATTGGTAAATACCCACTAATCTTTTGATTTTGCTATTTCCTCTTAAATCTCTAATGTGAGTTACAGTGAGAAACAAGTATGCAGAGTAACCAATTTTTATGTTTGTTTTTATCGTAAGCAACTGACATTGGGCTGTGCATACAATCGATTTTGTTATAGATTTAAAACCAGTGTCAATACTGTGGTTGAGGACTGTTAATAAGACAGTCCTGACTAACTTTTCAGTTCACGGAAGCTTGGTGAGTATTAGTATATTGGATATGACAAAGTAAATTATGCTTCGATATGTTGATCATGTCATAAAAGGGATCAAACAATTTTAAAGCCTTGCAATGTCAGTCTGATCATAGGAACAAATATGAAAGGATATTTATCAAATGCTAGACATTATTAAACAAAACCAAGGATGAAGCCTTTGTTGCTGCTATTACTTATAAATTGCAGACCATAAAGAGTGATGTGAAAGGGAGTGGACTTCATATGACAAGTTGTGGCCTCTTGATGTTTTATCCATCGTGTTGAGGTTGGCATTAAGATTCAGGCAAGTAAAGACAATTACAATGGCAATTTTTGATCTTCTTGTTTTGAGCCTTGAATTTGCATTTTCCTTTAGAATATTCTTCTGATTATGTGAGTGAATACTCAACATGATTATTGCCATTTCACCATGAAGGCTTCCACCATTCATAAAATCTTTCTTTCTAATCATTCATCTTGACGTAGTAATATGGGATTGAAACGTTTCATAAAATCTTTCTTTCTAACCATTCATCTTGACGTAGTAATATGGGATTGAAACGTTTCATAAAATCTTGATCTTCTTGTTTTGAGCCTTGCATTTGCATTTTCCTTTAAAATATTCTTCTGATTATGTGAATGAACATTCAACATGATTATTTCCATTTCACCGTGAAGGCTTCCACCATTCATAGAATCTTTCTTTCTAACCATTCAGCATGACGTAGTAATACGGGATTGAAACGATTCATAAAATCTTTCTTTCTAACCATTCAACGTGATATTTTTTTATACGTAGTGGCATAGTTCCATGTTGTTAATTGTTTTTACGGGATTGAGATGGGATCTTGCATTCTAACCATTCATCGTGATGTTCTTTGTTATACAAACTATTTATTTCTAGTGGCGTATTCCTAAAATTTTCGTTTCACATTTTTTTCAATTGAATATATGGGAGTCAAACAAGAACATGCCCCACCCGTATTACATCGTCATCATCGCGGTATTCTTCTTATGCAAGCTATTTATTTCTAATGGTATATATATATATTTTTAATTTACATAGTGGAATCCGTAGCCGACACCCGTCGCGAATTCGGGTAGGCTGTCCGGCTTTTATGGCCATCACAGTATTTTGCGTTGTCCGTCTCAAAAGAAGCCGCCACACAATTCGGAAGCTGTCACATAGTTCTTCGCGTAGTCCGCCCCTATAACCACTATGCCGCAATCATTTTAAACCTTTTACGCAGCCGAAAACACCAGGAAAGGAACAAGCGTTCAGTCTGATGAGGTCCGAGATTTGAACCTTGGACCTCCGCCCCCTTACGGGATTTGGCTTTGGCATATTCTTAAAATTTAGTTTTTCATTTTTTTAATTGGATATACAGGATTAAAATAGGCTTCACCTGTATTATATCATCATCACATAGTGGTGTCACACCAAAGCTTGATATCCTTAAAATAGTGGTATTATAACAAAGCTTGATGTCCTTGAATGTTGAGGAATCTAACCAGATGAGCTAATGCCCTGTGATTAAAATTTTAAGGTAAGCACGTGTCTTGAACTTACCAAGGTTTGAACTTAGATCTCTTGGATGAAAACCCAAAGACATCACTATAATATACCTCACGGGTCAAAAAATTAAAGGTAACTCATAGGTTTTGAAAGGGTCTTGGTTCCCTTGTACTAAGGTTTGAATTTGGGTTTCTTGGATGAAAAACCAAAGACATACTACTAGTGTATCCTCACAATTTTTTTTTTAAAGTAACGTAAAGGTTTTGAAAGGGTCTTGGTTCCTTTGTATTGGGTTTGAACTTGGGTCTTGTAGATAAAAACCCAAAGACATATCACTACGGTATCTCTCATAGAACTTAATTTTTTTTTAATGTAAAGTACAGGTTTTGAAAGGGCACAAGTCCCTTCTATCTCTATTGGTGTTTGAACTTGGGTCTTGTGATGAAAACCCAAAGACATACCACTACAATATCCTTGGTGGACTAAATTTTTTTAAGGTAAAATCCAGATTTTTGAAAGGGATTTAGGTTTCCTTTACTAATATTAAAGTTAAATCTTTTATAAACTCAAAAACATATCACTAGGAAGAAGCTGCATGCATTAGGGTTTCGAGTTCTTGGTGCCATACTGCCTCTCCACTCTGGAGTGTGTGCGGGACGCCTCTTAGGGCATTTTTTTGCTGCTTTCACCGACTTTACTCCGTCGTTTGGCGGATTGAACCTCTTTTTTTATGGATGGAGCTCAGTCAACAACTCCAACTTCTGTTGAAGTTGCAGAAGGGAGCAATGGCGCTAAAGGTGAACAAGCAACCACAGAAGTTCATTCCCAAAGTTTATCACGAGGTAATATTTCTCCTCCGGATGTTGTTATCCCGTTGAGTGAGTTTAATACTACTTGTTCTTGGCTGGAAAGCCATACGCTGGTAGGGTATTTTCTAGGTCGTATCCCTGGCGAGACCCTCCTTCGAAACTGGGTCCAACAAGCTTGGCATGGCGTCAAGGTTGATGGTATCCAGAACCTCACCAAAGGGTTTTTTTGTTTCGTTTTGCTGACCCTGCTCAGGCCAAAGCGGTCCTCAGTCGTGGGCCTTGGTCTGTTCGTAGCTCCCTGTTGATTTTTCAGCCCTGGACCAAGGATTTTTCGGTCACTAATGATGTTTCCTTGCGGGTTCCGGTTTGGGTTGAATTCCCTGGTCTTCCTCTGTCGCTCTGGCCTTATTATCAAAACCTTGTGGCCCCCATTGGTGAATTTGTCTGTTGTGAAACGGATAAATTTTATGCCTCACGCCCTCAAAAGCATTTTTGTGTCAAAGTCGATCTTTCTAAAGACCTCAGGGAGACTGTTGATGTCCAAGTTGGTGATTATAGGTTCAAGCAACATGTTGTCTACATAAACCTGCCTAACACATGTTACCGTTGCCAATCAACTGCCCATAAGATAAAATATTATCCTTTAATGGCGGACAAGATTAAAGTTAAGGAGACGATTGTGGCTCCTGTTACTACTAGCTCTGTCCCTACTTCCAAAGGGGGGCAAGATGAATGGAAGGTAGTCCAAAAGAAGGGTAAGAATGGGAAAAATGTAAACCCTACGGTTGCTCCCAGCAACTCACCTCAACCCCTTGTGTCTTCTGTGACAACTGGGCATGGTGTGGTGACGAAGCAACATACCACGCAACCGACGACACCCAGTGCTAGGGCTTCACAGATGGTTGCTAATGTACCACCGACTAGTGCTTCCTTTGCCAAAATTGTTACTTCTTCTGCTCCTACTCAGTCTTCAGATTCTCCAGTTCTGCATATCAATGGGCAGTCTTCATCAAGCTTCATGGAACTTGAACGGGCTTCTGTCAATGGCCGAAGATCCCGTAGCCCACCACGGGGAGAATCCTTGGTTCACCAGGACAAAAGGCATCAAACGGAGTTTTGGAAAGCAGGTCAAGAGCATTTTCTCAGTAATATTTATGATTCTCTTTCAAACCTTGGAGATGTTGAAGATGTAGCCGGACATATGAGTCTTGATCGATCTTCATGATTTTTTTATCATGGAATGTCAGAGGGCTGACGGACCCAGTCCACAAATACTTGGTCCGAGATGAGATTGCTTCATGCTCCAGGTTTTATGGTAATCCTGACTTTCTTTGTCTTCAAGAGATTAAGATTTTTGACTTTATTCTGCAATGTACTTGCCCTTTTCTTTGGCCAGGTTGCTTTTTTTATGCCACCAATCATTCCCCTGGTAGAGGAGGAGTTGTCATTCTTTTGGCAGCTAGGTGGAAAGATAATTTTGTCTCATGGGGTGTGGACCCTTCCAATCATGCAGTTTGGGTTTTACTTGAGGTTGGTGGGTTGTCTTTTGGCATTATTAATGTCTATGCCTCCAATGACGCTCAGGAGCATTGTAGCCTCTGGCGGTGGTGTGCTTTTTCTTTACCACCTATTGTTTGGGTTATGTGCGGAGATTTTAATATGACTAAAAAGCCTGTAGACAAGATAGGACAACTTCCCATGCGGTGGGCTACTGGGGAAAGAGAGGCTTGGTACTTCATGAAAAACAAATTGGGTTTGTCAGACCCCAATTCTTGTTTTTCTCCTCAAGATTTTCCTAAAAATTTGTGGTATACGTGGTCCAATTTCCAGGCTGGCCATGCAAGAATTCTGAGAAGGCTGGACAGAGCCATGCTTTCAGATCATGTGCAATTTTTCTTTCATAGGAGAAATGCTTCAGCTCCGTTTGTGGAAACCATTCCTGGTACTACTACTTCCGACCATTCACCCATCATGTTTAATGTGTTGATGAAATCCCTGCCTCAGAGACACTACAAGTCACAATTTTTTTCAATACTTCCTTTCTTCAACACCCTTCCATGGTTTGTCATATCCGTAGAGTCTGGAATCTAGTTCCTAGACCTACTGGAGAGTTGGGTTGGATAGAATGGTGGAATGATGCCATTTTTCGTACAACTGTCTTGCTCCGTACTTTGGGGAAAAAGGTGGCGCAGTTCAGAAGACATTCCAATGTTGTCCTTCATGATGAGCTTGCCAAAGCTTCTCTCAAGCTTGAGGCTTGTCCGTTTAATCCTGAACTTCAGTCTCATGTTGCCCAACTGAGGCATGAACTTAAACTTGCTGAACTTTATGAGGCTCGGGGAGCTCGAATTAAAGCCCGTCTTCATTGGCTTAAAGTTGGTGATAGGGTCACCAAAGAATTTTTTCAAAGGCTCCGCCCTCCCAGGCAAGCTACTCAATTCAAGGCCATTCAAGACAATGGAATAAGGCTTACCTCTCTTCCTGAGATGATTAATGCTTTTGTCAAGCACTATACTAATGTTTTTGCCGCTCAAGCTTATTCCCCTGAGCGGGAGCAAGCACTGGCAACTTGTATGGCAGTTGTACCAGTTAAGGTTTCAGAGTCTCAAAGAGCAGGGTGTGATAAACTACTCTCCCTTACAGATCTGGAGGATGCATTATCTCAAATGGCAAATGACAAAGCGCCAGGTCTGGATGGCTTTCCCTATGAGTTCTACAAGGGTCTTTGGGACTTAGTTGGTCCTGATCTGCATAAAGTTTATCTGGAGGCTCTTCGAGTAGGCTCTTTGGGAGCAATTATTAATAGGGGCAATATCAAATTCATACCCAAGCAAGGGGACCCAGAGTTGATTACTAATTGGAGGCCTATTACTTTGTTGAATGTTAGTTACAAGATCATTGCCAAAGCTTTGGCTCTTCGCCTTAGGCCTCTTCTTCCTTTGATAGTCAGATCAGAGCAAATTGGCTTTATTCAAGGAAGGTACATCCTCGACAATGTTCTAGTTGTCTAGGAGGGCATGGAATGGGCCTGGATGTCAAACCAAAACATGCTTTTTATTAAGATTGATTTTGAGAAAGCTTATGACCGCATTGAATGGAGATTCATTCTTGCTATGCTCAAAGCTTTAGGATTCGGGCCAGTTTTCATTCAGACTATTGCTATGCTATTCAAAGATGCTTCGACTATTCTCAATTTGAACAATTCATAGTCTGAAGCAGTGGGCCTGTTTAGGTCTGTTCGGCAAGGGTGTCCTATTGCTCCTTCTTTATATGTGCTTGCTGCTGAAGCCTTCGACTATCTTTTAGCTACTCAAGATTCTGCAGGTCTTATTAAAGGAATTGCTCTTTCGAATGATCAGGGACAACTTATTAATGGTCACTTTGCTGATGACTCCTTTCTTACTATAAGGGAAGAGGAGCAATCTATTTCTAATGCTCTATTTTGTCTGAACACCTTTTGCACAACCTTTGGTTCTAGCATACAATGGAGGAAGACCTCCTGCTTCAGACAGTCTCCCTTGCCTAAGCCGCCTTGGCTTCAAGGGTATCATTGGAATTGGATCCCTCCTGGAGAAGTTTTTAAGTTTCTTGGTATTCCTTTTGCCTTTCAAGGCTCCCCTGCTCAGCTTTGGAATTATGTGCTTCAAAGAGTTGAAAAGAAACTTGATTTTTGGCTTACTAAGAAGCTGTCATTAGCAGGTAAATTTCAGATTTGCTCTAAAGTTTTAGTTGCAACTCATGTTTATTATTCCTCTTGTTGGGTTCCTTCACAGGCTTGCTATAAGAAGCTTGAGAAACTTTCCGGTTTTTTTTTGAATATTTTTTTTGAAACAAAGGGATTTCATAGAGTTTCCTGGGATATTTGTTGTCTTCCCAGAGAATCTGGTGGAATGGGTCTGTTGGATTGTAGACGATAAGGTATTGCTCTGTGTGCTAAGTGGGTGATCAGGGCTTTGAGGGGAGCTGAAGCTTGGAAAGTTCTGGTTCGACATTTCATTTCCTCTGGTCTTCCCTTAAACCGTAGAGCATGGAGAGGGTTGGATTTTCCCTCTCTCATTGTTGCTCCGGTTTTTGTTAAGATTTTTGGCTCCTTTGTTATTAAAAGTATATGGAAAGCCTAGCAACAACTCACTCCTTGGATCTGTTGGAGAGGAGATGGCTTCCGTAAAGGCTTATCCATCAATTCTATGAATATTTGGTGGTCCCCCGTGTTTCTTCATCAAGGTTCTCCCTTAGCTCGGGTGCAATGGATTCATGCTCAGCGATTTTTTAAAAAGGGTATTGTTACAATAGTTGATTTCTTTTCTCGCCAGACCAGGGATTGGATCCCATGGAATGAGTTCAAACGCACCTTCAGGCTAAATGGTGCGGACAAAGATACATATGATGTTGTTATTGCTCTCACCCCTTTTTCTATGTTGCATAATATTGGTGTGCGCTCGTAGCATCCTTGGTGGTCAGACTGGAGATGGCATGTTGACACTCCTTTGCTTAATTATAAGGCTCGTTTGGGGTATAAATGGTTATCTCCTCATCTTCCTTTGGTGCCTAAGCTCAATCAGCGTTGGGACTTATTTTCTACAAGGACTAGATGGAATTCTAGATTTCAGAATGTTTGGGCTACTTATGTTGAGCCCAAGCAATATTTTTTGCATGGAGCTTGTTGTGTCAAGGCCTTCCCTTGGGGGAACGTTTGAAGCACCTTGGAATTCCTGATCCTAAATGTCCTTTTTGTGGTGTTCCCGAGTCTTGTATTCACCTCTTTTGGAATTGCAGAAGATCTAGGCAAGCTTGGGAATGGGTTCTTTCTTTTTTTCCCATTTACAGCTGCAAGAGTTTCTTGGCCCCAAGCTCTTCTTGGGGACTCTTTTACTTTGTCTCTCCCGCTTTTTGAAGTGTGGCAGGTTTTCAAGATTAGCCTACTCTTTCATATTTGGAAGGCCCGTAACATAATTGTTTTTAAACAGTGTACACCTTCTGTCACATTTACTCATGCTGACAAATTAGAAGTTTTTAATGACATGTGGCTACAAATATGTACTCAAGCCAACAAAGTTGCTATGGATTTGGATCATCTGCATGTTCTTCTAGTGCACTGGGCCAATGCTCCATGTATAGTCAACCGGATCCCCACAGAGCGCTCTTCTCAAGAGCATTTTCAATCCCGCTCTCACCGTCGGCCTCCATCATATGCAAGAAGTGCTCTCACAGACAGGCACTGGTCCCAACCCTCACTAGTCAGGAAGCATCCTAATGTTGACATTGCTTGTTCGTCCCGCCAGGATGGGGGTGGGATGATGTTCAACCAGTTTCTCCTGGGCTAGTTATTGGTTGGAGGGGGGGGGGGGGATTCCCATCCCTAATAATCACTGCGTTTATGCTAGACAACACACGAGGGCACATTACTCCATATGATATGCTTTCTTTGATGTAATGATCATCAATGATCATGATTGGTAAACTTGTGTTTTGTTGGTGGCTTTGTTTACTAACCCTTGTCAATGAGGGTTAGTTTGATTCCCCATGGGGTGTGTTAACCCACCCACTTTTTTTATTGTAAAGGCTATTATCTTAAATTAATATAAATTTATTTTTTTCATAAAAATATATATATATATATATATATATATATATATATATATATATAATATTTCAAGATTGTTTTTTTTTTTTTCCAAAAACAAAAAAACATTCGCATTAATAGTGAAATTCCTAAAGTAAAAGCTTTTAGTCTCAGATTCTTTTCTTATTGTTTCCTTTTCAAACGGAGATTAATAATGTTTTTCATGCTTCCCTCACAATTGATAACGCAAGCACAAAATGTAGTGTCTGTATTTGCGAATAATGTTAAAAGAAATTGGAAAGTAGAAATATATTAAGGGTTATTATTTTTAAATTGAATTTAGATTTTGTTAAAAGAATTTAATGATTTTTATTATTACAATATCTTTACCAAAACCTAAAATCTTTCTATTAAAAAACTTAATAATTTTATCATTATAATGTCCCTACTTAAATAAAAACGTTGTTATAAACCACTTTTCAATACTGCTACTTGATTAAAAAAACATATAGGCTGTAATTAAGCTGTTTTTTTTTTTAAACCACTTTTCAATGCTGCTACTTGATTTAAAAAACATATAGGCTGCAATTAAGGTGGGGACATTTTTTCTTTTTTTGTCATGTCTTTTAAATAAGATATTTTTTTTCATGTCTTAACTCATCGCCAGTTGAATTTATATTGTATAAATAATACATATTTTTAAATTTTATATGAAATTAAAATAAGTTATATTTTTTCAAACCGTGGGCGAGTGTGTG
Organism: Wollemia nobilis; assembly: GCA_028583015.1. Taxonomy (NCBI): domain Eukaryota; kingdom Viridiplantae; phylum Streptophyta; class Pinopsida; order Araucariales; family Araucariaceae; genus Wollemia; species Wollemia nobilis. Next base: position 5,424,480 of record JAQPPZ010000710.1, on the reverse strand, counting down.
AGGGTGGGTGTGTGGTGGCTTTATGTTAAATTTCCTATTGATAAGTATAGCTCTCTCAGTTTTACAAGAGATCATGGTTGAGAGGAGACTGCTCAGCCAACGTGGGTCATAGGGGTTTCTCACAATAACCAAATCTTAAAAAAAAAAAAAAAATTATTTAAGTTTTTTTTTTTAATTAAGGTCTTCAAAAGTCTTAGTTTAAGGTTTTATGGGCACCAAGTATTTTACTGGCAAGTTCTTTCAATCTTTTAAAAGAGGTTCGGGGTTTAGGCTGCCAAGTTCCCTCAACCCTTCAAAAGAGGTTTGGGATTCAAGCCTGGCGGCCTATGCCAAATACAAAAAAACCTCGACTAGCTTAAGGGTATACTCGAATGGAACATGCCTTGTGGGACTAGCTTAAAGGTATACTCGAATGGAACATGCCTTGTGGAACGGGAAGTCCTGGCCCTAAGGGACACGGGAACAATTTTCTTTAATTAAGATTTTATTCTTCGAGGTGCAAGCGTGGGCGAGTGTGTGAGAGGGTGGCTGTGTTAAATTTCTTATTGATAAGCATATCTATCGGCTTTACAAAGAATCATTGTTGGGAGGAGATTGCTCAACCGTGACCATTGATTATAATTTTTTTTACATTAACCAAATAAAAAAAATCATTTAAATTATATTTTTAATAATATAATAATATTAAAATGTTATAATATTTATATATTTTTCCTTATCAAAAATTTATCATTTGATGAATAACATGATTAACTACAATCACCATACAATTATTAGCTATATTTTACAAAGAATCATTGTTAAATTTCTTATTGATAAGCATATCTATCGGCTTTACAAAGAATCATTGTTGGGAGGAGATTGCTCAACGGTGACCATTGATTATAATTTTTTTTTACATTAACCAAATAAAAAAAATCATTTAAATTATATTTTTAATAATATAATAATATTAAAATGTTATAATATTTATATATTTTTCCTTATCAAAAATTTATCATTTGATGAATAACATGATTAACTACAATCACCATACAATTATTAGCTATATTTTATGGCAACATCATTTATACTGTGCTTTATGTGATTCTGACCATTATTTGTATGTATTTTACCTTATGTTTTTTTTTAGGAATGTGTTTGTTTCATTTGAGGTTTTTTTTTTAATTGGTTATGAGATTGAAGTCATTCTAATTATGATATAATATATCATATCATATTTACATAGTTTTATTATAACAATTTGATTATTATCAAGTTATTATACATATATCGAAGTTGGTTATATAAGATTGAAACTGCTCCACTTATATTATATCATGATTACATTTACATCAAAGTATTATAACAACTTAACTATTAAATACCACAACTTGGATATTTTATATATATATATATTGGTTGGTAAAATTTGAACATGAGCTTTCTCTATAATTGAAGAATTTAATTTATTAAGTTAATATCATTTGATAAAAATATTAAAATTCGTTTATAAAATTTAAATCTTTCTTAAAAAATTTTATTCATTCAAATTTCATACTTTTTATTTCTTAAAAATATCTTTCTTAATCATAATTTTTTTTTTTTGAAAAAAAATGAAAAATATGTTATATTTATAGAAGCTGTATTACAAGGTAAAATGAACTGGACAGGCATCAAGGGAGACAGAAAATCCTCCTCCAATCCCTCCTAGCTCAAAAATTACCCATAAAACATTACCTTACATAATGCAGATATCCATACCCTCAGCACTACCATAGCTGAATTCCAGTTTATCCAATTTATCTGAATTCCGTAAACTATCCATTTATCTTCATGTTGTGTTGCTCTGTGGCCTAACTGTGATAGATTCATTAGACTCACTGTCTACTCTTCTTGTTCTACTATCTCGCTTGTATCACCTCCCCGCATCCCTTGGATTCTTTGGCACAAGCTTATCCGATTTTCCATTTAAGAGTCCACATATTGCCCTTTCTCCAGATCTTTTCCCTATTTTGCTAAATAGTCCGCCACCCTATTTCCCTCTTGCTTGATATGTGTAATAAAAATATCTTGAAAAACTTGCCGGATCTTCCCGGATCGCTTCCACCTTCCTTCTCTCTCCAATTCCTAGCACCTGAAAGGATCTTATCGGATCCAATATTCCAGTCCATACTTGAGAGTCCTGTCTCTATCCACAACTTATGTAATCTGTAGATTTGCAGCTATCACCGATGTTGACAAGATCGCATGTCCTTTCGCTTCATTATTAGTTGCCTCCCCCATGCCTTTTGCTCTCCAATACACCTGTTCTCCTTTCCAATTTCGCATGATAATACCAAAACCAGCTTTCCCGGGATTTTTAGTAGAAGCCCCATTCGTGTTTGCCTTCACCCACTCTTTAGGAGGTGGCCTCCACTCTATGTTATTCAAGGGGATCACACCTGTGTACCCATCCTTAAGTTGTTTCTCTGTTACAGTTATTCCAAGGCTCCGTAGAATAATCACTTCCTCCATTTTTATATTTGTTTCCTCCTGTAATATGATAAATAGTGTTTCTGTTACCTTGCTCATAATACTCTCCCATACTTGCTCCCTTGTTCTGTGCTCTGATATAAATATGCGTGCATTTCGTTCTAGCCATAACTGCCACCATATGAAGCTAGGTCCTAGTTTCCATGCAATTTTCATTGTTTTAGTCTTAAAGCTGCATTGTTTCCATTTCTCATAAAAGCTTTCCTGGCTCTCAAAAAATTCCCAATGTTGTCTCATTTGTCTCCACCAATTGATCCATATGTCTTTAGCAAAAGAACACCCAAAAAAGAGGTGATTCAAGGTCTCCTCTGCCTTTCCACACAAAACACATTTAGAGGGCCCAAAGAAACCTCTTTTTATCAAATTATCAAAAGTCAAGCACTTTTTGTGGTTAATCAACCATGAGAAAATGTTAATTTTTGGCCATCCTTCCTTTTGCCAGACAAATGTCCATGGAAAGGGTGATGGGGTAATCTCGTATCCACAAACTACCTTGTATCCCTCCTTTGCCTTATAAATTCCCAACTTACTTCCTCCCCATCCAAGTATATCCCTCTTAGAACCATCATGAATTGGGTGTCTTTGAAGATATCTCCACAGTTTTTCCATTAGTTCCTCTGTACCCCTCACTGGCCATTCTTGGGGATGTTTCCACTGTAATAAATCCGGCACATGTTGATTCCATGATTTCATATAGTAAGAGGCTTTCCACCACCCCCGCTTTTTGGAGCTCCGATTTCCAGCTCTCCATCTCTCGGGAATGTCTCGAATAATTGGTTGTGATTGATTCCATGAATCCTCCCAAAATAAAGCATCCTTTCCATCCCCTAACTGCCAATATAGGTATGACTTTATTAACTCTTGGCCTACTAACATTGTCCTCCATATGGTAGATCCCTCTCCTTCCACTTTGTATCTTGGAATGTTTTTCTCATCCACTCCTGGGTAATATTTAGCTTGTAAGAGTCTACTCCATAAACCCCCAGTAGCTGTAATCCATCTCCAATATAGCTTCCCAGCTAGTACCTTGCTGCTCTGGAATGCTGATCTTATCCCCAATCCTCATTGTTTTTTTGGTTGGCATATCTTCTCCCAACCCACTAGTGCTATTTTTTGTTCTTCCCTTGCACCTGACCACAAAAACTTTCTTGTGTGTTTGTCAATATCTTTTAGAATTCTCTTTGGAGCCTGAAGTACAGAAAATTTATAAACTGGAAGAGCTTGTAGCACAGCTTTAATCATTGTCAGCCTTCCTCCTAAGCTTAGCCATTTATGAGTCTAGTTGCTCAGCTTAGCTTGAAATTCATGGAAACTCCTTTACCCATACAGTATTTAGGAGTACCTTTATCTGCAAAGAAAACAAAAAGTAAAGAGTGGAAAGGGTTGATGGATAGACTTCGAAGTACAAAAAATTTATAAACTGGAAGAGCTTGTAGCACAGCTTTAATCATTGTCAGCCTTCCTCCTAAGCTTAGCCATTTATGAGTCCAGTTGCTCAGCTTAGCTTGAAGTCTATCCATCAACCCTTTCCACTCTTTACTTTTTGTTTTCTTTGCAGATAAAGGTACTCCTAAATATTGTATGGGTAAAGGAGTTTCCATGAATTTCAACAATTGTATAATTTTATCTCTCACCCTCTTCGTTGTATTAAAAAAAACAATTTGAGATTTTTTTTCATTAAAAGTTTGCCCGATGAGCTTGAGTATACCCATCTAAAACTTCTTTTATGTTTCTTGCTACTATGAGATTGGCTTGACTAATAAGAGCAGTATCATTTCTTAATCATAAATTTATTATTATAATAATAATTATTATTTTAAAATAAATTAATTATATTAAATTAATTTTTTTTTTTTTTTTAATAGACACTCAAGATCATATGAAACATTTTTGAATGTTGATAAAGGCTCGAACCTTCAATTCTTTACAATAAACCTAATTACCCACCATTCTAAGAATTTAAGCATTCTCCTTATTTCTCCCTGTTTCATTTTATTCCCTTTAGGTTGCATTTTAACCTTCCTTATCAACCCTTTACACATTTTAATGTAAATTCCTGCATCTCTTTAACTTTTCATTATAGTCTATTTTGTAGACCGACAAATTCTTTGATGGAAGGTGTCGTCTGGAAGAAATTTTCCTGCGGAGAAAATTCATTACTTTTTGAATAATTGATTTTCATTCCTCTATTATAAATTTTCACACTAACAATATTTTTGAACTTTCAACATTTAACTTATTATTATTTTTTTAATTAATTTATTTATCTACAACCATTAAACATTAGTTGCATTTTAAAGTTAGTTTATCATCTAATCATTGGTGTGCTGGGGAGCGGGAAGCTTTTTATTTTATAAAAAATAAGTTGAGTCTTAGTGATCTTCATATCTGTTTTTCTCCTGCTCACTTTTCTGAAGCTCAATGGTTTATATGGTCAGATTTTCAAGCAGGCGAAGCTAGGGTGTTAAAACGCCTTGATCGAGCCATGATATCTTCTAGTGAGACTTTTAAAATTGCTAGGGTTTCACCTTCTCAACCTCTTGTTTTGGTTATCCCAGGTACTATTTTGTTTGATCATGCTCCTATTATTTTTTTTGTGGAAGCCATTCTTCATCAGCCCCGTCAATTTCAGACCCAGTTTTATCTTAATGTTTCCTTCCTTCATCACCCGACTATGAAGGCTCATGTTTGTAGAATTTGGAATTTGCTTTCGAGACCCTCTTGTGACTTTGGTTGGGTTTCTTGGTGGAATGCTGCTATTTTTAGAACCACCTCCTTGCTTCGCACTTTGGGAGTGGAAGTAGCCAAGAGGAGGAAAAAATCTAATTTGGTTTTGAAGTCAGAATTAGTAAAAGTTTCTGTGCAACTTGAGGCTAATCCTTTTTGTTCTGATCTTCAAGCTTTCATGGCTGCCCTTCGACATGAGCTTAAAAAAATTGATATGTATGAAGCCAAAGGAGCACAATTAAGGGCCATGATGCATTGGTTAAAGGTGGGTGACAAAGTCTCTAAAGAAATTTTCAAGCGCCTTCACCCACCTGCTCATACTACCCAATTCATCGCTCTGCAAGTTGATGGTCAAAGGTTCACATCTCTTGATGATATTTTTGGAGCTTTTGTTAATCATTATCAAAGAGTGTTTGCTTCTCAGGGCCTTACCCATGATAGAGTGCAAGCTCTAGAATCCTGTTGTCAAGTCATACCTACTAAGCTTACTCAATCTCAACAAGATTTTTGTGATGCACCTTTAACCCTAAAGGATCTCAAACAGGCTCTGTCTCAAATGGCAAATGACAAAGCACCTGGATTAGATGGTTTTCCTTGTGAATTTTATAAAGAATGCTGGGACTTGGTGGGTTCTAATTTGCTACAAGTGTATAAAGAGGCTATGCTTACTGGGTCATTGGGGAATCTCATCAATAAAGGTAATGTTAAGTTCATTCCAAAAAGGGGAGACCCTAAACTTATTTCTAATTGGCGGCCAATCACCTTGCTTAATGTCAGTTATAAGATACTTGCCAAGGCTTTAGCTCTTAAACTCAGACCTATTATTCCTGAGATAATCAGGCCTGAGTAGACTGGTTTTGTTCAGAACAAATATATTCTAGATAATGTTATTACTGTTTGGGAAGGGATGGAATGGGCTAGATCCTCTGGTCAGGATGTTCTTTTCCTTAAGATTGATTTTGAGAAGGCTTATGATAGAATAGAATGGTTCTTTATTAATTCTATGCTAAAGGCTTTGGGGTTTGACCCTTATTTTATCAGGATTGTACTTATGTTATTCAAAGATACCTCTGCTGTGTTAAATCTGAACAAGATATAATCTCAGAATATTCAATTAGCTCGTTCTGTCAGACAAGGTTGTCCATTTTCGCCTTCTTTGTTTATTATTGCTGCTGAGGCATTTGGTTATCTTCTAGCTCAAGGATTGATCAAGGGAATTTATCTCCCTTCCTCCCCCAAGCAGTTGATTAATGATCATTTTGCTGATAATTCTTTCTTGACTATTGCAGAAGATGAGATCTCTGTTACTCATGCTTTAGATTATCTTCATACATTCTACTTAGCTTCTGGCTCTAATATTCAATGGAGAAAAACTTCTTGCTATAGACAGTCTAGAAAAGATATGCCTACCTGGTTAGCTGATAAGCCTTGGAAGTGGATTCAACCTAGGGAACCCTTTAAATTTTTGGGTATTCCTTTTGCTTTTTTGGGTTCTCCTGCCCGTTTGTGGGATTATGTTGTTCAAAAGGTTGAGAAGAAGCTTTTGTACTGGTGTACCAAAAAATTATCCTTAGCTAGCAAGTTTCAGATTTGTTCCAAGGTATTGGCCTCTACTCATGTGTATTACTCTTCTTGTTGGGTCCCTTCCAAGACTTGTTATGCCAAATTGGAGAAGTTGCTTCGAGATTTTCTGTGGTCCAATGCTGTTGGTAAGAAGGGATTTCATAGGGTGGCTTGGGATATTTGCTATCTTCCTAAAAAATTTGGAGGAATGAGATTGTTTGATTGTCAGTGACAAAGCTTTTCCCTCTGTGCTAAATGGATTGTGAGAGCTTTATAGGGGGAGGAAGATTGGAAACTTTGCCTATCCACGAGGTTTCCTTTTGGTAAGAAGGTATGGAAAGGTCTTGATTTGCAAACCATTTTTACAGCTCCTATTCCAATAAATATTTTCGGGTCATTTGTTATGCAAAGCATTTGGAAGGCCCGAGAGGCCATTAAAACCTGGATTTCTTGGAAAGGTCACAAGGGGAAGCTAGGGGATTCAATACCTTTGCTTAATGTTTTGTGGTCTTTCTCCATCACTTTGTAGGGGACTCCTCTTGCTCAAGTCCAGTGGATACATGCTCAAAAATTTTATAAACAAGGTATTGTTCGGTTATCTGATTTCATGGATTTTCATTCAAGGTCTTGGATACCTTGGGAAATTTTTAGGAATTTTTTTGGTTTATCTTATGCTGATAAGACTACTTATGAGGTTGTTATTGATTCCACTCCTTTATCTTTTTGGGGTAAATTTTTTCGATATTATCAGAAACCTTGGTGGACTGATTGGTCTTGGCCCAAAGATGTTTCTCTCACCAAGTATAAACCTCATTTGGGATACTCTTGGCTTTCCCCTGTTGTGCCTATGGCTGAGAAGCTTAATTTTAGGTGGGATGTAGTATATCTTCAGTCCAGATGGAGTCTCAGATTTAATACACTCTGGGCAAAGTATCTTGAACCTAAGTAAGCATTTTTTTCTTGGATTTTATTGTTTCAAGGGCTTCCTATTGGTCAACGACTTAGATATTTGGATGTGAATGATATTTCCTGTAGAACTTGTGGAGCAGAGGAGGATGTGCATCATCTGTTTTGGTCTTGTGTGAGAGCTCAAGAGACTTGGCAATGGATTTTCTCTTTTTTCAGACCATATATGATAGGTCCATGTTCTTGGGTGAATATTTTGTTAGGGGATCCACTTGAGTTTTTTGAGAAGCTTGTTCCTGTGTGGCATATATTTAGAGTGGGGATTCTTTTTCATTTGTGGAAAACTTGCAACAGAGTGATTTTTAGCCAGTAGGAGCATTCTTCTACTTTTCTCTTGCTAATAAGTATCAGGTTTTCTATGATTGTTGGTTGTAGATTTCAGTGCAAGCAGAAAAAGTGAATATAGAGCTTCATCACTTATGGGACCTTATTGATCATTGGGGTAATGCTCCTTGTGCAGTGAATCCTGTTCCTCCAACCCCTACACAACAATGATGCATAGTCTATTAGTTGTTTTTTTATGCAGTTCTCTGTTTAGTTTTCTTGTGAACTTCTATAAGTTATTTTGGTAGCTCTGCTAGCTGTTTAGCACACAATTAGTGTGTTGGTTGTGTGCTCGGGGTGTGTTAATTCCACCCACTTTTTTTGTATGATTAAGCCATTTTAATATAATATTTTTTTCATCAAAAAAAAAATTTAAAAATAAACAAATAGATTTTAAATTAAACCTATCAATGTTTAATTCAATATTTTTAATATCTATAAAAAATAAAAGTTCAGTTTTTTTATCATTATTGATTATTACATTGCATTTTTCAAATCTTTCTTCATAACTTTGATTCATAACTTTGATCTCGATGTAATTATTATTTTTTTAATAGGTTGAAAAGCTTGTGGCACATCAAGGGTCACCCTCCCATAAATTGAACTTAGGTCTTGCTAGAAAAGCCAAATGCTTTTTGTTATTACGATGTCCTCTCAAGATTATAAAAACATTAATTTTTTTCTTAAAGTAAAAAGGGGTTTTAGGATCCCCAAACTTGTACATCAAGTTGTGTAAGATAGTACAATATACTGCAATAGCCTTACACAATATTATCATCCATTTACTATTACAACTGAACCTTAGAATATCACATATCGATGAAACAACTTCTAAAACATGACAAATTAGTGGACCACTTCCAAAACAAGAACAAAAAAAAATTATAACTACCACCCAATCATAACAAAAATAATAATCCATAACCATTGGGATTGTCATAGAGTTCGTAGCCGATTAATCTTTTGATTGTTTTTCTTCTGTAGCATAGGTTCTTCCACCTTAAGAGTGGCAAGATTTGAGAATGCATTTTTTAAGCTCCTAATGTAATAACTAGTTGTAACACATTCTATATGATTTTAATTTTTAGAAAATTTATTATCACCGATTGTTTCATAATTAGCTTCAAAAATACTATATGAGGTGCTGATCTTTTCCATGAAACTGATTGGATGGTCTTTAGTAACTATTTGTCTTTTATCAAAGATCTGATTTGAATTCTTCTTTCAAGGTCAAGTCTTCCATTGTTCGCTTGATTCTTGTTGGATAATTGGTGTAGCTGGAGGATGAGCTTCTTCCTTGTAAACTAGGACGTTTGAAGGTTTAAGATCATTCACATGAAGAACCTTCTCCACCAAGGAGGAATGAGAGCATCTTAGGGAAAATTTTTTCATATTCAATATTTTTGATTCATTCCTCTTTGCTTGAGGAGATAGTAATGGATTGAGACCAAAGAATAGAAACATCCATCCAAACAACCAATTTTGCTTTACTTATATTAATTTTATTGAGCAAATTTTTGTTTGGGCATCCATAAATGCACCAATGGCGTTACCAATTTTGGCAAATATCTTCTCCCCAAAACTCCATAGGGAGAGCATATAGATTCACCTAGAGTGGGAAGCCATCAAATTCTTCTGTAAGGGGGTTGAAACCAAGAGTCCAAGGTCATATATAGACACCCCTTTGTCCGAAAAACCAATTGTATCTATAATAGATTACCCTATCTCTATCAGCTAAATCAAAAAATTAAACATAATTTTTTTGGATAACAGAGTTACTTGGAATTTATTGGACCACCAAAGTTTAGTGTATCCTTTGAGCTCCTCCAGGCTTGGTATTTTACCCCTAATTTTGTAGATAACTGTTCGGGCTTCATGATCAATCATATTCAACCCAAATTCATCCTCCAAAATCCTGATAGAGGGTAGAGGTTCATCAAAAAGCTCCACCCGCAAACCCAAATATCCCTGAGAGACATTTCTTCTGATCGAAGAGGCTTTCTCACAAATTGAAGAGCGACTAATATCCTCTTGAGTACAATGAGCGGGCTACGAACAACCCTCTTTCTACAATGCTTGATTGCACCTAGGGTTTGCACCCATTTCACTCTTTTTCATCCTCATGTCCTCATGAGTACAACAAGCCGGTTGCAAACGACTCTCTTCCTACAATTTCACTCTTTTTCATCCTCATATCTTCATGAGTACAACAAGCGGGTTACAAAGAACCCTCTTCCTACAACGCTTGATTGTACCTAGGGTTTGCACCCCTTTCACTTTGTTCCATCTTCATGTCCTCTTGAGTAGAACTTTGGGTTGCGAACAACCCTCTTCCTGCAACGCTTGACTACACCTAAGGTTTGCATCCCTTTTGACTCTATGTAACCATTGATGTGTATTGTTATTTTTTAATGTTTTTATAAAAATATAAATCAATAGTGTAGTTGAATTTATACTAATAAGGTAAATGTGTTGCACATACGCTAAAATAATTAGTTAAATAAGATTGTTAAATGTAAATTTTATATAATCATTTTATTTTAAAATAGTAATAGTAATAAATTTATTATTAAGAAAAATATTATTTTAATTTTTAGATTATAGATTATATATTATGTATATATCAATTGGCAAGATTTGAACTTAGGCTTCCTCTTTGAAAGTTGAGGAATTTAACTAGTTGAGCTAACACTATTTGATAAAACTGTTAAGGTTTATCTATGAGATTTGAACCTCTTTAGTGATAAGCCCACATTTGAAGCCTTTAAATATAATTTCTCGCTCCATTATTGGTTGAGCTAACACTATTTGATAAAAATATTAAGGTTTATTTGTAATATTTGAACCTATTTATTGATAAGCCCACATTTGAAGCCTTTAATGATCTCTGTCTCTAACATATAAATTCTCACCCCATTATCTTAAATATAGTGCATCTTACCCCTTAAAACAAGGACCACAATATATTATTTTATCTTTGATTTTTTAACTAGAAAATATGAGAAAAAACCATTTTTGAAGAAAAGTCATCTAATAATTTGAATTCAATCACCACTTCCACTTGATCCAATCTTGAATCTCCAAAATACTTAAACATTTAACTTTTATTTTTAAAAACAATTATATCATCATCTATTATTTTGTATTTGATAATCACATCTAGTATAATCTATGCTTCTTGGATAGGGTTTACTATAGACTTGTTCTTTCTTTTGTTTCCAACTAAGACATCTTTACTTTTTGGTTAGAACTTTTGAAAATGATTTAATGTCATTCTTCATAAAAGTCCTTCAGTTTTTAAATTTCCTTAAAGATCAAAACAAAAAAAGTGTTCAGTGTTCCTTGCTTGCATTTTTATTTCTACTTATACTTGAAACACTTGCTTTCTAAAAGAAAAGTGAGGCTTGCTGCTTTGATAAAGTATTAAACATTATATAATTACATGGGATTGAAATCGGTCTTACCCAAGATTACGTCATGATCATATATTGGTATTATAACGACATTATTATACATGTATTACTTAGCAAGGGGCTTACTCCTTAAAAGTTAGCAAATTTAACTAGTTGAATTCATATTATTTAATTGAACATTTTAAAGTTTTTTTTTTTTTTTTTAAAGTTAAAAGGCGAGGGCATATCAGACACCACCCTCCCTGTGAATTGAACTTGGACCTCAATTAAAAGAGTTCAATGAATTTTACCATTATAGAGTCCCTACCAAAATAATTAAACATTTAAAATTAGATTGCAATATTAAAAATAATTTATTTATTTATTTTTAAATTTTTTGTGTAATACTTCTTATACACATCCACCATGGGAATTGAACCTGGGTCACATCACCGATAATGCAAGTGTCATCCCAGTAGACCACACTCACAAGGATCATTTATTTTAATATTTAGTGCATTAGTTAGATTTATTGATTCAATAAAATGATGAAAAAGTATTAAAATTTAAGAAAAAGCATGTCTATAGGTTTTCGGCTAATTAGCAGGGAGTGAATTCCACACTATATATCAAAATTTTAATATTTAAAATGTTTACCTCAATCTTTATTTATTTTTTATTTGGTTATTGTGAAAAACCCCTATGATCGACGTATAGGGTTGAGCAGTCTCTTCTTAACCATGATTCTTTATAAATTTGAGAGCTATATACTTATCAATAGGGAATTTAACACAAAGCCACCACACACTCACTCTATCACACACTTTCCCATGCCACGATTTGAACCTTGGACCTCTCGAAGAAGAGCCAAAGCCTGAACCGTTGCGTTGCACCCCCAGGTGCTTAAAAAAAAATTAAAATCTTATGAAAACAATAAATACATATTAAATTATTATAATATAGATATAAAATTATTATATTAAATAATTAAAACTATCATGATATTATATAAATAAAATTTGTTTTAATTTAAATAATAATAATTATAATAAAATTTATTTCAATTTAAATAATAATAATTAAAATAAAAAGAACGTAAAAGAAAATAACAAAAATTCATTTTAAAAACGACTTAACATCTAAAAGCAAAAAATAAATTTCAATGATGTAAATTTGGAGGTGTATGATCGAAAGAGAAAACTAGGGCATCAATTGGGTAGTAGAAGATAATTTTGGTTGTTGTGGAATTGAAGATAAGATTGTTGCCCCAGGAGGGCCCAATGGAGACACCTCCGAATCCTCTTTTAGAGAGACATAGTTCTTTTGTAGATTTGTTAAAGGAATAATCTCCAACAGAGATTGAAGAAACACAAAAAAATGCATTAAAAGTGCTATTTATGGCTGCTGGAAATAAATCAACATATCAACGAGTTAATGGATGCTTGCCACAATCAGAATCAAGGCCAAAGATTGTCATTGAGCAAAGGATGGTAGAATAATCAATTTTATATAGAGCCAATCATGATTTGATTTGTAAATTCATGAGTATTCACCCTACCCTATTTTTTTTGCATTCTTGGGTTTGGCAAAACTCGAAACCTCTTGGTGAGTATTCTTTGTGGTTTATCAACAATGGATATTTTGTTAGTTTTTCTTCACTTACCGATAGAAATAGGGCTTTCGAATCAGAAAAGAGGAATCATGGTCCGGTAGGATTATTTGTTCAACCCAGGAGAGTAGGATTTGATCCTCGAATTGAACCTACTGTTGTCCTAGTTTGGATCCGTTTGTATGCATTTTCAATGGAGTTTTGGAGTGAGCAAGTATTGGAAATGATCGATAATTACCTTGGAAGATATTTGGGTGTTTCCAAAGACACAATGGAAGGAAACACAACCATTTATGCTATATTATGCATGGAAATTGATCTTAGCTAGCTTTTGCTGGCAGAGGTTAAACTCGAAATTGTAGGACTATCTTGGATTCAACAACTGGATTATGAGGCATTGCCCTTTAGGTGCAGAGCTTACAATATGGGTATTTTTCCCGATCCTGCCCCAAAAATATGAACATAAAAATATAGGCTTCTTTGGGAATGTCAAATCTTCCTAAGGAGGGTAAGTCAAAAATCAATAAATAAACAACCAACATTTCTCAGGGCAAAGACGCATAGGGAGATGGTTTTGAAGAACCCAAAAAAAGAAGGCAAAAGAAAAAATGGTAAAGAGTAAACCCAACTCGAGCCCTCCAATAGGTATGAGATCTTCAAGACACTAGTGGACCAGGAAGAAGAACAATTCATGGAAGGAGTGGATGGGAATAAAAAAAAAAATAACAACCATGTTCAAGCCCCTCTTTCACCTCCTCCCATCCTAGAGCAGGTTATTGAGTACAGTGAGTTACCGCAATCAAATATTGTAGGGGCATTGATAGTGCATAACCAATAGCAGTCGATAATTAAGGATGTCATCATGGGTATAGCAGAAAAGAACAGAGAAAGGCCAACTCTAGGGATAACTCAGGTGGAAAAGAAATAAAAAAATATCAGCTCTCAAGGAGTGGGTAGAAAATCAAATAAGGAATTGATAGTAGTTCAAGGAGATAAACTGATCACTAGAGGATCAATGAGACCAATAGATTTTTACTGCTCTCAAGGTAACCAATGATTATACAATCATGGAATGTTAGGGGTTTAAACAATAGAACCCATCAATAAATTGTTCGAAGACTCTTAGAAAAATGTAAAACATATTTTTTGCTTATCTAGGAGACAAAAATATCATTGGATCTTATGTGTAAAACATTAAATGAACTTTGGAGGGGTGTTGGTCATATGGAAGTGGCTGCCCAAGGGGCCTCAAGAGGGATAATTACTTTTTGGAACTATCTCGAATGGACAACAATAGAACATATATCTTGGAGGGGTGTCCTCACATTACATTTTAGGAACAATGTGACAACTTGAGTAGGTTTTAATCACAAATTTTTATGGGGCTTAAAACCTAGATGGTCAGATGCATCAATGGAAAGCGGTGCATAATATGAGAGTCTCAAGGGAGGAGTTAGATTGGATGTTTGCTGGGGATTTTAATGCTAAATTATCCTCTAGATATCAGGAAGGGGAAACCCAAATTTTAGACCCAAGGGATCAATTTATGATTGCCCAAGTCCATGCATTACACTTGGTGGATATTAAATGCCTTGGAACCAACTACACTTGGACTAATAAGAGGAGGGAACCACATAGTAGGAAGGTGAAGTTAGATCATTTTTTGGTTTCAGAGGAGGCATTTATGAAATGGAATATAAAATTTTAGATTTTGGAGGGTCCAGTTTCATATCACTTTCCCATTTTATTGGAAGGGGGAACAAGACAATGCAACATCACAAACCATTCAAATTTGAAAACTTTGGTTACAAAAAGAGGAACTTCGAAAGAAAATTCCACAGTGGTGGGAAGAGGGTCGCCCAACACATGGGAAATCAATGTTTAGATTCCACAAGAAACTTCATTATGTCAAGGATAAACTGAAACAATGGAGGTGAGCTAACAAGACAAACTTCCAGGTCCAAAGAGCTCCATTGGTGTCCAGATGGGATGAGGTTCAAAAATACTTTAGGAAAGGAACAATTACAAAGAAACTCAAATAAGAGGATGATGCATTGCATAATGCGATTTAGGACATTAACAACCAAGAGGAGATCTACTGGAAATAGAGAGCAAGAACAACTTGGTTATTAGAAAGTGATAAAAATACTAAAATTTTCCATCAGGCTGCCTGTACTAGGAGACATATGAACAACATGGAAGCTCTTCAAGATGATAACAAACACTCCATTGATATAATTTTAGGTATGCATTTCTATTCAATGGATTATTTTTTAAACTATTTAAGAAAAGTATGGTGTAAGATGAAGAGGCTCAAAAAGAAGTTCTTGTTGTCATACCCTCTTTTATCTCTAAATAAGAAAATCAAGCCCTTCTTAAACCCATTGATAGATAGGAATTGAAGAAAGTAGTCTTTGGAATGAGCATCGGAAAAGCTCCAGGTCCATATGGCTTTCCAATCTTGTTATTTTAGGCCTTCTGGGACAACTTGGAGGAGGATGTACTGGTTGTTATAGAGGAGTCCAAAGGTGGTAAAATAATGCTTAAAACATTAAATCATACTTTCATTGTCTTAATTCCAAAAGGGGAGGAGGGGATGCATATTTTAGATTATAGACCTTTTGTATTATGCAATGTCATATAAAATAATCACAAAGGTAATGATCAAGTGACTAAAACCTCTTCTACATAACATTATCTTCTTGGAGCAAGGGAGTTTTTGTAGAGGGCAGGAAAATCTTGGATTGTGTGGTTCTAACTCAGGAGGCAATCCATTCAATGCAAAAATTTGGTAATAGGGGAATGTTCATAAAATTGGATATGTCAAAGGCTTATAATAGGGTGGAGTGGAGCTTCTTGTCAAAGATTATGGTATCCTTTAGTTTCTCTCACGATTGGATAGAATGGATCATGAGCTATGTTTACTTTGACATACTCAATGTTAATCAAAGGGTCTTCCCTCACAACCATTTGGAGCTACTCGAGGTATTTGTCAAGGAGATCCTTGTTCCCCTTATCTTTTTCTCATATTGGCTGAAGGTTTGGGTAGACTCATATTGAGGAGAAGACAACAAGGTTTGCTAACAGGTATCAAGGTGGGTGAGGAAGTTTTGACTCACCTACAATTTGTGGATGACATAGGATTTGTGGGAGTGGCCAACTTCAGGGAAGAAAGAATGATTAGAGATACACTTAATTTCTACCTTAGGGCTACAAACCAAGTTATCAATGATAAAACATCCAAAATGGTATTTTTCAATCTTGATCAAAGGCTTCAGGATAGATTTTTAGAGATCTTGAGATTCACGAGGACTTCTCTCCTAATGTTATACTTGGGGTTCCCTTTGCATTTTAAAAAACTAAAAATAGATATCTGGAGGAATATTTTAGATTGTATCAAGGAAAGAATCAATCATTGGTCTCACAAATGGTTAAGCTATGGGGGTAGATTAACCTTTTTACAGTCAGTCATTCAAGCCATGCCAATTTATAAATTTTCTATCCTTGCTGCCTCACATACCATATGGAAAGAGTTGCACAAGATGGCTAGAACATTTTTATGGGGAGTAAAAGGAGAGAGAAAATGGGCCTTAGTAGGTTGGGAGAAAGTAAGCCAACCCAAGGTAAAAAGGAGGTTTGGTACTGAGGAGATCAAATTTAAATAATAAAGCTTTGGCTGGAAAGCTTTACTAGAGGTGGATTTCCCAACTAACTTCTTTATTTAGTAGAGTTTCAACTAGTAAATATTTGGGATAGGAAAACCCAAATGAGGTGGGTCGTTTCCTGATGGGGGGGGACCGAAAAACACACACTCGCAAATCCAAAATTTTCTTCTATTAATCTTGGAAAAATACATACAAATGCAGCCCGCAGGCTTTACATTAACCAGCGCTCGGCTTGGTTTCCTCTAACCCTATCTCTCAGTGCGTTCTCCAATCCACCACCCCATTCTATTACAATAAACTGGGTTTTTATAGAGGCCTCGACCCTCTGAAACAACTTACGCATTAATCGGGACACCAACCCGATTTATTACAAAGACTGGGTTTTTATAGAGGCCCCGACCCTCTGAAACATCAACACAAAAATCGAGACACCAACCCGATTTAAGACCCCACTCCGCACGGTCCCTGTCATCATCATTTTTTGTTAGGATACTCTGCGCGCCCATCCTCTTCGTTTCTCACGCTTCTTGGTTCTTGTCTACCTTTACTGCACTGTGGTGCCACGTGTTGTCCTTGACAACCTTTGAAAATACCGCCTGTCGCGGTTTCCCGCCATCTCTTTCTTCTTCTTCGTCTTCTTCTCTCTCCTCCACGATATCGCGACCACTCTGCCGTCGACCCCCTCCGCTTTGATATATGTCACGATATCGCGACGTCGCGATATCACGACCGTTCCACCGCTCAGTCCTCCGCTTTGTTTTACGTTGCGACATCGCGACGTCGTGATATCACAACGTCGCGATATCATGACCGTTCTGTCGCTCAGTCCTCCGCTTTGTTTTATGTCGCGATATCGCGACGTCGCGATATCACGACCACTCTGTTCGTCTATCCCGACTTCAATAAAATTCCATGATATCGCGATGTCGCGAAATCGCGACCTCCCTGCTCACCTGCCTTCTCTTCAGCATCATGTCATGATTTTGCGACCAACTTTGGCCTTGCCCAAGACCAAAAACTTAGAAAAATTCTGGTCGATGCCAGATTGCCCTGTTGCTACCGGATGCTCCTGCATCAGACACCCGGGGTAAGTGGAGAAGTGATCTTCACTTCTGCATGGTCTCGTTGCTGCCTCCTGCAACACCTCCAAAAATTTCTCTGCTTCTTCAGCCTACTCCAACTCAGTCTCCTGCCTAGAAAAATCTCTGTCTTCTTCCATGCTGGTCCCAGCACCGCTGCACACCTCTGCAGCCTGCTTGCACTCCTCTTCTCTCTTTCTCTGTTTCTCCTCACGTTGTCTGCACAGCTCCCTTTGCAGGGATTTCACTTGCCTCTGCAAATATCTCTTGAGCAGTTCCTCTTGCAGGGCTTGCACTTGCCTCTGCAATGCCTTGAACTCTCTCATTGTCATCATATCGCTCTTGCTATCCCAGCTTCTTCGGGAATGCATTTTTTATTTTTTTTATCGGGTCCTGGTGTAAACTGCCTCACGTTCGGTGAATCTGCTTGCGCACTCTGAGACCCTAACTCACTCTTCTCTCTCAGAACCCTACCACAGATCCTGGTGCAAACTGCCTCACGGTCGACGATCTGTTTACGCACTCAGAATCACTTGCTTTGATACCATTGATGGGGGGGGACCGGAAAACACACACCCACAAATCCAGAATTTTCTTCTATTAATCTTGGAAAAATACATAGAAATGCAGCCTGTAGGCTTTACATTAACCAGCGCTCGACTTGGTTTCCTCTAACCCTATCTCTCAGTGCGTTCTCCAATCTGCCACCCCATTCTATTACATTAAACTAGGTTTTTATAGAGGCCCCAACCCTCTGAAACAACTTACGCATTAATCGAGACACCAACCCGATTTATTACAAAGACTGGGTTTTTATAGAGGCCCCGACCCTCTGAAACATCAACACAAAAATTGGGACACCAACCTGATTTAAGACCCCACTCTGCACGGTCCCTGTCACCGTCGCTTCCTGTCAGGATACTCTGTGCGCCCATCCTCTTCGTTTCCCGTGCTTCTTGGTTCTTGTCCGCCTTTACTACACCTTGTGCCACGTGTCATCCTTGACAACCTTTGAAAATACCGCCTGTCGCGGTTTCTCGCCATCTCTTTCTTCTTCTTCGTCTTCTTCTCTCTCCGTCGCGATATCGCGACCACTCTGTCATCGACCCCCTCCGCTTTGATATATGTCACGATATCGCGATGTCGCGATATCGCGACATCAAGTGGAGTGCAAGGCGAAGCGACAGTTTTGTCGCAATATCGTGATGTCGCGATATCGCGACATCAAGTGGAGTGCAAGATAAGGCAAAGTTTTTGTCGCGATATCGCGACATGTCACGATATCGCGACCGGGAGAAGGCAAACAAGAAATGGACACGCGGATGACCACGCACGCGCACGAGAAAAGAGGCAACAGTCACAGGTGGACAGTCTGACAAAACAACGGTTGCAGGTCAAGGGCCTATTAAATGCGTGCTTTCATGGCGGATCAGGGAGTTGGCCAATTACGAAAGGAAAATTGAAGACTCGGCGGGGAAAGCCGATTTTGCAGGTTTTGATTAATACTTTCATGCAGGTGGGTCATTAATGGCCTAGAGGGTCGAGACCTCGATAAAAACTCAAGCATTGTAATAGAATGGTGGTGGATTGGAGAACACACTGAGAGATAGGGTTAGAGGAAACCAAGCAGAGCACTGGTTAATGTAAAGCCTGCGGGCTGCATTTATATGTATTTTTCCAAGATTAATAGAAGAAAATTCTGGATTTGTGGGTGTGTGTTTTCCGGTCCCCCCTCATCAGTGGTATCACGCGATATCGCGACGTTGCGATATCGCGACCGTTCTGCCGCTCGATATCGTGACCGTTCTGCCGCTCAGTCCTCCGCTTTGTTTTACGTCGTGATATCGCGACGTCGCAATATCGTGACCACTCTGCTCGTCTATCCTGACTTCAATAAAATGCCACGATATCGCGATGTCGTGAAATCGCGACCTCCCTGCTCACCTGCCTTCTCTTCAGCATCATGTCGCTATTTCGCGATTTCATGACCAACTTCGGCCTTGCCCAAGACCAAAAACTTAGAAAAATTCTGGTCGATGCCAGATTGCCCTGTTGCTGCCGGATGCTCCTGCATCATTTCCCTTTGGTTGGTAATGAGTCCTTAGTGTGGCAGACTCCAAAGTTAGTGTTGTGGCCATTGCACAAATTACCGCAAATTTGGGTACCCACCTTTAAATTTTGAATTTTTGAGGATTTTGGTATTCTTCGAGCGATAATTTTGAGATATCCATGCCCGTGAGTTGTAATGTGAATTTCAAGGTCCTTGGCAGTGTAATGTCTTCTTGTGGTATTTCGGTGTGCTTTGTTGTTTTGGCTTAGGATGGAGGCTTGGGCTTTAAGTTTTGGTTTCATTGTGGTCTCCATATTATTTTTTGAATTCAATAATTCAAGCTTTGAAAATTAATTGTTTCAATTTATAAAAGCAACAAATAAAAATAAAAATAAAAAAGAATATAAAAGAAAATAAAAATAAATAAAACATATATTATTATATATATGTGTTATATATAATATGTATCTATAAATAAAATTAAATAAAAAGTAATAAATAAATAAATAAATAAATAAATAAATAAATAAATAAATAAATATATATATATATATATACATATATATCTATTAGTTATATCCATCTACACATAAGTTGATTCGAAGCAATTTTAGGTTTGATTTAGCTTGGATGGTTTATATTTTTTTGGTGATGTTTTACATAGTCTAATGCATATTTTTATTGTATGTAGCCATACCATACGAAAGGGGGATATGACAACCATTGGAGGAAGATTTTACGAGACCACCGGACAAGGATTCGAATCAAATGCCCATGTGGCAGCTACTTGGGCAAGCAACATGAAATTATGATGGATCCTACTGGACGAGTTACGTCACCACATAAGCCAAATGGCAACATGGAAATCATACGTGGAAAAATGAATCAAACCCCAACGACAAAACCAACAAGACACAAGGAAAATACATGATCACCATAGAACAATGAAGGATTTTAGAGGAATGGAGGAGCTTAGCACCTGCAGGGGCACTTCGACGAGTGGTGGTGGACAACCAAAGCAATTACTTGATGCTTTCACAAAGTTTGATTTGATACTTTACCCCAATATATTATCATTGTCAATAGTGCAATATGCAGTGAAGGCTACATAGAAACGACAATCCTTACGGGCTATATTATATCATATATTGATATTCTGACGAAGATAAAGGTTTCTTCTGTTTGTTTGGGTCCTGCAAAACTAAGAGAAAAAACATTATGTTGTAGATGAAAGGGATTGAGCACTTGAGTAGTGTTCAACAATTGGCCATTTAGTGGTATGCAGTGAATCCAACATTGATAAACCACACAAAATCATTCATTCAAGAAATAGGTAATTAGATTTGGAAACCTACGATAATGTGGGTTACGTCGAATGTCCTATTCTAAAATAGGTAGGATGAATTTGACTGGTGGTCAGTCACCCTTGGAAAACCAAGTTTGTTGATGGATCAAAGCCACATCCAACATCGCGAAGCGAGTAATAGCCTTTGCCATATGAAGAGAAATAGACCTTGGAAGAAACCTGTTGCCATAAAATTCTGGTATGGCACAATCGAGCCGAAACTGTGTTAGTGTAACCTTTGTGCGTCAGATGGTAGTGGCATCAATGGATATTAATCTTTTCACAAGGGATATCATGGTTCAAAGCTTACCATGTTGACTAGTTTTTATGTGTTTAAAAGGGTTGGGTTCTCGTATGAGCAACATCCACAATGCACACATGGGGACGAGCTACTTAAAATCACCAATCGAGTCTCCATTTGTGGGGGGGGGTCATTTAAATGATTACGATATAAGGAAAGGTCTTGCTAATATTAAAGTGGAACCATGTTTAATCTTTCCCAATGGTCAACATTAAAACATTGGCGAATGCATTATAAAAGGAAACAACTACGTCGGGTAAAATGAATGTTTCAAAATATGCATAAATGAACATGGCTATGACCAACCGATGGTACTATACGGATTACAAGGCTTTGGAGAAAGCCAAAGAAAATAATGCAAAATACCTGTTACCAAGGAGGGATACATTATTTAAGTGTCACGACTAAAATGATTCAAAAGAAGTGTTATGGAGAGGATTAATAGACGGAGCATATCCATGACAATGTAAGGGAAAAATTAGAAGATTACTACCTCGCTTACAAAGATCATAACATCAAAAACATTAAGCAAATAGGAGAAAACAAAAGAAACAAACAAGTTTTGAAGACTAAGATCAAGGAAGCAAATGTTGGAAGACTAAAGGAAGAAAGATGAAGGGTTTCTATGGGAAACTTTAAAACTAGGGAAGCTAACGATGCCAATGTCTAGGACATTTTGGAATAGGAGGAACATGGGAAATGTATTGGAAGGATTCTTGGCTACTGCCAACATTTACCCTTATTTCTATATGCAGGAAAGGTACATTTTGAATACAAATCAATGGTTTTATTGCACATCCTTTTTGGCATGTATTGAATTATTTTAATGGTGTTTTATGCATGAATGTGGTAGCATTGTTCAAATATTTTAATGCATGTTTTACTCCTTAGACTCTCGCCATAACCAGAATTAGATTGTGTGTATGCAAGTCTAACCTGGTTTTTGTCTTGTCTTTAGGATCTAACATTTTCTGCAGGATTGGGGAACCGGTTTACAGTAGCTCTCTTTGGTCATTTTCTGCATTCCGTTTCATGTTTTCAGATTTTTACTTTATTTTCTAACCCTTCCCCTTTTCATTTTTTTTAACCGTTGCAAATAAAATAAAAAATTGAAAAAAAATTAAAATCCAAAAAGAGATGCATGAATGTTAAGATTACGATTTAACGTTTCATCTTAGGCCATTTAAATCCGAAATTACAAAATTATTCAAAGTTCTCATTTTTTTAAGGAATTTTGTAATTTCAAGTTTACATGTTTTCACACTTTAAGCTTTGCATTTCGTTTTTCAAGTGATAAATCAACTTCTCTTTATGGAAATTACAATTTCATAAAAGGGATAATTTATAGGGCATTCCAAAGGCCATTATATTGAAGCAATAAATTAACGTCTCTTTATAAAAATTATAATTTCATCAAAGAGGGGTAATTTATGTAACATTTCAAAGATTTCTACATTTTAAAGCTAGTTAATTCATTGCTTTATTTCATGCATAAAGCAACATAAAAATGAATCCAATCATCATATAAGTTTAATATTTAAAGATAGATTTTAATCTTTTGTTTCATGCTCAAAGCAGGGTTTAAAGAAGATAAAACTTGTTTAAAATATTCTTAACCAAAAGAAGATAAAATCTACCTAAAACACTCCAAGATAAAATAAACTAAGGCTTTACATCGTGGTCATATGAGGGCCAATCACATTTTCTTTTCTTTTAAGTTTCATGAACAATCAATTTCACAACATAATAAAGTAATACCAACACAAATCCCTTGTTAAAAGTTATTTTCAAATCACTAAGGTATTCCTAACACTTATTTGACACATATTCATAAGCATACAAGCACACATAAGTAAAAGGAACCTTGAAGAAATTTTGATTTCTTTGCAAGAGAGGGTTTTCTAATTAAAATTCTAACTGTGAATGTGGTTTTGCAATTGGGTAAAATTACCACTCAACATTTTGGTGCTAGAAGGAGAGCATGAATTGGTTTATTTTATTGCTATTTAGATGCAAAATTATTCATTATTACTTGAAATCTTATTTGAAGGCATTGGTCTTGACTATTGAGGTTTTTTTGGTTACATTCATTGATTGAAAAGTCCTTGAATTGATGATGCATTAATGATAACCTTTTTGTAAATTGGAGAATGTTCTTTGATACCATGGTTTAATTGATGCATATATTTTAGTTGATGCTAACTTGATGATCTATATGTTACACATTTGAGATTTGTTAGTCATTTTTTGCTTCTTTGCAAGATATACTTCTTTGACTAACAAAATTGGTACTAAAGTTCTGTTCTTTAAGGTCCACTAATGGCATTGTTAACTTCAACAAAGGAAGGAGTTGCATCCTAGTTATATGGTTATTATTGTCATTTAAAAATTCCTACCCATCAAATTATTGAAGGTGTAGAGGAAGATTTACCTCAATTTAGGCATGATGTGGCATCGACTGAGGGACATATTCAGAGATACGATAACATGTTAATTTATTTGCAAATTATGCATGAAGATGTTGCTTGTAGGTTGTTTCCATACACATTGGATGAGGTTGTATTGGATTGGTACATCCACATGCCTATAGATTCTATTATATCTTGGGATCAATTAAAGGTAATGTTCCTCAACCATTTTAGAAAACCATTTGACTGAGTCGTGATATTGAATCAATTTATCTCTATTTGTAAAGAGCCTAATGAGTCCATGAGGGAGTTCAATGATAGGTTCCATATGTTGTATACTGAAGTGGTGCCACAGTACATCATTTAAAAAGAAAGAGCCACTCAAATATACCTGATGCAATAACCGTAGAACAACGATGGATTTTGAAAGGGGTTTATGTGGGTCGATTAGCATTATTTAACCCTAAGGCTCAAAATCATATACCACCCATGAGTCAGGTTGATGCACAACCTTCTCCCATGATGAGTTATTCTTTAGGAGGCATGGATTCCAACTAATACCAACCATCTAATCTAGCACTCTTGAATCAAATGATGTCTAATGTGAACAATCAATAGGATAAAGTTGAATGTCTAAATTTCACAACCACCCTAGATATCATCCAAGAGGAGGTGCAAGTTTCAAAACCAATATCCACCAATGAGGATTATGGTGAACAAGCCCATCAAGATGTAGAGATTGACTCAATGTTGAAAACGTATGAGCCTTTAGAAATAAAAGGCTTAGAGTCATTATTCACA
The DNA here is from genome assembly GCA_028583015.1 of Wollemia nobilis. NCBI lineage: Eukaryota > Viridiplantae > Streptophyta > Pinopsida > Araucariales > Araucariaceae > Wollemia > Wollemia nobilis. The sequence goes on along the minus strand of JAQPPZ010000710.1, from coordinate 5,399,736 downwards.
AAGGAGGATTGGGAAAATATTATAAAGTAAAATACAAGAACTGATCCCACTGAAGAAAAACTTGACTCACTATATGTGGTTGAAAGTAAATTTAAGGGGGAATCAATAGATGAATCTAAAGAGTTTCTAGAATATATGATAGAATTTCATCACTTGTTTTCAAAGGAAAATTATTATGAGGATCGAGAAAGTCAATATGAGCCAATTTATGACTTAGAGTCACTATTTACAGATGAGAATTACGGTAATCATGCAAATCTGAATATAAGAGTTGATTCCACCGTAGAAATAATTGAGCCCTCAAAAGTGGATGAAGGTGAGTTTGAAAAACAATCTATTATTGAATTTAAAGATTGTGAAGAAGTGGTTGAACATCACACCCTAGTTTTAAAAGATGATTACTATTGGTGGAATAAATGGGAGGACTTTGCCGCTCTTCCTAATGAAGCACTCACTTCAACTGATATGCAAGACAAGTTGCAAAGGCTAGTTATACAACTTAAAAGAAATAACACTCAATTAAAAGAACAAATGCCTCAAGATGCATATATTGATAATTCTACAAATTATCGTCATGAGACAAAGGTCGAAGATACTAAAAGTGATATTCTTTTAGATAGTGGAGGGGTCCTAGAGAAAACTAGTTTTGAAACATATGAAAAATTAGGACCTTCCATAAATTTGGATGAGATGATTAAAATTGATGATAAAAACCTTCAACATCCTCACAATAATGACCAGGAAGAATTTGAAGAGTTTCTCAAAGAGTTTGAAAATTATGAGGAAGATGCAATAGAATTTCATCCCATGGGTTTAGACGACCATTATTATAATTGTTTGAAAAGGTATGAGGAATCATTGGTTTCTCACACTCTTATTGATGAAAGTTCTATTTTGTTCGATATGCAAGACACTGAAACCTCTATCTCACATGAAGATTTTGCAATCCTTGTGCAATCAGAAAATGATAAGCCATTTACAGAAATAGAGAATGTTCCAAGGCTCAATTATTTTAAATATGAGTTTATTGAACACCTTGCCAAAAGAGAATAAGATGAAATGATAAATGTTTCCTATGATCCATTTGTTGTATATGAAAGAGGGGAATCACTAACTTTGTTCTCATTTGAGGGGCAAGAAATAGTTTCACCTAAAGATCCTGTATTACCTATGTTACCTCAGATAGAGAACATTCCAGAATTTGAATGGTTTGGGTTTGATGTCATTGATGATCCAAATGAAAAGGTTGCTTTATTTGAAACAAATCAAGTAATTGATCATGGAGATGTGTTATTTAACACATCCCTTGACCAACAATATTTAAGGTTTGAAAAGGATGGGCATGTTTTTAATTGGGTTCCTAATTTTGGTGTTTTTGATGAACATGTAATTGATGAAAATGAAGGGCTACAAGATGACTATGATGAAGATCATGAGAAAAAAGAAGAAGCTACAAATCCTCTCCAAATATTGGTAAATGGAAATGTATCAAAGGTAGAATCTCACCTTTTGTGTTCCACCATTCAAACTCCAGGTGAATGTTTGCCTAATTGTTTGTTGGATTCAAATACTATCAATGATGAAATGCCATTTGTGGTTGACAAAGAATTTAAGTTGATGTCTACTCACACCACTAATAATATTGCTTTGTTAAATGAAAAAGAAGTGGATGTGTTTGAATTGTTGAATCAAGTTCATCAACAATTAATAATTGAATCTAGGATAAAAACTTATAATGATATTCATTTGGTAGATATCCTAGATGCTTGCAAAGTGTTGCGTAATCATGTTTGGCCTAAAGATGTAGTTAATGACTTGGATTCAAAATTTTTAAGAATAGCTTCTTATTTGAAGGAGATCTTATCTATTTATGAAAATGAGAACTTAAGTCAGAGTGATGAATCATGGCTTGAAATTTACACCTCTTTAAATAAGCAAAAGATAATTGAAAACCATACATTTTCTTGCAAAATTGATGAATCAAAATTTCAGCATGAAATTACTAATACATTGGAATCAAATTGGTGGGGTGAGAGAGGCAAAATGAGGGTTGTTATATTATTTGGCCTAAAATTACTTTGGTTGGATTTCTATAAATATTGGTATGCGCATCATGATATGTGTCTTTTAAAGTGTGCTAATCATGTTTGGGATCTAGGGAAATGATAGCCCAATTTTTTGCATCACCTTGTATATTATTGTATATAGTTTTGGTTTTTGTGCTTTTTGGTTTGGCAGGTTTCGTTTTGCTTTCTTGTCAGTTTGCATTAGGTTAGGTGTTGATTCATTTCCAAGTTTTGGTTTACAAGTTTTATGTTTTGGGTTGGTCCCTCTATTTGAGGTGATGTTTCGTGGTCACTACTAATGGCCTCTTGATCATTTTTGTGTTCCTTTGTCATGAAGGGTGAATTGCCTATCACATGGATCAAGGAAAAGGGGATGAAATTGTGTAGTAACCTCTCCTAGATTTTGGGACTAATATAGTGAATTTTGGAATACTAAATCATTTTGATAAAGCTACACATGAACACATCATATTAAAGGGCATGCTTTGAAATATTGAAGGATGAAGTCATTTTTATTTACAAATTGAGGTGAAAATACAACACACTCCATAAAATTCTTTCTAACCCATGTGGTGCATAAAATTTTGCAAGGCTGTTTAAAAAAAAGCAAGCAAAGGAAAACACTATAAGATCAATAAACAGGTATAGATAAACTCTATCGGGGCTATGGACGCTTGACTGGCAGTAGGGATTTGTCTAGAAAAAAACTTATTTAAAAAAAGGCTTTGCAAAATATCAATTCCACACAAAGGTAATTCAGATAAACTCTACCAAGGCTATGGACGCCTGACTGGAATTAGGGCTTTGTATTTAATTTTTTTTTATGAGCACTATTTCTATAGCCTAAATGTAAGTCAGGTGAAAGAGTCCAAATGATTTTCAAGCATGCAAAATGAAATCATGTTCACACACACTAAGCTAAAGGAGATGGTTCATGTGTTTCATTTGAAGTTATTTATCCAATCTTTCGGGATGTTGTTAGATAGTTTGTCTTGTTGATCTTTGGTTTATTTGTTTTTAGAATTGGGATCTTCATCCAAAATGCTCAGGAAAATTTTCCATCAGAGTCACCATTTGTTGTGGCCATTGCACAACTTACCCCAAATTTGGGGACCCATATTTAAATTTTGAATTTTTGAGGATTTTGGTCTTCTTCGAGCGATAAATTTGAGATATCCATACCCGTGAGTTGTAATGTGAATTTCAAGGTCCTTGGTCGTGTAATGTCTTCTTGTGGTATTTCAGTGTGCTTTGATGTTTTGACTTAGAATATGGAGGCTTGGGCTTTAAGTTTTGGTTTCATCGTGGTCTCCGTATTTCTTTTGAATTCAATAATTCAAGCTTTGAAAATTGATTGTTTCAATTTATAAAAGCAACAAATAAAATAAAAAATAAAAAATAATTTTTTTTTTTAAAAGAAAATAAAAATAAAGAAAACATATATTAATATATATATGTTATATATAAAAAAAAATATATATATATATATATATAAATAAAATAAAATAAAAATAATATAAAATAAAAATAAATAAATAAATATACATATTTATATAAATATATATACATATATATCTATTAGTTATATCCATATACACATAAGTTGATTCAAAGCTATTTTAGGTTTGATTTAGCCTGGATGGTTTATATCTTTTTGGTGATGTTTTACATAGTCTAATGCATATTTTCATTGTATGTTGCTAGGCCATCCGAAAGGGGGATATGACAACCATTGGAGGCAGACTTTATGAGACCACTAAATACAAATTTGAATCAAATGCCCATGTGGCAGCTACTTGGGCAAGCAACATAGGATTATGATGGATCCTACTGGATGATCTACATCACCACATAAGCTGAATGGTGACATGGAAATACAACGTGGATGAATGAATCAGACTCCAGTGACACAACAAATGAGCCATAGGGGAAATACATGACCACCATCAGATAATGAAGGATTTCATAGGAATGGAGGAGCTTGGCACCCATGGGGGCACTTCGACGAGTGGTGGTGGGCAACCGAAGCAATTATTCGATGCTTTCACAAAGTTTAATTTTGATACTTTACCTTGGCAAATCATCACTGCCGACAGTGTAGTATGCAATGAAGGCTACACACATACGGTGATCCTTACGAGCTGTATTATACCATATATTGATATTATGATGAAGAGAAAGATTTCTTCTATTTGGTCTGGTCCTATAAAACTAAGGAAAAAAACTCCATGAAAGGGATTGAGCACTCGAGTAATTTTCAACAATTGGCCATCAGTGGCATGCAACGAATCTAAAATCGACAAACCACATAGAGACATTCGTTCAAGGAAGAGGCCACAATATTTGGAAACCTACGGTAATGTGGGTTATGTCGAATGTCCTATTCCAAAACAGGTAGGATGAATCCGACTGGTAGTCAGTCACCATTGGAAAACCAAGTTTATTGATGGATAAAAGCTTCATCCAGTGTCACAGAGTGAGTAATAGCCTTTGCCATATGAAGAGAAATAGGCCCTAGAAGAGACCTATTGCCATAAAGTTCTGGTATGGCATAATCGAGTTCAAACTGTATCAGTGTAACATTTACGTGTCAAATGGTAGTGGCATAAATGGATGTTAATATTTTCACAAGGGATTCCATGGTTCAAAGCTTACCATGTTGATTAGTTTTTATGTATTTAAAAGGGTGGGATTCTCGTATGAGCAACATCCACAACGTGCGCACGGGAACGAGCTGCTCAAATCACCAATCGGGTCTCTCTTTATAGGGGGTCATTTAAATAATTATGATATAAGGAAATATCATGTTAATATTAAAGTGAAACCATGTTTAATCTCGCCCAATGGTCAACATTAAAACATTGACGAATGCATTGTAAAAGGAAAATATTATGTCGGGTAAAATGAATATTTCCAAATATGCATAAATGGACATGGCTACGACTAGCTGATGGTACTATGTGGATTACAAGGCTTTGGATAAAGCCAAGGAAAATAATGTAAAATAGCCGTTACCAAGGAGGGATACATTATTTAAGTGTCACGACTAAAATGATTCAAAGGAAGCGTTATGGAGAGGATTAATTGACATAGTATATCCGTTACACTATAAGGGATAAAAATAGAAGATTACTACCTCGCTTGCAAAGATCATAACATCCAAAACATTAAGCAAACAGGGAAAAAAAATAAACAAAAGAGTTTCAAAGACTAAGATTAAGGAAGCAAATGTTGGAAGACTAAAGGAAGAAAGACGAAGGATTTCTATGGGAAACTTTACAAGCAGGGAAGCTAGCGATGCCAAGGGCTAGGATGTTTTGGAACATGAGGAACATGGGAAATGTATTGGAAGGATTCTTGGCTGCTGCCAACATTTGATCTCATTTCTATATGTAGGAAAGGTAGATTTTGAATACAAATCAATGGTTTTATCACACATCCTTTTTGGCATGTATTGAATTATTTTAATGGTGTTTTATGCATGAATGTGGTAGCATTGTTCAAAATATTTTAATACATGTTTTACTACTTAGACTCCCGCCCTAACCATAATTAGATTGTGTGTATGCAGGTATAACCTGGTTTTTGTCTTGTCTTCGGGATCTAACATTTTCTACAGGATTGGGGAACCAGTTTACAGTAGCTCTCTTTGGTCATTTTCTGCATTCTGTTTCATGTTTTCAGATTTTTACTTTATTTTCTAACCCTTTTCCTTTTCATTTTTTTAACCGTTGCAAATAAAAAAAAAAATTAAAATCCAAAAATAAATGCATGAATGTCAAGATTAAGCTTTAACGTTTCATCTTAGGCCATTTCGATTTTATTTTGAAGTAAATCCGAAATTACAAAATTATTCAAAGTTTTCATTTTTTTAAGGAGTTTTGTAATTTCAAGTTTACATGTTTTCACACTTTAAGCTTTGCATTTTTTTTTCAAGCGATAAATCAAATTCTCTTTATGAAAATTACAATTTCATTAAAGGGGGTAATTTATAGGGCATTCCAAAGGCCATTGTATTTAAAGCAATAAATTAACGTCTCTTTATGAAAATTATAATTTCATCAAAGAGGGGTAATTTATGTAGCATTTCAAAGGCTTCTACATTTTAAAGTTAGTCATTTCATTTCTTTATTTCATGCGTAAAGCAACATAAAAATAAATCCAATCATCATTTAAGTTTCATATTTAAAGATAGATTTTAATATTTTGTTTCATTCTCAAAGCAGGGTTTAAATAAGATAAAACTTGTTTAAAATATTCTTAACCAAAAGAAGATAAAATCTATCTAAAACACTCCAAGATAAAATGAACAAAGGCTTTACACCGTGGTCATATGAGGGTCAATCACATTTTCTTTTCTTTTAAGTTTCATGAACAATCAATAGCACAACATACTAAAGTAATACTAACACAGACCCCTTGTTAACAATTATTTGCAAATCACTAAGATATTCCTAGCACTTATTTGACACATCTTCATAAACATGCAAACACACATAAGTAAAAGGAACCTTGGAGAAATTTTGATTTCTTTGCAAGAGAGGGTTGTCTAATCAAAATACTAACTGTGAGTGTGGTTTTGCAATTGGGAAAAATTACCACTCTCTAGTTAGGATCTTAGGTAGAGAAAGTGGATTATTTTGAAAAGTGGGGAAAGGGGAGAAGGCACAATTTTGGACAGATTCATGGGATCAATACCCACCTATCATTATTGAATTTCCAGAATTGCAACCAATAAAAAAACCATGGAAACTAGGGTTTGGGTCCAAATTGAAATTTATTTCAACACTAGTCACTGGGAGATTATAAGTTTAAGCAGTTTAAGAAGTTGGATGAGTGACCAATTTTAATCCCTCTAGAATTGACACTCATCATGACTAAAATCTTGGCAGAAATATTTCTCACAGGTAGAGATGAGGAGGATGAATTAGCTTGGGGCTATGGGAGACTTGGTGTCTACATAGTGAAGGATGGATATGATAAGATCCTTCCAGAGCCTCCTCCTCATGCATATTAGGTTGAGTATTGGAGAAAGATTTGGTAGTCCAAGGGTTGGCCGAAAGTAAAATTTTTTGCTTAGCAGTTCATGCATAATATAATTCTTAGTTTTGATAATCTCAGATGTAGGGGAATCATTGGTCTATATCAATGAGTTTTATGCTACAAGAGTGAGGAAATATCTGACCACTTGATGTTTGAGTGCCCATTCACAAGCCATATCTAGGAGAGATAGTTTTTTATCTTATAAAATTTGTGTTAATCGTGATTTGAACCAGACTAATATTTGGGAAATATGGAAGACGGGTAGATTTAAATCTAAAGCTCTTTGTATCGGTTGGGAGCTTGGATTAAAATTCATTTTGTGGTAAGTGTGGTTGGAGATAAATGGTAGAATTTTAAGAGAAACCTTTTCATATTTAGATGGAGTTTGACAGGTTATTTGGAGCAAAATCACAAAAATTGTGGTAGTGCATGCTAAAGAGGAAACTCAAGCTGTTATAGGGACAATGGAGAAGGAAGTTGAAGTGCAAGAGGGGCAGGATAAAGCTAGTTGGAAACCACCCCCAAAAGCTTGGATTCAAATTGATACTGATGGAGCTACAAAAGACAATCCAAGTAGATCTATAATTGGAATGGTTTACAAGAATCATGTTGGGATAGTGCTTTATTGGAAATTGGAAGGTCTAGGAAGGGTAAAAAACAATGAAGTGAAAGCTTTAGCTATAAAATCTGCTTCTATTTGGGCAATAAAACAAGGTTACAGGAGGATAATCCTAGAATCAGATTCTCAAATAATGGTAGGAGCTTTGGATTGCATGAGGAAATTTTCTTTGAAGACATGGAGGTTGAGGATTCTTGTCACTCAAATTAAGAAATTGTGGAGGGAATTAGATGATGTGATTCTATTTTATGTGAGTAGAGATCTAAATAAAGTGGTAGACTTCCTGGTTAAGATGGGTACTGAGAAGGAGGTAGGGGTTTAGTGGCACAATGACACAACTATTGAGGATGATATGATTAGGCAAGTTGGTGAGCAAATCTAGTGTTTAGCTAATTTGGACAACCATTGTAGAAATATGGTTTAGGAGATTTGGCTCCAATGTAGATCTTCTTTTATAGTTGTAAACAAGTGAACAACCATTGTAGAGATATGGTTAAGGAGATTTGGTTCCAATGCAAATCTTATTTTACTATTGTAAACATGTGTTCTCTGTGGCTAAGGTTGGGATACGTCTCATCCCAACTTGTAAATGATCTTTGTTTTAGTATAAGTTTTTCAAATTACTTTTCGAAAAAAATGATGTAAGTTTGGAATATTTGTTTATTTTTAAAGTAAAATGTTATGATTATTTTTTATTAAAAAAGTAAAAAACTTAACTCCATGAATTACTAACATTTTTCAAAAGAAGATTTGTTTTTTAAATGAGAAAAAGGGGTTCTACTCATAAAAATATTTTTTAGAGCTTGAATTTTTTTTAATATTAAATATCAAAAAAAAAAAAAAAATAAATAATAAAATTTAATTATGTGAAGTTGGAATATTTATTTTTTAGTAAAAATATTGTGATTATTTTGGACCCAAGTTCAAATCTTGGGGGAAGCCTATTGCAAATGTAGTAGTCTGATCCAAATCCTCTAAGTACGTGCCAGACTTATGATGATGATATGAATCCCGAGAACCCGATGGTCCATTTCATGTCGGGCTATAAAACAATGAGGTGGAATAGGTTTGATGGATGCAGCCCCTATGGTTTGAACCCTACGCTTGTCAACTACTAAAAATAGTGTGGTTGTAACCAACTCTCCTATCAAGCAAAAAAAAAAAATATATTGTGATTGCTCTTTATTCAAAAAATCAAAACCTGAACTCTATAAATTGCATTTGTTTTAATAAGCTATGTGTGGCTTCTATTGGGGCCACTCCCATTAGAAAAACAAAACATTACATTGTTCTCGTTACATTTCTAATAGTTTAATTAAAGCTTATCCAACTTTACCTTGCTATTAAAGATATTCTTCATTTGCCTTTCTATCAAAGATATTCTTCATCTTCCTCGAAGTGCTAAGTTTTCACAATCAACTCCTTTTATATCAGATGCCTTTCAAAATTTAAAATTTATCAATAAAATTCAACACCACGAATGATTAAAATAATTGCTACCCAACTTATATATCTATAAATATCTTGTCTATAACAACTTCACAATTTCTTAATACCTTTTTTAGGAGTCTTATTCATTCCATTGATATTCCAAGATATTATTTTCATTATTATTTTTTGTTTTTTTGTGAGTTTAGCCCCACTTCTTGTTAACACTTGTGATATTTATTTTTGTTTTACCATATCAATATCCCTTTGTGTTTATTTTTCTCTTTGTTTTTTCTTCTTGGATCTTCCTCTATTTTTTCATTCCTAGCAATACTTTCATCTTCATCAATCTCTTCAATATTCTTACATTGCTCATAGTAAGACTTATCATCTTTAGATTTACCTTGTTCTAAAGGATCTAAAGTGCAAGGAATAACCTCAAAAGCACAATCTTATTTATGTTTCCTTGGAAACCCTAAAGTGTAAGGATGCTCTTCTATAGCAATTACCTTCTTATTGTACCCTAAAAACCTAAATTCTTATGGGTTTTATCTATCCCATTTCTTTATTATTATGCTATAGAAACCTTGAAGTGCAAGAAATAACATCTTAACCACTTTCAATTTTATTACCTGGAGAGGATTCTATACTACTTGAGGAAAATAAAGATAATTTACATAGAATGAAATTGACCTTTTTTGTCATCTTTATTTTAGGATTTCTATCCACATCTTCTTTTGTACCTTTAATTCCTTCAGAAATTGTCAAATGATATTGTAGATAAGCTTTCTTTGCATTTTCTTTTGGAGTGGAATATCCTTGATCTGATCCAAGATTCTATTGCTGTATGATTTTATTGCTTCATCTTGAAGTTTATCTCATGGCTAATTTTTTTTGTCTCTTCATAGTTTTCACTTTGTGAACTCTTGCCATATATCCAATCTCAAAATAATTGTGGCAAAAAAATGTGATATTTTCATAATATACTTGTTGATCACATTCTCTTGATTCAAATTTAATATTAATGGATTGTGGTAAAGGTTTTGAAATATCTATAGCAACACATATTCGAGTATATATGCTTTCGCTCCTTAGTAGTTAGTCCTTCCTTGATGAATTTCCCTAGGGTGTTTCAAATATTATTCAAAAAATCCTTATTTATAAGCTGATATAGAATTCCAAAAAGCCTAACCCACACTGGTAGATTCTTAATAGTTAATGTCTCAATAGAAATTTTTTCATTCCATGGTCTCAAATAAAGTGCATATCTTTCCTTAAACCATGGGCCACAAACCATTATTTTATCCCTAATTTTTGAATTGGAAAATATAGCGGGGAAAAAACATTTAGGAATAAAAGTCAAAGAGTAATTTGAATTCAATCCCCACTTCCACTTGATCCAATTTTGAATCTCCAAAAACCTTAGCTATGATCTAAAAAACTTACATATTAACCCTCTACGTTGAAAAACCATTATATCATGCTCAATCATCTCATCCTTGATACTTACTTTTGGTGTAACATCTACTACCTGGATCAAACTTGCCATGTATTCGCTCTTCTGTTTATCTCTAACTTGGATCTCCAAACTTCCAACTAGGGTATCCCGATTTCTAGCTATGACATCTTGAATTCCCATTAGGTCTTTAAAATATGAATTTTCCTCCATAATAGCTAATGGGATTTGCTTTTGGTTTGCACTCCCTCTCGGCTTGCACTCCCTCCTAACTTACACTATGTTTTGCCACTCACTTGCTCCCATATTGGACTTCCTCTTGGCTTGCAATCACCCTTATCAATTATCTTTCCCAACATTCCTTTCCTTCAACAATATTTTGGAAATAATGTTCCACACATTTGTGGTAAGGGTTCTAAGCATTGATGCACTCCAAATGAACCCACCACTATTTTTCCATGATAAAATTTTGACTCACACTCTCTCTTGGTTTGCAATTCCTATTATAAATGAAATATTTTTCTATTTTCTAAGGCAAATTGCATTAGAAGATTTTTTTGTAAAGATAAAAAGGGGTTGTACTTGAAACTTAGATATTAACCCTCTACGTTGAAGAACCATTATATCATTCTCAATCATCTCATCCTTGCTATTTAATTTTGGTGTAACATCTGCTACCTGGATCAAACTTACCATGTATTTGCTCTTCTGCTTATCTCTAACTTGGGCCTCCATACTTCCAACTAGGGTATCCTGATTTCTAACCATGACATCTTGACTTCCCATTAGGGCTTTCAAATATGAATTTCCTTCCATAATAGCTAATGGGGTTTGATTTTGGTTTGCACTCCCTCATGGCTTGCACTCCCTCTCGTATTGCACTCCCTCTCATATTGCAATCCTTCTAACTTACACTATGTTCTACCTCTCACTTGCTCCCAACTTGGACTCCCTCTTGGCTTGCAATCACCCTTATCGATTCTCTTTTCCAACATTCCTTTCCTTCAACAATATTTTGGAAATAATGTTCCACACATTTGTGGTAAGGATTTTAAGCCTTGATGCACTCCAGATGAACCCACCACTCTTCTGCCATGATAAAATCTTGACTCACACTCTCTTTGCTTGCACTTCCTATTATAAATGAAATATTTTTCTATTTGCTAAGGCAAATTGCATTAGAAGATTTTTTTTATAAAGAGAAAAAGAGGTTGTACTTGAGTTTGCTACCCTTGACAAATCATAACTCTCTCCTTTAGAGATTGAGAGTTTATAAACAAATTCAATTCTCATTTCAATTTTGTTTTTTTCATAGGGATATATATATATATATATATATATATATATATATTTGTATTTACATGGTGGAATCGGTAGCCACCACGAATCCGGGCAAGCTGTCCAGCTTTTATGGCCGCCATAGTATTCTGTGTTGTCCACCCCGAAGCCACCACATAGATCTTTGCACAGTCCGCCCCTATAACCACCATGCCACAATCATTTTAAAAATTTTATGCCACTGAAAGCACTAGGAAAGGGACAAGCGTTTAGTCCGATGAGGCCCGAGATTTGAACCTTGGACCTCCATCCCCCTTATGGGGTTTGGATGAACCAATTGGTCTACACCTCGGACCTCATAGGGAAATATTTTTAAACCCTAAATCCTAGCCTACTGGGTAAAGAAAAAGTCAATGGGATTTTCAACCATCTAACCATCTAGGGAATCGAACCAAGGTAGTTCATCGACAAGCACTTGGCCACTACCACCCAACCTATCTCATCTCAATTGAGTTGCTATATTTAGATACCTACATTTTTTTCATAAAATGTCTAAATTCTTGATTTTAATTTTCAAGATCTTCAATTTTCTTTGTAATTACAAATATTCTAGAATTTAACATCCTTCTTATTGACATTTTCCTATATTAGCCTTCACAATACCAAAACTTCACCTTCATTGTCTACACACTACATCTTAGTAGAATAATATTATCAAAACTTTGCCTTATCATAGTCCACTTTACTATATATAGACTATTAGTTTCCTTCTTGAAGCATAAGTGCAACCACAAGATCTATAATAAATAGTTTAACAGTCTCAAAAAATTTAAAGTTCCAATCTATAGTCTTTCCTATAATTCAACAACCACACAAAAGAAAATAAAAAACATTGATATTTGCATTGAAGACCCAATGGCAACACCTTACGAAATGCCTAGTTTATCTATCAATGCAAATACTGACACTTGCATGCTCTATAACATTCCCAAATATCGGTAGAAGGATAATACTTATAAACTCAATGACCATGTTCTAAGACTTTGAAGCCTCCTTTTTTACATTAACAAGATATCTTGAGAGAAAATAAATTTAAGCAGTCAATATAGCAAGCCATAAGATTACTTTTCAATTATCTTGACTACTTCCTCTTCATATGAACCCATTTGACTTAGTTTGTTTCTACCATATATAGGATCATTTGACTCTTCATTTGCATGATGAGGTAAAATGTATATGCCTCCTCAAATTCATTGATATATAGATGGATATTTAAAAATATTTTGTAGTCCTTTGGTATATTAATTTAAATTTGCTACTTTCAATTTTTTCTTGTTAGCTTCAACTGTACTCACTATCTCCTCTAACCATGGAGAAGATAATTTAACTTCATGACCCTCTATTAAAACCCCTATATTAGCTATCCTATCTACACACTTGTTCCCTTCCCTTAACGTATGTGTAAAACTAATTTCTTCAAACTTTGTTGCAAGGTCTTGTATTTCTACAATGATCTCTTGTATGTTTCATGAAACCTTTGTTTTTCCCAAAATTGTATTTATTATTATTAATGAATCATATTCCATCATACTCTGTTCTATTTTATTTGTTTGTATATTTTAATCTTTCCAAAGTCGTCCAAGATTCAAATTCATTATTTGTCTTAAATCCACTATTGAAAGCATAATGAAATAAAATGTCACCCTCATTATTTTTTATTATTCCTCCTCCTAGTCCTAGATTTCCTTTAGATGCTCTATCAAAATTCAATTTGACCAAATTCAATTTCGGTGCTTTTCATTTTATCTTCTTTGCTTTTCTTTTATTTCTCCTATAACCAACATCATAATTCTATTTGATGACTTGACTTCATCTATCAAGGCTCTCTATTTTGAGATTAGGAATTGAGTGAGTTAATAGGACTGACTTAGACTCATCTATGGATAAACGAATCTTCCTTTTTATTAGCTCTAAATTACTTTTCTTTCCTTTAAATATTCTTCTAATTCTTTCTAGCCATATTTTCCAAAGCATTGTACCTTTTGGTAATCCCATATTGTCTATATTGCCTCACTTTTAAAAATGCTCTACCATTGCTTTAACCATTCTTCAATTCTACAATTCATCACCATGCATTTCCAAAACATATTAAGAATCCATTGCCACAGTTCTCAGACTATTGAGCAATGTCCTAAGAGATGAACTATACTCTCATTTTTACATAGAACACATTATGAGGGGCCACAAAAACCCCTTTTCATTAGGTTATCCCAAGATAAAATTTTCCTATGGCCTACTAGCCATACAAACATTTTGACTTTTGGAATGATCAGTTTATCCCAAATATCTCTCCATATTATTGTAGTATTCCTATGTTGTTGTTGCTTTACATTATATCTACTTCTTGTTTTGTATTCTCCTGATCTATTCAACACCCAAATCGGCTTATACTTGGCTCCTCTTGGAACAATCACTATTATCTTTCTAGTCAAATACTTCCTAGTAGCAATGTCTAGTATACTTGTAAAACAATCTTCTTTCCATTTGTATCTTCCTTCTTAATATTTGTACATAATGTTTGAAACCCTATAACCATATTTATATTCACATAATTTCATCCATGGTTTCAAATTTGGGTTTAGATTGAGTTTTTTTTTGTCATTTCTCCAGTTTCCACCACCCATCTTAGACCTTTAATAACTGGATCAATTAATTTTTTAAAATCGTTTCATAGTGCAGAACCATCGGGTAGTGAGAATGCAGTAAAGATTAAGCTTGGATCATCGATCTCAATGTATTTAGAAGAATTCTTACCCATTTTCTTTGACTCTCTTCGTATAATCTCCACATTAATTTTCCCCTTAGAGCTAATTTTGCATCCATGGGAACTCTTAAACGAAGACCTCCCCTAGTTTTATTGTCATTCACATTGCTCCATTTCACCAAAGGAAATTTCTATTTATAATGTAATCCTAACCACAAAATGATCGTATAATATAGGTTAAACTTTTTTTTACCAATTTTGGCATAATATACAAGGACATATAATATGTTGGAATAACTTGTACAACTAATTGCATTAGCTTCACTCTTCCTACTAATGATAACCATCTACCTTTTCATGCTTGTAGTTTATTTTGAACTTTACTTATAACTAGATCCCACAATTTTATCCTCATTATCCCCTCAAATAAGGGCATACCTAGATATGTTGTTGGTAAAATTACCTCTTTCATTTGAAGTAACCTGCATATCCTTACTTCAGTTCCAGTTGGAGTGTTTAGGAAGCAGATTTTGGATTTTTTACAACTAACTTTTTGTCCACATGCTCTTTTATATTCCTTTAATAAGATATTCAAAGCTCTAGCCTTGTTTTTTCCTTCCCTCCCAAATAGGGTTGTATCATTTATAAACTATTTATGGGTGATGTTAGTGTTATTACTAAAGTTTACTTATTAGCTCATCATTGTATGCCTTCTTCAGGTTCCTTCCCAATACCTGTTCCATAATAATGAACATATATGGTGATAGAGGATCTCCTTGTCTAATATCCCTCTTGGATTTAGATGATTTTGTTACTATCCCATTGATCAATACTAAATATAAAACTATAGAGACACAAGATTTAATCCATCTAACCCATTTCTTTCCAAATCTAAACTTTTCTAATACTGCAAAAAAGAAAACCCCATTTAACCTTATCATATGCTTTATTTATTGTAATATCCCCTCTCTAAGCAATCAACAATAATGTGTGGATTAGCCTACTAATGGGTTCCTATAGGCTAGTGAGGTGATTGAGAACCCTATTGGGTTTGGTTCTTTGAGCTTAGTGCATCACCAAATTTCTCTTACTTTTTTTTGGGAGCGTTTCGGAGTTGTGGTTATCACTTTCTATTTTTAGTAATAGACTATTTTTAGCAAGTGGGCTTCTGGAGACTAATTGGAGTGAGATCATCACTTTCTATTTTTAGTAATTACTATTTATAGTAAGTTGGCTAGTTATTTTATTTGGAGGACTAATATTTAATATCTAACGATTTCCTAAGTTAAATTAAATATTTAACCTAGGTGTTTTATTAAATGTTGGAGTTGCCCCATTTCGAAGTTAAAGTGAAATTTAAATTAAAAAAAAAAAAACTGGGCATTGGACTTGGAGATAAAAGGGAAAGTAAAGTCATTTTGGTGGGGGATCCAAGTTATTTTATATTTTCTCTTTGGCAAGAACTTGCAGCTTGGCGGAAGATTTTTCATGGCTTTGTGAGAATGAAAAACCGTGTAAGGAACATTGCTTTCGGATGTGAAAGACCATTCCCTGAGAAATCATCAATTAGTTTCATTCAGAGGCTAAGATTTGTACTTTATTGGTGATTTTCAAAGAGATTTCATTGCTTTAGCATAGGGTCTCAAATTTCATCATATTGTTGGTGTGATGATTTTTGGAGTTTATTGTTCATCATTTTTTGATATGGCTGTACCATATTGAGGGTCACAACTCTTGTATAGATTGGGATTCGGTTTTGGTTTTTTTAACTCAAGATTTGGCAAGGTGGGGCAACCTCTTTGGAGAGTTTGGAGGTGTAGAAAATAAACAATAAAATTTAATATCAAATCGCCCTCATGGAGTTGCGCTAGGGTTTGAGAGAGGGTTTTTGATTTGCAGATCAGACCTAAGTGTTGGACATCATCCTTACTATTTGGAGGTTATTGTTGCTGATATTTCATTCATTTTGGGTTGTTGTTTATGGTGTCAACTTCAGCTTATCCATATGCTGTACTTAATCTTTGTAATTAAAAAAATAGGTAGTTGATATTGTGCTCCTCTTGGTAATAGAATAAAAAATCCATTCATGTTATTGGAGATTCATTATTTGATTATGAGAATTCATGAATATGAATTCAATAAATATTTAAGTATCTGGGTTTGTTGCTTGCTTCTATATTTTATTATGTTATCAGATTGGTTTTCCATATGAACTTTACAAAACAATTTGCCGAATGGGGGTGGGCTATTACAGTGGTATCAGAGCCAGTTTATCCTGCCATCCTATGGAAAAACCTTTGAAACTTGCACATGAGCGAAAGAGAAAAGAGATACACTAACAAAGAACTAAGAAAGGTTTGGCAACCTCCTTCAGTTCTTGAAGGTGAAAACATTTTAGACATCCTTGGAATACGCTTAGAAGAACCCAGTGGCAGTGAGAATATAGTTGAGGAAATGGTTGATAGAGATAAGGGATGTGCTATTCTAGAAGACTCCGATGATACCATGCAAAGGAATTTTGAATGCATGTTTGAGATGATATCACAGATGTTGGGGAAGATTAACCAGTTTGGATCCTTGACTGTCCTTGCAAAAAATGGTAAGTCTAGTTTATCTCAGCCACAAAACCATAACAAGAAAACTAATACAACAACTACAGGATCGGTCCCTAGACCCTTACAGCCTCCCTTTACACATAAAGAGAAGACAAAAGCCACATAGGAGGTGCATGTTCCTGTGACTAAAAACATGAGCAAACTTTAGACTAAGTATACAACATTACTAGCAGACCTACGTGTCAGTTTATCCATGAATAATTTTATGAATCAGAAGAGGGTTGATAACATGGGCAATGGTAGTAGTATTGATCAAAGGAGACCTCCAGCTCAGAGATATTTTTAGTAAGATTTGGGTAAGGTCACCTTACCTCATTTTTATGGTAGTGATAAGAGTACAAATAGATATTGGGTGTAAAAATTAGGTAATTACCTAGCTTTTAGGCCAATGCTTGAGGATGAGGTGATCAAGTTTGCCACTTTGCACTTGGACAGAGTTGCTCACGAATGGTGGTACCATGGTCTAGTTACTCTAGGACATGGTATGATCACTACATATGATGAGTTTACCAAAAAACTCATTGAGATATTTAACAAATAGATCTGGAGTTGCATTTCAGAGAGTTAGCCCAATTGAGATAATATGGATCTTTGGAGACATACTTTATAGAATTCTAGAGACTAGCGATTATGGTTCCAAACATCACAAATATAAGGCTTATGGTCCTTTTTAATGAGGTACTAATGGAACCACTTAGGTATTTCATGAAAGCTTTAGATCCACCCAATTTACAAGATGCAATGAAGAAGGTACGAAAAATGGAGTTTTCTATCTCAAAGCATAAAATACGATCCAAGTTTTTTTTGGAAAAAAACATAAGTATAAGAAATACTTTCAGAAGGGTTCCACACAATAGAAAAACATGCCAAATAGATTGGATAATGATCAGGTTAATGAGTTTAGAAGGAATAAGCTATGTTTCCATTGCAGAGAACTGTGGGACCCATCTGATAAGTGCTCAATCAAGGCCAAAGCTAGGTAGATTGAGTAATTTTTTAGTCGATGAAATAGGATAAAAAAATCAAGCTGATTAAGAATGTAGTGATGGGGAGAGTTCAAAAGAAGAGGTGGAACATGAGCCCAAACCTGAGGGAACAATAACCCAACTTTACAGTTTCTAAAAGGTTGGATCCTTTAAGGTTTGCGGAGTTATTAATGGGTAGTAGGTCATTATTCTTATTGATGCGGGTGCTACACACAATTTTATAGATGAGGGGTTGGTTGCTAAGAGGGAAATTAAAACTGAGGAGTTCGAGGTATTCAAAGTAATGATTGTCGATGAATTTACCCTCACATGCACATGGAAATTTCTTGATATTCGCATTCAGTTTGGACAGTATGATTTGAGAGATGAATTTTATGTGGTGAGTATTGGAGCCACTGATGTGGTGCTTAGTATGCATTTGTTGTGTACTCTTGGGGAGTTCTATATGAATCTATAGACTATGGAGATGAAGTTTGAATCAGCAGGGAAGTAGATAGTTTTGTGAGGTATGTCATATGGAGGAGCGAGGGTAGTTTCTCTCAAGAGGATGGAGAGATTATTTTTCCATGATCAGGTTGAGTGCACAGCAAAATATATCATAATACCCAATATTACAGAGCATCAGAAGAATGATTATCATCCTGAGATACAAATTTTTTTGACTAAACATTCTAAAGTTTTTGGTGATATACCTCCAGGGAGACCTCTAGAGAGAGGTATTGAGCATATCATTCAGCTCGAGGATGGAGCTAAGCCAGTCATCATTACATCTTACAAGCATCCAAAATGATATAAGGATGAGATAGAGAAAGCAATTAAGGAGTTATTGGATATGGGACACATTCGGCCAAGTAAGAGTCCTTTTGCCTCTTCAGTAGTATTGGTGAAAAATAAATATGGGACCATGCGGATGTGCATTGATTATAGAGCTTTGAATAAGAAGACAATTAAAAATCGATATCCCATTCCACGTATAGATGAGCTCATTGATGAGCTACATGGAGCATGTTTTTTCTCTAAGATTTAAGATCTGGTTATCATCAGATTAGAGTTCATAAGTAGGATGTGGAGAAGATAACCTTCAGATGTCACTTTGGATACTTTGAGTTTTTGGTTATGCCCTTTGGCTTGAATAATGCTCCAACCACTTTTTAAACCTGTATGAACAAGATATTCAGCAGACAACTCAAGAAATCAGTCCCGATATTCTTTGACAATATCTTGTTTACAATAGATCTTGGGAGAAGCACTTGAGACACCTGGAGGAGGTGTTGAGTATTCTTGAGCAGGAGTCATTCTATGCTAAGGAGTCCAAATGTGATTTTGAACTAACTGAGTTGCTTTACCTTGGACATATAATCAACTCAGAGGGTGTTCGTGTTGATCCTAAAAATATCAAGGTGATTATGGATTGGCCTACATTGATAAATCTCACTTAGCTTAAGGGATTTTTTGGATTGTGTGGATTCTATAGGATATTTGTTAAGGATTTCTCCCAGTTGGCAACCCTACTTACATATTTTACCAATAAGGGGGTATTTGTATGGTTAGAATCAACTCAGAAGTGTTTTGAACACTTCAAATAGGTAATGTGTTCATATCTTGTACTTGTTATACCTGATTTCTTCAAATTGTTTGAGTTTGAGTGTGATGCTTCGGGGGAGGGGATATGAGCAGTATTGATGCAATGAAAACACCCCATTTATTTTGAGAGAAGGAAGCTAAGGGGGGTTGAACGGAGTTCTTCTATTTATGACAAGGAGATATTGACCATTATGCATGCATTGGCCAAGTTCAGACCCTATATGGTGGGAGATAAAAATAGTCTCAAATATTTTATGAATCATAGGGATATTAATGAGAGATAACATAAATGGGTGAGTAAACTCCAAGCTTATAATTTTGACATTGTTTATGTCAAAGATAAAAAGAACATAGTTGTTGATGCATTGTCCAAGAGACCATATGTTCTTTGACTGAGATAGCAGCAAACTGGAAGGAGGAAATTATGGCTGAATATGCTAAGGATGATTGGGCCACTAGTGTGATTGAAGGAAATTTGCATGATGATAAATATACCATGGTGAATGGGATGATTATGTATAAGGACAAAATACTTATGATTTCGAACTCACATTTCAAGTTGAGAGTTCTAAAATATTTTTATGATAATCCTTTGGCTGGTCATATAGGTTTTTTTAAAACATATAGGCAGGTACGAGAAAGGTTTTTTTGGAAGGGACTTAAGAATGAGATCCTCCAATATGTTCGGGAGTGTCCCTTCTATCAACAGAATAAATATGAGCACTCTTATCCAGCTAGGTTATTGCAACCCTTATCGATTTCCAACCAAAAATGGGAAGGAATCTCCATGGATTTCATTATTGGATTGCCTAAGGTGTAAGGCAAAGATTGCATCTATGTTGTGGTTGATCAACTTACCAAATTTACTCACTTATTTTTGATTGTAGTGATATATACAACTACATAGGTGGCAGATCTATTTTTTAGAGAGGTGTTTAGATTACATAGGATGTCCAGGATGATTGTTAGTGATAGAGAAAATAGGTTCTTGAGTTTTTTTTGTCAGGATTTCTTCAGATTGAGTAGGACCAAGCTTACTCCCAACACTAGTTATCACCCAAAAATGGATGGGAGAAAAAATATAGTTAATAAATGGGTGGAAGGGTATCTAAAAAATTATATTTCAGGGCAGCATAAGGCTTGGATCATATGGTTGCACCTTAGTGAGTTTTTTTTATAATACTACTTATCATATGTCTATTGGGATGTCATCATTCATGGATCAATATGGATATGAAGCCCATAGCTTCATGAATTTTATTTTAGAGGAAGTAGAGTGCCAAGGGCTAGATATTTGTTGCAGGAAAACTAGGTATCATGAAATCCTTGAAGGATAATTTATAATAGGCACAAAATCAGCAAAATATGTATGTTGATCAACATCGGTTAGAACGCAGTTTTGAGGTTGGTGACATGGTTTATTTGAGATTGCAACCATACAGGAAGTCCACTCTCAGGAAGAGTGGAAAGGAAAATCTTAAGCCATGATTCTATGGTCCATTCAAGATCTCTAGGAAGGTTGGAGAAGTGGCATATGAGTTGGAATTACCAGTTGATAGTAAGATGCACAATGTTTTTCATGTATCTCACCTCAAGAAGGCATTGGATGGGAATGTGGTTTCTTCTTCCAAGTTGCCACCACTTGATGAAGAAGGAAAAATTATCTTGGTACTAGAAGCTATTATTGATACTAGAGAGCGTACTCTCAGGAGGAGAGTGATCAGAGAGTTTCTGGTCAAATGGAAGAACTTGCTGGTTGAAGATGCTACTTGGGAGAGAGCAGATTTTACAACATTCAGAGTTGCAATTGCTTGAGGACAAGCAATTTTGGGGAGGGATTCCTGTAATACCCCCTCTCTAAATAGTCAACAATAATTTATGGATTAGCCTACTACTGGGTTCCTATAGGCTAGTGAGGTGATTGGGAACCCTATTGGATTTGGTTCTTTGAGCTTAGTGCATCACAAAATTTCTCTTAATTTATTATGGGAGAGTTTTGGAGTTGTGGTTATCACTTTCTATTTTTAGTAACTAACTATTTTTAGTAAGTGGGCTTCCGGAGACCGATTGGAGTGAGATCATCACTTTCTATTTTTAGTAATTACTATTTTAGTAATTTCTATTTATAGTAAGTTGGCTAGTTATTTTATTTGGAGAACTAATAGTTAATATCTAACGATTTTCTAAGTAAAATAAAATATTTAACCTAGATATTTTATTAAATGTTGGAGTTGCCCAGTTTCGAAGTTAAAGTGAAATTTAAATATAAAAAAAAAACTAGGCATTGGACTTGGAGATAAAAGGGAAAATTTCAGTGGGGGATCTAGGTTTATTTCACATTTTCTCTTTGGCGATAAATTGCAACTCGATGGTAGAGTTTTAATGGATTTGTCAGGACAAAAACCCTTGCAAGGAACACTACTTTCGGATGTGAAAGACCGTTCCCTGAGCAATCATCATTCAGTTTCATTCAAAGACTAAGATTTGTACTTCATTGGCGATTTTTAGAGTGATTTTCATTGCTTCAGCATAGGGTCTTAGATTTCATCAGATTACTGGTGTGATGATTTTTAGGGTTTATTGCTCATCATTTTTTGGTATGGTCATACCATATTGAGGGTCACAACTCTTGTATTGATTGGTATTCAATTTTGGATTTTTTAACTCAAGCTTTGGCAAGGTGGAGCGACCTCTTTGGAGAGTTTGGAGGTGCAAAAAATAAACAAAAAAATTTAATATCAAATCACCCTCATAGATCTATGCTAGGTTTTGAGAGAGGGTTTTGGGTTTGCAAATCAGATGTAAGTTCTGGACACCATCATTGCTATTTGGAGGCTATTGTTGCTGATATTTCCTTTATTTTGGGTTTTTGTTTATGGTGTCAACTTTAGCTTATCCATCTGCTATACTTAATCTTTATAATCAGCAAACTGGGTAGTTGATCTTGTGCTCCTCTTGGTAATAGACTAAAAAATCCATGCATGTTATTGGAGATTCATTATTTGATTATGGGAATTCATGAATATCGATTTAATTAAGACTTAAGTATCGGGTTTGTTGCTTGCTTCTATATTTTATTATGTTATCATATTGGTTTTCCATATGAACTTTACAAAAAAAATTACAGAACGGGGGTGTGTTATTACATTTATACCGATTTTTAGGATCATTTCTCTCTCTTTTCTTGAAGTAGTTGAATGCATTACTTCATGAACTACTATGATCCCGTTTGGAATCTATCTCCCTTTCAAAAATCCTCCTTGCTCTTTTAGTGTTTTTTTTCTAATAATGGTCTTAATTTATTTACCATCACTTTGGAGATAATCTTATATGCCATGTTACATAGACTTATGGGCTTGAATGAATCAAACAATTCTACAAACTTCATTTTTGAAATCAAGGTAAAATATGTTACATTTGCTTTATAAGGTATGTACTATTTTACCCTAGACTGTTCCACTACCAACAATAAAAAAATCCTTTATTATTTTCTAATTATGCTGATAGAATATTGTAGAGAGTCCATCTGGACTTGGGGGTTTATCCTTATCAAAAGAGGAAAGAGATGAATGAGCTTATTATAGAGTAATAAGATCCATTAGTTTACTATTGTCTTCATTTGTTATAATTGAAGGTACTTTTTGTAGTAGATTATCATTAAAAAATTCATTCTCCTCTAATACTTGAATATTTTAGAAAAAAGCCTTGTCTCCTTTTTAAATTTTGCTTTGATGTTCAATACAAATCCCTTCTACTGATTTAATTATGCTTATTTTGGTTGCTAATCCCTATAATATTTCCATCCTATGAAAAAATTTATGTTTTAATCTCCTTTTAACCAAGTCTATCTCGATTTTGATCTCCAAGATTTCTCTTTCTTAAAATATTATGATATTCACCAAGCAACTCCATTTCCTTTGAGCTTGGATTATTGTGCTCATCTTTTTGGAATTTTTAAAGTTACTCTTTTAATTATTCTTTCTTCTAAAAATTATTTCTAAAAGTGTTCTTATTCCATTCTTTTAATCTAGATGTCATTGATTTTATTTGTTTTAGAAATGTATACAACCCATCGTTTCCTAAAGTATTCCAATTATGTGCTATCATATCAACCACAAATGCTCATATTTAAAATATTGTCCTTTCTTTTTTAATTCATGTACCACCATTTTGACTCTTATTGGCCAGTGATATGAACCAATCCTTGTCAAGGTATTAATTTTAGCACAAGTCCCTTCATCTAGCCAATTATTGGAGAGTAGACATTTGTCTAATTTTTTTGCTATCAAGTTTTGGCCTAACTTTTTACTGGTTCATATATAGTTGTACTTTACAACCTCAACCTCCCATACATTATTGTTTTGAATAAAAACTGAGAAATATTTCATACTTTGGGTTATTTTCCTAATTCCCTCAATTTTTTATTCAACTTGGTTATGGCATTAAAATATTGTATTATTATGAATCAAGTTTCTTGGTCTTTACTTCTCATCAAGGCTTCAAACCCACTCCATAATTTGATCTACTTGATTGAGTTATGGGTCCTTAGACATCGATATGGATGTAACAAATATCTACAAAGTAGCATGTGAGTAATGAGGCTATCCAATACCCAATTTTATGAATGGTTTCATAGGAGGTTCTAACTAGATTCCAACATTTTAGAATTCCCCTTGTCACTCATTTTGAGTGCACAACATCCCATCCACATCTTGTCCATACTACTTTTATAGTTTTGGAAATTGTTTCTTTGTCATTTTAGTTTCTTGGATATAAAGAATATCAGGCTTATTACTTAAACAAAAGTTTCGAATACACCTATGATTTGAGGAGGCATTAGAAACCCTTATATTCCATGATATGGTAATCATGTCTCATTAGGGGCTATTGTCCCCTCCTATGAATTACCAATATATTTTTAGTATTTGGTAAAGAGGAATTTTACCAACTTATATTGTATTCCTTTCTCTATGTTTGCTCTTGCTTCCCTAGATCTTGCTTGTTAGTTTGAATATTTTCCTCTTTTTCTCTTACTAGTATAAATGGTGGGTCTTATTATTCTATTCCTTAATATTCTTTCACAATTTTTCTTTTCAATAGATTTATCCTCTCCTAGCTTTGCTAAGGAATTTTTTAATTTATCTTGCTCATTTTCTAGTATTTCCTTGTTAATGGTAGAGGTATTAGCATCTAATACTACATTTTCTCTACCACTTTTCTTCTCCTAAATGGTGCATGCTACTTTAACAGAGTCTTCAAAATCTGATGAGGCACATTCCATAGGTTCAAAAAGAATATTCATCCCCAAATTGACTTCAGACGGAGTAGATTATTCCTTGTTAATATTTTGATCCTATTGTACCATGTTATCTAAGCTTTGATATACTTTTCTTAATAGGATAAAGACTCAAAAGAAATAGTGTTTCTTCCAATATCATTATTAGTCTTCACTGTTTATTTACTTTTATCTATTTGGACCTATTTTTTGGAAATTAAAAACCATCCTCATCCATATTCACTTGTAAGTTTCTCTTACAATTTTCAATAAATATTTCTACTAGAATCTTGGTAGAGAAAATCTCATAATATGCCCCACCTCATGACATATTCTACATTTTAAAGAAATGTTTTCATAATCCATGTTTCGGGTTTACAACTTACCCCCATACTTAAGAGTTATTACTTATGGTAAAGGTTTATTGATATTAATTATGATCAACATTCAAGCCTAAATAGCCAAGACTCCATATCTTATAGTTTTTGAAATCTCAAGGAATTCTCTGAGAATGTTGCTTATTGCCTTGAAGGTATCTATTTCCCAAAATTCAATGGGCAACCCATACATTCTAACCTGAATTGGTAATAGGGATAAATTTATATTTTCAAGTGTAAGGCCTTCACATCATTGGGTAAGGAAGAGTCATGCTCTTCCCATAAACTAAGGACTCCCTTTTAAGATTCTATCTCTTTCCTCTTAAGAACAAAAAATGGCTAGGAACAAACCTTTGGGTAGAAAGGATAGTTTTAATTCTAGAGACTTCCATATCCTATCAATTCATCTTCTCAAAGTGGAAGCCCTTGGTCAAGAACTATTAAATTTACCAATGAATGAATTATCTTTGAACAATGAAGATCGTTGCTTTGTAAGATCCTCTCTAATCCCTACTACTGGGGATGATTCTAAGAACTATAAATTGATCCATGGGAAGGACACTATAACTTGATATCTATTGATATTTACTTGTATGTCCTATAATTATTATATTATTAAAATTAGAGATTACATATACCAAAACTCAATAAATTAAAAAATTACCTCTATAATAAACTTACAAATTTTCAAACAAAAATTTAAAGATAATGAAAGGATAAATGAAAATTTATAGTATGATCCTAATTTAGGGTCGAACACTCTCAATGAACCTAAGGAATATGTATATAGGATTTTGAAGACTTTATTGAAGTACCATGCACCATTCAACAAAAAAAATGATAAAAAAATGTAATGTTAGAGGTTAATACCTTTACCATTAATAAGGAAATACAAAAATTAAGTAGGACAAGTCAAAAGCTTCTATAGTAGATCCAAGAGAGGATAAGTTGATAAAAAAAATATTGTGAAAGAATATTGAGGAATAGAATAATAAGACCTACTCCTAATACTAGCAAGAAAAAAATAGGAAAACCCTTAAATTATCAAGCAAGATCCAAGGAAGCTAGAGCAAATATAGAGAAAGGAACACAAACTAAGTTGGCTGAACTTATCTTTACCAAACAATAAAATAATATTGGTAATTAAGTAATTCAAATGCGGGGCCAATAGACCTTAATAAGACATGATTATCATATCATGGAATATAAGGGTTTCTAAAATCCCCTCAAAGCAAAGGTGTATTAGGGACCTTTGTTTAAGTAATATTCGTGATACTCTTTGTATCTAAGAAACTAAAATGACGAAAGAAGAAATTTTTAAAACTATGAAAACAATATGGATGAGATGTGAATGGGATGCTATGGATTCTAAAATACTGGTGAAGGGAATTCTAACTTGTTGAAGTCCTACTAGAACCTCCTATGTAACCATTATTAAGACTAGGTATTGGATAACCTTTTTAGTCACATGCTACTTTGCATATATTAATTTCATCATTATCAATATCTATGGACATACACCTCAATTATGTAGATTAGAAGTTTAGAGTGATATTGAAGCCTTTATGAGAAGTAAAGACCAAGAAACCCAATTCATAATCATAGGATATTTTAATGCCATAACCAAGTTGGATGAAAAATTTGGAGGAATTAGGAAATTAACCCAAAGTATGAGAGATTTCTCAACCTTTATTCAAAACAATAATCTATGGGAGGTTGGGTTTGAAGAAGACAACTATACATGGACCGAAAAAATGAGAGGCCAAAACCTAATAGTAAAAAAATTAGACAGATGCATACTCTTAGATCATTGGCTAGATGGACTTGAAATTAATACCTTGACAATGATTGGTTCAGATCACTAGCCAATAAGAGTTAAATTGGTGGTAAGTGAATTAAAAAAGATCTTATTTTAAATATGAGAAGATGTGGGCGCATCCTTAATTTGTTGATATGATAACACAAATGTGGAATTCTCTAGGAAACAATAGGCTATGTACACTTCCAAAAAAAATTAAATCAATGACATCTAGATTAAAAAAATGGAACACAAACACTTTTGAAAATATTTTTGAGAAGAAAGAACTAAAAGATAAACTTTCAAAGTTTTAAAAAGGTGATCATAATAATCCAAGCTTAGAGGAAAGGGAGTTCCTTAGTGAATATCATAATATTTTGAGTAAGGAAGAGAAATTTTGGAGATTAAAATCAAGACAAACTTGGTTAAAAGGAGATAAAAACATAAAGTTTTCATAGGATGACTATAGGACAAAGATCAACATCTAAAACTAGTAGAATTAATTCAGTAGAGAGGTTTAGATTGAAGACTAGAGTGAAATTTTAAAGCAGGTAAGGTATTTTTATTAGAACATTCTAGGAAAAGAGGAGTCTAAAGTTCTTAATGATAAACATATACAAGAAGTACCTTCAGTTATAACATATGAAGACAATAAGAAATTTATGGAGCCTATTACTCTAGAAGAAGTTCATTTAGATATTTTCTCTTTTAATAAGGATAAATCCCCAGGTTTAGATGTGATCTTTGCAACATTCTATCAACATAATTGGGATATAGTGAAGGATTCTTTATTGGTGGTAATGGATCAGTCTAAGGTAAAATAATACATACCTTAGAAAATAAAGCAACATATATTACCCTTATTCCAAAAAAGAAGGATGCATAATTATTTGATTCATTTAGACCCATAAGCCTATGTAATATGGCATATAAGATTATGTTCAAAGTGATGGAGAATCTATGAAATCCCTTGTTAGATAAAATTATTTCAAAATATCAAGGAGGATTTGTGAAAGCGAGATAGATTCTATATGGGATCATAGTAGCTCATGAAGTTATACATTCAACAACTTCAAGAAAAGAGAAAGAAATGATCTTAAAACTTGATATGAGTAAATCCTATGATAGGATTAAATGGGATTTTTTTGTAGTATTAGAAAAGTTTGGTTTTGGAAATAAATGCATTAAAAGGATTAAAGCTTGTGTCTCTAAAATTTTATATTTAGTATTGGTCAATGGGTTAGTAACAAGATCTTTTGAATTCAAGAGAGGTATTAGACATGGAGATGCTCTTTCACCATGTCTCTTCATTATTATGGCAGAGGTTTTGGATAGGAACTTGAAGAAGGCTAACAAATATGGGTTTATAAGTGGACTTAAGGCTAGTAATAACATCGACAACATCTCCCATCAATAATTTGTAGATGATACAACCCTTTTTTGGAGGGTAAGATAAACAAGGACAAATATTTGAATAACTTATTAAAGGAATACAAAAGAACATCAAGGCAAAAATTTAATAGGATAATATCTAAAATTTACTTCCTAAACACTCTAGCTAAAATCAAAGTAAGAATAAGCAGGTTACTCCAAATGGAGGAGGTAAATTTTCCAGCAACTTATTTAGGGATGCCCTTATTTGAGGGGAATATAATTATAAGTAAAGTTTAGAATACACTACTGACATGGAAAGGTATATGGTTATCGTTAGCAGGAAGAATGCAACTAATTAAATCAGTCTTATAGGCCATTCCAAATTATTATATATCATTGTATACTATGCCAAAATCAATAGAAAAAATTTAATCTCTATTATGCGATCATTTTTGTGGTCAGTATTACATGATAAAAGTAAATTTCCTTTGGTGAAATGGAGCAAGATGTGTGATGATAAACTAAGGGAGGTCTCGATTTAAGAGTTCTTACAGATGTAAATTGTTAGAGTAATATTCCATCATTTGGTATATTTACCCTTTCCCTACTTTAGGTAGAATTTATTTACCGCATGGTAAAAAGTAGCTTGTTACTTTTTACCACTAGTAGTTACTTTTACTAATTACTTAGGTCATTTTACCTAGCATTATTTACTTTGCTTTGTTGGCCGATATTGTGGATGATATGTTAGGACGATAGGTTAGTCTACAAAGTCAATTTGATTACGTTAGTAGGTTAGATATTATTATTGTTAAGCCTTACCTTTGTCCTATATATTATTGCACATCAATATAATTTGTGATTATTCGCTCCAATTTCTTTATGGTATCAAAGTGGGCATTTGCCTTGTGCTTCGATTATGTAGGATCTGGACAAGGCATCAGCAAGCCGTTCGAACTAGAGCAAGGGCCCAAATCTTGAACTTGGTAACCCATGGATAGACATGCTTCCCAAGGCATTCACATATGGAACCTGGGATCTCTTCTTGAGGCATTCACATCTAGAACCTAGCATGTTTCTCGAGGTCACCAATGAGACCCTGATAATGTGGGGTAGCCCAAACCACAGTTAAACTTGAATTGTAGCCCACTGGAGTTACTATCGGTCGATAGGCAGGCATTGACAACCCGATGTGACTATCGAGGGCAAGCAGACCCTTCGACTTGCAATTGAAGAGGAGACTTCGATGCCCTTTGACTGTTAATCAGATAGGAGTCTCCGACGATCAATGCGGCCAGTCATCGATAGATCAATGAGGATGGAGCGCCCTCTACCGGTGCTAGAGACATTACTCCAGCAAGCGATCGACCATTGATCGCTCAACGAGAGGGTAGGTGGCCCTTTGATCAGTCAATGATCAATGAATGGACATGTGAGGGCATGTCCTCCCTCACAAGAACCTATTCCCTGATAGAAGGGATGTGCCCTAACATGACTCAGGATACAAGGACATAGTCCCCACCACCCACTAACAACAACACCTGACCACTTGACAATGAAGATTGATGCATCAGGATCTCGAAACCTGGAAGCTGGCATAATCATCGAGGAACACTTGAAACTTATTGGTACAATTCTTGAAATCCACTTGGAGCTGACGTGTCAATCTGGACATCACGACTCCCAAGGCAGAAGATGCTAACATGGTTAGACTGGGCATGGAAATCGAGGAACACATGGTGGGTTGACTGGGTGCTAACGTGGCAACTGATTGGGCTGCTAACCTGGATAGCTGACTGGGCACTGATGTGGCTAAATGCTAACATGGTGGGTACTACACAGTTGGTGTAGATATGGCATGTTACGGGGCACTATGGGTGAGGTGGCGTAGTGTGATTCACGGATCGAGGTAAACAGATTTCTATTGGCCAGAGAAGGTGGTAAAAGGGCATTGTGTGTGGGCAATTTCTCGAAGGCAATCAACAAATGAGGAGCGCGCTTCACATTTTATTTAGGTGAGGAAAATACCTCCTATTGAATGTGGGACTAAAAGTCCCACATTCTAAAATTTTCCTATTCAGTGGTGGGAAGCGGGACAAAAGGGAAGTCGCTTCCCTTTGTACCCGCCCAACACTGAGGCTGGAGTGGTCGGGGGTGAGTAGCTAGAGCGCTGCCACCCACACGATCATGGGTCAAATCCTATGAAGGTCGAAAATGCGTCCTCTTTTGCTCCAAGGATCATTTCTAAAACCAAGGTAAAGTAAAATATTTTTTTTTTGGTTTTTTTTATTTAAAATTTAAATTTTTTTATATATATTTTTAATAATTTTAAATATGAATGATGTTTTAAAAAAAAAAAATTAAATTGATTTTTTTTCAATAAAACATTACTTTATTTTTTATTATTAATTAAACTTATATGATAATTTTTTTTTTTAAATTTTGCAAATCCAAAATTAAAAAATGGGATACCTATATTTTTCAACTTCAAATTCAGAAAGAGCTTTTGTTTTATCCAACAAAAGGAGATATAAGACAAGGAAAAGCAACATTTTTTTTGCAAAACTTAGGAGACCTAAATTCTTCTCAAAAGCCTTGTTCATTTAGCAAACAATAAAGAATCAAACTTGAATTCTTTTTTGCCAAAATGAAAAAACAAGGAGATACAAAATTTTTCGAAACATCAAAGTTGAAATTGTGCTTTTTTTTCTCCAAGGGGGGGATATAAGACATAAAATTTACACATTTTATTTTTTTCCAAATTGAGAAGCAATTGCAGACCTTGGGTCCATAAAAACCAAGTCGTTTGTCGAATGGTTCTGGAAGCATTTCAAACGTGGGTCGTGTGTCGACTTGTATTGAAAGGAGTGCTATTTGTTAATTTTGCAAAACAAAGGGGGGAAGACAAGAAATTGTATTTATTTTACAAAATTGTAACACAAAAGTGAGGAGCACTTTAAAACAAAATCAAACTTGTTAAATTTGCAAAAAAAAAGAAAAGGCAATTGTTTTATGCCACATTCTTTGCAAATTTGAAAAAACCACTCTGTAAATCTCTTAGCTATTAGGGGAAAATTAATCTAGAGATTTACAAAGAGAATCAAAGACAATGGGTAAGAATTATTCTAAGTATGTTGAGCCCAATGAACCAAGCTTAATTTTTATGACATTCTCTCTGTCAAATGGTTATGCACTTTGGAACTAATAAAAAAAATAAATTGATCTAATGATTAAATATTTAAGATGGGTAGTGGGATCTGGAGAAAAAAATTCTAGATGGATACTTGGTGTGATAAAAAACTACTCAATCTAGATCCAATTTTGAAACCTTGGATGAGATTACTTCAAGATAATTATGGTGATAGGGTTTCAAACATTTTGTACAAGGATCGGGAAGGAAGATACAAATGGAAAGAAGATATTTTTACAAGTATACAAGACATTGATGCTAGGAGGCAGTTGAGAAGAAAGATAACAACAATGATTATTTCAAGGGAAGTCAAAGATAAATTGATTTGGGAGTTGAATGGCTCAGGAGAATACACAACTAGAAGTGGATATAATGTAAAGTACCAACAAAATAAGAATATCACAAGAATATGGAGAGATATTTAGGACAACCCAAGCATTCCTAAAGTCAAAATGTTTGTTTGGCTAGTAGGTCATAGATGAATTTTATCCTAGGATAACCTTATGAAAATGGGTTTTCATGGCCCCTCACAATATGTTCTTTGTAAAAATAAGGATGAGAGTATAGACCATATCTTGGGACATTGCTCAATAGTTTGGAAACTATGGCAATGGATTCTTAGTATGTTTGGTAAATGTATGGTGATGGATGATAGAATTGAAGAATGGTTAAAGAAATGATAGAACACTTTTAAAAGTGAGGCTTTACAAACAATCTAGGATATATCAAAAGATACAATACTTTGGATTGTATGGCTAGAAAGGAATAGAAGAATTTTTAAAGGAAAGAAAATAAGTTTAAAGGTAATGAAAAGGAAGATTTGTTTAGCCATAGAGGAGTCTAATTCAACCATATCATCTCACCCAATCCCTAATATGGAAGTAGAGATCCTTGAGTCAAGTCATCAATGGAATTATGATGTTGGGTACATGAGAAATAAAAAGAAGGCAAGTAATATAAAGTAAAAACCACCAGATGTGGAGTTGGTCAAAATAAATTTTTATGGAGCATCTAAAGGAAATCCAAGACCAATAACAAGAGAAGGAATAATTAGAAATAATAGAGGAGATATTTTGTCTTATTACACTTTCAATAATGGATTTAAATCAAATAATGAAGCTAAAGCTCTGGTGGATTTAAAAGGGTTAAAAATATGCAAACAAATGAATTGGAATAGAGTATGGATGGAAGGTGATTTTTTTTTTTGGTATAAGGTAGAGGTGGTTATAAGGTCCACAAACCTTTTACAAAGTCAAAATGGGCTGGTTCTAGCATCAAGCCCATTTAATAAAAATACAAAATGGATCTTTCTAAGACCCACATTAAGCCATACTTAGAGTCCACAGTCCTATACTTGTCGCTTGACTATTCAGGATAAAACCAAAACCAAACAACACCTATCACTTACTAATACCACTAGGTTGTTGTACTGTACACTTGTCACCTCCCAGGCCCCAACAAATGGGATGCCTTTTCTGCCTAATTCCATCTGTCGGATTACTCATCATTAGCCCCTCTGATCTCCTGATGCTCTAACAGGTTTGATCTTAGCTCTTCTCTAGAAGCCAACACCAATAGTTCTTGAAGGAAGTTATCCTTCCAAATTTGCATCTCCCCAACGTAAACCGCAATATTTGCCATTAGATCCGCCGCCTGGTTCCCTTCTCTGAAGGTGTGTTGGATTCGGGCATTAACCAATGAGATTTATGAATATTTGCTTCTAGGATAAGCTCCAAGATGGTCCAGTTGGGGTCTTTATCCTCCTTAATTGCCTTGATTATATTAACCGAATCCCATTCAAAGATAACTTCCTTATAACCCTCAATTTTGGCAATTCTCATTGCCTGCATGCAGGCTCGAGCTTCTGCAAAATGATTTGTTTGAGTTCCCAAAGGCTCTTCAAAGGCAAGGACCACTTTTCCTTCCTCATTTCTCAGAACTCCTCCTGCTCCTCGCAGCCCCCATATTTCCTTTAGTCGCCCCGTCAAAATTAAACTTAACCCACTTTTGTGTGGGGGTATCCACTTGACACCATCCCATGGGTTGGTTGTAATGTCTAGGTCTGGAAGTTCCTCTTCCCAGTTCCGCAAAATCCTCCTTTCCCTTAAAGACATGGTCTCATTTTTGAAGAAGAAAGTTTTCCAGTTTTATTCAAAGATCTGATTATTTTATTACCACATAACCTGGGATATTTCTTACGTCCTTTAAATACTATCTTATTTATCTCATTCCATATCCCCCATAAAAAATGGGGTAAGCTGAGCTTCCAGAGCCAAGTCAAAAGATTTGCCCGGAAGGGGGAAGCCCACTGTATGCAGAAGTCAAACATGCTCTTTGGACAGACCCAATCTAAATGAAATTTGGACAGGATCATTTGGAAGACTGTACAAGAAAATTCACAAGTTAGAAATATATGACTTACAAATTCTATCGCTTTCTCACACAAGATACATCAATTGATGAATTGGAAACCTCTCTTTTGCAGATTATCTGTTGTCAGAATCTTATTTTGAACTGCCAACCAAAAGAAGAAAGCTATTTTTGGGGTTAAATTATTTAACCAAATAATAGAAGTCGGAGTCCGACCATTGAATCCTGAGTGGATTAACTTATAGGCAGTTTTTACTCAATAGATCCCACTTGTAGTTTTGCCCCAAATCGCCTTGTCTCTTCCTTCCCCAGGAATGATCAGGAACACCCTTAAAGCATGATTATGGCTGGAAGGTGATTCACTCATAGTAACAAATACAATTTTGAGGAAAGCAAAGGCTCCATCAAACATACAAGAGATAATTATGGAAATTCAAGATCTTGCTAAAGAGTTTGAAGAAATCAGGTTTACACATATGCTAAGGGAAGAAAAAAATGTGCAAATAGGCTAGCCAATAGAGGGGTTTTAATTGAGGATCATGAAGTTAAATTATCTTTTCCATAGTTAGTTGAAGTAATAAGTTTAACTGAATCTAACCAAAAAATGTTGAAATCCTAATTAAATAATGATTAAGAGTTACTTTAATGTTTTCCATGGTAATATGTGCTTTATTTTATAACATTAACATGTTTTCATATAGAATATATATTATAATTTTTGTGGTTGCAGTTGTGCAGTGTTTTGGAAATATTACTCTACTAACAATAGAGTAATATTACTAACAATCCAGATATTGTAAAGCAGATTATGATAGTGCGGTGTTTTGGAAATATTACTCTACTAAGATGTAATGCATAGCTGGTAGAGGTGAAATTTTGGTATTGTTAAGGCTACTATATGAAAATGTAAAGAAGGATGCTAAATTTTGGAATATTTGTATGCACATGAAAAATTGCATAAAATATAAAAAATGAAAATCAAGAATTCAGACATTCTATGTAAATGATGTGGATTTCTAGCTATAAAATCTCAATTGAGATGATAAGTGAATCTATTTGTAAAATCTCAAAGCTCTTAAGAAGAGAGTTGTGATTTTTCAAGGGTGGGGGACACAAGTACAATCCCTTATTCTCCAGCAAAAAAAAAGGATAAATGAAAACTTAGTTGAAAAATTCTATGTCCAAATGAAAAGTCCTACCTCATTGAAGCCATAGTCCTCCATTTTTGTTGAGCCAAAGTTAAACTATTATACATTAAAATATTAAAAAAATGGGAGATTAACACATGTATAATTACCACATTAGAATACTTACTATTTGAAATAAAATTAAAATATAGACTATTAGTTGTTTTATAAGTTATCCTTGCACTTTTTTCATTAACATTAACATGAAAACTGATATATCTTTGAAATCTATCTAATTTATCAAATCAATTCTTTATATTTGAAATTAATTCTAATGGTTTTATTGTGGTTATTAGACTATTTAATTACCAATAAAATTTAAATAAACATCAAATAAATAAAAAGACCTAATTTTTATATAAACATGATAGGATTTTTTGTTTTATATTTGGAGATAGCATGTGTTTTGTTATCAAGAATGAGAAAATCATGTGAATCATATAATGTTGTATTTAAGGTTTAATTTGATCTTCTATAAATATTTATTTTCAAAACCTACTTAAATGTAGAGATTAATTTGTTAATAGTCTATCTTCATTGTATTAGTAAACCTAGAAATTAAAATAAACTAAAGTAAAAATTAAAACCCTAATTGGTTATATGTTCCTTGGATATTATGCATATATCGTTGACAATTCAAACATGGTTCTCCTTGTTGAAGGTTGAAGAATCTAAGACACTTTGTTTCTATGTCATTAGACTCTCATCCAAGATATCCAAGTTTGAATCATGAGGAGGGTGACCCTACTAGTATGGAATTTACAACTCCCAACTAATCACCCCAAACCATATGGATATGCTTTTCCTTAAATTTTAATACTTAATTTTTGTTTCAATATTATATAAAAAGTTACAATTTGTGCAACCAATATATTAAATATTAAAATTATATGTTTTACAAACATAAATGATTTATAACATTGTAATCCAACTTAATTTTTTTAAATGTTTATGGTGTGATAAAAAACCACTCAAGCTAGATCCAATTTTGAAACCTTGGATAAGATTTACTTTAAGATAAATATGGTGATAGGGTTTCAAACATTTTGTACAAGGATCAAGAAGGAATATAAAAATGGAAAGAATATTTTTTTACAAGTATACAAGACATTGATGCTAGGAGGCAGTTGAGTAGAAAGATAACAACAATGATTATTTTGAGGGGATCCAAGGATAAATTGATTTGGAAGTTGAATGGATCAGGATAATACACAACAAGAAGTGGATATAATGTAAAGCACCAACAAAATAAGAATATCATAAGAATATGGAGAGATATTTGGAATAGCCCAAGCATTCCTAAAGTCAAAATTTTTGTTTGGCTAGTAGGTCATAGAAGAATTTATCCTGGGATAACCTTATGAAAAGGGGTTTTCATGACCCCTCTCAATATTTTCTTTGTAAGAAGGAGGATGAGAGTATAGACCATCTCTTGGGATATTGTTCAATAGTTTGGAAACTATGACAATGGATTCTTAATATGTTTGGTAAATGCATAGTGATGAATATCAAAATTGAAGAATGTTTAAAGCAATGACAACATTTTTAAAAGTGAGGATTTATAGATAATCTAGGATATATCAAAAGATACAATACTTTGGACCGTGTGGCTAGAAAGGAATAGAAGAATATTTAAAGGAAAGAAAATAATTTTAGAGGTAATGAAAAGGAATATATGTTTAGCCATAGAGGAGTCTAATCCAACCCTATCAACTCATCTAATCCCTAATCTGGAAGCAAAGAGCCTTGAGTCAAGTCATCAAATGGAATTATGATATTGGGTACAAGAGAAATAAAAAGAAGACAAATAATATAAATTGGAAACCACCAAATGTGGAGTTGGTCAAATTGAATTTTAAATGAGTATCTAAAGGAAATCCAGGACATGTAGCAAGAGGAGGAATAATTAGACATAACAGAGGAGAGATTTTATCTCATTACACTTTCAATAGTGTATTTAAGATAAGTAATGAAGTTGAAGCTTGGGCGGTTTTAGAAGGGTTAAAAATATGTAAACAAATAAATTGGAATAGGGTATGGATGGAAGGTGATTCACTCATAAGAATAACTACAATTTTGTGGAAAGCAAAGGCTTCATGGAACATGCAAGAGATAATTGTGGAAATTCAAGATCTTGCTAAAGAGTTTGAAGAAATAAGGTTAACACATATGTTAAGGGAAGGAAACAAATGTGTAGATAGGCTAGCCAATAGAGAGGTTTATTAAGGTTTGTGAAGTTAAATTCTCTTTTCCATGGTTAGAGAAAGTGGTAGGTTTAGCTGAAGTTGACAAGAAAATGTTGAATGCCTGAATCATATAATGATTAAGAGTTACAATAATGTTTTCCATGGTAATATGTGATTTACTTTATAATATTAATGTGTTTTAATATAAACTATTTATTATATTTTTTTTGTTGTGCTTCAGGAAGAAAACTAACAATCCAAATATGGTAGAGCAGACTATGATAATGCAGTGTTATGGAAATGTTACTCTACTAAGATGCAATTCATATAAAGTAGAGGTAAAGTTTTGGTATTGTGAAGGCTGCTATAGGAAAATGTCAAGAAGGATGTTGAATTCTAAAATATTTGTATTCACACAAAAAAATAAAAAAAAATCCAAAAAATAAAAATCAAGAATTTAGATATTTTATGTAAAATGATGTAGGTTTATAGCTATAGCATCTCAATTGCGATGAGAAGTGAATCTATTTGTAAACTCTTAAGCTATAAATAAGAGAGTTGTAACTTGTCAAGGGTGGGGGACCTGAGTACAAGCCCTTGTTATCCAATAAAAAAAACTTAAAAATGTTTAATCAAACGACATGAACTCAACCAATTAAATTTCTCAACTTTCAAGGAGGAAACTAAGGTTCAAATCTTACCAAATGATACATTTATAATAGCCAACCTGTTATTATGCCACTATATGGTCATGATGTGATGTGGTTGAGGACCATTTCAATCCCATATAACCAATTACTAAAAAAACACTTAAAAATGTTCAATACTTTATCAAAGCATTCTGTAAGTTGAGAGTAAGACTCACCTTTTTTTGTTTTAGAAAGCAATAAAGTGTTGCAAGAATGAGTAGGAAGCAAATTGCAAGCAAGGAATAATAGTCATTTTTTATTTTTTCTAATCTTGGGGTAAATATAAAAACTAAAGGGAACTTATCAAGAAAATCTAGGTAGTGTGACAAAAAAGTCATCTTCAAAAGTCCTAATCGAAAGTAAGGATACCCTAAATAGAAGTATGGATGACCTAGTTGGGGATAAGAATAAGACCAAATCTATAGAAAACCCTATCTAGGTGGAAAATATTACACTAAAAGTGATTATCAAGATATTACATTGAAAGTGATTATCAAGGATGAGATGATTCAGGATAATATAATTATTTCTAAAAGTAGAGGTTAATATGTAAGTTCAATGGATACTGGCCAAGTTTTTTAGAGATTCAAGATAGGATCAAGTAGAAGTGGTGATTGAATTTAGATTACTCAACAATTTTTCTATGGAAAGGGTTTTTGCTCATCATCTTATCTAGTTTGGAAATCAAGGATATAATAATGGATGGTGGTCCTTGGGTCAAAGGGAGAGATACACTATATATAATATGGAGTGAGATTTTTTTTGTTAGAGGTAGAAGCCATTAAAATTATTCTAGTGTAGATTAGAATTTTTGGATTTTTTAATTAGCTTATAAATAAAGAGGTTTTGAAGAATATTGTAAATACTCGAGGGAAGTTCATTTAGGAGGGACCAATATTAAGAAGTGAAGGCATGTTGTATACACCAAGATATGTGTTACCATAGATATTTCAAAACATTTATCATAGTCCATTAGTATTAAATTTGAATCAAGAGAATATGATCAACTAGTGGATTATAAAAACACTGCATTCTGATGTTGCAAAAATCATGTGACTAGACACATGGCAAGAGATTGCAAAGTAAAAATGATGAAGAAAGAGATAAATTTTTTTGGGCATGACACATATTCAATATGAAGCAAGGAGATCATATCATAATATAACCTAATACAAAATAAGGAATTTCCATTCCCAAGAAAGTGGTAAAAAAATCCCCTTTATAACTTCAAAGGGCAAAGACCATTATTGTTTACTCATATCAACTATTAGAAGAAAAATTGACACTAGGGATGAGGAAGTGTGATGTGCAAGTTCCGATATAGGAGTTATAGGTGCAAAGGAAGATGAGGAGTAAAAATTAAAGCAAATAATGTGAAATAGGTAAAGGTTAATTCCGATAAATTATCTATATTTTTATCAAGTAGTATAAAATCCTTGCAATAAAAATAGTAGTATAGAGTATATTCATTACACTTTAGGGTTTCAAGGGCAACATAACAAAGAAATGAATATACAAGATATTTTTAGAAAGGATATCCATGAAAATTTAGGGTGTGTAGGGAAACATAAGAAAGTAATTACTATGGAGGATCATCCTTATACTTTAAGTTTTATGGGGTAACATAAAGAAGAAAGTGCTTGTGAGTCTATTCCTTATATTTTAGATTTTCTATGACAATATAAATCTTCAAAAGATAAGTCCCATTATGAATAATATGAAAAAATAGAAGAGATTGATAAAGATGAAAGTGTTGGTGGAAATAAAAAAAGGAGATGAAAGTCATCAAATGAAGAATAAAGAGAAACGGAAAGTCAAAAGGATATCAATTTGGGAAGCCAAAGCAAATATCATAGGTGTTAACAAGAAGTGCGGCTAAACCCACTAATAAAAATAAAAAGTAATAATAAAAATATTATCATGGTTTATTAGTGAGTATGAATAAGATCCTTAAAATAAGAATTATTAAGGAATTATTAGGTTGTTATAGTATTATCAAATGGCATTAGTTCAGCCGGTTAGATTCCTCAACTTTCAAGGAAGAGACCAAGGTTTGAATCTTACCAAACAATACATGTATATTTGTCAAGATGTTGTAATATCAATGTGGTCATGATATAATACATGTGGGACCCATTTTAATCCCATATAACCCATTAAAAAAATGTTGTTATAGTCTTGAGTTTATTTTAATATAAGAAATAAAATCAAGTAGTGAGGAATGTAAGGATGTCAAAAATATTTGGAATATGGGACAAACACAAATGAGACATAATTGAAAAAAATATGCTAAGTTCAAATATGTCCCATATTGTCAATTCAAATGACCTTTGGGATGCTATTCCTTCAAGTTTTCAATATACATGGGATAATAGACACATTGGGAAAACTCATATAGTAGAAATATTGGATAGGTTTTTGTTATCCAACATGGTTGCAAATAGAGTATATGATATTTTAGAAATTTTATTGTAAGTAGGATCATATCACAAACCCATTTCCTTGACTTGTGATTTACTCGATAATTGTCATACAAATATATTTTGCTTTTAGTCCATGTGGCTCTAAGACCCAAATTTCTTCTAAATGGTTATATTATGGTGGGATGAAGCAAATTTTGAAGGATTGTGTATGATTGAAAAGATAAAATATCTAAAGGGGGAAAAGAATATTTTGAATGCCAAATATTTTGGTAACATATTTAAAGAAAAGGTGAAAATTGAATGTGAGCTCAAAAATCTACAAGAGATAGTAGAAATCAACGAAATGGACTAGAAAATGCTTATAAAAAACAATTACTTTCTTATTATTATAGTGTATTGGAAAAGGAGTCATATTGGTTCAAAAAATTTAGGGAGAGATGACTCAAGAAAGAAAATGCAAATACCAATTTTTTTCATTCTACAACCAAAATAGTTTTTTCTTTTCATCACATAAAAAATATTTCAATATTAGATGGAAGAAATATTAAGGAAGAAGAATATTCTATGAAGTAATTAATTATTTTAAATATGTTTTTCAGATGTTGAGTAACATGAGGTACAAGGTAAAATTTGCAAAGTGTTCCATCAATTATCACATAGGGAAAAAATGAAAGATTGATGGAGGAGATATCTATATAGAGGCTACATAGGGTAGTTTTCTCTTTCCATCCTAACAAGACACTAATCCTAATGGATTTCCTATAATCTAATTTTATTTTTTTGGGGGATTTATTATAGAATATGTTGGATATGGTTGAAGAGACCCATAAAGGAAAGGCTAAAATAAATGAGATCAATGCCACCTTTATTGGTTTGGTTCCTAAGAAAAGTGAGATAAAATATTTTGATAAATTTAGTCCAATAAGCCTTTTTAATATGATATACAAGATCATTTTAAATATTATGGCAACCAGGTTTAATATTATAGTTTATGTTATCTCATAGGAAAAATGTGGTTTTGTTTGTGATAAAAAAATTCTTAAAGGTGTAATCATTGCACAGGAGGTCATACATTCTCTTCATTCCATGATAAAACTAGGTATGCTTATGAAATTAAATATGAACAAAGCATATGATAAGGCATGTTAGAGTTTTTTACATAATATTCTAAAACTATTTGGTTTTGATAAGGGTTGGTGTGAATGGATTAGATATTATCATAAAACTCCAAAATACTCTATTTTGATCAAAGGGTCCCCTACTAGATACTTTGAGTACCATGGACCCCACCAAGATGAGCGACTATATCCTTATCTATTTATTATTCTTACAGAGGTATTAGGGAGAGCTTTATTGAATGTAAAACTAGAAGAAAAATTTAAAGGTATCCAGGTTGTAAAAAATAACCCCTTCATATCTCATATTTAGTTTATTGATGATAATTTTATTTTGGGTCATCCCTTGGTCAGTAAGGCCTTGGAGTTTAAATCATTAATATCATGCTATGAGAAGGATACTAGACAATTTGCTAACATTACAAATTCTAGAATCTTTTTTAATAACAATGACTTAAATATACAAAGATTGTTGTGGATATTTTAGGGCTTAAAATCAAAAAAATTTCATCAACTCATTTGGATATTTATTACGAAACTATATTCTCATTAATAGAAACCACTCACCATTATGCAAAAATATCAAAATATTCATCCACAAATAATTATCCACAATAACAACCCACACAATGAGAAAAAGATAGATAATACCCTTACGGTAGGGAAACACCAATAATACTCCTTAAGGAAGAAATAACTCCAAAATATCTCCCAATATGAGGGTGCTACTTAGAGAGGAAAAGTACCATAAGCCACTTCATGGGTAAATATGATTACATATTATTGATCTCCATGATGATTACAATGATAACCACCTCTTATTTATATATCCATATTCTAATTCTACTTTGGGTAGCTGACTACTAATATAATATTTGATGCAGGAGCATCCAATGGTGTAAGAGTGATCTTGCATCACCAAAAATTATATTTATTTCATTTTGTTCTAAACTTTGTTTAGTTGTTTAGAGAATGAATAAATAGACCTAACATCAAAAGAATCGTCCCAATATCCTGAGCGGTTTGGGAGATATGTTATTAATAAGGTCTTCTACCCTATCAAAACTAGTGAAAATCCTACTAGTAAAATGGATGTCAATTTTGAAGGCCTTAGAGGCCTTTTAAAGGGCTGAAATATGGTGGTACTATGTGTAGGCACAATACTAGGCCGTAAACCCTGTTGAGAAGTTTAGGTGCAATAATAGTCGTTTTGAGCAACGAGTGATGAGTTATGACCTCACGAAGTTTACCCTCGAAATTCAAATTTCAAATACATAGTTTTAGGTGGGAAAGGGGAAAATAGGGTATTTGGGAGAATTTAGAATTTGTAATCAGTTGGTCTCTGTAAGCTCTATTTTCATAACAGTAATACAAGAAAAGTTTTGGCTCATTTTGCATTGGATCTGCTTTCTAAGGATTGTCTGTGTTTTAGTTTAATGTAACTCTGCTTCAAGTGGTATCAAAGTAGGAGTTTCTGAGTGTGTAAACAAATCGCCAAATGTAAGGCATTTTACACCAAGATTTGTGGTTAGGGTTTGTGATAAACATGATCAAAATGCATCCACAAAGAAATCATGGTAGTGGAAGAAATGAGGTGCCAAAAGAGGATTTTAGAGCTTTGTAGAGGTAAGTTTTAGCTCTAAAAGAGGAGCTACATAGAGGGTTTGAGCTAAGAAGAGAGGATGGGAGTGAAGATTAAGCTAAAGAAGAAGAGGCCTAGTTCAAAGAAGAAGAATAGCCAGTAGATCTTGTGAAATCCATATTGTATAAGGCCATATCCCATATTGGTAAAAGGCCGAAGATGGAGGTTTCTACATATTCTAGAAATATTAATCCAGAAGAGTTGATCGGCTGGATCAATGATATGGAAGAATACTTTGAGTATGAGGAGGTTGAAGATCTTGAGAGGGTCAAGTTTGCTAAGAACAAGTTGAAGGGTCATGGCAGTATTTGGTGGAAGGGAGTACAATTGGATAAAAATAGAAGAAAGAAGGAAAGGATAACAAGGTGGGAGCAGATGGTGGAGAAGTTGAAGAGGCAGTTCATTCCAGCTAATTATGAGTTGGATTTTCTAAAGAAAATACAGGGTTTGAGGCAGTCAAGCAAGTATGTCAAAGAATACATAGAGGAGTTCTATAAGATTCTAATTAGAATAGGCCATTCTAAGACAAACAAGGAGAAGGTAGCCCATTACATAAACGGGTTGAGAGCAAGTATTCAAGAGGAGCTAAGT
This sequence comes from Wollemia nobilis, assembly GCA_028583015.1. Classification (NCBI taxonomy): domain Eukaryota; kingdom Viridiplantae; phylum Streptophyta; class Pinopsida; order Araucariales; family Araucariaceae; genus Wollemia; species Wollemia nobilis. The sequence goes on along the minus strand of JAQPPZ010000710.1, from coordinate 5,355,680 downwards.
CTGGTTAGGATGACCACCATAGAAGATGCTTACCAGTTTGCCCTAAAGGTAGAAGAGAAGTTGAACAACATGTTTGAGAGTAAGAAGAGAGGAAAAGGTCATGGTGGAAGAACTTGCGAGAGAACAAATGGAGGACAGAATGAGGACCAAAAGAAGACTAGGGAAACAAGCAACAGGTAGGACCAGAAAGGGGAGAATGCTTACCATCCTCGTGAGAAAAATAATGGATACCAAAGAGGAAGAGGAAGGTCTGGACGAGGGTCTATAAGAGGAGGATTTCATGGAACCTATTTCCAATGTGGAGAAGAAGGACATCGAGCATACGAGTGCCCACAACACCAAGGAGGAATGAACAAGAGGCCTGAAGGTAATGCTTGAGCTGTTGTTGTAGATGAAGGTGCTGAATCTAAGCACTGTAAGGAAGTGGAAAGAAAATTTCTAGTCATAAGGAGAGACTTGTTGAATAAGGAGAAATATCCATATTATAGGAAGAGTCTATTCCATATAAGGTGTAAATGTGTAGGTAAGGTTTGTAATGTTATCATTGATAATAGTAGCATTGATAACCTAGTTTCAAAAGGGATGGTTACCAATTTACAGTTAAAGAGAAGGAAGCAATCGCATCCATATTAGATTACGTGGTTGCAGAAGGACCATAGGGCTTTGGTCAGCGAGCAATATTTGGTAAAGTTCCAAATTGAGAATTACCATGATGAGGTCCTGTGTGACATCCTACTTATGGATGCTTGTCATTTGCTATTGGGAAGGCCATGGCAGTTTGATCGACATGCAATACATGATGGGTATGCCAAAACTTACTCCTTGACAAAGGATGGAGTGCACCACAAGCTGAAGCCCCTGAAGGAGATGGATGACAAGGTATGTAGTAGTGCTAGAATCTATTTAGTAGATGGTAGAAATTTTTTGGATGGCCTGAAGCATGAGCATATGTGCTATGTATTATTGGAATTACCCCTAAGTAAGTTCTAGATTCATTATTTTTAGAATAAGTTCGTGTTGTTAGAAACATTGTTTTCTTAGCATCTTATTGTTAGGATTGGTTAGAGTATTTTGCACCATCTATACTTGGCATAGGCTATTGTGAGATTATTGGTTAGCATGGATTTGGGCTTTCAAATCCTATTTAAATTGTAATGTTTCTTCAATCTCTAGTATAATTTGCATCAATTTCTCATTTTGGTATTAGAGCTATAGAGGGGTCGAAGCGATTGGCACTAGCAATCCCGAGAGAGGTCCAGGTGGGCTGAGAGGAGCCCACAACTTTGGACAAGTGGGTCAAAATGAATCCATAGGAGGGAGTCCACACATGAAGTCATCCTGTCAATCGTACATCGTGCAGAGATCGAGGATAGACGTGGTCGTAATGTGACTGACCCCTATTCAAGCTAGAGAGACCTGGATGCCTAAGGACCCAACATGCTTAGAGAGAACATGTTCGACTAAAACCAAGTTAGATGACACGATGCTCTAACCTAGATGACTGATAGAGTAGCCTGATGTGACCTCTTATGCACCCCAAGACTACCACTGATGTGGCAGCGTGGACATAGGTAGGACAGACTGGCCTAAAGGCCTACCAAAACAAGATAGCAGACTGCTCAGACTAGACTGACGTGTATATCTAATGGTGATTGGACATGGAGGTAGATGCAAAAACATACAAGAAGATGCTGACTAGGATACTTTAGGATCTACGCAGATGCAAAATGCAACCTGGCGATATTTGGGAGATGAGCTACACATGAATGGGACCAATAAAAATTACTCTATGTGGATGATTACAATTGTGCATGAAGGGTCATTAACAGGTTGGGTATAGTCTTACCTAAGAAAGACAACTTCAAAGTAATGTGTTGTTTTTTTAAAGAGGCATATTGTCATGCACATGTCCCATGTGGGACTGAATTGCAGGTGTTTAAAAAATAAAAATAAAGACTTTGCTCTATTTTTTTCGAAGATGTTGTTCGTAGACATGCTCTACACCAGAGCATCGTAGACAGTCATGGTGGATAATTTTTTGTGGTATTTCTTGTTGTTTTAGAGGATCACATGGACACCGAAGGTTGATATCATCAACTAGTGAATGGAGAAACATTTGATGCAGCACATTATGAAAAATAGCAGATAAGATCTATTATAGAAGGAGAGCTGATTGTGTGATTGGAGACTGTGACGTGATGCTCTGCTCTAGTTTTGATAGGTAATTAAATATTGAAAATCGTGACGCACTGCTTCAATTGGAGATTGGAAAATTTGCATGATAGGATACATTGTGTAACGTTGAATTTTGAAGTTGGAGATGTTGCAAGACCAGATAACATTAGAGACGTTGCCAGACCAGATAACTTTCACCTGTGTCATGCTCTGTTAAAAACTCATAGACTAGCAGAATCAAGTATTTTTTCCAGCACGAGCTCTTTGTAGCAAGAGTTTGTGTATTAATAGTCATGGACTTCCACCACAAGAAGAGAGAAATAGGTGAGTCCCATGCCATCGAGAAATATGAGGTTGATCGCACAGAATTGTGAGAGGTCTGACGTTCATTGAGAAAAGGGATAAGAACTCTGAGAACGTCTATTGACCTACGAATTCGCTCTTCGGACCTGCAAGTTTTTTACTGCGCATTGTAATTACCTTTGTGTATATGAGTTTGAGATAACCTATTGCTTTATTTGTAAGAGTGGAGAGCTAATTTATTTGTAAGAGTGAAGAGCTGCCATTCAAAGTTGCATCATAATAGTCTACTATGATGTAGACATTGTCCATTGGGAGAATATATTGTGGAGACATCTGCAGTAAGAGTGAGATTGGTTTCACAGAATAGTTTGGCAAGCTGCGCAGATAAAGAGAGGTATTTACCAAACACTTTCTACTAAATTGATTTCCCCTGCTATTGAATTGCTATTTTTTGGTGCAAGTAAAACAAAGCAGGGTATTTTTTGTTTTCTTTCAAAGTATTGTTGATTAAGTAATGGCTGCAAATAACAATCTACCCATTCTTGAATTTAACGGGTTAGATTATGAGTATTGGTCTATCAAGATGAATATATTACTCATAGGTAAAGGGTTGTGGGACATTGCAGAAGAAGGCTACACTGAACCAACAAATTGGATCACCTTGAGTGCAACTGATAAAACTAGTAAGAAGGATGTCCAAAAGAACTCTTTTGCTCTCTGTCATCTCCAAGAAACTTTTGAGAAAAATATCTTTCCAAGGATTGCTTCTTGTTCAATAGCACTAGAATCATGGGGTGCCTTGAAATATAGCTATCAAAGGAGCACTCAAGTGAAGCAAGTGAGGATTCAAAATTTGAAGAGAGATTTTGAAAATCTCAAGATGCAAGATGCTAAAAGAGTAGGTGATTATTGTGTTAGAGTGAAAGCAATTGTCAAAAAAATTAAGATACTTGGAGAAGACATAAAAACTGAAGTGATTGTGAAGAAAGTGTTGAGAACACTTCTTCATAAGTGGAATCATATTACTATTATTATTGAAGAATCTAAAGATTTGTCTACTCTAAAATTTGACGCACTAATTGGTTCTTTGATGTCCCATGAAGAAAGACTCCAAGGTTATCCATCATAAATATTTGAAGGTAATGAAAAAGCATTCTCATCCAAGGAAGGTGAGACTCATGGAAATGCACAAGGAATAGAACAAGGAAGAGGACAAGGAAGAGGAAGAGCAATAGGAAAAGGTAGATCAAGATGTGGCTACCAAGGAAAAGGAAGAGGAAGAGCAATAGGAAAAGGTAGATCAAGATGTGGCTACCAAGGAAAAGGAAGAGGAAGATGAGGTGACAAATCAAACAAGTCTTGTTTTCATTGTGGTAAGCTTGGTTACTTTGCTAGAGATTGTAGACTAAAGGCTTCTAAATAAGGGATAAGTAATAATTATGGAAACTATGGAGAAGAGGAAGGAACTTATTAAAATTTTTTCCTCACATATGGAAAATCATATCAAAATCTCAATGAAACTTAGATTTTGGATACTGGTTGCTCAAATCATATGAGTGGCAAAGAAGATTTATTTTCTACAATGGATTCCACATACAAGTCCAAGATCAAATTGGGATATGACAAGGCACTGCAAGTTGAAGGCATGGAAACCATGGAGGTTCCAACAAAAGAAGGCAAAAAGAAGGTGAACAATATCTATTACACTTCTAAACTCCAACATAATTTGCTTAGTGTTGGAAAAATCATGGAAAATAACTTTAAACTTATTTTTGAAGATGGAAAATGTGTAATTTTTGACAAAAACAATTGTAATAGAGTAGTCACAAATGTACCTGTGACAGAGAATATGTTATTTCCTCTTAATTTTGGGGAACAAGGAGGTGATCAACTTTCTAGTGTGGCCATAGAAAATCCAAGTGTGCTTTGGCACTTGCGATATGGTTTTCTTAATTTTTTAAGCTTGAAGTTGTTGACTTCACAAGCTATGGTGTGTGGATTACCAAAAGTTGAAGAGCACAAGGAGGTGTGTGAAGGATGTGCTTTGGGAAAGCACTCAAGAACCAAGTTTCCAAAAGGTCAAGCATGGAGAGCAAGACATCCACTAAAATTGGTACATTCAGATATTTGTGGTCCAATGCATACCAAAATCTTGGGTAACAATTCTTACTTTCTCACTTTCATTGATGATTTTTCTATAATGTGTTGGATTTATTTTTTGAAAACTAAAGATGAAGCTTTTGAATGTTTCAAGGATTTCAAAAATAATGTAGAGAAACAAAGTGAGTATGTTGTAAAAATATTAAGGATTGATAGAGGAGGGGAGTTTTGCTCAAATGAATTTATCAAATATTGTAAGGATTGTGGAATCAAAATGTAATTCACTACTGCCTACACCCAACAACAAAATGGTGTGGCTGAAAGCAAGAACCACACTATTGTAGAAATGGCTAGATCAATGCTTCAAACAAAGAAACTCAGTAACATGTATTGGGTTGATGTTGTTCAGATAAGTGTTTACATTTTGAATAAGAGTCCCACTTCTAGTTTAGATGGTGAAAAACACAAGCTTATACTGAGAGGGAGGGGGTGAATAGTATAAGACCTCTTTTTAATTTTTCCTTTATACTTCAAAACAGTAAAGAAATATACCCAAAACAATATCAAAACAATGCACAATATCATCCACAAAGTGACACCAATTTTAACGTGGTTCACCCAGAATGCCTGAGCTACGTCCACAAAATTTTTCTCTAAAAGTTATGTCAAAGTTCCTTGGGAAACCTTCCCAATTACAATGTTTATGAGCCTTGGCCCAAAGGAGACACCTTCACCTAATCTAAATTTATGTGCCTCTGCTCAAAGGAGATACCTTCCCCTCTGCTCTGGAAATGATCCCTCAGAAGATCAACTACCTCTACCTCTTGCCAGCACGTGGAACTCCTTTCCATCGAAGACCTCATGTCCTCAATGCTTAGCCTAAGAGACCTCTGCCTTATATGATCACGTCCACAGCAGCTCAGTAACCTGTACCAAACACAATCAGTCGGTCTAGTACAAGTCTTCCTCTATTTGTCAGATCTGTCCAACTCTTGAACAAATCAATCCTCTGCACACAAGCCTTCTCAAAGACTTGCCAAATCTGTCCTCAGGTTCTTATCAAAGAACCAATGCACCTCTATCCTCAAGTTATCTGATAGAACTATCAAAAAATCAGCTCACAAGTCCTCTGCTAGGACCTGTCCAAATTTGCTCACAAGTCCCCATCGAAACCTGTCCAAAAACTGCTCACAAGTCCCCATCGAAACCTGTCCAAAACCTTAGCAAGCTCACCAAGAAAAACTTGCTTAGCATGAACCCACAAAGAGAATTGTTAGAGACCCAATGTGATTCATAAACCTCATAGAAGCATAAAGAGAATTGTTAGAGACTCAATATGTTTTATACTTAACTCCCAATCTCAATCTCAAATCTCATAGAAACATAAAGAGAATTGTTAGAGACCCAATATGTTCTATACTTAACTCCCAATCTCAATCTCAACTCAATCTCAATCTCAAAAGAATAAGATAGATGTAGTATGATTTTCTCAAGAATATGAAACACAACCCAACAATTGCCAACCATGCAATATCTCATATAACAATGATACTCATATTCTTTTTACCAACAATTAGGATTTCAACAACAATGCTCATCAAACAAGGTTTAGTCAACCAACACCATTCAACTCAACATCAACCTGGAAGCATTCAACCAATCATCACAAGAAAAGGAAACAAGTAGAAATCCTTTTCCCTCCAAGGATATTTGAACAAAACAACCACCAACACAATATCACCAAATGCAAAGAATAACTTGCTCAAATCAACTCAATGGAGTAAGCCCAATATCATGTATCAAGTAAAGCACTAACTTGATCAAAAACAACCTCTATGGAAGCAACTCAACCATCAATATCAAAACAGCCAACTAAGGGTTTCATCATCTCAATGCAAGTAGCAAGACTTACTAACATAAACCCTAGTGCAAAAATGCTTCCTCTTCCTCAACCAGAATTATGAATTCACCCAAAAACTCATCAATGATTTTAATGCATAAACAATCTTCAATATCCAGAAAATAAGACTTACACCAAAAATACCTAGTAGACAACCTTTTCACTCCAAACTCAATTTCAGAAAATATACCATCAACAACATACATGGAAGAAGTTGCCCATACCTTTACTTTGATGAAGAAGGAGAACTCAAAATCTGTCACAACACTAACTCTCAATTTGCCACCAATTAGAGTTAGAAACTATACAATAATAAACAATAAAGATCCAAATTACCACCTTATTTCTCCAACTTAATAAAAACCACCAGAAGTATAATATACATACAAAGTAAAACCTCTTTACACCTTATTACTCCACATAAACATTAAGCATCAATAAAACAATGTCAAACCAAATATGATACCTTAACCTTATACCTCCACCGCATTCACAACCACTATCCTTTTCACACCGCAACCAAAAGAAAATTACCCACGAAGAGAATCGAAATTGGCACCTCTGCCTTCTAGCACCTTCGCTAAAACACCACCGTCGTTGGGTCACAAGTGCCCAACGAAGAAATACAGTGTTGCCCTCTCTTTTATCTTCCTTTGACACGAAGAATCTGGAAAACATAAATGTCTTCCACAAGCCACATGCAAACTGGTGAGCGCTGTCCAAAACGTAAGTCACTGAATGCTTGCATTAATCATCTCACAACACAGTCTGGAAAAACGTAGTTCAGGTGCAATTGCCAATCCACTAACGTCAAGCATAAACGTAAGGATGTAGCTCAAGGTCAAATCTGAGTATGCCAAGCATGGTTTCCAAGACACAAATCAAGAACGATTTCAAAGACATCAATCGGAGATTCGAAGACACAGAGAAAGCTCAAATCGAAGACACCAAGCGCTGTTCGAAAGATACAGAGCAAACACAAATTGTAGACGCTAAGCGCTATTCGAATGATACAGAGCAAACGCAAATCATAGATGCCAAGTGCTATTCGAATGATACAGAGCAAACGCAAATCGTAGATTCCAATTAAATCGGTGGTGCTCGTACTTTAGAAAATCATCCCCACTTATATAGCCATTTCTCCTTCACTGTTTGACGTCGACGCTCCTCCAACGATGGCAACATATAGGCGAAAAAATTATTTTTTCTTTTCGTCGCTTAAGGGTTGAAAGACCCTTTAATAATAATTAAAATAATAATAATTATTATTTTATTAATAATAAATTAAACTTAGACCCTTGTCAAAGGTTTGAGTTAATTTAATTATTAGTAATAAACATGGACCTTTGCATTAAGTTAAGCTTGGTTTTAATAAAAACCCTTGATGAGTCCAAATGGTTTTAAGAAAAACCTTTAACCTTGTCACCATGGTTTTAATAAAAACCCTTTAACATTATGAAGCTTCTCAAGATGTTTTTGACATCACACTCTTTTTGATATCAACACAAAAATGCCTTTTGACATCAATGACAACTTATACATTTGAGCAAAGGCAATGTACCCAATGTACCCAAAATTGCCAACAGATGGGATAACTCCATATGAGGGATGGTATGGCAAAAAGCCAAATGTAAAACACTTCAAAGTTTTTGGTTGTCTTGCATATGCACACATTCCTTATGAGACAAGAAAGAAACTTGATTCTAAAAGTCAAGCATGTATTTTCATTGGGTATTGTGAGTCTTCAAAAGCATATAGGCTCTACAATCCAAAAACACACAAGGTTGTAATATCAAGACATGTAATTTTTGATGAAGGGAAAGTTTGGGGTCATCAAAAACATTTTGTTGATGATGGATATCAAGATGCAAGCTCCTCTAAAGTGCATTCCATTAACAAGAACAACACTACTCCAAGTCCAAAGAAGAGTTCTACTTCAAGTACAACAAGTGCTACTCCAAGTTTTTATCCACAAAGATAAACAAGTTCTTCTCCAATGCCAATTGAAGAAGATACACCACCAAGATGTAAGATAACACTTTAGTACCATACTTCTTTTTAAATGATGGACAAGAATTTTCTAAGAAGGTACACTAGAAGCCAAGCTAGTGAGGTGAATGAAGTCTTGAAAAGACTTGAAAATTTACACATGTATGGTGATGAAGACTCCCAAGAGCCTAAGGGAGATATTTTAAACTATGTTTTAATGACTAGTGTAGAGCTAGAGCCATATAGTTATGAAAAATCATGTACTAATGATGTATGGCAACAAGCCATGAAAGAGGAAATGACCTCTATAAAAAAGAATGATACATGGGAGCTAGTGGAGCTTCCTAAGGGAAAGAAATGTATTGGATGTAAATGGGTATATAAGACCAAGTTCAATGCTAATGGGAGCATTGAAAGACACAAGGCAAGGCTAGTAGCAAAAGTGTTTACTCAAAAGTATGGGATTGACTATGAGGAAACCTTTGCTCTGGTTTCTAGACAAGAGACCATCAAACTAGTACTTTCCTTGGCTGCTCACAAAGGGTGGAACATTCAACACATGGATGTTAAGAGTGCCTTTCTTAATGGGTACTTAAAAGAAGAGGTTTTTGTGTAAAACCTCAAGGATTTGAAGAACAAGGTAAGGAGAACCTTGTCTACAAATTGAAGAAAGCATTGTATGGACTAAATCAAGCACCAAGAGAATGGTACTCATGCATTGATGGCTACTTTAAAAACTATGGGCTCACTAGGAGCAAAAGTGAACCTACTCTCTACTACATGAAAAAAGGTAAAGACATCCTCATTGTGTGCTTATATGTGGATGATCTAATATTCATAGATAGTAGTGATAAAATAAATGAGGAGTTCAAACACTCCATGATGAAAGAGTTTGAAATGAAAGATCTAGGTTTGATGCATTACTTCCTAGGAATGGAGGTACATCAAACAATAAATGGGAACTTCATATGTCAACATAAATATGTTCATGACATGATAAATAAATTTTCTATGGAGTAATGCAAGTCTATTGCAACTCCAATAGGTCATGGGATACAATTATGCAAAGAAGATGGAGCACCAAAAGTTGACAAGACCACTTATAGGAGCATGGTTGGGAGTCTAATGTTCCTCACCAACACACGACCGAATATTCAATATGTTGTTTCTATAGTATCAAGGTATATGGTTGATCCATATGAACTTCATCTACAAGCAACTAAAAGAATTTTGAGATATGTAAAGGGTACAATGGATTATGAGATCCATTACCACAAAAATGATGATGTAAAATTAGTTGGCTTTAGTGATAGTGATTGGGGCAGCAATATAGATGATAAGAAATCTACTTCAAGGAATTATTTTAGTCTTGGATCAAGACTAATTACTTGGAGTTCTAAAAATAAAACAACTGTTGCACTATCATCTACTAAGGCTGAGTACATAGCAATCACAAATGCTAGTGCCCAAGCCTTATGGTTGAGAAAAGTACTTGAAGAAATAGGTGAGAGACAAAGTGGTCCTACCATATTGTATTGTGACAATATGAGTGACATCCAATTGGCACATAATCCTATCGACCACAAGAGGTCCAAGCACTTCGATATGAAGTATCATTTCACCAGAGACATGGTGGAGAAACAGGTGGTTGAACTAAATCATTGTAGCACTTTGGGAAACATGGCAGACATATTCACCAAAGGAGTTGCTAAAACTTAGTATATAAAGCTAAGAGACTGTATTGTCAGTCCTCTCAACTTTAAGATAGAGAATGTTGGAATTACCCCTAAGTAAGTTTTAGATTCACTATTGTTAGAATAATTTCGTGTTGTTAGAATTATTGTTTTCTTAGAATATTATTGTTAGGATTGGTTAGAGGATTTTTTGCCATCTATACTTGGCATAGGCTATTGTGATATTATTGGTTAGCATGGATTTGGGCTTTCAAATCCTATTTAAATTGTAATGATTATTCAATATCTAGTATGATTTGCATCAATTTGTAATGTATTAATTCCTAAAGTTAAGGATGAGCAATGCAAAAATATCCTAGTAGAGGTCTCAGGTCTATTAGAAGAATTCCTAGATATTATATTTAGATAATGTACCTAAGGGTTTGCCACCAGTGAGGAAGATCAGTCACCACATAGATTTGGTACCGGGAGCTAGTTTACCCAATAAGGCATCCCGTAGAATGACTCCTATAGAAAGTGAGGAGCTAAATATATAAGTCCAAGAGCTACTGAAAAAGGAAATAATTTAGGAGATCTTAAGTCCATGTGCAGTACCTACAGTATTAGCACCAAAGAAATATGGGGAGTGGAGAATGTGTACAGATTCTTGAGCTATTAACAAGATCACCATCAAATACAAATTTCCATTACCAAGGATGGATGACATTATGAGATGTTTGAGTGGAACCAAGTACTTCACCAATATTTACCTGAAGAGTGGGTATCATTATATTTGTATCAAAGAAGGATATGAGTGGAAGACAACATTCAAGACCAAAGAGGGTTTGTACGAGTGGTTGGTCATGCCATTTGGGCTAACCAATGCACCAAGCACATTCATGCGGCTGATGAATGAGGTATTGAAGGAGTTTTTAAGAAAATTTTTTATTGTCTATTTGGATGAAATTTTAATTTTTAGTAAGAATTTGGAGGAGCACCTACTGCATATTCGATGAGTTTTTGAGAAGCTGAGGGAGGAGAAGTTGCTGATTAATTTGAAGAAGTGCAGTTTTGTGAAGGAGTTGGTGTATTTGAGATTTTTCATCTCAATTGAAGGTATTAAAATGGACCCAGAAAAGGTGAGGGCTATCATTTAATGGCCTACCCCAAGGAACATTACAAAGGTAAGATTGCAAGGAGAAATCTATCCTTTGCACAAATTAATTTATAACCGATCAAATAATATGCAGACACGATAAGAATCGAATACGAAATAATGAAACACAGTGAACGAATTTAATTATCAAGCCACTCGAGGTGGGCACACCCTTGCCGATAGGCAGATTACGAAATGCAAGTGAATAAAATAAAACAAGATGATGGATCCAATAAACTATTGGATCGATATATATATATATTAATTAATAACTCTTGGAAGCGCTGCTCACCTATGTTTGGACCGCAACATGACTCCCTCCTCGAAAAGCTTTGTCCTCAAAGCCGGAAATGACTGGAATATACTTTCGTGTTCCCATGTGGCATCCTCCTCTGGTAAATCTTGCCATTTAATGAGAAATTCATGAATCTGACGGGATCTCAGTTTTCGGATTCTATGCTGTAGAATATCTTCTGGTTGGAGATGTATGCGTCCTTCCTCATCAAGCACTGGTAATTCGGATTGACTTTGTACTTTCTGACCAATTACTTTTTTGAGACATGAAACATGAAATACCGGGTGTATTCGTGAAGATGTAGGTAGCTCTAATTGATAGGCTACTTCTCCAATGCGGCGCACAATTTTGTAAGGACCATAGAATCGTGGAGCCAACTTCTGGCTGGACTTTATCTTTAATGAGGCTTGTTTGTAAGGTTGCAACTTGAGGAACACCCAATCTCCTATATTAAAAGTTCTCTCTGATCGGTGCAAGTCTTGTTGTTGTTTCATACGATTCTGTGCTTGGACCAAATTCTCTTTGAGGATGGTAAGCGTAGACTGCCTTTGTTGGAACCAATCATCCACTTTAGCTACTTGAGATGATCCCTGTACGTAATCTGCAACTTTTGGAGGTTTGGTGCCATACAATGCTTCGAATGGAGACATCTTAATTGAGTAATGGTAAGAAGTGTTGTACCACCATTCCGCTAATGCTAACCAATGGCTCCATTGGTATTGTTTATCTTGAGCAAAACATCTTAAGTATGTACCCAAACATTTGTTAACTACTTCGTTTGACCATCTGTCTGTGGATGGTATGCTAAAGACATGTTCAATTTGGTACCACTAAGTCGAAATAATTCCCGCCAAAAGTTACTAGTGAAAATGGGATCTCTATCACTTACAATATTCTTTGGCATACCATGTAATTTGAAAATTGAATCCATAAATACCTTTGCCACCTTGCTTGCGGAAAATGGATGTTGTAAAGCCTGAAAGTGAGCATATTTGGATAACCGGTCTACTGACGACGAAGATTACTCGTCTCCGCCTTCCGATTTTGGAAGACCTTCAATGAAATCCATGGATATATGTTCCCACCGTCGCTCAGTGGATGGGTAATGGTTGTAATAATCCCGGTGATTTGACTCGCTTCTCCTTTATTGCACCGGCAAACTTCACATTCTCGCTACCCATTGTTTGACTTCTCGTTTTAATCCTTTCCAACAAAAGGATTGTTTGACCCTTAAATATGTCTTCAAAAATCTTGAATGTCCCGCTCGATGGAGAAGCGTGTGATTCGTCGAGGATCTTTGATTTGAGTTCTGAATTATGTGGAATGTAAATGCGGTTCTTCTTTCGGAGGATGTTATCTTCATAAGAGAACAAAGGGTGTTTGGAAGACCCTATAGATAATTCATGAATTATCTCAGGCGCTTTCACTATTGGACAACCATTCACTTTGTAATTGAGTTACCCTTTGGGAACAAGGACCTGAAATAGCATTGATGACTACTTCGTCTTCATATTTTCTCGGACAACGCATCGACAGCTATATTTTCCTTCCCTTTCTTATATTCAATAACGAAATCATAGCCCATAAGTTTGGTTAACCACTTATTTTGTTCTGGATAAGAAAACCTTTGCTCCAAAAAATGCTTGAGGCTACTATGATCTGTTTTGATAATGAAGCGGCTACTGATTAGGTAGTGTCTCCATTTTTCTACTGCATGAAGAATAGCCAACATTTCTTTTTCATATGTTGATCTTCCCAAAATTTTTTCGGAAAGTTGTTTACTTTCAAATGCCAATGGATGACCTTCTTGCATTAATATAGCCCCAATTCCCCGTTCCCTGATGCATCACATTCGATAATAAATGGTTTGTGAAAATTGGGAGTTGCTAAGACTGGAGTTGTACACATGGCTTGCTTAAGAGCTTCAAAAGCTAAAGTAGCCTCTTCCGACCAACGAAAAGCATCCTTTTTTGTGAGTGCTGTGAGAGGTGCTGCAATCTTACCATAATTCTGTACAAACTTGCGATAGTAGCCTGTGAGACCCAAAAAACCACGAAGTTTCTTGATGGTTTTAGGTAAAGGCCACTCTTGAATTGCCTTAATTTTATTGGGATCGACTTTGACACCCTCATGTGAAACTATATGACCAAGATACTCGATTTCTTGAACACCAAATGAACATTTGGAGCGTTTAACAAATAATTTTTCTTTGTGTAGGATGTGAAGGGCTTTATCCACATGATGTAAATGGTCCGTCCATGTTTTGTCGTATATGAGAATATCATCAAAAAAAACTAACACAAACTTATGGAGGAGTGGACGAAACACTTGGTTCATGAGACTTTGGAATGTGGATGGAGCGTTAGTGAGACCAAAAGGCATAACCAAAAATTCATAATGACCTTCATGAGTACGAAAGGCCGTTTTGGGAATATCTTCTTCTCTAACACGGATTTGGTGAAATCCGTAGCGAAGGTCTAATTTTGTAAAAAATTTTGCACCATGCAACTCATCTAATAGGTCATCTATGACAGGGATAGGAAATTTGTCCTTGATAGTGAGTTTATTGAGAGAACGAAAGTCAGGACACATACGCCAAGAGTTATCTTTTCGTCTAGCCAGGACTACAGTGAGGAATAAGGACTAGTGCCGTGACGAATGACTCCATGATCCAACAAATCCCGAATGATCCGTTCGATTTCTGTCTTTTGTGGCCGAGGATAGCGATAAGGACGACCGTTAGGTGGGACACTTCCCGGCATCAAATGGATGGCATGATCATGAGATCGTTTAGGTGGTAATCCTTGAGGTTCTTGGAAAACCTCGTCGTAATGTGTGATGATATCTTGTAACTCATGTGCAATAATATCCGAAGTTGTTGACGATTGTTTTTCCAAACAATTAATTTGAGCTATAAACCCATATCCACCCTTTTTTAACATCTTTTCCATACTATGAGAGCTCACCATTTGTGTTGGAGGAGTAGTAATGCCTTGTAAGTGAATGACTCGTCCATTTTCCTTCCATTCCACAAATAATTTTTTGAAGTTGAAGCTAATTGTGTCTAATGTTTCCAACCATTCAACCCCCAAAATGACATCATAATTTCCCAAATTCATGACAAAAAGGGAGCTCTAATCAGGTATAAGTTCCCATATTTATGGAAACTTGAGATGTGCGACCCACGCATTGTGCGTTCACCCCGTTGGCCACTAAAACCTGGAATTTGTCTTTGTTGGAAGAGTTAATGAATAAATTCAAGGCTTTTGCTGTTTTGATGTCGATAAAATTGTGGGTGCTACCGTAATCAATTAGCACATTCACCTTTTTCTCAGCGGAGAAAACCCGGTACCTTGATGGTATGGTGGGCGGTTAAACCCATAAGAGCATGCACCGAAATTGCCATTGTATCCTCTTCTTTTTCGTCTATAGTACCCGGTAGGTCTTCCGGCATAGGTTCTTCTCGATTGGTAAGGTTCATCCTCTTCCCCTTCACCTTGATCACCTTCAATATGAAAGTTTTGTTTTTGGGCACAAGCTTGTTCCCTGGGGTGATTAGTGCGACATTTATAACAAAAATATCTTGATGTTTGATCATTTCTATGGAAGGAATTGTTGCGGTATGAAGGACGACTATATGTTTCCTGCTGTGCAGACAACTGATGTCTCTTCTCGGCCAACTTGGCTATTCTTATACAACTGTTCAACATGGTTGGATCGTGCATGTCTACCTCCACTCGAATACTTTCTTTCAAACCATTGCGAAAGGCACCTACCACTGTGTCGGGATTAAGGTCTCAAGTGTATGGTAGTAAACTGGTAAACTCTAAACGAATTCACTAACCGACCCTTTTTGTTTAAGAGATAACAATCTTACCGTGTAGGATGATGTAGCTCCGTCGTCAAATCTTTCTAAAAAAGAGGTAGTGAATTTTCTCCTGTAATAATAGCTACATTCTCTTTTTTAAGCCATACAAACCATTGGTAGGCCTCAATGCCTAATTTTGTTGCAACGAAAGGAACTTTATCAATTTCCTTAATTTGATATAAGTCAAGGATGCCTTCCATTTTGGCTAACCAACCACGAGGATCATGACCTTCAAAAGTGGGCATATCAATTCGTGGAAAGTTAATATTAGGGCCTCTTGGTTGGTGATAACCCGTGTCCCTTTCTTGATTTTGGTTATACCGTTGTCGTTGATAGGGATCCCTGTAATTATCCGAATCACCTCGTTGTTGTTGCCAATCATCATTAGGATCGACATTTTCTTCATTCTGTTGGGCATGGGAGTGATGTTGGGGATTAGTATTGGGATTAGGTTGTTTTTGTGTTTGCACAAGTTTTTTTAGGGTGATACCCATGTCGTGTAGACTCTCTAGTATGCTTTGAAGAGACTCCCTATCATACATGGCTGAATTACTTGAGTCTCCTTGTGTGATGTTTTCGGGAGTTGGGGAAGGATTAGTAGCCATAGGATCTACTAGGGGATGATGTGGATTATAACTACCAATTTTAAAAGGAGAAGGAGAATTTTTAGTACTCGGGCTGCGGTTAGCTCTTCTTATGTAGGTATTGGTCATTTTCGAGCTTGATAATCGACCGTCAGGACCTTTTTTCCACTGTTTGCTCATGCACTTGTTAACATAGCCCGCTGAGGATTCCGCTTCAACTTCCGCAATTTAGCAAAAATTTGGGATCCGCTTTAACTGTCACTCCAACTGTGACGCGGATGTGAGTGTGGATGGCTTCTTTGTGACAGCTTTAGACCACCTTGACTGCAATTTTGACCACTTTGCTTGACCACACTTTGAAGAAATGACCCAGTTAACCTGTAATTAAGACACCAACAAGACCAACGAACGAGCGGAGGACTCAAGGACGAATTAGGAAACCAACAATACCAACGAATGAGCGGAGGGGCTCAGACCAACGAACGAGCGGAGGACTCAAGGACGAATTAGGACACCAACAAGACCAACGACGAGGGACTCAAGGACGACAAGCGAACGGAGGACGCGGTAACGACGACAAGGACACGACAATCGAGATGAGGACACAACGATCGAACATAAAATGTGGATGATCGATGGAGGACGCGATGACAAGGACGACCGCGGATGGATGACACGTTTCCAACTACACGACGAAAACCAACTGAGAACCCCAAAGACGACACACGCACGAGAAATCACGGGGAATGTGACCGAAGTCACAAACTATGAAGTGCGCGGAGGACCTTATAAAAACCTGAATCGCTGTCCCACAGCGAATGTGGGATATATATCCCGTAAAAAAAATTTAAAAATTTAGGCGTACCTTAGACAAACTGTTAATTAACCGAAATACTGAGCTGTGATTGGCCGAATTTGATAGGACGACAAGCGCTGGTTTTTATTCGAAATTTCACTGCGATTTCAATCCTGGATGCGACGACTGTGATTTGTGCAGCATGGAGGGTAACCGGAGAGGCGAACGGATGAAGCTTGGCGAGGATCGAACGAACCACAATTGGACTGTGAGGACGTTGTTGTTAACTCGGCTGGGAGACGAAACGTTGGCGAATGTCGAACGAAATGTTGGCGAAGATCGAACGAAACGTTGGCGAAGATCGTGTCTTGGACGCTGTTGTGACGTAAATGCGGAGCAGTTTGCGGGTAACCGAACCGAAACCTGATACCACTTGCAAGGAGAAATCTATCCTTTGCACAAATTAATTTATAACCGATCAAATAATATGCAGACACGATAAGAATCGAATACGAAATAATGAAACACAGTGAACGAATTTAATTATCAAGCCACTCGAGGTGGGCACACCCTTGCCGATAGGCAGATTACGAAATGCAAGTGAATAAAATAAAACAAGATGATGGATCCAATAAACTATTGGATCGATATATATATATATATATATATATATATATATATATATATATATATATATATATATATATATATATATATATATATATTAATTAATAACTCTTGGAAGCGTCGGCTCAGCTATGTTTGGACCGCAACAAAGATCATTCCATGGTATGTCCAATTTTTACAAAAAATTCATTAGGAATTTTAGTAGTATTTGTGCACCCCTAACAAAGACAATTAGAGGGGATAATAAGGAGTTTAAGTGGATTCCAGGAGCAGATAAGAGCTTTGATATGTTGAATAAGAAGGTCATAGAGCAACCTATTTTGGCACTTCCAAATTTTAATAAGGTATTTTAGGTAGATTGTGATGCTAGTGGTAGTGCCATAGGAGTTGTATTGAGTCAAGAAGGTAAACCTGTTGCTTATTTTAGTGAGAAGCTCAATGATGCTAGGAAGAAGTATTCTGTTTATGATCAAGAGTTTTATGCTATAGTTTAGGATCTGAAGAAGTGGAGGCACTATTTTTTTTCAAAAGAATTTGTTCTATATACTAATCATCTGGCCTTACAGTATATCAATAGCCAAGAGAAGCTAAATCAGAGGTACTTGAATGGGGTTAGGTTTTTGTAGAGTTATAACTTTTTGTTGAAGCATAGGAGTGGGAAGTCGAACAGAGTTGTAGATGACTTAAGTAGAAGGTAGAACTTGTTGACATAAATGACGGTGGAGGTTAGAGGGTTTCATGAACTTAAGATTTTGTACCCTAAAGATCCAGATTTTTTAGAAACTTGGAGAGCTTGCTTGGCACCTATTACTTTGGACAGGACTAAATGGTTGGATTTTCTAATCCAATATGGAATATTATTCAGAGGAAACCAATTGTGCATTCCAAGGAGTTTGATGAGAGAGAATCTGGTCAAGGAGAAGCATAGTGGGAGGTTGGCTGGACACTTTGGTCGAGATAATACCATTGCCCTCGTTAGTGAGAACTACTATTGGCCATAATTATAGCAAGATGTGAAGAGATTTGTGCAAATTTGTAGAGTATGCTAGAGGGCCAAGGGTGTGAGGCAGAACACTGTATTATATCAGTCATTACCTGTACTAGAGAAACCATGGGAGGACATCAACATGGATTTTATTCTTGGTCTAACAAGGACACAGAGAGGGAATGACTCCATATTTGTGGTGGTTGATAGGTTTTCAAAGATGGCATATTTTATTCTTTGCCAAAAAACTAATGATGTAGTTCATGTTGCAGGGTTGTTTTTCAAAGAGGTGGTACGACTACATGGTCTACCAAAGAGTATTGTTTTAGATAGGGATACCAAATTTATTGGGTATTTTTGGAGGACTTTGTGGAAGAAATTGAAGATAGATTTGAAATTCAGCTATGCATACCACCCACAAACTGATGGATAAACAAAGGTGGTGAATAGGAGTTTGGGTAACCTACTGAGATGCTTAGTAGGAGATAAGCCCAAGGGATGGGATTTGGTTTTACCACAGGAAGAATTTGTTTACAACAATTCTTTCAATAGGAGTACTAATAAATCCCCATTCTAGATTGTATATGGGAGTAGCACAAGGAATGCTTCTGAGTTGAGGAAGATGGACAAAGAGGAAAAGAGCAGTGCTGAGGCTGAGGACTTTGTAAAATACCTGAAGAGCTTGCAAGAAGAAGTGAAGAAGCATATTACTAAGATGAACACTCAGTACAAGACAAGGGTAGACTAGAAGTGGTGGTTTAAGAAATTCTAAATGGGAGATGAAGTTATGATCCACCTGAGAAAATAAAGGTTTCCTGCTAAAACCTATAACAAGCTGAAAATGAAGAAGTTTGGACCATGCAAGATCATAGAGAAATGATATTCATGAAATACATATGATGTAGAAATTCCAAGTATAATTAACATATCACCTACGTTCATTGATTTGGCAGAATATCATGAAGGGACAATGATGATGGACCAGTAACAAAAATTTGGGATATTCCAGCATCTACTCCAAAAAAGGAAGAGATAGAAGAAATCTTGAATACCCGCATCAGTAAAAGTACCAAAATAGGCAGTATGAAGAATATTTGGTTAAGTGGAAGGTTAGGCCTATTGAATATTCATATTGGTTCTTGAAGACAGAGGTTGACTGCCTGGGTTTTCCTACAACACCAGATAAGTGAAGTCACTTCTCAATTTACCCAAGGTGTCTAATGTAGGAGCATCCAAAGGTGTAAGAGTGATCTTGCATCACCAAAAATTGTATTTGGTTGATTTTATTCAAAAATTTATTTATTTGTTTAGAGGATGAAGAAATAGACCTAACACCCAAATAATCATCCCAATATCCTAAGTGGTTTGGGAGATATGTAATTTTTAAGGTCTTCTACCCTATCAAAACTAGTGAAAATCCTGCTAGTAAAACTTGGAGGTCAATTTTGAAGGCCTTGGAGGCCTTTTTAAGGGCTGAAATATGGTGGTACTATGTTTGAACATAGTACTAGGTTGCAAACCCCTTCGAGAGCTTTCCAAAAAGGTGCAATAATAGTCGTTTCGAGCAACGAGTGATGAGTTATGACCTCGGAAATTTTGCCCCCGAAATTCAAATCTCAAATACATATAGGCGAGAAAGGGGAAAACAAGGTATTTGGGGGGAATTTTAAATTTGTAATTATTTGGTCTTTGTAAGCTCTATTTTTAGAACAGTAATACATGAAAAGTTTTGGCTCATTTTGCATTGGCTTTGCTTTCTAAGGATTGTCTGTGTTTTAGTTTAATGTAACTCTGCTTCAATATTATATTAAAATATAATATAATATTTTTTTTTTTGAAAAAATGAAAACTTGTATTAAAAAAAGAACCAGATACAAGCGGGAGAGAACACATCCCGAGCCAGAGCCACAAGCAAAATAGCAAGGAAGGCGCACCAAGGCAAAGCTAGGTACCGCAAGGCATAGAGAACGGAAGGCACGAAACAGCAACAAGTCGCGAAAATGCGAC
Organism: Wollemia nobilis; assembly: GCA_028583015.1. NCBI lineage: Eukaryota > Viridiplantae > Streptophyta > Pinopsida > Araucariales > Araucariaceae > Wollemia > Wollemia nobilis. The sequence continues at coordinate 5,335,222 of JAQPPZ010000710.1, read as the reverse complement.
ATGTCACGAAATCGTGACAGGAAAACCCATCACGGCCACTTTGGCACCAACAGGCGCGATAACGCGACATGTCGCGAAATCGCGACAGGAATGGCCCTCGACAGCCACCCGCAGAAAGCATCGCGACAGCGCGACAGAAACAGAAAGCAACATTCAAGCCTCATGAAGGTCGCGATATCGCGACGGAAAACCACCCAGTCACAAAGGAGCCAAACATGCCACGAAATCGCGCAAGAAAAACGCCAGAGACCAGGAGGGCACAACCTGTCGTGAAATCGCGACAAAAACCAGCTCGAAGTTGCATCATCACTACAGGTCGCGATATCGCGACAGTTATCCACCCAGCCGCCTAATTGCCAAAAGTGTCACGAAATCGCGACAGAAGAACCATGCAGCTTCCAAAACTCAAACTTGTCGTTAAAACACGATGAAATATTAACATTTCTATTCAACTTCAAGAAGGGAATGAGAGCGCGGTAAAAACACCAATCGAACCTGGAAAGCGGGACCTGTCGCGATATCGCAACGTGTCGAGGAGTCGCGAGGCGCGAAAACGTGACATGTCGCGATATCGCGACATGTCGCGATATCGCAACAAGATGCGGGATCGCGTCACGCGATAACGCGACATGTCACGATATCGCAACATGTCGCGGAATCGCGACCCGCGATAACATGACATGTCGCGATATCGTGACAGAAACCAGCCGAAGATTGCAGAGGCTCAACCTGTCGCGATATCGCGACAGTAACCAGCCAACAGCCACGACAGGGCAACATGTCGCGAAATCACGACAGAAAGGACCCTTAGCAAAAAAAAATTTGCACATTATTTCAGGAATTGTTCAAGGCCTTGTCTGATCTCGACATTCTCCACAGACAAATTGCTATGCAGATGAATCCCAACCTCTCTCTCAGCACCCAACTTAGCAAGGAAATCGGCCGCTTTATTGAGAGATCTACTAGCATAAATAGGAATCACATCCTCAATTTCTTTCCAAAGCTCTAAAATTTGGGCGACCAAAATCCGGAGCCTCCAAGCTTTTAAGGCAAAGTTTCGCATGCAATCAAGAGCACCAACCAAGATTTGGGAGTCAGACTCAATGATTATCTTTTTGTGACCATGCTTGACGGCCCAGATGGAAGCAGATTTAATAGCAAATGTCTCAGATTCATTGTTTGTGGCATATCCCAGACCTTGCAATTCCCAATATAGCACAGTCCCAAAGATGATCACGGCAAATAACACCACTGCCAGCATTGCCCGGATTACCTTTAGCAGCTCCATCAGTATTGATTTTGACCCAGCCTTCTGGGGGAGGTTTCCAACAACTTCTTACCTGTCTCTCCAGATCAGCACCTCTCCCACTCAAATGCTTAGAAGCAGGCTGGTTTTCCTTCTCAGCATAGATGGCAACGGTTTCCACAACTTTGCTCCAAATGATCTGCCAAATCCCCTCCATCGAAGAGAAGGTTTCACTTAAAATACGAGCATTTATTTCCAACCAAACCTGCCACCAAATAAAAAGGAAACCGATCTCCCAGCCAGTACGAAGAGCTTTAGAAATAAATCTACCTCTCTTCCAGCTTTCCCATAAATTGGTCCGGGACAGATCTCCAAGCACCTGAAGTTTAAAGTGGGAGAACCAACGTTGCCAAATCTGCTATGTGAAAGAGCAATCAAACAGAAGATGGTTCACAGTTTCCTCATTCCTATAACATAAAACACACTGGGAAGGACCAATGATGCCTCTAATTCTAAGGTTGTCAAAGGTCAAGATACCATTATGCATCAGTTGCCAAGCAAAGAAGTTCACTTTCGGCCAGCCCTTGGGATGCCAAATATTCCTCCATTCATGAACAGGAAAAGAGTGTGGGGGGGGCTCAGGTAGGATCGAAGCATAGCCCTCCTTCACAGAATAAACCCCAAGGTTCCCGAAGCCCCAAGCAAGCTCATCCTCCTCATCTCTCCCAGATAGAAACCTTTCAGCCAAAAGTTTTTCCAGAATTGGGGCCTGCTCCGGAGGGATTGGAATAGGCCATTCACCCAGCCGCTTAAATTTTTTAACCTTATACTCCCCCGCATAGGTCGGTAGTGAAGTAGGTCTGAATATGAATCCAACATTTGTCTTCAAGAGCTGTTTTTAGCGGAAGCAGATCGGGAAACACTGCAAGAATAGGAGGATGCTGATCCCAAGAGTCAGTCCAGAACCGGGCCTTCTCCCCTCTCCCAACTTTCTAGAACAATTGATATTTGATAATGCAAGAACCAAGCTTGAGCACCTGCCACACAAGAGAACCATTACCTTCCAGAGGATAGCGGCCCAAGTCATTGGGAGGAACAGGACCCAAGTATTTACTAGAAAGGATTCTGCTACAGAGGGACGAAGGTTGAGAAATCCACCTCCAGTACAATTTCCCAGCCAGGGCCCGATTGTTAAACTTGGAGCTTCTCAAGCCCAGCCCACCTTTTTCCTTGGGCTGGGTGACCTTATCCCAACCAACCAAGGCCCATTTCCTCTCTCCATTGGCACCTTCCCAAAGAAAACTTCTAGCCGCTTTGTCCAACTCTTTCCAGATTGAGGGAGGGGCGGCCAGAATTGAGAATTTGTAAATAGGCATAGCCTGAATAATAGACTTCAAAAAAGTTAGTCGGCCCCCATAGCTTAACCATCTATGAGACCAATGATTCATTCTCTCTTTGATGCCATCTAGCAGGTCCTTCCAAAAATCAGCTGTCAGTTTTTTGAAATGCAGAGGAACCCCCAAATAAACAACAGGAAGGGAGGTCCGAGTGAAACCCAGAATCTCCATAACTCTCTCTTGCGACCTTTGATCAAGGTTGAAGAAGACCACTTTTGATTTTGAATCATTGATGGCTTGATTAGAAGCTCGAAGGTAGACGTTAAGAGTATATTTGATTCCTCTTGCTTCTCTGAGGCTGGAAACCCCCACCAAGCCCGTATCATCCACAAACTGTAAATGAGTCAAAACTTCGGCTCCGATTTTAATTCTCGTAATCTGTCCTTGACGTCTTCTTCTCAGGAGGAGTCTGCCAAGACCTTCAGCCAAGATAAGAAAGAGATAAGGAGAGCAGGGATCTCCTTGACGAAGACCCCGAGAGGCTCCAAAAGGTGGCGAGGGAAGCCCCTTAATTAAAACAGAGTATGAAGGCGTAGAGATACAACTCATGACCCAGACAATCCAGTCCCGAGAAAAACCAAAGGCTGCCAACATCTTGACCAAGAAACCCCACTCTACTCTGTCATAAGCCTTAGACATATCCAATTTGATGAACATTCCTTTGTTACCCGAATTATGCATAGAATGGATAGCCTCCTAAGCCAAGATCACTCCATCCAAGATCCGTCTTCCTTCAACAAAACCCCCTTGCTCAGGGGAAATTAAATTTTGAAGAAGGGGTTTTAGTCTTTCAGCCATAAGTTTAGAAATAATTTTGTAGATCACATTACATAAAGCAATAGGTCTAAAATTAGAAATGAGAGCCCCCCCTCTCCTTTCGGAATTAAAGTGATAAAGGTATGATTTAGAGCCTTGAGCATTCTTTTGTTAATTCGGGATTCCTCAATGACAGCCAACACGTCCTCCTCCAAGATGTCCCAGAAGGCCTGAAAGAACTCAATAGGGAAACCGTCCGGACCAGGCGACTTTCCTGTGCACATCCCAAAGACCACCTTCTTGAGTTCATCACGATCAATGGGCTTAAGAAGGGACTGATTCTCTTCATGAGAAATAATAGAGGGAATTCCGTCAATGACTTCATTTTGAGCTTCCACATCATGCTGCAAACTTTCCTTGAAGAGGTTTGAGAAGTACTCCATAGAAAGGGAATGCATGTCAGGAAGAGTGTCAAAAGAATTTCCAAACTCATCTTGGAGGAACTCCATGTTATTCAATTGCCTTCTAGCACAGGCAGAGCGATGGAAAAATTTAGTATTTCTGTCTCCTTCTAATAGCCAAGTATTTCTGGCTCTCTGTCTCCAATAGATCTCTTCTTGATTATCAATGTCCTCATCTGCTTTGCGTAAGGCGTCATCCTCAAATTTAAGATGCTCAAAAATAATTCCTTCTCTGAATTGTTTTTGCACCTCATTCCATCTGTCCAGCAAGGGGGCTCGTTGGAGCTGGAAATCAGATTTGTTAGTTTGCTTCCACTGTTTCAGTTTACTCTTAACATAGAGGAGCTGTTTGTGAATTTTGAACATAGCTGTTCCAAAAGGGGGATGGCCTTCTTCCCACCACTGTGGAATTTTCCTTCGTAGGTCCTCTTTTTGCAACCAAAAATTTTCAAATTTAAAAGGTTTGTAATACTTTCCTGACATAGTCCCTCCCTCCAGAAAAATGGGAGAGTGATCAGAAACTGGGCCCTCCAAGATCTGGAATTTGATATTCCATCTAACATAAGCTTCCTCCGAGACCAAAAACCTGTCAAGCTTAACCCTCCTGCTGTATGGCTCTCTTCTCTTATTAGTCCAGGTAAAGTTTGTACCAGGGCCTTTGATGTCAACAAGGTTAAAGGCCTGAACGTGGGCAATAAATAGCCTATCCCCTGTATCCAGAACAGGGATGCCACCTTCCTGATCTCTAGCGGATAATTTAGCGTTGAAGTCCCCAGCTAAAATCCAATCAAGATCTTCCCTGGAGGACCTCATGTTTTGAACAGCTTTCCATTGAGACCGCTGACCTTCGGTATTCTGAGCCCCATAGAAATTTGTAATTAAAACTTGTTCAGCTGTAACTATATTCTTGAAAAGAGATGTTAGGACCCCTCTCCAGGCTATATGATCCATCGCTATCCACGCCAAAGGATTCCAAAGAGTAGCAATCCCTCCCGAGGCACCAAGAGCAGCCACTGCCATATGGCCAGCACCCCTCCAGATTTGGCCGACAGTTTTACTCATGAGGTCTAATGACATTTTTGTTTCCTGAATGAGCAGAAAGTTTGTTTTACTTCTTTCTAAAAGTCTTTGAATAGTAGATTGATGGGTTCTACTGTTTAAACCCCTCACATTCCAAGATTGTATAATCATTGGAAACCTTGGGAGCAATACGAATCAATTGTTCTTACCAATCCTCCATTGATTAGCTTATCCCCTTGCACTGCGATTAGATCCTTATTGGATTTCCTACCCACCCCTTGGGAATTACTATTTTTCGATCTCTTCTCCACCTGGGAAATTCCAAGAGCTGGTCTTTCTCTGAGCTTTTCTGCAATTCCCATAGAAACATCTTTAATAACGGGCTGGGCTGGGGCGTGGATAACCAGATTCCCAAGGTTTTCATGGTGCAAAGTCTCAGAGGAATCAAAATCCTGTTCAAGGACAGGGGTTGAGGAAGGAGGAGCATGAGTAAGGATAATATTATCCTCAAGGATCCCATCTGCTCCTTCCATAGGTTGGTCTTCTTGATCCACAAGAGATTTGAAGATTTCATACCGATTTGTTGGCTTGGGGAGAGCTTGCTCCTTACCATTTCTCTTTTTGTTTCTTCTCCTCTTCTGTTGTTCAAAGCCATCATTCTGGCCCTCAGACCCAGTGGGAATGACAAATGGTTCCTTGGCCGAAGTGGACTTACCTCCTCGGGAGCGATTTGACATTCCCTGTGAAGCATCCGCATTGGTGCTCAAGATATTTGGATAGAACCTTGCCAAATGGCCATGCAAATGACAGAATCTACAATGGAAAGGTAGGGCTTCATAGTCTAGCTGCTGTACCCAAGAATGTCCTGCTAGCTCCAATTCCATCTCAGCTGGTAGCGATTGACTAATATCCAATTCTACACAGATTCTTGCATAAACGACAGTATTTCCTTCAATGGTATCCTTAGAAACTCCCAAAAATCTACCTAGAGAGTTGCCTATCAATTCAAGAATCTACTCTCCCCAAAACTCCATCGGGAGAGCATACAGCCGGATCCAAATCGGGACAGCCGTGGGTTCAATGCGAGGGTCGAAACCCGCTCTCCACGGCTGGACAAATAACCCTGCCGGGCCATGGCTCCTCTTCTCTGATTCAAATGCTCTATTTCTATCCAGAGAGGGAAGAAAAACTAATAATGAAATACCCATTGCTAATGGGCCATAAGGAGTACTCACCGATTGGCTCCCGCTTTGTCTCACCCAGGAATGCAAAAAGTGCAGGGTGGGTCGAATGCCCATGAACTTGCAAATCAGATCATGCGTGGTCTGGTAGTTTATGATCTCGGTAGTTTATCGTGTCTTCAACCAGCTCTGGTTCGATGACTATTTTTGGTCTTGATGCAGATTGCGGGAGACAACCATTAATTCTGTGCCCAGGAGAGCCCTTGCCCGCATTCTTGGCTAGCAGATGGAAGGCACTGCGTTGAGCTTCAGCAGAGGAAGACGCAGGATTATCTCGAAGAATCTCCGCATAAGAGGTCTTTTTTCCTTCGCGAGAACCAGGAAGAGACCCCATTGGGCCCTCTCGGGAAACCGAAAGATCCTAGTCCAGAGGCCTGCAATAGACCCCAAACACGCTGAAGGAGGTTTCCGAACTGAAACCCTGGAGCCACAGCCGTCGACAGTGCAGAAGGATTCCCGCCAAAACGCCAGAGCTCAAAAAATCCCCGATATCTGCCTTTTCCTCCTTTTTTCTAATGATATAAATATAATATAATATTATAATACAATCAACCTTGGGTTATGTGTCACCCATGCCAACCCATATACAATATAATAACATATCCCAAAATATCTATTTCTAGATACCCTAACATGCCACCCTCATAAATGTTTCATCCTCGAAACATATGAAGAAATAAGATAACATGATTTGCTAAGAAATGTTAGCAACCGGTACCAATCTCGATTATCCATCCATCCTAGTGAAACATTGATTGGTGGTCTTGTCATTGATGTGGGTATGTAATTTTACCACTTGAGTAACCAAATCTGCTTTATTGGTTCCAAAATTTTGCTGCTTTATTTTAATAATTCGAATGATGGATCCACTTGTTCCTTGATGTTGATGAACCACTTTGAAAACCAATATCACTATGCTTTCTCTACCAAACATTGCCATACTTGGTACCCTTTTGATTCCATGTAGAACCATAATATTGTTGTCTTGAGCCATACCTCCAATATTGTTTCCGCTCATGGTCGTTTGGATGGTGATATGGTGCAACCTTAACTTGATGTTCTATATTATTCGACTCCTCAACATTTGGATCCATTGTTTTAAATTCTTCTACATATTGTTATTTCATGTTCCCTTTATTTGGTATGTCCTTGTGATTTTATAACAAAGTTTCCTTTGACTCTGCTACTATTATTTCCATGGACTTAGTTGTTTTTGCTTCTTCCATGGAATCTATGGATATACTGCCTTCTTGGATTCTATTTCAAGTTTTCCTATTTGTTCTTCAATTTATTTCTCTGCAACCACTTGTATTTCCTCGGATCCTTACTCCTTAAGCTGAGAAATATCCTATAATGTTATCTTCTTTTCCTATACCATAACTTCATAAATTTCTTTTGCACATTAATGTTAACAATACCCAAAGAATCTAACCAAGGATAACCAAGAAAAATATCCACATTATCCATATCAATAGCATGAAAATCTGAATATAAACATATTTATCCATGGTGATCTTCAAATTTTCAAATATATGAACATTCTCACCCTCAAACTGTGTGTCCTTAATATTTGTTGCTTGAACCTACAACCTATTAGCCAAAGCAATATTAATAAAATTACATTTACTACTAGGATCAATGGAAATAATAACCCATTCCTTTTGAATGCTTCCATGAACATGCAAAATACAACTTCTAGATAAATTTAAAACGTTTTGATCCTTCTCTTGTTTTTGAAAATCCAAAGATGTAGCTTCATTATTCTCACTATCTTCCTTAACATTTTCATATTTCTCCTTCTTGAGTAATTTTATTTCTTTTTTCATAGTCTTCATTTTTTTCGTTAAAGCTTCCCATTCTCCTTTCATTTCATTCCGCTCATTTTGAATTCCCTTTAGTTTCTTTTCAAGTTCTTTGATGACATCCAACAGGCTATCTATATTTTTATCCCTTCCCTCAAGATCTCTTTTTAGTTCCTCTTGTTCTTCTTGAAGCATGTTTATTTATTTTGCATAATTTTTGAGTGTATCCTTCAAAGTAGCTATATTTTTATATGGGTTCCAATGACTTAAGAATGCATGCTCCAATTACCCTTTATTCTTTTCAGTCAACTTAACAATAAATTTCTAGCTTTCTTTTCTAAAAGTGTAGTAAGGTTGAATTTTCAATAAGGATCATAGAAGTATAAAGACTTAAAATATGTCCACCATTATCTACCATCAATATCATCCACTCCAGAAAACTTTTGAAGTGCCATGAGTTCACATCCACAAAGAATGAAAATGCAAACTAGGGTTTTAGAAAAATATATCTCCCCACTGATTTGAAGCTCAAATTCCACATAAACAATTAGATCTACATTTTTCTTAAAAACAAAATAAACTACAATTGATTTGCTTATCCCGATTGACAAATTTTGTCTTCCATAAAAATCACAATTTGAAAAATTGTCATTGCTCTTGTTTTACATGAATGACTTCAAAAGGTCGTATCTCCCTCAATATTGCTTAAATTATTTCATATGACCACTCATTTTAAAGCTCTTCAAATTCCACACAAAATTATCCAAGAATCATCTGAATCAGACAATTTTTTATAGAGATATGAATCTTGAAAGATGAGATGTTTTTCCAAAAAAACATTTCTTTGATTATGCTCTAACACCACTTGTTACGAAACTATATTCTCATTAATTTAAACCACTCACCATTATGCGGAAATATCACAATATTCATCCATAAATAATTATCCACAATAACAACCCACACAATGAGACAAAGATAGATAATATCCTTAAGGTAAGGAAACATCAATAATACTCCTCAAGGAAGGACTAAATCCATAAGATCTCCCAATATTAACTCAGTTTCCCGATTGGAGGCCTTGGATGGAGGAGCTTCACCGAGCTAACTGGATAAAGGTGGCTAATTACTGTCGGTACCATACTGGTAATTCAAAGGTTGGTAGATATTGGATCCCTATTGAGGATTGGCCTATTCAAATCCCAGAAAGGCAAAGACAAGATATCCAAGGCATTCTTCATATGAGATCTCTCTCTTGGTCCCATGATAAAGATTGTTTTGGATGGAACAACACTACTAAGGGTGAGTATTCAGTTGCTCAAGCTTATTTGACCTTATGCCATAATAATCCCAACCATTCTTCTAAAAAATTTTCTCAATTGTGGGCTCAAAATATTTGGCCTAAGGTGAGGTTCTTTAATTGGATTTTATTGCATTGTAGGGTGCTTAATTCTGAGCAACTTATGAAGCGGGGTTTTCATGGTCCTTTTAGATGTGAGATGTGTGAAGAGAATGTAGAAACTCTCAACCATATTTTTATTGAGTGTAATTTAGCCTCTGAGCTATGGAGGAGAATGGACACTTTACTTGCCTTACAGTGGTCCAATTTTTTTTACTTTTGAACAACTTTGGAGGGATTGGCCTAATCATGAGGGTGTTGATCATTTTATTAGGTAGTTAGTTTGGATGGGTTCTACCATTCTTCTTTGGAATATTTGGATTGAAAGGAAAAACCAAATTTTTAATCAAGATAGGAAGGGTATTCACTATATTTGGCAAAATACCATAGCCAACTTAGTTGAATCAGTCCATCAACTTCTTAATCACCCCAAAAACTCCCACCAAATATGGGATCAAGTGATGCAAAGATTGAATATTAAATATTCTAAGGGCAACCAACTTAAAGGGAATGTGAGTATTAGTAAGATGGATAGGATAAGAAATTGGTAACCTCCTCCTAAGTATTTTGGAAAAGTCAATACTGATGGAGCCTCTAGAGGGAACCCTGGAAAATCTAGTGTGGGAGGAATTGGTAGACTTTCAAATGGCTCCCTAGTTTTTAATTTTGTTGAGAATTTGGGTATTCTTTCCAATAACCTTGCTGAGGGGTATGGAATCCTCAGAGGCCTTCAGGAGGCTACTAAGGTTGTATGGGAAAAGGTGTTAGTTGAGTCTGACTCTCAACTTATGATTAATCTCTTGAAGACTCCTAAGAATCATAAGGTGGATTGGAGAATAAAAAGAATTATTGAGAAGATTCAATTAATCCAGATGGGATTTTTGAAAGTTGATTACAATCATGTGGTCAGAAATTAAAACAAGAGTACTAATGCTTTAGCTAATTGGGCTTTGGACAAAGGTGATCTTACTTGTTATGGCCACCCTTCGAGATGGTGGACTTTGCAAATTAGGGAAGCTCTTTCATTTCTTTGGATGGCTCCAGTTCTAAAGGTACCTAGTTTCTTCTTGCTTTTTTTTTGTTTCTCTTTGGTTCATTCAATTTTTTTTAGTTCCCTAGCTCAGTTTTTCTTTCTTTTGTTTCCTTTGTTGTTTCTTGCCTTAATTGTCTTCTGGTCTAGATAGGTCATTGTTATGTTCAATTTTTTTTTCCTTTTTTATTTTTTCTTTTTTTGTTTAGTTTTTTAAGGTGTGTGTGTTCTTTTGTTTTGTTTTGTTTTTGTGTCCTTTGTGTTGTTTTTTGTTGTTCTTATGTTTTTGTTGTTTTGTGTTTTTTATGTTTTTTGTTATTGTTCTTATGTTTTTGTCGTTCTTCTTCTTGTGTTTCTCTTTGTTTGTGTTAATTCATATTTTTTTGTGTGAGTGTTTTCTATGTTTTTTGTTTTTGTTTATTGTCTGTTGTTGGTTGTTTTTTATTTTTATTTTATTTTTTTAATATTTTAGGTTTTGGTTGTGTTTATTTTTCATGTTTTTTTTTGTTGTCTTTGTAGTGTTATGTTGTTTTTGTCTTGTTTGTGTTTTGTTATGTGGTTCTTGTGTTTTTCTATGTGGTTCATGTTGTGGTTTATTTTATCTTATTATGTGTGTGTTTGGTTGTACTTTTGTTTTTGACACACTCAAGGAGAATGTTTTTTATTTTTTTTGTTATTTACTTATTTTTAAATTGGTTTTGTGTGTTTGCTTGCTCCTTGAGTATGTCAAAGGTGGTAGGCCAAGTCCGAGTCCTGGGATTTTTTTATGGAATGGATACCCCTGCCTCCTTGGTTATTACTCGAAAGTGGCATCCCTTTTGGGATGTTTTCCACAAATAATAAAAAAAGAGTGCCACTTAGAGAGGGAAAAGTACCATAAGCCACTTCATGGGTAAATATGATTACATATGATTGATCTCCATGATGATTACAATGATAAATATCTCTTTTTTATATATCCATCTTCTAATTCTACTTTGGGGAGTCGACTACTAATATAATATTATAATATAATATAATATTATAATATAATATAATATTATAATACAATCAACCTTGGGTTATGTGTGACCTATACCAACCCTTATACAATATAATAACGTATCCTCAAATATCGATTCCTAGGTACCCTAACAATATTCCTTTGCCACAAAGGAAAAAAAAGAGCTTCAAGACTCATTTATGGAAATAATGAAATCTTGTTTGGTAGGTTGGAAAGGTAAGTCCTTAATAATTATTGGAAGGATACAACTCATAAAGATAACATTACAATCTATCCATGTTTATATGATGTCATTTTCAAGATTTCTAATAGGTATAACATCCACATTTGATAAAATTCAAAATGATTTTATTTGGAAAGGGTGTGAGGAAAAATTTAGGTATCCTCTTTATAAATGGGATAGTGTTTACAAAGGAAAGAATATTGGAGGGGAAGGCTTGCAAAATTATAGACTTATGAGTTTGTACTTAGGGGAAAAATTTGCTTGGAGATCACTTAAAGATCAATCAAAAAGTTGGTCAAAAATATACTTAAAAATATAAAGTTTCTCTTGATGTAATGAAATTATTCAAGAAATAAAATCAAATCCTACCTAAATATTTTCGATATGGAACATCATATCAGATAGTTTGTAATATTATAAGAAATATATTAGATGATTAATCAATGATGGAGATTATAATTTTTTCTAATTTGATTCTATATCTAATTCAAAATGGAAACCATTGACTCAGGCATGTCTAGCTTGTAAAGGTCCAAAGATCAATTATTATATTAATGTGAGCAAAAAATCTAGATCATGGATGCCTATTATTAACTTTATTAAAGGAGAGAAACTCAAAAAAATAGCAAATGAGATTCAAAACATGTTTCATGAGTTTTATTTGCCTATTTTTACTTGAAAGGATAAGTTGGTTTGGAATCCATAAAAATATGTGGATACTTAGTCAAGTTGGGATATGAGTATTTAGAGCGATCAAAAAATTTCCTTCCATTGATTTCCCTTGAAACAATATTTGGTCCTTAGAGGCCCTTCTAATGAACTCAATATTCCTTTGATTAGTTCAAAGAAATATTTTCATAGGAAAAAGTCTACAAAGAAAAGGATATCATGGACCCTTCAAATGTGCCTCATGTATGGAGGATCTAGAAACATCATATCATTTACTTCTTCATTGACCCTTCACTTACATCATTTGAGGATGTTTTTATTAAATATGAGAATATATTGGGTAGATCCATCAACATTGAAAGAGGTGATGAAATATTAAATTAAATATTTCAAAGCTAAAGTATTATGTATTTTGTAGAGGATTTGTCCTATCATTATGTCTTAAAAGAAATTATAGTGAATTCTCACTACACCTTTTTTTGGTGAAAGAAAGCAAAAGCAAAAGCAATGGATAAAGTGTAGAAGAGAATCATGATAAAAAAGTTTTAAGGATCAGAGGCATTTCATTAGTTTATTAAGTCCCAATTATATATGGGAAGCAAAAGCTCCAATGTAGGGTCTCATGGTCAAAAATACCTAAGGTCGAAAAGGCCCGATGCTTCGATGTCAAATAGAGAGAAGACTTCCAAAGAAAATCACTTGTGCCCAAAAAATAAAAATTACTAAGGCGTACGATCTTCTGGAAGTATCATCCTTTCCTGTAAAATAATATTATATATCAAAAGGAAAATAATAACATGGGAGTCACAACAGAGGTAACCCATAGATCTAAAATATTAAATGAAGAAATATTTTGCACCTAGATTATGAGAATTCCTAAAAATGGATAGATGGTAATAATGATGGTAGCTATTCATCCAAAGACTCAAAATCATTTGACATTCATGACTCTAGATACAAAGACCTCAAGAAGACTAACTTAAATGAAGATATAACTAGATGCCATAAAGAAGCAGTCATCTTGAAATATTTGCATGAGTTTTGAAGGAAACCCTTCTTAAATGTATAAATAGGAGTACTTATAGCTTTGTAAGACATTGACAAGTTTGCATTTGTAACATTTGTAAGCTTTCCTTTCATTTCTCTATATAGTAGTTGACTCTTGAGTGTCTTGTGGGCAAATTAAACCCCTACTTTTGGCACAATCTTTGTAAGATTTGTTCCATTCATATATATATATATTGGAGGTCTATGTGTTAATTTTTGAAGTAGCCATATGTGATTTTTCTCTATGTTGAGTTGTTTTATTTATCTCTCATATCCCTTTTTCCCTTGAGTTCAAGTGTGTCTAAAGATATCATATTAACAAGGAGTTGACCTTGTAAAAACTCTCGGAGGCCCTTGATTGATCCAAATCTCATGCTCTCGGCCAAGGTCCTATTGTGTTGCTCCCCATGAGGTATGATTATTTTGACTGGGAAAATCAAAGATAACAACAATATTAGTAGAATTTTTTAAAAACAAATCTAAAAAATATGTTCAAGTTGGAATATTTCTTGAAGAATGTTTACAATCATGGTTCTTATCATGGGAATTATCAAGTGTATTTAATAAGGTGCAATTGGTTATAATATTTGAATATATTTGTAAGGATCATCTACGACAATAGATTTAACACAAAAGATTTACTTTGATAAATGATAAAATGGAAACATCAACACATTGAGTTTATCAAAATTAATTTTGATGGTGCTAATAAAGGAAATCCAAGAAAAACTCGTAAAGGTGGTATTTTTTGAAATAATGAAGGAATAATTCTCCTCACTTACTCAACAACATATGGAATTTCAAGTAAAAACCATGCAAAGGCTAGAGACTTCTTTAAGGGATCAAAATTGCAATCGAAAAAGGATGAAAATATATTTCAATGGAGAGGGATTCATAAATTATCATTAATGTTATCAATAAAAATAGATGTAGGAATTGGATTAAAAAAATAGCATTATCGCTTGACGTTCATCAACTATTGTTGGATGCAAATTCTTGAAAATATAAGAATATACAAGGAAGGAAATCATATAAAAAATAATTTAACCTAACATAGTTTTGATATCTATATTGGTGAAATTCAAATTTTAGAAGGCAACTAGGCAAGTGAGATTTTCTCTTAATTGATGCACCTTGCCGGAGCCATAACTTGTGAACCGTACGCCATTTGCCTTGAAATTTAATAGGTGGTTCCGCATGCGTGTTCTACATCAGGCAAATATTTTATTGCCCTGACCCTCCAAAAAATATGTTTTCGGGACCTAACTCCTCCATCTAGTGTCCCAAAATTAGCTTTTAGAATAGGTTCCCGGGTTTTTGGGTTTTTTTGGATGTTAGAAGTTTATTATCTTTTGTTATACCTTAAGTTGAGACCTAATATTTTAAAGTAAGGTTCATTATTGTAAGAGGGATGTGTGCACCGAATTTGGGTGCAATCCGACTCATTTCTATTTTTAGCAGTTTTTAGAAAAAAATGTTTTTAGGGTTTCTTTGGTTTTCGGTTGCTATATGATGGATTGTAATATTTTGTAGAAGGGTGTGAATTCAGGAATGAGAAGAATATCAATTTGTAGGTTTCTTCCATTATTGCATTTGTGTTATGTGATTGGAGTCCATTTTGTTGGTCTCTTGTAGTTGAGTTTACACCATTTGGTATCAGAGTGGGTGTGATCTCGCTAGTGAAGGGAAGATGCCACCTAGAATATATGCCTAGATGAATAGGTAGATCGAGGATCTGAATGTAGAAATAGCATGGTTGACTGGTGTGATTGATCGCATGGGAGAGAGACATCCTAGGGCATGTGCAGATCAAGGATCTGATGATGAAAATATACCTGAGGAACATGGATCTGAGGTCCATACAGAAGAACTAGAGGGTCTAGAGGAAGAAGGGCACGATTTTGAAAATCGACTGATACGAGCTCTAGAGGGGCTTAAGGGGAATCGATATGGGATCAAGATCGAGGTTCTCGAGTATGTTGGTGGGTTGAAACTAGAGGAGTTGATCGATTGGATCAATAGCCTAGAAAAATATTTTGAATGGAGTAACCTTGTTGAAGAGAAGAAGGTTAAGCTCACATGCACAAAGTTGAAGGGACATGCATTGATTTGGTGGGATCATTTATAGACTACATGATAGAGGAATGGAAAGGAAAAGATCAGGGATTGGACAAAGATGAAGAAGAAGTTACAGGAAAAATTTATACCTGTAGACTACTCCCAAACCCTATTTCGTAGATTTCAGAATCTTCGATAGAAGGATCAAAGCATTGAGGACTATACTAATGAATTCTACAAGCTATCCATTCGAGTGGAGCACAATGAGACGGAGGACCAAAAGGCTTCCAGGTATGTAAATGGCCTAAGTTTTGTTGTTCAAGATGATATGAGCATGCATCGCACTCTTACAGTGGAGGATGCATATCAAATGGCCCTCAAGGTAGAGGAGAAATTGAAAAGGGTTAATAGAAGAGGTAAGAAGGGATTCACACCCTCTTCAGGTCAGGGTCAAAGTGGATCTAATTTTCTCAAGGGAGAATCCTCAATACCTACTAAACAAGAAGAAGATGGGCAGAATCTGAGAGGAAGAGGATACCAACGAGGTAGAGGTTACGGTGGTGGACGAAATGGGAATGATCCAAGGAGGTCGTATACCTATTATGGATGTGGTGAGGAGGGGCATAGAGCATTTGAGTGTCCCCAATGTGATGTCCAAGAAAGGGGTCAAGGAGGACAAGGAAGGGTCAATCTGGTTGAGATGGAAGAGCAGGATGAGGATGAAGTTGTTGCTGACATGGGGGAAGCACTTATGATAAGGAGGACATTGATTGCTCCTAAGAAAGAGAAGGTGCAGAGCAAAGCAAAGGGGTAGACCATAGATGGTGAAGATTCTTGGCTACGAATGAACATATTTCGAACAAGGTGTACATCAGGAGGGAAGGTATGTAACATTGTCATTGATGGTGGTAGCTGTGAGAATATGGTGTCAAATGTCATGGTTGATAAAATGCACCTGAAATGTGAAAAACATCCTTATCCATATCGCATCTCATGGGTTAAGAAGGGGAATGAGGTAACAGTAGATCAGAGGTGTTTAATTAAATTTTCAATTGGGAGCACTTACAAGGATGAAGTGTGGTGTGATGTGATCTCGATGGATGCATGTCACATTCTATTGGGAAGACCTTGGAAGTACGATAGGGATACTAACCATAATGGGAGAAAGAATACTTACACATTCTGGAAGGATGGTGTAAAGGTAGTTCTTGTACCTCTAAAGGAGGATGGGCCGAGTGAGAGCTTGTTGATGATGAAGGAGTTTCTTGCAGAGATCAAGGATGCTAGCTTCTGTTATGCCTTAACAACTAGGAAGCTAGAAATAGAGGAAGTGGTTATGCCTACAGCAGTAGCTAAGTTGCTAAGTGAATATAAAGATATCACACCAGAGGAGTTACCAGATGGGCTACCACCAAAAAGGGATATCCAACATCACATGGATTTGATTCCAGGATCAACGCTCCCAAATCAGGCAGCTTATCGGTTGAACCCAACACAGAATGCAGAGTTGAGTAGGCAAGTGACAGAGTTGATAAAGAAGGGATTAGTTAGGGAGAGTATGAGTCCATGTGCGACTCCAGCATTGCTGACCCCAAAGAAATATGGTGACTGGCGGATGTGTGTGGATAGTAGAGCCATAAACAAGATCACAATAAAGTATCGGTATCCTATGCCGAGAGTGGATGACATGATGGATGGATTGGCTGGAGCTAAATACTTCAGTAAAATTGATCTGTGGAGTGGCTACTACCAGATCAGAATTCGAGAAGGGGATGAATGGAAGACAACTTTTAAGACAAAATATGGATTGTACGAGTGGATGGTGATGCCATTTGGGTTGTCTAATGCACCCAGTACATTTATGCGGTTGATGAACATAGTACTACGGGAATATAATGGTAAGTTTGTGGTTGTGTATTTTGATGATATTTTGATTTATAGTAAAAGTGAAGAAGAGCATTTGTTACACCTGAAATTAGTGTTAGACATGCTCAGGAAGGAGAAATTGTATGTCAACCTGAAGAAATGTAGATTTCTTCAAGATAGTTTAGTGTTTTTAGGATTTGTAATCTCAAGAGATGGCATGAGGATGGATGATGAGAAAGTGAAGGCGATTCTGGAATGGCCTCTTCCACGATCTATAATAGAAGTAAGGAGCTTTCATGGACTAGCTACCTTTTATAGGAAGTTCATCAGGAACTTCAGTAGTATAGCTGCCCCTATAACTGAGTGCACGAAGGGGAAAGAGTTTGTATGGACTACGACAACAACAAAGAGTTTTGAACTCTTGAAGAAGAAGGTGTCGGAAGCCCCTGTTCTAGTGTTACCAGATTTTAGTAAGGTGTTTGAGGTTGATTGTGATGCCTCATTTGTTGGAATTGGTGGTGTCTTAAGTCAAGAGGGCCGACCTATAGCATTTTTTAGTGAGAAGTTGAATGATGCAAGGAAGAATTATTCTACATATGATGTGGAATTTTATGCAATTGTGCAAGCATTGCAACATTGGAGGCACTACTTACTCTCAAAGGAGTTTGTGTTGTTTACTGATCATGAAGCATTGAGGTATGTCAATTCTCAGAAAAAGTTAAATAGCAGGCATGCCAAATGGGTTTCATTTTTGCAACAGTATACATTTGTCCTGAAACACAAGTCGGGAAAACAAAATAAGGTTGTTGATGCATTGAGTAGGAGAGTCTTGTTGTTGACCACTATGGAGAATGAAGTGGTAGGATTTGAGGGGATTAAAGATCTGTATGAATCTGATGCAGATTTTGGGAATATTGTGCAATAGTGCAAAAGTGCGGTAGAGGGTGAGTCCCATACTATTTTTGAAGAGTATTTTTTATAGAATGGTTACTTGTTTAAGGGTAATCGATTATGCATTCCCAATGGCTCTATGAGAGAGAACATCTTGAGGGAATTACATAGTGGGGGTTTGGTTGGTCATTTTGGAGTAGCCAAAACTACCACTCTTGTAGAGGAGAAGTACTATTGGCCAAAAATGAAGAGAGACATAATCAAGTTTGTCTCTAGATGCAGAGTATGTCAAATGGCTAAGGGCCATGCACAAAATATAGGGTTGTATATGCCACTGCCAGTTCCTACAGGACCATGGACCGATCTGAGTATGGATTTCATGTTGGGGTTGCCCAAGACACAGAGGGGTAAGGATTCAATTTTTGTTGTGGTAGATAGATTTTCAAAAATGGTGCATTTCATTGCTTGCCAGAAAACTAATGATGCAACTAGGACTGCAGTCTTATTCTTTGATGAGATTGTGCGGTTGCATGGTGTTCCAAAGACTATTACTTCTGATCGGGATACTAAGTTCTTGAGTCACTTTTGGAGGACATTGTGGAAAAATTTGAACACCAGGCTGCAGTTCAGTAGTGCTTACCACCCATAGACCGATGGGCAAATAGAGGTAGTGAACAGAAGCTTGGGAAACCTCTTACGATGCATAGTTGGAGAAAAACCAAAACAATGGGATTTAGCCTTGTCACAAGCCGAATTTGCATACAACAGTTCAGTGAACAGGTCGACAGGTAAATCTCCTTTTCAAATTATTTATGGTCAAAATCCTAGAGGTGTATTAGATTTGGTTGAGTTACCAATTGGGGAACAAGTTAGTGATGATGCAGAAGCATTTGCTGAGCATATCCAGAAAGTGCAAGAGTCAGTGAGGGAAAAATTGCAGAGTAGTAATGCTCACTACAAAGAGTCTATTGATGCACACAGAAGGGTGAAAGTGTTTGAAGAGGGTGATATGGTCATGGTTCATCTTAGGAAAGAAATATTTCCTAAGGGGACATATAACAAACTAAAACTTAAGAAAATTGGGCCATGCAAGATTTTGAAGAAGATCAATGATAATGCCTATAAAGTGGAGTTGCTCGATGAATTTGATATTTCACCCATTTTTAATGTTTCTGATTTATTTCAGTATCTTGGTACTATCAAGGATGGTGAATTATAGGAGATAATAAATTGGGCATGACAGATGCCTAAGAAGAAAAAATATAGAGTTGCACAGGTGCTCGATAAGAAGGTGATCACCACCAGACATGGGAGCTACAACAAATTCCTGGTTTAGTGGGAAGGATTACCATAGTCAGATAACACTTGGGTTTCAGAGTTAGAGCTAAAGAAAATTGATAACCAAAAGCTACAGGATTTCAATTCAGCTGAACTCGTAGGAGCTGAGTTCTTTTTCACTAGAGGAGAATGATGCACCTTGTCGGAGCCATAACTTGTGAACCGTACGCCCGTTTGCCTTGAAATTTAATAGGTGGTTCTGCATGCGTGTTCTGCATCAGGATAATATTTGATTCTCCTAACCCTCCAAAAATCATGTTTTCGGGACCTAACTCCTCCATCTAGTGTCCCAAAATTAGCTTTTAGAATAGGTTCTTAGGTTTTTTGGTTTTTTGGATGTTAGAAGTTTATTATATTTTGTTATACCTTAAGTTGAGACCTAATATTTTAAATTAAGGTTTGTTATTGTAAGAGGGATGTGTGCACCAAATTTGGGTGCAATCCGACTCATTTCTATTTTTAGCAGTTTTTAGAAAAAAGATATTTTTAGGGTTTCTTTGGTTTTCGGTTGCTATATGATGGATTGTAATATTTTGTAGAAGGGGTGTGAATTCAGGAATGAGAAGAATATCAATTTGTAGGTTTCTTCCATTATATTGCATTTGTGTTATGTGATTGGAGTCCATTTTGTTGGTCTCTTGTAGCTGAGTTTACACCATTTGGTATCAGAGCGGGTGTGATCTCGCTAGTGAAGGGAAGATGCCACCTAGAAGATATGCCCATATGAATAGGTAGATCGAGGATCTAAATGCAGAAATAGCATGGTTGACTGGTGTGATTGATCGCATGGGAGAGAGACATCCTAGGGCACGTGCAGATCAAGGATCTGATGATGAAAATATACTTGAGGAATGTGGATCTGAGGTCCACGTAGAAGCAGAACTAGAGGGTCTAGAGGAAGAAGGGCACGATTTTGAAAATTGACTGATATGAGCTCTAGAGGGGCTTAAGGGGAATCGAGATGGGATCAAGATCGAGGTTCTCGAGTATGCTGGTGGGTTGAAACTAGAGGAGTTGATCGATTGGATCAATAGCCTAGAAAAATATTTTGAATGGAGTAACCTTGCTAAAGAGAAGAAGGTTAAGCTCGCATGCACAAATTTGAAGGGACATGCATTGATTTGGTGGGATCATTTATAGACTACATGATAGAGGAATGGAAAGGAAAAGATCAAGGATTGGACAAATATGAAGAAGAAGTTACAGGAAAAATTTATACCTGTAGACTACTCCCAAACCCTATTTCATAGATTTCAGAATCTTCGATAGAAGGATCAAAGCATTGAGGACTATACTAATGAATTCTACAAGCTATCCATTCGAGTGGAGCACAATGAGACGGAGGACCAAAAGGCTACTAGGTATGTAAATGGCCTAAGTTTTGTTGTCCAAGATGAGATGAGCATGCATCGCACTCTTATAGTGGAGGATGCATATCAAATGGCCCTCAAGGTAGAGGAGAAATTGAAAAGGGTTAATAGAAGAGGTAAGAAGGGATTCACACCCTCTTCAGGTCGGGGTCGAAGTGGATCTAATTTTCTCAAGGGAGAATCCTCAATACCTGCTAAACAAGAAGAAGATGGGCAGAATCTGAGAGGAAGAGGATACCAACGAGGTAGAGGTTATGGTGGTGGATGAAATGGGAATGATCCAAGGAGGTCGTATACCTGTTATGGATGTGGTGAGGAGGGGCATAGAGCATTTGAGTGTCCCCAATGTGATGTCCAAGAAAGGGGTCAAGGAGGACAAGGAAGGGTCAATCTGGTTGAGATGGAAGAGCAGGATGAGGATGAAGTTGTTGCTGACATGGGGGAAGCACTTATGATAAGGAGGACATTGATTGCTCCTAAGAAAGAGATGGTGTAGAGCAAAGCAAAGGGGTAGACCATAGATGGTGAAGATTCTTGGCTACGAATGAACATATTTCGAACAAGGTGTACATCAGGAGGGAAGGTATGTAACATTGTCATTGATGGTGGTAGCTATGAGAATATGGTGTCAAATGTCATGGTTGATAAAATGCACCTGAAATGTGAAAAACATCCTTATCCATATCGCATCTCATGGGTTAAGAAGGGGAATGAGGTAATAGTAGATCAGAGGTGTTTAATTAAATTTTCAATTGGGAGCACTTACAAGGATGAAGTGTGGTGTGATGTGATCTCGATGGATGCATGTCACATTCTATTGGGAAGACCTTGGCAGTACGATAGGGATACTAACCATAATGGGAGAAAGAATACTTACACATTCTGGAAGGATGGTGTAAAGGTAGTTCTTGTACCTCTGAAGGAGGATGGGCCGAGTGAGAGCTTGTTGATGATGAAGGAGTTTCTTGCAGAGATCAAGGATGCTAGCTTCTGTTATGCCTTAACAGCTAGGAAGCTAGAAATAGAGGAAGTGGTTATGCCTACAACAGCAGCTAAGTTGCTAAGTGAATATAAAGATATCACACCAGAGGAGTTACCAGATGGGCTACCACCAAAGAGGGATATCCAACATCACATGGATTTGATTCTAGGATCAGCGCTCCCAAATCAAGCAACTTATCGGTTGAACCCAACACAGAATGCAGAGTTGAGTAGGCAAGTGATAGAGTTGATAAAGAAGGGATTAGTTAGGGAGAGTATGAGTCCATGTGCGACTCCAGCATTGCTGACCCCAAAGAAATATGGTGACTGGTGGATGTGTGTGGATAGTAGAGCCATAAATAAGATCACAATAAAGTATCGGTATCCTATGCCGAGAGTGGATGACATGATGGATGGATTGGCTAGAGCTAAATACTTCAGTAAAATTGATCTGTGGAGTGGCTACTACTAGATCAAAATTCGAGAAGGGGATGAATGGAAGACAACTTTTAAGATAAAATATGGATTGTACGAGTGGATGGTGATGCCATTTGGGTTGTCTAATGCACCCAGTACATTTATGCGGTTGATGAACATAGTACTATGGGAATATAATGGTAAGTTTGTGGTTGTGTATTTTGATGATATTTTGATTTATAGTAAAAGTGAAGAAGACCATTTGTTACACCTGAAATTAGTGTTAGACGTGCTCAGGAAGGAGAAATTGTATGTCAACCTAAAGAAATGTAGATTTCTTCAAGATAGTTTAGTGTTTTTAGGATTTGTAATCTCAAGAGATGGCATGAGGATGGATGATGAGAAAGTGAAGGCGATTCTGGAATGGCCTCTTCCATGATCTATAATAGAAGTAAGGAGCTTTCATGGACTAGCTACCTTTTACAGAAAGTTCATCAGGAACTTCAGTAGTATAGCTGCCCCTATAACTGAGTGCACGAAGGGGAAAGAGTTTGTATGGACTACAACAGCAACAAAGAGTTTTGAACTCTTGAAGAAGAAGGTGTCGGAAGCCCCTGTTCTAGTGTTACCAGATTTTAGTAAGGTGTTTGAGGTTGATTGTGATGCCTCATTTGTTGGAATTGGTGGTGTCTTAAGTCAAGAGGGCCGACTTGTAGCATTTTTTAGTGAGAAGCTGAATGATGCAAGGAAGAATTATTCTACATATGATGTGGAATTTTATGCAATTGTGCAAGCATTGCAACATTGGAGGCACTACTTACTCTCAAAGGAGTTTGTGTTGTTTACTGATCATGAAGCATTGAGGTATGTCAATTCTCAGAAAAAGTTAAATAGTAGGCATGCCAAATGGGTTTCATTTTTGCAACAGTATACATTTGTCCTGAAACACAAGTCAGGAAAATAAAATAAGGTTGTTGATGCATTGAGTAGGAGAGTCTTGTTGTTGACCACTATGGAGAATGAAGTGGTAGGATTTGAGGGGATTAAAGATCTGTATGAATCTGATGCAGATTTTGGGAATATTGTGCAACAGTGCAAAAGTGCGGTAGAGGGTGAGTCCCATACTATTTTTGAAGAGTATTTTTTATAGAATGGTTACTTGTTTAAGGGTAATCGATTATGCATTCCCAATGGCTCTATGAGAGAGAACATCTTGAGGGAATTACATAGTGGGGGTTTGGCTGGTCATTTTGGAGTAGCCAAAACTACCACTCTTGTAGAGGAGAAGTACTATTGGCCAAAAATGAAGAGAGACATAATCAAGTTTGTCTCTAGATGCAGAGTATGTCAAATGGCTAAGGGCCATGCACAAAATACAGGGTTGTATATGCCACTGCCAGTTCCTACAGGACCATGGACCGATCTGAGTATGGATTTCATGTTGGGGTTGCCCAAGACATAGAGGGGTAAGGATTCAATTTTTGTTGTGGTAGATAGATTTTCAAAAATGGTGCATTTCATTGCTTGCCAGAAAACTAATGATGCAACTAGGATTGTAGTCTTATTCTTTGATGAGATTGTGCGGTTGCATGGTGTTCCAAAGACTATTACTTCTGATCGGGATACTAAGTTCTTGAGTCACTTTTGGAGGACATTGTGGAAGAATTTGAATACCAGGTTGTAGTTCAGTAGTGCTTACCACCCATAGACCGATGGGAAAATAGAGGTAGTGAACAGAAGCTTGGGAAACCTCTTACGATGCATAGTTGGAGAAAAACCAAAACAATGGGATTTAGCCTTGTCACAAGCCGAATTTGCATACAATAGTTCAGTGAATAGGTCGATAGGTAAATCTCCTTTTCAAATTATTTATGGTCAAAATCCTAGAGGTGTATTAGATTTGGTTGAGTTACCAATTGGGGAACAAGTTAGTGATGATGCAGAAGCATTTGTTGAGCATATCCAGAAAGTGCAAGAGTTAGTGAGGGAAAAATTGTAGAGTAGTAATGCTCACTACAAAGAGTCTGTTGATGCACATAGAAGGGTGAAAGTGTTTGAAGAGGGTGATATGGTCATGGTTCATCTTAGGAAAGAAATATTTCCTAAGGGGACGTATAACAAATTAAAACTTAAGAAAATTGGGCCATGCAGGATTTTGAAGAAGATCAATGATAATGCCTATAAAGTGGAGTTGCTTGATGAATTTGATATTTCACCCATTTTTAATGTTTTTGATTTATTTCAGTATCTTGGTACTTTCGAGGATGGTGAATTATAGGAGACAATAAATTGGGCATGACAGATGCCTAAGAAGAAAAAATATAGAGTTGCATAGGTGCTCGATAAGAAGGTGATCACCACCAGACATGGGAGCTACAATAGATTCTTGGTTTAGTGGGAAGGATTACCACAGTCAGATAACACTTGGGTTTTAGAGTCAGAGCTAAAGAAAATTGATAACCCAAAGCTACAAGATTTCAATTCAGTTGAACTCGTAGGAGCTGAGTTCTTTTTCACTAGAGGAGAATGATGCACCTTGCCGGAGCCATAACTTGTGAACCGTACGCCCGTTTGCCTTGAAATTTAATAGGTGGTTTTACATGCATGTTCTGACATCTAGTGTCCCAAAATTAGCTTTTAGAATAGGTTCTCGAGTTTTTGGGTTTTTTTGAATGTTAGAAGTTTATTATATTTTGTTATACCTTAATTTGAGACCTAATATTTTAAATTAAGGTTTATTATTGTAATAGGGATGTGTGCACTGAATTTGGGTGCAATCTGACTCATTTCTATTTTTAGTAGTTTTTAGAAAAAAACATTTTTTAGGGTTTCTTTGGTTTTGGTTGCTATATGATGGATTGTAATATTTTGTAGAAGGGGTGTGAATTTAGGAATGATAAGAATATCAATTTGTAGTTTTCTTCCATTATTGCATTTGTGTTATGTGATTGGAGTCCATTTTGTTGGTCTCTTGTAGTTGAGTTTACACCATTTGGTATCATAGCGGGTGTGATCTCGCTAGTGAAGGGAAGATGCCACCTAGAAGATATGCCTAGATGAATAGGTAGATCGAGGATCTAAATGTAGAAATAGCATGGTGATTGGTGTGATTGATCGCATGGGAGAGAGACATCCCAAGGGCATGCAGATCAAGGATCTGATGATGAAAATATACCTGAGGAATGTGGATCTGAGGTCCATGTAGAAGTAGAACTAGAGGGCCTAGAGGAAGAAGGGCATGATTTTGAAAATTGATTGATACGAGCTCTAGAGGGGCTTAAGGGGAATCGATATGGGATCAAGATCGAGGTTCTCGAGTATGTTGGTGGGTTGAAACTAGAGGAGTTGATCGATTGGATCAATAGCCTAGAAAAATATTTTGAATGGAGTAACCTTGCTGAAGAGAAGAAGGTTAAGCTCGCATGCACAAAGTTGAAGGGACATGCATTGATTTGGTGGGATCATTTATAGACTACATGATAGAGGAATGGAAAGGAAAAGATCAGGGATTGGACAAATATGAAGAAGAAGTTATAGGAAAAATTTATACCTGTAGACTACTCCCAAACCCTATTTCATAGATTTCAGAATCTTCGATAGAAGGATCAAAGCATTGAGGACTATACTAATGAATTCTACAAGCTATCCATTCGAGTGGAGCATAATGAGATGGAGGACCAAAAGGCTTCCAGGTATGTAAATGGCCTAAGTTTTGTTGTCCAAGATGAGATGAGCATGCATCGCACTCTTACAGTGGAGGATGCATATCAAATGGCCCTCAAGGTAGAGGAGAAATTGAAAAGGATTAATAGAAGAGGTAAGAAGGGATTCACACCCTCTTCAGGTCGGGGTCGAAGTGGATCTAATTTTCTCAAGGGAGAATCCTCAATACCTTCTAAACAAGAAGAAGATGGGCAGAATCTGAGAGGAAGAGGATACCAACGAGGTAGAGGTTACGGTGGTGGACGAAATGGGAATGATCCAAGGAGGTCGTATACCTATTATGGATGTGGTGAGGAGGGGCACAGAGCATTTGAGTGTCCCCAATGTGATGTCCAAGAAAGGGGTCAAGGAGGACAAGGAAGGGTCAATCTGGTTGAGATGGAAGAGCAGGATGAGGATGAAGTTGTTGCTGACATGGGGGAAGCACTTATGATAAGGAGGACATTGATTGCTCCTAAGAAAGAGAAGGTGCAAAGCAAAGCAAAGGGGCAGACCATAGATGGTGAAGATTCTTGGCTACGAATGAACATATTTCGAACAAGGTGTACATCAGGAGGGAAGGTATGTAACATTGTCATTGATGGTGGTAGCTGTGAGAATATGGTGTCAAATGTCATGGTTGATAAAATGCACCTGAAATGTGAAAAGCATCCTTATCCATATCGCATCTCATGGGTTAAGAAGGGGAATGAGGTAACAGTAGATCAGAGGTGTTTAATTAAATTTTCAATTGGGAGCACTTACAAGGATGAAGTGTGGTGTGATGTGATCTCGATGGATGCATGTCACATTCTATTGGGAAGACCTTGGCAATACGATAGGGATACTAACCATAATGGGAGAAAGAATACTTACACATTCTGGAAGGATGGTGTAAAGGTAGTTCTTGTACCTCTGAAGGAGGATGGGCCGAGTGAGAGCTTGTTGATGATGAAGGAGTTTCTTGTAGAGATCAAGGATGCTAGCTTCTGTTATGCCTTAATAGCTAGGAAGCTAGAAATAGAGGAAGTGGTTATGCCTACAACAATAGCTAAGTTGCTAAGTGAATATAAAGATGTCACACTAGAGGAGTTACCAGATGGGCTACCACCAAAGAGGGATATCCAACATCACATGGATTTGATTCTAGGATCAGCGCTCCCAAATCAGGTAGCTTATCGGTTGAACCCGACATAGAATGCAGAGTTGAGTAGGCAAGTGACAGAGTTGATAAAGAAGGGATTAGTTAGGGAGAGTATGAGTCCATGTGCGACTCCAGCATTGCTGACCCCAAAGAAATATGGTGATTGGCGGATGTGTGTGGATAGTAGAGCCATAAACAAGATCATAATAAAGTATCGGTATCCTATGCCGAGAGTGGATGACATGATGGATGGATTGGCTGGAGCTAAATACTTCAGTAAAATTGATCTGTGGAGTGGCTACTACCAGATCATAATTAGAGAAGGGGATGAATGGAAGACAACTTTTAAGATAAAATATGGGTTGTACGAGTGGATGGTGATGCCATTTGGGTTGTCTAATGCACCCAGTACATTTATGCGGTTGATGAATATAATGGTAAGTTTGTGGTTGTGTATTTTGATGATATTTTGATTTATAGTAAAAGTGAAGAAGAGCATTTGTTACACCTGAAATTAGTGTTAGACATGCTCAGGAAGGAGAAATTGTATGTCAACCTCGAAGAAATGTAGATTTCTTCAGGATAGTTTAGTGTTTTTAGGATTTGTAATCTCAAGAGATGGCATGAGGATGGATGATGAGAAAGTGAAGGTGATTCTGGAATGGCCTCTTCCATGATCTATAATAGAAGTAAGGAGCTTTCATGGCCTAGCTACCTTTTACAGGAAGTTCATCAGGAACTTCAGTAGTATAGCTGCCCCTATAACCGAGTGCACGAAGGGGAAAGAGTTTGTATGGACTACGACAACAACAGAGAGTTTTGAACTCTTGAAGAAGAAGGTGTCGGAAGCCCCTGTTCTAGTGTTACCAGATTTTAGTAAGGTGTTTGAGGTTGATTGTGATGCCTCATTTGTTGGAATTGGTGGTGTCTTAAGTCAAGAGGGCCGACCTATAGCATTTTTTAGTGAGAAGTTGAATGATGCAAGGAAGAATTATTCTACATATGATGTGGAATTTTATGCAATTGTGCAAGCATTGCAACATTGGAGGCACTACTTACTCTCAAAGGAGTTTGTGTTGTTTACTGATCATGAAGCATTGAGGTATGTCAACTCTCAAAAAAGTTAAATAGTAGGCATGCCAAATGGGTTTCATTTTTGCAATAGTATACATTTGTCCTGAAACACAAGTCGGGAAAACAAAATAAGGTTGTTGATGCATTGAGTAGGAGAGTCTTGTTGTTGACCACTATGGAGAATGAAGTGGTAGGATTTGAGGGGATTAAAGATCTGTATGAATCTGATGCAGATTTTGGGAATATTGTGCAATAGTGCAAAAGTGCGGTAGAGGGTGAGTCCCATACTATTTTTGAAGAGTATTTTTTATAGAATGGTTACTTGTTTAAGGGTAATCGATTATGCATTCCCAATGGCTCTATGAGAGAGAACATCTTGAGGGAATTACATAGTGGGGGTTTGGCTGGTCATTTTGGAGTAGCCAAAACTACCACTCTTGTAGAGGAGAAGTACTATTGGCCAAAAATGAAGAGAGACATAATCAAGTTTGTCTCTAGATGTAGAGTATGTCAAATGGCTAAGGGCCATGCACAAAATACAGGGTTGTATATGCCATTGCCAGTTCCTACAGGACCATGGACCGATCTGAGTATGGATTTCATGTTGGGGTTGCCCAAGACACAGAGGGGTAAGGATTCAATTTTTGTTGTGGTAGATAGATTTTCAAAAATGGTGCATTTCATTGCTTGCCAGAAAACTAATGATGCAACTAGGATTGCAGTCTTATTCTTTGATGAGATTGTGTGGTTGCATGGTGTTCCAAAGACTATTACTTCTGATCGGGATACTAAGTTCTTGAGTCACTTTTGGAGGACGTTGTGGAAGAATTTGAACACCAGGTTGCAGTTCAGTAGTGCTTACCACCCATAGACCGATGGGAAAATAGAGGTAGTGAACAGAAGCTTGGGAAACCTCTTACGATGCATAGTTGGAGAAAAACCAAAACAATGGGATTTAGCCTTGTCACAAGCCGAATTTGCATACAACAGTTCAGTGAACAGGTCGACAGGTAAATCTCCTTTTCAAATTATTTATGGTCAAAATCCTAGAGGTGTATTAGATTTGGTTGAGTTACCAATTGGGGAACAAGTTAGTGATGATGCAGAAGCATTTGTTGAGCATATCCAGAAAGTGCAAGAGTCAGTGAGGGAAAAATTGCAGAGTAGTAATGCTCACTACAAAGAGTCTACTGATGCACACAGAAGGGTGAAAGTGTTTGAAGAGGGTGATATGGTCATGGTTCATCTTAGGAAAGAAATATTTCCTAAGGGGACGTATAACAAACTAAAACTTAAGAAAATTGGGCCATGCAAGATTTTGAAGAAGATCAATGATAATGCCTATAAAGTGGAGTTGCTCGATGAATTTGATATTTCACCCATTTTTAATGTTTTTGATTTATTTCAGTATCTTGGTACTATCGAGGATGGTGAATTATAGGAGACAATAAATTGGGCATGATAGATGCCTAAGAAGAAAAAATATAGAGTTGCACAGGTGCTCGATAAGAAGGTGATCACCACCAGACATGGGAGCTACAATAAATTCCTGGTTTAGTGGGAAGGATTACCATAGTCAGATAACACTTGGGTTTCAGAGTCAGAGCTAAAGAAAATTGATAACCAGAAGCTACAGGATTTCAATTCAGCTGAACTCGTAGGAGCTGAGTTCTTTTTCACTAGAGGAGAATGATGCACCTTGTCGGAGCCATAACTTGTGAACCGTACGCCCGTTTGCCTTGAAATTTAATAGGTGGTTCTGCATGCATGTTCTGCATCAGGCTAATCTTTGATTGGCCTGACCCTCCAAAAATCATGTTTTCGGGACCTAACTCCTCCATCTAGTGCCCCAAAATTAGCTTTTAGAATAGGTTCTTGGGTTTTTTGGGTTTTTTTGGATGTTAGAAGTTTATTATCTTTTGTTATACCTTAATTTGAGACCTAATATTTTAAATTAAGGTTCTTTATTGTAAGAGGGATGTGTGCACCGAATTTGGGTGCAATCCGACTCATTTCTATTTTTAGCAGTTTTTAGAAAAAAGATATTTTTAGGGTTTCTTTGGTTTTTGGTTGCTATATGATGGATTGTAATATTTTGTAGAAGGGGTGAATTCAGGAATGAGAAGAATATCAATTTGTAGTTTTCTTCCATTATATTGCATTTGTGTTATGTGATTGGAGTCCATTTTGTTGGTCTCTTGTAGTTGAGTTTACACCATTTGGTATTAGAGCGGGTGTGATCTCGCTAGTGAAGGGAAGATGCCACCTAGAAGATATGCCTAGATGAATAGGCAGATCAAGGATCTAAATGTAGAAATAGCATGTTATGGTGTGATTGATCGCATGGGAGAGAGACATCCTAGGGCACATGTAGATCAAGGATATGATGATGAAAATATACCTAAGGAACGTGGATCTGAGGTCCATGTAGAAGTAGAACTAGAGGGCCTAGAGGAAGAAGGGCATGGTTTTGAAAATTGACTGATATGAGCTCTAGAGGGGCTTAAGGGGAATCGATATGGGATCAAGATCGAGGTTCTCGAGTATGCTGGTGGGTTGAAACTAGAGGAGTTGATCGATTGGATCAATAGCCTAGAAAAATATTTTGAATGGAGTAACCTTGCTGAAGAGAAGAAGGTTAAGCTCGCATGCACAAAGTTGAAGGGACATGCATTGATTTGGTGGGATCATTTATAGACTACATGATAGAGGAATGGAAAGGAAAAGATCAGGGATTGGACAAAGATGAAGAAGAAGTTATAGGAAAAATTTATACCTGTAGACTACTCCCAAACCCTATTTCATAGATTTCAGAATCTTCGATAGAAGGATCAAAGCATTGAGGACTATACTAATGAATTCTACAAGCTATCCATTCGAGTGGAGCACAATGAGACGGAGGACCAAAAGGCTGCTAGGTATGTAAATGGCCTAAGTTTTGTTGTCCAAGATGAGATGAGCATGCATCGCACTCTTACAGTGGAGGATGCATATCAAATGGCCCTCAAGGTAGAGGAGAAATTGAAAAGGGTTAATAGAAGAGGTAAGAAGGGATTCACACCCTCTTCAGGTCGGGGTCGAAGTGGATCTAATTTTCTCAAGGGAGAATCCTCAATACCTGCTAAACAAGAAGAAGATGGGCAGAATCTGAGAGGAAGAGGATACCAACGAGGTAGAGGTTACGGTGGTGGATGAAATGGGAATGATCCAAGGAGGTCGTATACCTATTATGGATGTGGTGAGGAGGGGCACAGAGCATTTGAGTGTCCCCAATGTGATGTCCAAGAAAGGGGTCAAGGAGGACAAGGAAGGGTCAATCTGGTTGAGATGGAAGAGCAGGATGAGGATGAAGTTGTTGCTGACATGGGGGAAGCACTTATGATAAGGAGGACGTTGATTGCTCCTAAGAAAGAGAAGGTGCAGAGCAAAGCAAAGGGGCAGACCATAGATGGTGAAGATTCTTGGCTACGAATGAACATATTTCGAACAAGGTGTACATCAGGAGGGAAGGTATGTAACATTGTCATTGATGGTGGTAGTTGTGAGAATATGGTGTCAAATGTCATGGTTGATAAAATGAACCTAGAATGTGAAAAGCATCCTTATCCATATCGCATCTCATGGGTTAAGAAGGGGAATGAGGTAATAGTAGATCAGAGGTGTTTAATTAAATTTTCAATTGGGAGCACTTACAAGGATGAAGTGTGGTGTGATGTGATCTCGATGGATGCATGTCACATTCTATTGGGAAGACCTTGGCAGTACGATAGGGATACTAACCATAATGGGAGAAAGAATACTTACACATTCTGGAAGGATGGTGTAAAGGTAGTTCTTGTACCTCTGAAGGAGGATGGGCCGAGTGAGAGCTTGTTGATGATGAAGGAGTTTCTTGCAGAGATCAAGGATGCTAGCTTCTGTTATGCCTTAACATCTAGGAAGCTAGAAATAGAGGAAGTGGTTATGCCTACAGCAGCAGCTAAGTTGCTAAGTGAATATAAAGATGTCACACCAGAGGAGTTACCAGATGGGCTACCACCAAAGAGGGATATCCAACATCACATGGATTTGATTCTAGGATCAGCGCTCCCAAATCAGGCAGCTTATCGGTTGAACCCAACACAGAATGCAGAGTTGAGTAGGCAAGTGATAGAGTTGATAAAGAAGGGATTAGTTAGGGAGAGTATGAGTCCATGTGCGACTCCAGCATTGCTGACCCCAAAGAAATATGGTGACTGGCAGATGTGTGTGGATAGTAGAGCCATAAACAAGATCACAATAAAGTATCGGTATCCTATGCCGAGAGTGGATGACATGATGGATGGATTGGCTGGAGCTAAATACTTCAGTAAAATTGATCTATGGAGTGGCTACTACCAGATCAGAATTAGAGAAGGGGATGAATGGAAGACAACTTTTAAGATAAAATATGGGTTGTACGAGTGGATGGTGATGCCATTTGGGTTGTCTAATGCACCCAGTACATTTATGCGGTTGATGAACAGAGTACTACGAGAATATAATGGTAAGTTTGTGGTTGTGTATTTTGATGATATTTTGATTTATAGTAAAAGTGAAGAAGAGCATTTGTTACACCTGAAATTAGTGTTAGACGTGCTCAGGAAGGAGAAATTGTATGTCAACTTGAAGAAATGTAGATTTCTTCAGGATAGTTTAGTGTTTTTAGGATTTGTAATCTCAAGAGATGGCATGAGGATGGATGATGAGAAAGTGAAGGTGATTCTGGAATGGCCTCTTCCATGATCTATAACAGAAGTAAGGAGCTTTCATGGCCTAGCTACCTTTTACAGGAAGTTCATCAGGAACTTCAGTAGTATAGCTGCCCCTATAACTGAGTGCACGAAGGGGAAAGAGTTTGTATGGACTACGACAACAACAGAGAGTTTTGAACTCTTGAAGAAGAAGGTGTCGAAAGCCCCTGTTCTAGTGTTACCAGATTTTAGTAAGGTGTTTGAGGTTGATTGTGATGCCTCATTTGTTGGAATTGGTGGTGTCTTAAGTCAAGAGGGCCGACCTGTAGCATTTTTTAGTGAGAAGTTGAATGATGCAAGGAAGAATTATTCTACATATGATGTGGAATTTTATGCAATTGTGCAAGCATTGCAACATTGGAGGCACTACTTACTCTCAAAGGAGTTTGTGTTGTTTACTGATCATGAAGCATTGAGGTATGTCAATTCTCAGAAAAAGTTAAATAGTAGGCATGCCAAATGGGTTTCATTTTTTCAACAGTATACATTTGTCCTGAAACACAAGTCGGGAAAACAAAATAAGGTTGTTGATGCATTGAGTAGGAGAGTCTTGTTGTTGACCACTATGGAGAATGAAGTGGTAGGATTTGAGGGGATTAAAGATCTGTATGAATCTGATGCAGATTTTGGGAATATTGTGCAACAGTGTAAAAGTGCGGTAGAGGGTGAGTCCCATACTATTTTTGAAGAGTATTTTTTACAGAATGGTTACTTGTTTAAGGGTAATCGATTATGCATTCCCAATGGCTCTATGAGAGAGAACATCTTGAGGGAATTACATAGTGGGGGTTTGGTTGGTCATTTTGGAGTAGCCAAAACTACCACTCTTGTAGAGGAGAAGTACTATTGGCCAAAAATGAAGAGAGACATAATCAAGTTTGTCTCTAGATGCAGAGTATGTCAAATGGCTAAGGGCCATGCACAAAATACAGGGTTGTATATGCCACTGCCAGTTCCTACAGGACCATGGACCGATCTGAGTATGGATTTCGTGTTGGGGTTGCCCAAGACATAGAGGGGTAAGGATTCAATTTTTGTTGTGGTAGACAGATTTTCAAAAATGGTGCATTTCATTGCTTGCCAGAAAACTAATGATGCAACTAGGATTGCAGTCTTATTCTTTGATGAGATTGTGTGGTTGCATGGTGTTCCAAAGACTATTACTTCTGATCGGGATACTAAGTTCTTGAGTCACTTTTGGAGGATGTTGTGGAAGAATTTGAACACCAGGTTGTAGTTCAGTAGTGCTTACCACCCACAGACCGATGGGAAAATAGAGGTAGTGAACAGAAGCTTGGGAAACCTCTTACGATGCATAGTTGGAGAAAAACCAAAACAATGGGATTTAGCCTTGTCACAAGCCGAATTTGCATACAACAGTTCAGTGAATAGGTCGACAGGTAAATCTCCTTTTCAAATTATTTATGGTCAAAATCCTAGAGGTGTATTAGATTTGGTTGAGTTACCAATTGGGGAACAAGTTAGTGATGATGCAGAAGCATTTGCTGAGCATATCCAGAAAGTGCAAGAGTCAGTGAGGGAAAAATTGCAGAGTAGTAATGCTCACTACAAAGAGTCTGCTGATGCACACAGAAGGGTGAAAGTGTTTGAAGAGGGTGATATGGTCATGGTTCATCTTAGGAAAGAAATATTTCCTAAGGGGACGTATAACAAACTGAAACTTAAGAAAATTGGGCCATGCAGGATTTTGAAGAAGATCAATGATAATGCCTATAAAGTGGAGTTGCCCGATGAATTTGATATTTCACCCATTTTTAATGTTTCTAATTTATTTCAGTATCCTGGTACTACCAAGGATGGTGAATTATAGGAGACAATAAATTGGGCATGACAGATGCCTAAGAAGAAAAAATATAGAGTTGCACAGGTGCTCGATAAGAAGGTGATCACCACCAGACATGGGAGCTACAACAGATACTTGGTTCAGTGGGAAGGATTACCACAGTCAGATAACACTTGGGTTTTAGAGTCAGAGCTAAAGAAAATTGATAACCAGAAGCTACAGGATTTCAATTCAGCTGAACTCATAGGAGCTGAGTTCTTTTTCACCAGAGGAGAATGATGCACCTTGTCGGAGCCATAACTTGTGAACCGTACGCCCGTTTGCCTTGAAATTTAATAGGTGGTTCTACGTGCATGTTCTACATCAGGATAATCTTTGATTGACCTGACCCTCCAAAAATATGTTTTTGAGACCTAACTCCTCCATCTAGTGTCCCAAAATTAGCTTTTAGAATAGGTTCTCGGGTTTTTTGGGTTTTTTTGCATGTTAGAAGTTTATTATATTTTGTTATACCTTAATTTGAGACCTAATATTTTAAAGTAAGGTTAATTATTGTAAGAGGGATGTGTGCACCGAATTTGGGTGCAATCCGACTCATTTCTATTTTTAGAATTTTTAGAAAAAAGACGTTTTTAGGGATTTTTAGGGTTTCTTTGGTTTTTGGTTGCTATATGATGGATTGTAATATTTTGGAGAAGGGGTGTGAATTCAGGAATGAGAAGAATATCAATTTGCAGGTTTCTTCCATTATATTGCATTTGTGTTATGTGATTGGAGTCCATTTTGTTGGTCTCTTGTAGCTGAGTTTACACCATTAATGAAAATGATGTTGAGGAGCTAATTGCATAAACATAACACTTTAATAAAAATGAAGAATACCTTTGATAAAAGGGCAAGCTATATATGATTTAAATGACCTAACAACAAATTTAATTTTTTGTTATTTTGATGGGAGTGATCCTAGTAGAATTTACATATAACTTATTAAAACACATTATTATTGATTAATTGGTTATATAATATTGAAACAAACCCTATCTATATTACATCCACATAGTGCTATTACAACAACTTGGTAATTATGTTGTATCATTTAGAAATATTTGAACCTGGCTCTCGTAAAAGGTCAAAGAATTTAATCATTTTTTCTTTTGTCACAAGATCACTGACTCGCATATGCACACATACCCCACCTTTTAACTCAATCAGTTAGATTCCCTTCCTTGACTTTGAATTTAATCATTTGAAATAATGATATTTTTTTTTTGTACAAGAAATAATGATATTTGATAAATGTTAAGGTTCACTGAAAACCTTAGTTGATGGTATGATTTTTTTCACTTTTAATCAATTACCTCAAATACCATGGACCAAAATCATTTTATTTTTAATGTTAAATAAAATTATATAACATTAAAAATAATTTTTTTGAGAATTATAATACGTAGATTAATATTTTTTTAATAGATTATATGAGTTTGTAATGTTCTCATTTATAATATATTATTATTATATTATCTTAACCATTTTTGAAGTAATGTGAAGCACAAGGGGTGGCACAACTGGGGGCCACACTCCTCGGGGGCATAACAACAAGGGCCTCCCTCTCTGTGATTCGAACTGTAGTCACCAAGATGAAATGCCAACGACATACTATTGGGATGTCCTAAGAACTATTATCATAAAATTTTAGTAAACCATATAGTGGTACTATAATATTTTTAACAATATATATATATATATATATATATATATATATATATATATATATATATATATATATATATATATATCTAACAAGATTTCAATCTAGGTCTTCACATTGAAAGTTTATATTTTTAACCAATTGGACTTATGCCATTTGAAAATTATCAAAGTTTACCCATAGGATGGAAATGTTGGCCTATATTGTAGTATTTATTATTCCTTATTGCTTAACCGAAAACCCATGGGCATACACCTTATATTTTTTTCAAAAAAATCGTGTGTGGCCTCTATTGGGGGCCACTTCTATTAAAATACCAACACATTATATTTGCTTTCAAATCAATTAAACCATATCCAACTTGTCCTTCTATCAAAGATATTATCCATTCCCTTTTTATCAAATATATTATGTATCTTCTTCAAACTACTATGTTTCCACAATGAACTCCTTATAATCATTTTCAATAAGAGATAAAATCTCACTTGGCCAATTGCCCTCTAAAAATTAAATTTCACCAAGACAAAGGTCAACATTGTGGTTGGCTAAATTGTTAGCTACCTCATTTCTTTGTATATAGATATGCTCACATTTCCAAGAGTTTATCTCCAATAATAGTTGATGAACACCAACAATAAAGTTATTTTTTATTCAATCCCTACATCCATTTTTGTTGATAATATTAATGATAATTGTAAATCCCCCTAAATTGAAATATATTTTTATCATTTTTCAATTGCAATTTTAATTCCTATAAGATATGCCCTAGCATTTGCATAGTTGTTCGTTGAGGTTCCATATGATTTTGAGTAAGTGAGGAGAATTTTACTTTTATTATTTAGGAAAACACCCCCTTCACCAGGTTTTTCCATATTTTATTTTGAAGAACAATCAAAATTAATTTTGATAAATCTAAATTCTCGACATTTCTATTTTATCATAAATCAAAACAAATCCTTTTTGTCAACTCCATTTTCGTAGGTGACCCTTTCATGTATATTCAATTTCTATAACTAGGAGGGTGGCACCTCTTTTCTGTACTTGAGATTTCCCATGATGAGCATCGTAATTCAACAAGAGAGGTAATAATATGGTTTCAATCTTGGGCATGATCTTGAGATTTATTTTTTTAAATTCTATTATTCCTTTCAAGCCATAGATTCCAACAAATAACAAAAATAACAATCCTCCAATAGAACACATAATGTTTTAGATTTGAAATAATTAACTCAATATTTTATCAACTCTTTAAATGTTGATGGATCTATCTAGTTTGTTCTCATGTTTTTGAAATAACATAAAAAAAAGGACAATGAAGAAGTAAATGGTGTGATGTTTGTATATTATTCTCACATAAGGCATACTTAAAAGGTCCATCATATCCTTTTATTTTTAGACTATCTCTTATAAGTATATTTATTTGGACTACTAAAAAATAAAATGTTGAGGCCTTAGGAAGGGTCTCTTATGACCAAACATTATTCTAAGGAAAATCATTGGGACTAGGAAATTTTGACTGCTTCAAATCCTCATATTCCAAATTGGGAAGACCTTGGCAGTACGACAGGGATACTAGCCATAATGGGACAAAGAATACTTACAAATTTTGGAAGGATGGTGTAAAGGTAGTTCTTGTACCTCTGAATGAGGATGGATCGAGTGAGATCTTGTTGACGATGAAGGAGTTTCTTGTAGAGATCAAGGATGCTAGCTTTTGTTATGCCTTAATAGCTAGGAAGCTAGAAATAGAGGAAGTGGTTATACCTACAACAACAACTAAGTTGCTAAGTGAATATAAATATGTCACACCAGAAGAGTTACTAGATGGGCTACCACCAAAGAGGGATATCCAGCATCACATGGATTTGATTCCAGGATTAGTTCTCCCAAATCAGGCAGCTTATCAGTTGAACCCAACACAAAATGCAGAGTTGAGTAGGCAAGTGATAAAGTTGATAAATAAGGGATTAGTTAGGGAGAGTATGAGTCCATGTGCGACTCCAGCATTGTTGACCCCAAAGAAATATGGTTACTAGAAGATGTGTGTGGATAGTAGAGCCATAAACAAGATCACAATAAAGTATCGATATCCTATGCCGAGAGTGGATGACATGATGGAAGGATTGGTTGGAGGTAAATACTTCAGTAAAATTAATCTGTGGAGTGGCTACTACCAGATCAAGATTAGATAAGGGGATGAATGGAAAACATATTTTAAGATAAAATATGGGTTGTACAAGTGGATGGTGATGCCATTTGGGTTGTCTAATGCACCTAGTACATTTATGAGGTTGATGAACAGAGTACTACGGGAATATAATGGTAAGTTTATGGTTGTGTATTTTGATGATATTTTGATTTATAGTAAAAGTGAAGAAGAGCATTTTTTACACTTAAAATTAGTGTTAGACGTGCTCAGGAAGGAGAAATTGTATGTCAACTTGAAGAAATGTAGATTTCTTTAGGATAGTTTAGTGTTTTTAGGATTTGTAATCTCAAGAGATGGCATGAGGATGGATGACGAGAATGTGAAGGCAATTCTAGAATGGCCTCTTCCACGAACTATAATATAAGTAAGGAGCTTTCATGGCCTAGCTACCTTTTACAGAAAGTTCATCA
Source organism: Wollemia nobilis (assembly GCA_028583015.1). Classification (NCBI taxonomy): domain Eukaryota; kingdom Viridiplantae; phylum Streptophyta; class Pinopsida; order Araucariales; family Araucariaceae; genus Wollemia; species Wollemia nobilis. The sequence continues at coordinate 5,296,187 of JAQPPZ010000710.1, read as the reverse complement.
GGAACTTCAGTAGTATAGCTACCCCTATAACTGAGTGAACGAAGGGAAAAGAGTTTGTATGGACTACGACAACAACAAAAAGTTTTGAACTCTTGAAGAAGAAGGTGTCGAAAGACCCTGTTCTAGTGTTACAAGATTTCAGTAAGGTGTTTGAGGTTGATTGTGATGCCTCATTTGTTGGAATTGGTGGTGTCTTAAGTCAAGAGGGTTGACCTATAGTATTTTTAGTGAGAAGCTGAATGACGCAAGGAAGAATTATTCTACATATGATGTGCAATTTTATGCAATTGTGAAACATTGCAACATTGGAGGCACTACTTACTCTCAAAGGATTTTGTGTTGTTTATTGATCATGAAGCATTGAGGTATGTCAACTTTCAAAAAAAATTAAATAGCAGGCATGCCAAATGGGTTTCATTTTTGCAACAGTATACATTTATCCTAAAGCACAAGTCGGATAAACAAAATAAGGTTGTTGGTGCATTGAGTAGGAGAGTCTTGTTGTTGACCACTATGGAGAATGAAGTGGTAGGATTTGAGGGGATTAAATATCTGTATGAATCTGATACAGATTTTGGGAATATTGTGCAAGAGTGTAAAAGTGCGGTAGAGGGTGAATCTCGTACTATTTTTGAAGAGTATTTTTTACAGAATGGTTACTTGTTTAAGGGTAATCGATTATGCATTCCCAATGGCTCTATGAGAGAGAACATCTTGAGGGAATTACATAGTGGGGGTTTTTCTGGTCATTTTGGATTAGCCAAAACTACCACTCTTGTAGAGGAGAAGTACTATTGACTAAAAATTAAGAGAGACATAATCAGGTTTGTCTCTAGATGTAGAGTATGTCAAATGGCTAAGGTCCATGTGCAAAATACAGGGTTGTGTATGCCACTGCTATTTCCTACAAGATCATGGACCGATCTGAGTATGTATTTCATGTTGGGGTTGCCCAAGACATAGAGGGGTAAGGATTCAGTTTTTGTTATGGTAGACAAATTTTAAAAAATGGTGCACTTCATTGCCGTCCAGAAAAATAATAATGCAACTAGGATTGTAGTCTTATTCTTTGATGATATTGTGTGGTTGCATGGTGTTCCAAAGACTATTACTTCTGATCGAGATACTAAGTTCTTGAGTCAATTTTTGAGGACGTTGTGGAAGAAGTTAAACACCAGGCTGTAGTTCATTAGTGCTTACCACACACAGACTGATGGGCAAATAGAGGTAGTGAATGGAATTTTGGAAAACCTCTTACGGTGCATAGTTGGATAAAAACCAAAACAATGGGATTTAGCCTTGTCATAAGTTGAATTTGCATACAACAATTCAGTGAACAGGTCGATAGGTAAATCTCCTTTTCAAATTATTTATGGTCAAAATCCTAGAGGTGTATTAGATTTGGTTGAGTTACCAATTGGAGAGCAAGTTAGTAATGATGCAAAAGCATTTGTTGAGCATATACAGAAAGTGCAAGAGTTAGTGAGGAAAAAATTGTAGAGTAGTAATGCTCACTACAAAGAGTCTGTTGATGCACACAAAAGGGTGAAAGTGTTTGAAGAGGGTGATATGGTCATGGTTCATCTTAGGAAGGAAATATTTCCTAAGGGGACGTATAACAAACTAAAACTTAAGAAAATTGGGCCATGTAGGATTTTGAAGAAGATCAATGATAATATCTATAAAGTGGTACTGCCAAGGATGGCGAATTACAGGAGACAGTAAATTGGGCATGAAAAATGCGTAAGAAGAAAAAAGATAGAGTTGCACAGCTACTCGATAAGAAGGTGATCACCACTAGACATGGGAGCTACAACAGATACTTGGTTCAGTGGGAAGGATTACCACAGTCATATAACACTTGGGTTTTAGATTCAGAGCTAAATAAAATCGATAACCAAAATCTATAGGATTTCAATTCAGCTAAACTCACAGGAGTTGAGTTTTTTTTCACCAGAGGAGAATGATGCACCTTGCTGGAGCCATAACTTGTGAACCGTATGCCCATTGGCCTTGAAATTTAACAGGTGGTTCTGCATGCATGTTCTACATCAGGTGAATCTTTGATTGGCCTGACTCTCCAAAAAATATGTTTTTGGGACCTAACTCCTCCATCTAGTGTCCCAAAATTAGCTTTTAGAATAGGTTCCCGGGTTTTTTGGGTTTTTTTGAATGTTAGAAGTTTATTATCTTTTGTTATACATTAATTTGAGACATAATATTTTAAAGTAAGGTTCGTTATTGTAAGAGGGATGTGTGCACCGAATTTGGATGCCATCCGAATCATTTCTATTTTTAGAAGTTTTTAGAAAAAATATGTTTTTAGGGTTTCTTTGGTTTTCGGTTGCTATATGATGGGTTGTAATCTTTTGGATAAGGGGTGTGAATTCAAGAATGAGAAGAATATTGATTTGCATGATTTTTCCATTGTATCACATTTGTGTTATGTGATTGGAGTCCATTATGTTGGTCTCTTGTAGCTGAGTTTACACCATTAATTAAAATGATGTTGAGGAGCTAATTGCAGAAACATAGCACTTTAATAAAAATGAAAAATACCTTTGATAAAAGGGCAAGTTGTATATGATTAAAATGACCTAACAAAAAATTTAATTTTTTGTTATTTTGATGGGAGTGATCCTAGTAGAATTTACATATAAATTATTAAAACACATTATTATTGATTTATTGGTTATATAAGATTGAAACAAACCCTATCTATATTACATCCACATAATGATATTACAACTTGGTAATTATGTTGTATCATTTGGAAATATTTGAACCTGGGTCTCCTAAAAGGTTAAAGAATTTAATCATTTTTTCTTTTTTCAAAAGATCACTGACTCACATATGCACGCATACCCCACATTTTAACTCAATCAGTTAGATTCCCTTCCCTGAATTTGAATTTAATCATTTGAAATAATGATATATTTTTTTTGTATAAGCAATAATGATATTTGATAAGTGTTAAGGTTCACTGAAAACCTTAGTTGATGGTATGATTTTTTTCACTTTTAATCAATTAACTCAAATCCCATGGACCAAAACCATTTTATTTTTAATGTTAAAAAAAATTATATAACATTAAAAATAATTTTTTTGAGAATTATAATACGTAGATTAATATTTTTTTAATCGATTATATGAGTTTGTAATGTTCTCATTTATAATATATTATTATTATATTATCTTAACCATTTTTGAAGTAATGTGAAGCACAAGGGGTGGCACAACTGGGGGCCACACTCCTCGGGGGCATAACAACAAGGGCCTCCCTCTCTGTGATTCGAACTGTAGTCACCAAGATGAAATGCCAACGACATACTATTGGGATGTCCCAAGAACTATTATCATAAAATTTAGTAAACCATATAGTGGTACTATAATATTTTTAACATATATATATATATATATATATATATATATATATATAACTGGGGCCACACTCCTCGGGGCATAACAACAAGGGCCTCCTCTCTCGTGATTCGAATCGTAGTCACCAAGATGAAATGCCAACGACATACTATTGGGATGTCCCAAGAACTATTATCATAAAATTTAGTAAACCATATAGTGGTACTATAATATTTTTAACATATATATATATATATATATATATATATATATATATACTAACAAGATTTGAACTTAGGTTTTCATATTGAAAGTTTATATTTTTAACCAATTGGACTTGTGCCATTTCAAAATGGTCAAATTTTACCCATAGGATTGAAATGTTGGCCTATAGTGTGTTATTTCTTACTCCCTATTGCTTAACCGAAAACCCATGGGCATACACCTTATATTTTTTTCAAAAAAATTGTGTGTGGCTTCTATTGGGGGCCACTTCTATTAAAATACCAACACATTGTATTTGCTTTCAAATCAATTAAACCATATCCAACTTGTCCTTCTATCAAAGATATTATCCATTCCCTTTTTATCAAATATATTCTTCATCTTCTTCAAACTGCTATGTTTCCACAATCAACTCCTTATAATCATTTTCAATAAGAGATAAAATCTCACTTGGCCAATTGCCTTCTAAAATTTAAATTTCACCAAGACAAAGGTCAACATTGTGATTGGCTAAATTTTTAGCTACCTCATTTTCTTGTCTATAGATATGCTCACATTTCCAAGAGTTTATCTCCAATAATAGTTGATGAAAATCAACAATAGAGTTATTTTTTATCCAATCCCTACATCTATTTTTGTTGATAATATTAATGATAATTTGTAAATCCCCCTAAATTGAAATATATTTTTATCCTTTTTCAATTGCAATTTTAATTCCTATAAGATATGCCCTAGCATTTGCATAGTTGTTTGTTGAGGTTCCATATGATTTTGAGTAAGTGAGGAGAATTTTACTTTTATGATTTAGGAAAACACCCCCCTCACCAAGTTTTTCCATATTTTCTTTTGAAGAACCATCAAAATTAATTTTGATAGATCTAAATTATTGACATTTCTATTTTATCATAGATTAAAAAAAATACTTTCTATCAAATCCATTGTCGTAGATGAGCCTTTCATGTATATTCAATTTCTATAACTAGGAGGGTGGCACCTCTTTTCTGCACTTGAGATTTCCCATGATGAGCATCGTAATTCTACAAGAGAGGTAATAATATGATTTCAATCTTGGGCATGATATTGAGATTTATTTTTTTAAATTCTATTATTCCTTTCAATCCATAGATTCCAACAAATAACAAAAAGAACAATCCTCCAATAGAATACATAATGTTTTATCTTTGAAATAATTAATTCAATAGTTTATCAACTCTTTTAATGTTTATGGATCTATCTAGTTTGTTCTCATGTTTTTTAAATAACATACAAAAAGGACAATGAAGAAGTAAATGGTGTGATGTTTGTAGATTCTTCTCACATAAGGCATACTTAAAAGGTCCATCATATCCTTTTCTTTGTAGACTATCTCTTATAAGAATCTTGCTTTGGACTACTAAAAAACAAAATGTTGAGGCCTTAGGAAGGGTCTCTTATGACGAAACATTATTCTAAGGAAAATCATTGGGAGTAGAAAATTTTGATTGCTTTAAATCCTCATATTCCAAATTGATCGAGTATCCATCATATTTTGATAGATTCCAAACCAACTCATCCTTTCATGTAAAAATTGGCAAATAAAACTCTTAAAGCATATTTTGAAGCTAATATACCATTTGGTTGAGTTTTTCTCATTCATCTAGATTACTAATATAAATCCATGATCCAAAGTTATTGCTCACATTAATATAATGTTCAACCTTTAGACCTTTACAAGACAAACATGCTCGATCCAATTTTCTATTTTGAATTAGAGATAAGATAATAAGGCTTCGACCAAAGCATGAGACCAAAAATTTGCATAATCCCTCTAACTGATTGACCGTCTAATATGTTACAACTTAGATTACTTTAAACTAATACTTTTTTACATTATAAAATTTTATAGAATGATGATATATTTGTTAATATGGGATTGAAATAAGCCCACCTATGTTACAGGAGGACCATATAGTGGTATTACAATAGCTTTTCTATTGTGCATGTATTGCTTGCCAAATTGAGGAATCTAACTAGTTGATCTAGTGTCATTTGATATAGATTGATGATATTATTCATAATTAAATATTTATTATTATCATTTAAATAAAGTATGGTTTAGTATTAACAAGGTCCATGTACTAGCTAATACATGCTATAAAGTTTTGTATATTATTTTTTCTAGAGGTATAAAGTTGTGTTGTATAATTTGATAGTTATTAATAAAATTTATTATATGTTGTTAAATTTGGTATTTAGTTAGATATTTTATTAAATAGTAAGAGGATATCAATATAGGGTTTGCATTAGTTTGCATATAGATTTAATATCACTATACTAACTATAACTTATATGAATAAGTTAATTTTTGTAACAAGCTATGTGTGGCATTTATTAGACATACATCCATCAAATATCAAGGTCAACTAGATCATGTCTAGCTTACCTTTCTATCAAAAATATTCTTCATCTTCCTCTAATTGCTATATTTCATTTATCAACTTCTTGATATTATATTTAATATGATTAGTTACCTTGGATGTATTGGTCTTCTTGGGATTATCCTATACTTAAAAATAATAGAAATAAATTACACAACAATTGGAACATATCCATTTTTTCTAAAATATATTGAAGGAAAAATCATAGTATAGAATTATAACTCAACATACATTGAAAAATTTAGAGAAATATTTTGTATCTTATAAACACAGTGGATTTTTAAAGTGAATGATCTAATTGGTCACATGGCCATAACTTACCTCTTCTTCATGTTCTCCACATGATCCCACCAAATCTATTTTCTCTATCTTTCCTTTCTCCAAATTGGATGTATCTAAGGGTTTTCAGTTCTAAATTCATAAGTGAAATCCATTTTTAAATGTACATACCCATGGCTAATAATATCTAATAAGAATATAAGTTTAGGAAGTGAATCATAACACCATATTCCCAACATGGATTGGACTAGTTACTATGACCATGCACTACCCAATACCAATATCTTACTACTAGATGAACGATAAGAATAAAATAATAGAGGTATTGATCCCTAATAAGATATCCACCCTTTTAGCCAAAGTCCATCCTACTAAATTTAGAGGGACACTTTCCTCCAGATTTAGGTAGGGCATCCCATACCAACAAATAACGACTCAATCCATAAAATAGAAAATCCTTTCATGGAGGGATATCTCACACTCCTTTCAAATAATACAACAAAATATACTAATAAGAAACAATAAAGTAAATTTCCCATAATACTGTTATAAATATGAATTAGGTCTTTTCTAAGCAGCTTAGAAAAGACCCAAATGTGAAAAAGGTCTTGTTCTGGTTGGCATGATTTTTTTATTATTAAAATTTTTGGCCATCCTCTCCCTACCCCTTTCTCTATATTCCTGCTCCTATTATTCTTCCCCTTATTCCTCCTATTTCCTCTCCAACTCCCTAGTCATCGCCTCTTATCCCTCCTTCTCTTTCTCCTGCCGTCCCTAAATTCTTGATTCCTTATATCTCCCACCTTCTCACGTAACTCTTATTAAAAAGCCTATATAAGGCTTAGACTTGTAAATCATAAAGTTAGTTGATTTATTAATTATTTCGAAGCTTCGTTTTGTATTTTTCACTGTGTGCAATTTGTGTTGGGCCCACATAGACCATAGATCTAGACTGGTATCAGAGCTTAGGTGAGGGTGTGGTCTTTGAGGTAGCACGAGAGCCAAGTGTGGAGGCAAGGAGACCTACGACACGTGGAACAAGACCTACGATAGAGGAATCATAGGTCGGCCCGAGAACTGAGGAGGACACCAGAGATACACATGGGAGGTCAGCAGGAAGCTGTCAGATGAACACTGAGGTCATGGATCTCGAGGACCAATCAGGGCGCGACACGTGGATAGGAGGTCCACACTAAGGGGATAGAAACTTGACTTTTGAGGTGGCACATGGTGGCTGAGTGGACTATGCAGACGTGGCTGAGGAGCTGACATGATTAGGATTACAAGGCAGGAGACGATCGACGTAGAGGTGACATGTGGTGACAAGCTGGCGGTGTCGAGCTGACAGAGTGGACATGTGGCAGAGTAGAATTGGCAAAGGAGGTGCTGAGTTGTTAGGAGACGCAGACACATGGTTGTCTGTGATTGGTTTATGAGCAGTAAAACAAAGGCTTATGATTGCCCAAAGGCAATCAAAATAGTAATTGAGTGTGCACCCATAAAAAGCATATCTCTGTCCCTGTCCTCATGAATGTGGGACAAAATTGTTTTTTAAAAACTCCTACCACTGAGCAATTAGAAAATAAGGGATTTAAGTGTTTAATCTCACCAAAGGGTCTAGCACAGTTGGTTGTGCGCGTTGATTGTTGAGCAGTGGGTCTTGAGTTTGAATCACGCTGAAGAGGTTTTTTATAAAGGAATTTTTTTTTTATAAAAGAAATTTGCGATCGAAGAGGTTTAAATAAAGATCGTGCCATATTTATTTCCAAAGAAGGTCTTAGGTAGAGTGGCAGAAAGTTCCCGTTTGAAATCACAAGGACATGGGATCGATTCCTACAAAGGTTCAAATTTTTTAGTTTTTTATTTTTTATTAAAGTTTTTGAATTATTTAATAGTTTTCTTTAAAACATATTTTTAATTATTTTAAAATTTTTTTTTTAAATAATTAAAATATTAATGAAACTATTAAATTTTTTCATAAAAGACTTTATAAAAAATTAAAAAAACTTTGTGGAGAATAGAAGTAAATTTTTTTTTGTGATAAAGTGATTAGCCTCCTAAAATTGATATGGTGTGATAGATGATCCGGTCAGCTGGATGCTACTATGCACTCTGCTCTCTGTTGAGAAGAGAGACACCTAATTCCTTTGACGAGAAAGTCCAGTGGAACGGACTTCATACAGTGTTTTGCCAGTTAGAAAACCAAGTGATTGCTCATCTGAGGAAACCGGACTCTGGATACGAGGTGGATTCTAAAGATAATATCTTCGAGAAAAGAATAGAAGAGTCTGAGATGGTTGAAATAGTACCCGAAGGACAATCGAGTGATAGTTATACCCCTACAGTGCCTGAAGTAGAATCAAGTGAGAGCTATACACCACGCTCTCCTGATCCAGAACCAATAATAGAAGAAGAAGAAGAAGAGGAAGAAGAACCTAAAGAAGAAGAAGATCCAGTAGAATTTGAACCTGAAGAACGAGATGTTATAGTCATCAGCAGTAGTTTCGAGCCAGAAGCAGCACCAGAAGTCATTGTGATTAGTGATGACGAAGCAGACAACTTCACCTTTCCAGTTCTAGGCAATCCTCAAGAAGAAGAACGCCAAATTAGTGAGCGTATTAAAAAGGCTAGATTTGATTTAAATCAGTGATCTCTTTTGTACTCCTTTGTACTACTTGTTTGCAATTGAAATAAATTCTGCTTTTTGAAATGGCATCCAATACTAGTCTACCAATCCCTGAGTTCAATGGTGGTGATTACGAATATTGGTCAATTAAAATGAAAACTCTTTTGATAGGCAAAGGTCTTTGGGATGTGATTGAAGAGGGATATATTGAACCTACTGTTGCTGATTGGGCAGCTTTGAATGCTCCTAATAAAAGGGCTAAAAAAGAAGCTCAGAAGAATAATTCTTCCACCCTTTATCACATCCAAGCTGCCCTTGATAGAAGTATTTTCCCTAGAATAGCTTCTTTTATAACAGCTGAATCTACTTGGAATGCTTTAAAAGAAAGTTATAGAGGTAGTGACCAAGTCAAACAAGTAAAACTACAAACCTTGAAATGAGATTTTGAAACTCTTAAAATGCAGGAGAGTGAAAAGGTTGGTGATTACTGCGTGCGTGTAAAAGCCATAGTAGATAAGATGGTCACTTTAGGAGAAGAATTCAAGCCTGAAGTTATAGTGAAGAAAGTGTTGAGAACACTTCTTCCTAAGTGGAATTCAGTTGCCATAATTATAGAAGAATCCAAAGACCTAACCTCTCTGTCTTTTGAAGCCCTCATTGGTTCACTTCTCTCACATGAAGAAAGGTTACAACAATCTCCTTCCACAAGTTACGGAGGAGATGAAAAAGCCTTTGCTTCTCATGAAGGTAGAGGTAGAGGCCATGGCAGAGGACAATATAGAGGTAGAGGCAAAAATAATCAGAGAGGTGGAACTCCTAATAGAGGAGGAAATCAGAATAGAGGAGGATTCTCAAATAGAGGTGAATATCAGAATAGAGGAGGGCAGCAAAATAGAGGGAAACAATCAAGCAGAGGAAAAGGAGGAGATAAATCAAAACAATCTTGCTACAATTGTGGCAAACCTGGCCATTATGCTCATGACTGTTGGTCAAAGCCTTCACAAGGAAGCAGCAGTGGCCAGAGCAGTCAGTTTGGAAATTTTGGAGAAGAGGAAGAGGCCACAAATCTCTTTCTCTCATATGGTCAGGCAAATCAGAACATGAATGATACATGGATCTTGGACACTGGGTGTTCAAATCATATGAGTGGCAAAGAAGAACTCTTTGCTACTCTAGACTCCTCATACAAATCCAAAGATCCGATTGGGTGATGACAAATCATTGGCGGTTGAAGGCATTGGAGCCATGGCGGTTCCAACTAAAGAAGGCGTCAAGCAAGTAAGTGATATCTATTACACACCCCATCTCCAACACAATATTTTAAGTGTTGGTCAAATGTTAGAAAAGAACTACAAGTTGCTTTTTGATGAGGGTAAATGCACCATTTTTGACAAAAATAATAGTAATAGAATCATTACACAAGTGCCAATGTCAAAGAATAGATTGTTTCCTTTAAATTTTGGCCAGCCAAGGGGAGATAAGTTAGCAAATGTTGCTATTACCAATTCAAGTGTCTTGTGGCACTTGAGATATGGTCATTTGAATTCAGCTAGTCTGAAAATGCTAACTTCACAAGCAATGGTAACCGGACTTCCCAAAGTTCAAGATAGTAAGGAAGTCTATGAAGGGTGTGCCTTGGGCAAGCATGCCAGATCAAAATTTCCTCATGGAAAAGCATGGCGGGCCATCATCCACTTCAGCTAGTGCATACAGACATCTGTGGTCCGATGCAGACCAAGAGTCTTGGTAACAACTCTTACTTCCTACTTTTCATTGATGATTTTACTAGAATGTGCTGGATATATTTTTTGAAACATAAGGATGAAGCATTTGAATGCTTCATCGATTTCAAAGTAAGAGTTGAAAATGAAAGTGGATATTTTGTAAAGTGTCTTAGATCAGATAGGGGAGGAGAATACTCCTCTAATGAATTTTTGAATTTTTGTAAGCACCATGGCATTAAGAGGAAGTTCACATCTACCTACACTCCACAACAGAATGGTGTGGCAGAGAGGAAGAATCGCACCATTGTGGAAATGGCAAGGTCTATGCTTTAGATGAAGCATTTGACTAATTCATATTGGGCAGATGCAGCCAGGACCAACGTACATATCTTGAACATAAGTCCTACTTCAAGTTTGGAAGGACAAACACCTTACCAAGCCTGGTATGGTAAGAAGCCAAATGTTAAGTATTTTAGAGTGTTTGGTTCACTGGCATATTCTCACATTCCTGATGAGCTGAGAAAGAAGCTCGATCCAAAGAGTCAGGCATGCATCTTTGTAGGGTACTGTGAGAACACAAAAGCTTACAGACTCTACAATCCTAGGACTCGAAAGATTGTGATTTCAAGGGATGTGATTTTTGATGAAGGGGGAGAATGGGGTAAGCCTCAAATATTCAATGATGATGAATCTAATGATGTAGTTTCTAAGTAGGTGCAGCAACAGTCACCGTAGAAAGGTAAGAAGTCTCCTCCCACAAGCCCAAGTTCATCTTCTAGTTCAACTTCTTCACCAAGTCCTTCTCCATAGAGATCAGTAAGTTCCTCACCAATGGACATCGATTCTCCATCGAGAGGTAAGAGAACTCTATAGAATCATCCATCATATCAGATGTTGGATAAAAAATTTTCAAAAAGATACACTAGGAGTCAAGCTAGTGAAATGAATTATGTTCTACAAATATTAGAAAATATGCACTTGTATGGTGATGATGTCTCCCAGCTAGAACCTAAGGGAGATCTAGTTAACTATGCTTTGTTAACTAGTGCACAGCTTGAACCTTCTAGTTATGAGAAGGCTTGTACTCAGAATATTTGGCAAGATGCCATGAAAGAGGAGATAACCTCTATAAAAAACAATGACACTTGGGAGCCGGTGAAGCTTCCTAAAGGAAAGAAATGTGTTGGATGTAAGTGGGTCTTCAAGACCAAGTTCAATGCTGATGGTAGCATTGAGAGGCACAAGGCAAGACTAGTTGCAAAGGGATTCACTCAAAAATATGGAATTGATTATGAAGAGACTTTTGCTCCTGTAGCCAGACAGGAGACTATCAGAACAGTTCTTGCTTTAGCTACACACAAGGGATGGAAAGTCCAACACATGGATGTAAAGAGTGCTTTTCTCAATGGGTACTTGACAGAGGAAGTGTATGTTGAGCAACCACAGGGATTTCAAGAGCAAGGTAAGGAGCACCTTGTTTACAAATTAAAGAAGGCACTCTATGGCCTCAAGCGAGCACCGAGAGCTTGGTACTCACGCATTGATGGGTACTTTAAAGATTTTGGGTTCATCAAAAGCAAAAATGAACCCACGCTTTACTACCTGAATCAAGGTAATGACATCCTCATAGTTTGTTTGTATGTGGATGATCTCATTTTTATGGGTAGTAATGAAAAAGTTAATATGGAGTTCAAGCACTCCATGATGCAGGAATTTGAGATGAAGGATCTTGGCTTAATGCAATACTTCCTTGGGATGGAAGTCCATCAGACAGATTCAGGGATCTTCATCTATCAACTTAAGTATGCTCGAGATATGATTAAGAAGTTTTCTATGGAGCAATGCAAATCAGTTGCAACTCAAGTTGGACATGGGATCCAATTAAGCAAGGATGATGGAGCACCGAAAGTTGACATGACCACTTTCAAAAGCATTGTTGGGAGTTTGATGTTTCTCGCCAACACCAGACCAGATATTCAATATGTTGTGTCTCTTGTCTCTAGATTTATGTCTAATCCATCTGAGCTGCATTTGTAGGCAGCTAAAATAATTTTGAGATATGTGAAGGGTACATTGGATTTTGGAATCCAGTACTATAAAAGTGATACTATCAAGCTTGAAGGCTTCAGTGATAGTGATTGGGGCAGTAATATTGATGACAGAAAATCCACATCTAGAAACTATTTTAGTCTTGGTTCGGGACTAATAACTTGGAGTTCCAAGAAGCAGACAGTAGTAGCTCTATCTTCAATAGAAGATGAGTATATAGCAATCACTCATGCTAGTACTCAAGCTCTATGGCTATGAAAAGTATTGGAAGAAATTGGAGAGCAGCAAAGTGGTCCAACTAGAATATACTGTGACAACATCAATGCCATTCAGTTGGCATATAATCCTATCCACCATAGTAGATCAAAGCATTTTGATATGAAGTACCACTTCATCAGAGATATGGTGGAAACGGAAGTTGTTGAGCTTCAATATTGTCATACTTTGGAAAATGTTGCTGACATATTCACCAAAGCAATGGCCAAAGCTCAATTTGTAAAGCTGAGAGACTGTATAGTGAGTCATCTCAACTTTAAGGGGGAGAATGTTATAAATATGAATTAGGTCTTTTCTAAGTAGCTTAGAAAAGACCCAAATGTGAAAAATATCTTGTTTTGGTCGGCATGATTTTTTTATTATTAAAAATATCAGTCATCCTCTCCCTACCCCTTTCTCTATATTCTCGCTCCTATTCTTCTTCCCCTTATTCCTCCAATTTCCTCTCCAACTTCCTAGCCATCGCCTCTTATCCCTCCTCTTTCTCCTACCGTACCTAAATTCTTGATTCCTTATATCTCCCACCTTCTCATGTAACTCTTATTAAAAAGCCTATATAAGGCTTAGACTTGTAAATCATAAAGTTAGTTGAATTATTAATTATTTCGAAGCTCCGTTTTGTATTTTTCACTGTGTGCAATTTGCGTTGGGCCCACATAGACCGCAGATCTAGACAAATACATATTCCTTTTCATCTTCCTATAGTAATTAATATGCAATACAAGGCATATAAATAATAATAAATATTAAACAAAAATTTGCACACATGCAAGATACTAAATGAGAAACATAACAAAAAAATTTGACCAACCAAACTCTTCCACTTGTTGCCTCCATATGCCACCTCTACTAACATCACTCAATGATAAGACCAACTAGAATAACAAATGACAAATCCAATGAAGACATTTGGTAGACAATTATTGGTTGGTTTCATCCCCCCACATATAGATAATCAATGTAAAATCCCAAAAGTATACCATGTCAGGTATGGGGTTTGAACTTGGGTCTATAGACTAGGAGTTTCATAAGCTCACTCATCTAGTCAAGCACCCCAGTCATGCCTTTGAAACATGTAAAGCAAGAAAAATTAAATATCGTTAAACCATGCCATTTTTTTAAAATCATCATCATGAGTTGAACAAGAGGCATCCCACGTGTCATGGTAAAATATTGCCAATGTGCTACCAACACAAATTTATGTAAAATGAAGAGCATCCCATTTTACTATAGCACTAGAGAACACTTTAAATATATAAAAAAAGAAATGCTACTATCATGAATTGAAATAAGGAATTCCTAAGTCCAATTCATTACCTTACCGTTTTGGTACATAACATTAAATGAAGTAGATTTAAAACAAAATACTTTTATACCCTTATATGTAGTATATGCCAAAAATAAAGTATACAAGAGCTGCATTCTCCAACTTGAATGCATTGTTGTTACACTACAAATTTTTGATAATAAGAAATCTTGTCAGAACAAAAAGAAGTACCCCAAAAAGTCCATGCACCTTCCTACCCTCTACTGTCATTCACCAGAATACTTCATCAAATATTTCAAATTTAAAATTTTGAATTTTGAATTTTGGAGGAAAAATAGACATCTGTTTTAGATGCTAAAGTAGGAATTAAAATGGATAAATATCTACAAGTTCTAAATTGGGAACCCTATAAAATCTTGTAATGAATCCAATGGCACTAGCAAATTATCCATATCTACCACCATTTGACCTATGCAACTTTTTTGTGTGATTGAGTTAAGTTGCTTCATTTTGGCTTCGATACCTTGTTGGAATTCATAATATTTTCTAAAAACGCCCTAAAACATCCATTCACCACCATCATATGCAAAAAAAATGAATAAGAGAAAAATAGAAGAGTGTATAGAAAAAATAAGAAAGAGATAAATGACATGAGGAATAAATGGTGGGTGCTCGTAGGCACCCTTATGATCTCACATAACAAAATAATACAATGGATCAATATTTAGGGGATATTTATAGTGATACTATATCCCAAATTACATGTTAATATCTAGATAACATAGCTTAAATTGGAGGCCAAATTACAATATAATAAGTAAATTACATTTTTTAATCAAGGTTATCATAAAGGTGGATTAACCAATATCATTAAGGGTGAATATCTCAATGGTGTCCTTAGGCTTACATCAAGATGCCCATAGGCTTACATAGAATATTACCCATAGACTTACATATGCTCGCAAGCTTATGTATAGAATGCCCGTAGGCTTACATAGATAATGCTTGAAGGCTTACATAGCACTTTTCCAAAGGCTACATCAAGAGCACCCATAGTTAGTTATAATTGTTGGCCTCAACCTAATAAGATTATATTACAAATATTTTAACGATTCTAATAATTTGAATCTTAGTGTATATAGGTATACAATACTAGATATACTACCTTCAAAATAATACATCAATCTTAAATTAGATGTATTTTAATATATAACAAAATTTTAAGCATAAAAGAACAAGTTTAAAATTTAAAACGCTCTTTGTTTAATTTTATTTTTTCATCCTCAATATTTACCATACAAATTAACACATGTAGAAAGGTAATAGGTCTAAGAACCTACCTTCAATCATCCCAATAATAATAAAATTTTTGAAGCTTTCCTTCAGTATAGTATTTCTCCCTTTTCTTTTGTTGCTCTTCCTCTCTTTTCCTCCAAACTATCCAAATTAAGCCTCCCCTTTATTTTTCATTCATTGTTGTATAATTTAAAATAGATATTCCTCTAATAGGGTATTTAAATATGTCCCTCTATATATCTCTTTAAATGATTTATAATATTTACAAATGGAACCTTAAAAAAATAATTTTCAAAGGATTGTAGTGCCCTTTGGCATAGTTTCACTTGAGTTCTTGTGAAATTAGTAACTAGCCACTAGTTACACCCTTAAAATTATGTAAAAATTTACTCATTCAAATAAGAATTTTACATAGGTAATGCAATGTATTAATATTAAAAGTATATATAGGAGGATTACATACTAAAATTAGGATTCTGTTGATGAACCCAAATTTCAAATAGATCTTAATAGCACTTAACAAACATAGCAAGAATAAATATTCCTATCATAACTTATAACTATATAATATTTTTTCTAACACCCTTCTTAATTACTAAATCAGATACAACACAAGGCTTAGTCATTAATTCATAAATAAACATGCCTTATGAGGTTTTATTATTAACCATCTGCCACTCTATGTCTTACCACACCAAATACCTACCATAATTGGACTTATGGCCGAATATATCTACCCCTTGGGTCTTATGTTAATCTATTTGCATGTGTTACGATAACCATTCTTACCTTTTCTAAGGTTTTATCAACATAATATGCCTTCTTAAGTGTGCATATTGTCATTATTCCATCTCACCAAACCACATGGTAACCTAGCCTCTATAACCACTAAGCTAACTAGGTAATGATGTTGAATATTGGGTTCACTTGAAGTACATTTAAAATTTACACCATATACATTTTCTATTTTTCATATTCACCACTCTCTTTGATTTTACAAAGCACCATGGACATAATTTATGTCTTCTAACCACCACTCTCTTTGAATGTACAAATCACCATATGTATACAAAGGATTTTTCTTTCAGTGGTTAACCCTCAATCAATCGCAAAGGACTTTACTTTCTCTAGTTGATTATCAACCAACCATAAAGAGTTTTCATTGGTTGACCCTGAACCAGTCATAAAGGATTTTACTTTCTTTGGTTCACCTTCAACCAACCATAAAGAGTTTTAATTTTTTTTGGTTGAACCTTACTAGCCATAAAATAATTTTACTTTCTTTGGTTTGCACTCAACCAACTACAAACATCTTGAAAACTACTTGTCATTCTTTCACTAATGGAAACATTGAAGACTAAACTGAAAATACCACAAGTTGAACCAAACTTTAAACATTATATGCCACAAGTTGGACCAAGATATGAACTTCACAATTCCTAAGCATTGATCTCTAAACCTTCGAAGTGATAAGCTTCCCCAAGCTAGGAACTTGGACCACCAACTCTAAGCCATCAAAGCAAGAATATTCATTCAAGTTGGAAAATTGGATAAGGTAAACCAAAGTCTCAACAAAACTCTAAACTCTATGCACCACAAGATGGATTTAACTCTAAACTTCATAATGCCTAAGAACCAAAATTCAAACCATCAAAATGATAAGGTTTACCCAAGTTAAAAACCTTTTCAAACTCAACCATAGTCTTAATAGAACTTTGAAAGTCATAAGCAACAAGTTACATGCAACCAAAATTTGAACTTCACAAGCAACAAGCTACATACAACTAAACTTCAAACATCACAAGCAACAAGTTGTACTTGGCCAAAATCTAAATCATAAAATACCTAAGCACCAACCTTTGAATTTTATAAATCCTACACATGAAACTTTAAACCTTACATGTAATAAGGATCATTAAGCTATAAACTTAGACCTCAACAAAATACCAAAGTTTATAATCAATAAATTACTTTTGATCTAATATCAAATGTCACGAGTCATAAGAAGTCCAAACCTTACAATTCACATAAAGTCTTAGATTTGCAATTCAAAATAAGTCTAAAATTTGAATTTCATA
This sequence comes from Wollemia nobilis, assembly GCA_028583015.1. Classification (NCBI taxonomy): domain Eukaryota; kingdom Viridiplantae; phylum Streptophyta; class Pinopsida; order Araucariales; family Araucariaceae; genus Wollemia; species Wollemia nobilis. Next base: position 5,278,590 of record JAQPPZ010000710.1, on the reverse strand, counting down.
AGCACACATGATTAAAATTTGAACTTTGCAAGTGATAATAGTGCATGTTGGAACATCAAGCTTTAAAAGTCATAAAATATACTAAAAATAAATTTTATATTAGATATAAACTATAAAGTTATTAACACTTAATAATATTAAACTTATATATGCCTAAGTGACCTCAAACTATTCCCACAGTTAGAACTTAGGTTGGCTACTCTAAAGTCATTAAGTTCATTTGATAAAAAAATTAACATCCATAAGATTTGAACCTTGAACCTCATTGCAACAAGAAAGAATCCTTATTGTTACACCATGGATGGCACAACAAAGTGACAATCTCTAATTTACATGAGATTAAAATATTAAATTCCAAATATCAAACACTAAACACAAAACATCGATCTCTAAACAAGTGATCCCTAAACTCTAGACTCAAAATATAAATTTCCAAATATTAAAGTGTGAAGGTGCAAAATTTTAGATGATAAATATTGAATGCTAAAAACCAAAGTATAAAGGTGTTAAATTTAAAATAACAAACATTGAATATTGCATTCTATAGTTTGAGTTTACAAGTCAAATTGATTGTGCTTAGAAAGATGATCCTCCTTGATCATTTACTATTATAGATATTTTCATCCTTTGATGAGAATACCATGTTCCTATTTTGAATGGGTCAGTTTAAGATTCACTCTTCATGTTAGTCTATTGCTTCACACTCTTAGATGGACTAATAAACTAGGACCCTATATATTGCTTAAGAACCCAAAACCATACTTGAAAAGGATTAAAACACCAAACTTAAAACACCAATCCTTGAACTCACTCTAAATTTTAAACTTTAAAATTGCTTCAAAGTCCAAAATTCTTAAGAAGTTGAGCATTGTGCTAAAGACATGACATAGGATAAATAATATGTTGCTTCGTATTGGAAGTATTAAATTATTTAGTACCTTGCAAGAATATTGCAAGTACCTTGTAAATATTTGAGTCTAGTTTGTAACTAGTTTGTGGTGTGAAAAGAGTCTTGTAAATATGATTCATTTAAAGTTTATCATTTAGTACTCATTAGAGGTTTAGATTAAATAATATATATATATATATATATATATATATATATATATATATATATATATATATATATCTTTTGAGAAATATGAAGATTTATATCTCTTTTGAGTTTGAGGATATGAAGAGTTAGTGAAATTAGAAAGGTCAAGAGTCTTATGAATGTGAAGAGTCTTATGTCCAAGTTATATATATTAAAGATAATGGTGATTGAATAAGCTCTGTAATACATTGTATTTACATTGCTTAAGTATATATATTTATCAATAATATTTTCAATGAGTTATTGTCATTATTATTGTTGAATGTATGTGAGGATTTAAATTTAATATCTTATGAGAAAATTGTTTATATGCTAACAATAGTATCAGAGCCAAATTTGAAGTGCTTTAGGAAAGAGAGAGTTTTAGAGAAGCCATTGCAGAGAGAAGTCTAGCATTGAAAGGAGCAACAATGAAGAGAGTGAATGATTGGAAGAAGTAGAACAATTGGAGGAAGAGATAAGATTGTGAGTTGAAGCATGGACCAGAACTAATATTGATAGTACACAGGAGTGAAGCTAGGATAGAGATAAAGAGATTAAACATAAGAAAAGTTAGAAAACATTAGAAGAAACATGTAGAAGAAAAATAGTAGATTAACATGCTAGAAGCCACATAGGAGAGAAGAAGACATTGAGAGCTAGTCAAAAAATGCATAAGAGAGAAGCCAAAGGAGCAAGGAGAATAACCCATAAAATAAAGGTGAAAAGTAGCAGCCAGTTGAGAAAGACACAATGAAGGAACGAATTGCCCAACTCCAATCAAAGCAACAAAATATTTTTGAAGAGATAGTAGCATAAGGTGTGGACGAGGTATCTTGAAAAGGGTAGAGATTGTGGAGTATGAAATATGCAAGGAGACATAACGTCAAAGTCTAATAGAAATCATAATAATGCTTAGACACTGATGAGAATAAAAACAAATGCAAAAATATTTGAATCATTATTCACCAAACATTATAAGTTCAAGGAATATTTTTTTTAGTGAGTTTACACGAGTTTTTATGAGGGGTCCTAGTCCCCTCATCTTTAGTGGGATTTGAACCTTGGACCTCTCAAAGAGAGGCCAAATACCTTACCATTGCAATAAGCTTGCAACTTAAAGTTCAAGGAATAATTAAATTAGAGGACGTAAAAAATTAAAATGTGATTTTATTAAAAGAAGGAAAGATTATTAAAAGGGAAAGGTTATTTTGAGAAGAAATAGAAGAAAATATTAAAAATAAATATTTGAATAAAACTAAAGAAAGAGAAAAAGAAAGGTATAAAAAGGAATTTTTGAAATATTTGAAAGGAAAACTTGAATAGTGGAAGAGGATGTTAACTGGGAGAAAGTAATTATAGAACAAATTTGAAGAAATAAAATTTTATTAAAGAGAATATTTAAAAAGAAAATTTAAACATTTATTGAAGGTAGAAGTTTTTTTTTAAATATTGAATATGGGAGTTAAACGTTCTTTTTCTTAAAAGTTGAAGAAAGCCCAAAGAAACAAAAAAATTATTGACATTTTTGAAAATTTGGAAAACAATTAAAAGGGAAGTTCTTTACAAATTATGGCTTCATTAAAAATACCTCTTACAATGTCTCATGTGTTTGAAGAACCAAACTTTAGAGGAACTCAAAAGCATAGAAAATTTTGTCTCAAAGAACAACATGGTCAAATGGGTCAAATCGCTACATTCTTTCAACGGGAAAATAGGAAACCAAATTCATAACAAAGGTTTGAAATGGCACATGACATAAGAAAATCATAAGAAAATTATTGGTATATTGATTTAGGGGTAAGTAAACATATGACTACAAATAAACAATGGTTTAATTTTCTTTAAGAAAAATGTAGAAAACTAGTTACAATTGCAGATGATAAACTATATGAGGTCAAAGGCATAGGAAATATATCAATCAACCTACCTGATAGAAAATGAACAATTAAGAATGTATTATATGTACCTAGTTTAGTTGCTATTATCAGTATCTCAAATGTTAGATCAAAACATAATGGTTGAATTCAAAATTATTAAAAAAACAAAATGCTTCATTACCAAAGAAGGAAAATTTATATCTGTTTGATCCTTCATAAATGGTCTACTTACACTTGATACTTTATCATCACTAAATATTGTTCTATCAATAAAAACATCTGAAGCAAGATATATTTGGCATAATATGTTAGGGCATATATCATCCTTAAATGAGTTGAACATATATCAAATAATGAAATATTTACCTAATCTAACATGTCACCTACAATTTGTCTAGAATGCTTAGTTGGAAAACAACATAGAATACCATTTTAATTAAATTCACATAGATCTAGGAAACCACTAGAAGTAGTACATACAGACTTATGTGGACAATGGCAGTTAGTCATTGAGGACATAAATATTTTAGCTATTTGTTTATTATTATTCTTGTAAAATGTGGGTATTGTAGATTCAAAATTTTTGCACCCCTGTTCTTTAGGCTAATGGATCCATTTCTGGAAGGGGCATGGGAAAATAAGGGATCTACACCTCAAACGAGAGGTACTTGTGTCGTATCCTCTTTGGTGTTTGTTTATGAATTGTGGTGGGGTTCACCAAAAACACTTGGTGGTGGTTTCCATACCTATGCAATATGAAATTTTGTTGTGTTCTTTAAGTGGGCATACACCTAGAGTTTGGGTAAAGTGCAACTACACTTAATCTACATGCATTTTGGTTTTCATGAAAGCAACACATAAATCAGCTAAAAACCTTTTAGAACTAACTATAATGCAACAAATCTTATAAATGCAAGAAGGTAACTCTATGCTACCATATGCCTATATATATATATATATTGATATTTTCTTATGTTATGAAGATAATATATGAATAAGATGCATAAAATTAACAAAGAATTAAAAATTTAAATCAAAACTAAAGAAACAAAATGCTTATCTGACTCCAATGGTTGGTGCAACTATCACCGAATTTGTGATCTATCGACTAGCCTCCAAATTTACGTCCTTGAAATATCTACAAAGAACTTCTGTATAAGACCCTTATATTTGGAGATTAGGATCTTGGGATCTGCTTAAGCCACTATAGATCTGATTCTTGATGGTGCAGCAGTCAGATCCCCTAGGTCTATTAAACAACCTTGCAAAATAAAATTGAATAACAAAAGCATGCATAGATATGAATTTGGATTAAATATACAAATGAAGCCTAAGGATGATTAGGTATTATTGAATACAAATTGATCTAAAGTGATATGCATATGAAATTATAAATTTGATAGCATGATCTTACCTGTAGACCTGTACTTTCACGAATTTGTGGCCTATCTATGAATACACAGTTCACATATTCGATGATTTTTAGGGGACGAATTTTCTAGATTAGCAGAAAATAAAATATTTCATCATGAAATGCAATTAAGTGATAATCTAAAGATTATGCAAGGAAATTACAGTGGATTGCATAGCGGATCGGATCATCACAAGTCCAAAGGATGTTGGTGGAGTGATGGATCTAAACAATAGAAAGCCTTTCCCTGCAACTAATCTCCATGGCACAAAGAGACCCTATTCCAACTTATCAAACTTGCAAAATATGTTAGATACCTACACTAAAATTACAAAAATGAAAGTTACCTTTAGAAAACCTCAAGATGTTCTAAACATGCATTCCAATATTTGATCCAACCATTAACCTAAAAATAGAGGTTGATTCTAAGTTTAATGGCTTATTGGGATGCAATATAGCTCAATCGTTGCAAGATCTATGATGCCAAATCAGGTCGACTTGGGCTAATTTGGAGTTTTTCCAAATTAAGTGAATTTGTAGCCTGGCAACTAGGCCATGAAATAAAGGGAATTAGGCCATTCACCAATTTGAGATGAAATTCAAATGGTCAACTTTGGTGGGAAGCATATTTTGAATTCGATGGGTACACGTTCTTGCTGTTAGGTTGTAAAATCATGAAAAAAGAGAAAAATGTGCCAAACCAATTAGCATGTGCGGGGACAATATTTGAAAGAGGGGTGAATTTACGTGTGTTAGGGGAGATAGGGAATTTGACATGGGTCAAATTTCCCTGTCTACATTTTACCCCCTCTTTGGTGCATTTATGAACAATAAATGCATCAAAGAAAGATGTAGATGCTTTGGCTATAAGCGAAAAAAGGAATGGGCAGTTTTTAACGAAAGGTTAACATGAATCTTGTTTGACAATTTATTACATATATATTATTATTTTATTATTATATATATATTTTACAAACATCGGGGCATAAAAAAATTAAATAATGTTTAATATTTTCGGTTGAGTTGCCCCCTCGAGTTTCATGAGGAATGTGGAATTCCTTATGGAACTCGAAATTGCAAACAGAAAAAGAAATGTGCAAAAAAAATGGAAAACGAGGGTTAAAAAGAAAATTAGGGCAAACCTTAATTCATTTTTACTACGCAATTTAGGAGAAAAAGATCTTTGGAAAAAATGGAAGCTCCTACACATTAAGATATTCTAGTGTGAACGAGGACAACGAGGCAGAACCAAGCATCAATGTAAGTAGGATTGTACCTTTTAACACTTTTGGATCATTTAGCTTTTGATTTTGCTCATTTTTTTTTGGATTTTGGAGCATTTTTGTTGTGCAAAACCCTCATGATGAATTCACAGTCTGCATCACGAATTCACGTTCTACAGGAATAATTCTCTCAAGGTGCGAATTCGTGTTTAGGATGTAAATTTGCTAAAGACAATGCAATTTCAAAAAAATAAAGTTGACTTGCAAATTTTGATTTGATATCTTGCTTTTCCATGTTTTTTGATGATTTGATGAACTAATGATATACAATTGTGTCCCTTTTTATGATTGTAGTTTGGTACTCTTGAGAATCAAGAATGGAAGGTGAAGAACTTTGCATAATGGATGCGATTCCTCATTTAAAAGGAGACAAGGTGGCTATAGGAGGTAGGACTCCTTCATGTAGACGATATGCCTCAGGTTGAGGCTGACATAGCTCTACTTACAACTTTAGTAGAGCGATGGTATCCAAAGTCATCAACTTACCTACTGGAGAGATGATTTTACTCTTGAGGATGTCTAGAGGATCCTCAGGATTCCCATCAGGGGGATGGGAGTGTATCAGTTAGTATAACATGCTATAGCTATAATGATGTTGATAGGGGATACCAAATTTTGAGTTTCCTAGAGTGACATCAGTATCTGGGAGATGGAAGAGACATAAACTATTTCAATGCTATCAATGGTGCTTAGTGGCATAGTGGGTGGATTTTTGATTGGCCACATGAGTATATGATACCTACCATGGGCTCTCATTGGAGTAGTCGATGATATAAGGGAAAATGGTCATTTATTTTTTTGGGGATTATTGGTTTTGTGTCGCTTATACAGGATATTATGGAATGTCGTGTATAAGAAACACACCAACATTGTGATGATGATATTGCTTTAGGTATGGAGCTGAGAGCATATTACTATATGGAGACCACATGGGATTCCTTGGGGAGAGCTATAGGTAGGGAAACTAGAAGTATTTATATAGGTGCATGCAAGGGGAGAGTGTAGTACATGGGCAAGTGGCTTAGATTCCATGAGGTAGGTGATAGATGATCTTATGCCTCATCGGACCACCTGGTGACCATGGAAGATGCATCCAAGATGGGACCAGGATGGCTTTGAGTTGGCTCGAGTATGGTGGATACGATGGTTGCACTTTGAGACAGTGATAAGGGAGAGATGGAGTTGTACCATTTTGATCAAATGCAATGATATTTTGGACTGGATCAAGAGATTCCAAAGATAGGGGACATATCCTATAGACGATCATCTAGGGATCTAGTAGATGTGGGAGGAGAGCCAAACATAGTTTTCTTTAGAGATATAGAGGAGGATGACCTCATATATATGGATCGTGGGGTAGATGATGTGGGAGTTGCAATAGGTTATGATAAGTGGTATGCTAGGATCTATCCTCTAAGGATCACTAGAGTTCGCCCAGTGGGGAACCCTGGGCTGGTACAAGCAGTGAGGGTGATGGATCTCCAAAGAGAGGTATAGAGAGTGTTACAAATATGTTGAATATTTTCCATGTTATTTGATCCTTCATAAATGGTCTACTTGCACTTGATACTTTATCATCACCAAATATTATTCTATCAATAAAAATATTTGAAGCAATATATCTTTGGCATAATATGTTAGGGCATATGTCATCCTTAAATGAATTGAACAAATATCAAATTATGAAAGGTTTACCAAATCTAATATGTCACCTACAGTTTGTCTAGAATGCTTAGTTGGAAAACAACATAGAATACCATTTTAATTAAATTCACATAGAGCTAGAAAACCACTAGAAGTAGTACATACAGACTTATGTGGACAATGGCAGTTAGTCATCGAGGACATAAATATTTTAGCTATTTGTTGATTATTATTCTTGTAAAATGTGGGTATTGTAGACTCAAAATTTTTATACCCCTTTCCTTTAGGCTAATGGATCCATTTTTGGAAGGGGCATGGTAAAATAAGGGATCTACACCTCAAACGAGAGGTACTTGTGTCGTATCCTCTTTGGTGTTTGTTGATGAATTATGGTGGGGTTCACCAAAAAACACTTGGTGGTGGTTTCCATACCTATGCAATATGAAATTTTGTTGTGTTATTTAAGTGGGCATACACCTAGAGTTTGGGTAAAGTGCAACTACACTTAATCTACATGCATTTTGGTTTTCTACCCCTCATACACATAGAGGACAGTAATAGACCTTGAGGATGTGTGCTTGTATATGACCATAAATGGAGGCTACCCCTCATGTGTGATCATGAAGCGGATCCTGTGTGACATTTTGTTGTTGTGCTAACATCAAAGGGTTATGATCCAAAATTAGTTTGAAATTGATTGATTAAAGATGACGAGGTTGGTGATAAGTAATGTGTGGCCTTAAGATTAATTATGATAAATAAATAGGTAGCACTGCATGATCGAGCATGAATAATATGATAGAGTGATTGGGCTAGGCATAAGAGTCCTAGTATGAAGAAACCTTACTAGTATTATCTCATGCCATCATCACAAAGTTCTTATGCAACTACATGACCAAGCAATCGTGTATGATCAATGTAAACTTTGTGTATGACAAGCAATCATGCAATACGATGTAGCAAATGACTAAGAATATATTATACTAAGGTGGTAAATAAGTAATGCAACAGTAAATAATTGTTTTAGCCTCAATTGTGTATGCTAACAGTCATACAAATACTATGAAGATATAATGACTTCAGCCAATCAAAACTCAAGGAAAATCTTGGTTATTTCTAAGATAAAATCTAGTTTATCAAGAACCAGTGTGTGTGATTCGTGCATTCCTTTCCCATATTGATCTTAATTATGATGCAAATATCTCAAGGATAAAATGTGTGTGAATAAATTTCATTTACAAATTTTGAGGAAGGTAATGATGCAAGCCAATGTAAGAACCATTGTGTGTGCAAAATTGATTCATTTACCAATCTTGAGTAAGATAAATATTAAGCCAGTCATGGAGGTAACCAAAAGGTTATTTTATCCTTATGTGTGATCAGAGGTATCTTCAAGAGAGACGTGTCACTATGCATGAGTGTACTCCACTGCTATTCAAGCATATATTAAAGTATGAAGGTGCTAAAATTAGACGATAAATATTGAATGCTAAGCACCAAAGTATAAAGGTGTTAAATTTTAGATAACAAACACTGAATATTGCATTCTATAGTTTGAATTCACAAATCAAAATTATTGTGCTTAGTAAGAGGATACTCCTTGATCATTTACTCTTATAGATATTTTGATCCTTTTATGAGAAGACCATGTTCCTATTTTTAATGGATCAATTTATGTTAGGACTCTAATCATATTATTTAATTCATTCATTTAATCATGGACCAACGTGTCCTTTCACATCACAACCTTAGGTAGATATTAATATGCATTTCCATGGGTGTCTTCAAGCATCCATCGAAGAACAATTATTTATTTTGATCCATTGGTTGGCTTACCTCTAGTGAAAAGGTGATTCAATTCATAAAAGTGATTCTTTATTTTCCATTTAATTGCATTGTATTTCATTCATCTCTATCCAGTAGATTTCTAGGAACCCTTGGTTCCTACCATCTGGTATCATAGTCGATCTCATTTTTTCACCCATGGCACATCTACAACTAAAAGTAATCAATGAAATACAACATGCGCTACCTAAACATCTTCATTTTAATTCATTACAAGCAAAGCAAATCAATGAACAAAAAAAAAAAATTCCTCTAAATTGTTGGCTATCCCTATTGCCATTAGCATTGTCTATGAAGTAGCCCCTTGGAATTCTGAATCAACATTATTGTCATTAGTGGGACAGTACAGAAACTACTACCAATGGATAGGAAGACAATGTATAACATAGGGTAAAGAACAAGTGTAAATGTGGCTTAAAAAATCCGTTCAAATCCTTTATAAGACATCACAATCCTTTGTAGCTTCGGATCGAGCAACAAATCACAAGAAAAAAATTTGAAATCTGTCTACAAAAATCAACCTGCAAAACTTCTGACGAAGTCTCAAGAAAAAACGGTGACGTTGCATAAATTAAAGTTATAATATAAATTTTATAGCACTAAAGTTAATTTTTCAAATTTGGAAAACATAATTGATGGTGACTACCCTTTTTTTGCGCTAGAAAGAGTGAGGAAATTTTTTTTTTAAAAAGGTTATATCCCACATTCATCACGAATTTGGAAAAAAGGTGTTTAAAACAAATTTTACGCGAGTAGCTTGGTGTGACTTCAGTCACACTTCCTAGCCCTTGTGTGCGTGATCGAAGCTCTATCCCATGGTGTCCTCTTTGTTGGTAGCCATTTGTCTCATTAGTGTTCAACACTTGTCCTTTGTTGATCATTTCTTTGTTAACCGTTGTCCCTCACATCCACTCCACATCACCTTGCATGCCCCTGACCTTCGCTCGTCATGCGCTGACTCACTGACCTGCTACTAATCTGTATCTGATCGCTGATGTGCTTGTCATTCATATCTAGTTGTTGACGTGCTTGTCTAACTCTTGACCACTCACTCATAGTCGTTGATGTCGCTCATAGCCGTTGAAACATAAAAATAAAATTAAAATTCAAAAATTACCATTAAAAAATATTCAAAAACTCAAATTAATTTGATTGTTATGTCAATTCGAGAAGCAGATAAGGATATATTGCAAAACAAATTTTTATTTTTGCAATAATTTTTAATTTTATCAAGCAAAATTGATAATTTTTATCAATTATTGACAAAAAAATTGCAAAAATTTTAATTTTTGTCAAACATTTGACAAATTTTGACCAAATCAATTATTAAGTTCCAAAGAATTAGAGATAAAAGAAAACTTGCAATTCCCAAAACCACACCACAATGGCTGATGGGAGGAGATCACAAGACCCTATGAAGGAAGCTATGAAGGAAGTCATGCAGGAATTAAATAAATGGAAGGATGATTTTGAAAAGAAAATCATGACAAAAGAGGATTTTCACCTATGGAAGGATGACCATGAAAACAAGATTACAAAATTAGACTTAAAAATTGGTGCCACCAACCACTCCGTTGATATGGTACAACAAAACTTGGCATTAATCCAAGTTGGCCAACCTATCATAGCACCAACACAACAAGCATTACTCGGGGGACCACAAACATCAATCTTACCTCAAACCACTAAATTGGACTTTCCAAAATTTGAAGGAGGCGATCCCACAAATTGGATCTATCGAGCGGACCAATATTTCTCCCTCTATCAAATCCTTGAGGTCCAAAAGGTTTGTATTGCATCCTTCCACCTAGAATGAATCACTACTCAATGGTACCAATGGTACGAAAAGATAAATGGCACCCCTACATGGACAAAATTTACAAAAAATCTAATGGTACGATTTGGCCCAAGCAAATTTGAAGATTTCACAGGGGCTCTCACCAAACTCCATCAAACCACGATAGTACGAGAGTACCAAGCTCAGTTCAAAAAATTGGTAAATCTTACATCGGGACTAGATGCATCTTTTTTCCAAAGTTGCTTTATTAGTGGCCTAAAGGAAGAAATTTGATTAGAAGTACAAATGCTCAATCCTACCAACATGATGCACACTGTTGCATTAGCCTAGATGGCGGAAGAAAATATCAATAACCAGCACCGAATAGGAATACTATCAATAGGGAAACCACATAACACTTACACCATCCCAAAACTAAATAGAGTCATGCCAATTAAACGAATTAGCCCTAAGGAAATGAAGGAAAGAAGAGAAAAAGGCCTTTGTTTTCATTGTGATGAGAAATTCATCCCTAATCACAAATGCATTACACCAAAATTATATATTTTGGATACGATTGAGAATGATACTCCAAAATAAGAGGATAATATTGAAGTGGAAGTAGTGACGGATATCCAGGAGGAAAATAACGAGGATAAAATAGAAATTTCTTTTAACGCCCTCGTAGGATTTTTCGCCCCACAAACTATGAAAGTTAATGGATACTTTAAAAAACAAAACCTTATTGTGCTTCTAGACTCTGGCAGCACACACAATTTTATTGACCCAAGGGTGGCAAAACAAGCTAACTGCTTTATACATCCTTGTAATAATTTCAAAGTCATGATTGGAAATGGAGGAAGAATTGCATGCAAAGGAAAGTGCCAAAATATTAAACTCACTATGGGTGATTATAACATGAAAGGGGACATGTATGTACTACCCTTAGGGGGATGTGATATCGTTTTAGGAGTGCAATGGCTACGAACACTCGACATAATCCAATGGGACTTTGAAGACTTATGGATGAAATTCACACAAAAGGACCAAACATACACTATTAAAGGGTTAAAATTAGGCCCTTCACAAATCGTAAGTTCCCATAGAATGGAAAAAATTATTCGCAAAGGAGGTAAAGGTATGATCGCACAACTATTTTCCATTCAACCCACCAATGAAGAACAACCAATGGCACCTGAACTACAACAACTCCTAGAATACCATGATAAAGTATTCAACGAACCAAAAGGATTACCTCCTCAACGAAGCCATGATCATACCATTCAACTTCTTCCAGGGCACCAACCTCCTAATATTCGGCCTTACTGATATCCATATCTACAAAAGATAGAAATAGAAAAACTAGTACAAGAACTACTTAAAGTAGGGGTTATTAGACCTAGTGTGAGTCCTTACTCTTCTCCTATTATATTAGTTCAAAATAAGGATGGATCATGGTGCCTATGTGTTGAATTTTGCGCCCTTAACAAATTAACCATCAAAGATAAATTTCCTATCCCCGTCATCGATGAATTATTAGATGAACTTCATGGGGCTGCATACTTCTCCAAATTAGATTTATGATCGGGCTACCACCAAATTCGAGTTAAAGAAAGTGATATTCCAAAAACTACCTTTCGCACTCATGAAGGGCATTATGAATTCATGGTTATGCCATTTGGCCTTACCAACGCCCCTTCTACATTTCAAAGTCTAATGAACAAGGTATTTCACCCTTTCCTTTGAAAGTTTATTTTAGTTTTCTTTGATGATATTTTGATTTATAGTAAAACATGGGAAGATCACTTACGCCATATAGACCAAGCATTAAAGACCTTGGAGGAAAATCAATTATATGCCAAAAGATCAAAATGTTCCTTCAAAAAACAAGAAATTGAATACCTCGGACATATTGTCTCTAAAGAAGGAGTTAAAGTGGACCCTCACAAGATTGAAGATGTGAAAAATTAGCCTATCCCAAAAACCTTGAAAGGCTTGCATGGTTTTTTAGGACTAACAGGATACTATCACAAATTTGTCAAAGATTATGGCAAAATCACAACCCCCTTAACAACACTACTTAAGAAGAATGCTTTTCTTTGGTCTTCAAAAGCTGATGATACCTTTATCACTTTAAAAAATGCAATGTGTACCACCCCTATCTTAGCCATGCCTAGATTTTTCCAAACCATTTATTATTGAGAGTGATGCCTCAGGAGTGGGGATAGGAGTAGTGCTCATGCAAAATGAAAGACCATTGGCTTTTACTAGCAAGGCATTTTATAAAAAGAATTTGGCCCGCTCCACATATGAAAAAGAGATGTTAGCCATTGTTCATGCTATTCAACATTGGAGACCTTACCTTATTGGCCAACATTTCATTATTCACATGGACCACCATAGTCTAAAGTACCTTCTTGAGCAATGCATAACCACTCCAGAGCAACAAAAGTGGGTTACAAAACTACTAGGATATGATTATGAGATCATATATAAAAAAGGGAAAGATAACATGGTTGTCGATGCCCTTTCAAGAAAGTTTGAAGAAATACCCCAATTACATGCTTTTTCCTCTCCTATTCCTAAATGGATAGACCAAGTCAATGAGGAATGGTTTAATGATCCTACCACACACACATTAATTCAACAACTTCAACAAGACTCCACTAGTAAACCCCACTATTCTTGGAGTGATAACATACTTAGGTACAAAGGGTGTATTGTCCTATCCCCCACATCCTCATATCATGCAAAACTTCTCCATGAGTTACATGCCACACCCACTGTAGGACACTCTGGATTCCTCAAAACTTATAAAAGAGTGGCTAGATATTTTTATTGGGTAGGGATGAAAAATGATATCAAGAAATTTGTGAATGAATGTGAGACCTGCCAAAGACACAAAGGAGAGACAATGGGTACTCCGGGTCTTCTTCAACCCCTTCCAATTCCAACTAAAACATGGGCTGATATTTCCATGGATTTTATTGAAGGCCTTCCAAAATCTTCCGGTAAAACTACCATTCTAGTTGTGGTGGATCACTTATCTAAATACGCTCATTTTTGCCTTGTGGCCCACCCTTATACAACTAGTACCATCACCCAAATTTTTCTTGATAATATCTTTAAATTACATGGCATGCCTTCCACTATAGTTAGTGATCGTGATCCCACCTTCACTAGCAATTTTTGGAGAGAATTGTTTAAACTCCAAGGCACTCAACTTCGTATGAGTTCCGCTTACCATCCCCAAATGGATGATCAAACCAAAGTTGTTAATAAATGTTTGGAAACCTACCTATGTTGTTTTATTTCTACTCAACCCCTTCACTGGGTTAAATGGCTTCCTTTAGCCGAATGGTGGTATAACACCTCATATCACACCGCCATTAAGATGACTCCATATGAAGCTTTATATGGCCAAACACCACCATCCCTTACCTCTTATATTCTAGGAAGTACAAATGTGCAAGTAGTGGAGATGGAACTTTCTACTCGAGATGATATTCTTCACCTCCTCAAAGATAATTTACACACCACACAACATCGTATGAAGCAACAAGTGGACCAACATCGAATCGAGCGAGTTTTTCAAGAAGGAGATATGGTATTCCTTCGTCTTCAACCATATCACCAAACTTCTCTAAAACTCAAGGGTTCTCAAAAGTTAGCTCCCAAATTTTATGGACCTTATAAAGTTCTACAATGCATTGGACCAGTTGCTTATAAACTTGAGTTACCCGAGTCCTCCAAAATTCATCCCATGTTCCATGTCTCTTGCCTTAAACCAGTATTTGGTGCACACATCACTACACAAACTCAACTCCCTGAGTTCATAGAATATGGAGCACTCATGGTTGAACCTGAAGCTATCCTAGATCGCCACACTCGCCACCTTCACAATCACACTATCATAAAGGTTTTGATTCAATGGAAAGGTCTACCTTTGAAGGATGCTACATGGGAGACACTTCATCATATCCAACAGCAATTTCCTCATTTTCCGCTTTGAGGACAAAGCTCTTTTTAAGGAGGGTGGCATGTTAGGACTCTAATCCTAACTAATCATATTATTTAATCCATTCATTTAATTATTATGGACCAACGTGTCCTTTCACAATCACAAACCTTAGGTAGATATTAATATGCATTCCATGGGTGTCTTCAAGGATCCATCGAAGAAACATTTACTTATTTGATCCATTGGTTGGTTGTACTCCAGTGAAAATAGTGATTCTATACATAAAAGTGATTCATTTTTCCATTTACATTATATTTGTTTCATATTTGTCTAGCAGATTGGTAGTAACCCTTTGGTTCCTACAAGTTTAATGTTCATTCTTAACGTTAGTCTATTGCTTCACACTCTTAGATGGACTAATAAACCAAGACCCTACATATTTATTAAGAACCCAAATCCATACTTGAAAAGGATTAAAACACCAAACTTAGAACACCTATCCTTGAACTCAATCTAAATTTTGAACTTTAAAATTGATTCAAAGTCCAAAATTCTTAAGAAGTTGAGCATTGTGCTAAAGACATGACATAGGACAAATAATATGTTGCTTCGTATTGGAAGTATTACATTATTTAATACCTTGCAAGAATATTGCAAGTATCTTGTAAATATTTGAGTCTAGTTTGTAACTTGTTTGTGGTGTGAAAATAAACTTGTAAATATGAGTCATTTAGAGTTTATCATTTAGTACTCATTAGAGGTTTAGAGTCAATAATATATATTTCTTTTATGAGAAATATGAAGAGTCATATCTCTTGTGAGTTTGAGGATATGAAGAGTGAGTGAAAGTAGAAAGATCAAGAGTCTTATAAATGTGAAGAGTCTTATGTCCAAGTTGTATTTATTAAAGATAATGATGATTGAATAACTCTGCAATACTGATTAAGTAGATATATTTATCAATAATATTTGCAGCAAGTTATTGTCATTATTATTGTTGAATGTATGTGAGGATTTAAATTTAATATCTTATGAGAAAATTGTTTATATGCTAACAATAGTATCAGAGCCACCTTTGAAGCGCTTTAGGAAAGAAATATTTTTAGATAAGCCATTGCAGAGAGGATTATAGCATTGAAAGGATAAATGATGAAGAGAGTGAATGATTGGAAGAAGCAGAACAATTAGAGGAAGTGATAATATTGTGAGTTGAAGCATGGACTAGAACTAATATTGATAGTACATGGGAGTGAAGCATAGGAGAGAGATAAAGAGGTTAAACATAAGAAAAGTTAGCAAACATTAGAAAAAATATGTAGAAGTAAAATAGTAGATGAACATGCTAGAAGCCACATAAGAGAGAAGCGGATATTGAGAGCTAGTCAAAAAATGCATAAGAGAGAAACCAAAGGAGCAAGGAGAATAACCCACAAAAGAAAGGTAAAAAGTAGCGGCCAGTTGAGGAAGACACAATGAAGGAACAAATTACCCAACTCCAATCAAAGCAACAAAATATTATTGAAGAGATATTAGCCTGATGAGGGTGGGCATTTGGAGCCAATCAAGGTATAATATACAATTTCCATCATGAGTCTATCCCACAGTCATCGTAGGGTACCCATCCATATAAAAGCTCACCATAATAACAACAGGCTTCACCATCACAAATACAAGTTTTACCACCACAGCGATAGGTTTCACCACCATCACAATAGGATTTTCTTGGGAAGGGCATTGAGATGGAGTTTGGAGAGACAAGCAGTGCAGGAGAGGTCACATCTCTACAGGAAAAAATAACCAAACTGAAGAGCCAGATAATGATACAAGTAGGTAAAATTCAGTCATTGGAGGATCAACTTTCACAATCACAGACTCTGCTAGCACAGGTACAGTCATAGTAGATAAGGAGTGTACCTTCATGTAGTATTTTACATCGCTATTTGTAGGATGAGCTAATGGTGGCATGAGCAGAGGTGACACTAGTAGCTCAATGAGAGACCTTCTACCAGACTTTATATTTTTAGTTGGTTCTAGAGGGTCAAAGGGTGATATTACCCCCAAGTTTGGTTGCTTTGAGTCACACTCGATTATCTTCTTGGATAATGTCCTAGGCTACACGATTTTAGGTGCCTAGGCCACCACCAGATGAGGGTCAGAGCTCTAGGAGCTCCAGGATGATATGCCAAGGTTTCTTTTTGTGGTATACTTCCCTAGTGACTGAGTATGCTAATTTTTTATTATGGCATACCAGTCGATATCTATGTATATTTTCTTGAGATTAATACCATACTACTATTTTTGTATTTATTTTTGTATATGTTATGCAAATGCTAATGATATTTGTTGTTTTTGATGATCTTACATAATGATGCTTATGGTCATGTTTGATTTCTAATGCCCTTTTTCTTTATCATGCTAGTCATGATATCATTGTAGGAGAATGAGATGTGATTTGATGTAGTGTGATTGATATTTGTAAAGTGATGTAATTGATATTTGTGATGTAATTTGATTTTTGTAGAAATAGTGTGTTGGGAAATATACCCTTACGATTTTGATCAGTCAACAATAGACCTCGAGGATGTGTGCTTGTGTATGACCTTAAATGGAGGTTGCCCCTCATGTGTGGTCATGAAGTGGATCCTATGTGAGGTTTTGTTGTTATGCTGACATCGAAGGGTTATGATCCAAAAGTAGTTTGAAAGTGATTGATTGAAGATGACATGGTTGGTGATAAGTAATGTGTGACCTTAAGATTAATTTTGATTAAAATTAAGGTAAATAAAGAGGTAGCACTATGTGATTGGGCATGAATAATATGATAGAGGGCTTGTGCTAGGCATAAGATTCCTAGTGTGAAGTGAGTATAAGAAACCTTACTAGGGTTATCTCATGCCATCATCGCAAAGTCCTTATGCAACTATATGACCAAGCAATTATGTATGATCAATGCAAATTTTGTGTATGACAAGCAATCATGCAATATGATGAAACAAATGACTGAGAATACATTGTACTAAGGTGGTAGATATGTAATGCAAGACTAACTGGTTGTTTTAGCCTCAATTGCATATGCTAATAGTCATACAGATCCATGAAGATATAATGACTTCAACCAATCAAAACTCAAGGAGAATCTTGGTTATTTCTGAGATGAAGTCAAGTTTATCAAGAACCGGTGTGTGTGATTCATGCATTCTTTTCCCATATTGATCTTAATTATGATGCAAATCTCTCAAGGATCAAATGTGTGTGCTTATGAAGTTCATTTACCAATTTTGAGTAGGTAATGATGCAAGCCAATTTAAGAACCATTGTGTGTACAAAAATGGATTCATTTACCAATCTTGAGTAAGATAGAGATTAAACTAGTCATGGAGGAAACCAAGAGGCTAGCTTATCCTTATGTGTGGTTAGAGGTCTCTTCAAGAGAGACATGTCATCATGCATGAGCGTACTCCATTGTTAATCAAGCATCTATAGCCCTGATGGAGGTTAGCCCCATAGTCCAATGATATGATTTTTAAGTTTTGGGGATTCGAACTACCTAACCATCTGGATGGAAATGTAGTGCTATCCTTACAACTTAGATTATTTGTTGTATATTTATTTGAGTCTCCAAGATTTGGGGAATCATATTCTCAACAAGTTTGATGAGAATTTTGACCCTATCCTTACTACTTGGAGATTTATCTTTATTTGTGTATGTAATTGAATTTATTTTGGACTATGTGCATAATGGGACAAGCAAGAAGACTTTTCACTTCAAGGTTCAAACCAATCGAGGCATCATCCTTTTCTTGATGCAATATTTTTATTAATAAGTGTGATATGTGGTTGGTTCAAAAATGATGAAATCAATTCCCAAAACTCAAAATTTTTCTTAATGAGAAATGTGTTTTGATTCAAGAGAGATTTTTAATCAATATCGAGAATCAAGATTTTATTAAAATATGAATCCTGTGAGTGGTTCAAGATAAACTCTTAATCACTTCAAAGAAAAGACTAAGATTGACTATGAATCTTGATAGCATCTGTCTGATATTTAAATAACATAATAATTGGATGTGACTATTTGACATATGCAATTGGACTAAACAAGCTTTGGGAAATGCAAAATGTAGCTACATGATAGATGATTTATGTAAGATGATTGAAATTATAGAATGAACTAAATGCAACACATGCTTTATGTACAAAAATGGAAGATGGTTATGTACAATGGTGAGACATGATTTTATGCATAGTACTTTTTGAGATGCATTATGTTCATTGGCTCCTTAAGATATTTTCCATCTAATGTGGCCAAACGATATGCACCTGATCCAAATTTAGCAGTTATGATGAATGGTCCTAACCAATTTGGTTGAAATTTACCTTTAAGATCTATTCGAGCATTAGTATTTTTTTATTTTCTTTAAGAACTAAGTCACCAACCTCGAAAGACCTATTATGAACTTTCTTTGAATATGATATTTTAAGTTTTTCTTGATAGGCATGAAGATGCTCTAAGGCATTTATGCACTTTTCATCTAGTAATTCTAGTTGACTTAATCATCCAACATGATATTCATCTCCTACTTCAGCATCTTGAAGTAGAATCCCTAAAGAAGGTACTTCAAGCTCAAAAGAGAAAATGACTTTAGTACCATAGACCAAGACAAAAGGGGAAGCACCTGTAGGGGTTCGAACACTAGTCCTATAAGCCCATAAGGCTGGATATAATTGAATATGCCAGTCTCGACCAGACTTATTAACCAACCTTTTTAAGATTTTGATTAAGGTTTTATTAGATGCTTCTGCTTGGCCATTGCCTTGAGGATAATAGGGAGTAGACCATCTATGCTGGATTTTATATTTTGCACAAAGTTTTTTCATATCTTTATTTTTAAAACAAGTTCCATTATCAGAAACAAGTGTAGAAGGGATCCCAAATCTACATATGATTTGATTAAAAATGAATTTAGAGACTTGGGTCCCTGTACAAGAAGCCAATGGCATGGCTTCTACCCATTTGGTAAAATATTTTATTGTTATTATTATAAACTTATGACCATCAGATGAAATCGGATTGACCTTCCCAATGATATCGAGGCCCCATTTGGAAAAGGGCCAAGGGGAAGAAATAGTTTGAAGATCTTGAGTAGGAGCATGAACAAGATTTGCATGTCATTGACACTTGTCACATCGATGCACATAATCATTTGCATCCTTCTCCATGGAAGGCCAAAAATAACCCATTCGTAGGAGCTTTTTGGCTATGGTGCTGCCACTAAAATGGCCTCTGCAAGATCCATCATGCACTTCACTCAATGCCTTTTGAGATTCTTCTAGGTTGAGGTATCTTAGGAGAATACCTTCAAAATATCTCTTATAAAGGGTATTTCCTATGATGATAAAGTGAACAACTCTTTTACGTAGAAGTCTACATTGGTTTCTATCTAAACCATCTGGAAATGAGCCATTTTGGAGAAAATTGATGATATCCATATACCAAGGTTTCGATGATGTTTCTCCAATTGCAAAGACATCCAAAGGTGTTAGGCATGATTCTAGTGAGGTAGGCTCTCAAAGTTGATGAATGATAATAGTGGCATGATCATCATCCAACTCCAAAGGGATGAGGGAAGCAATTGTTGCCATAGCATCTGCAGAGCGATTACTAGTGCGAGGGATAGCTTCAATAGTAACCTTTTCAAATAGAGATATAAGATTTTGGAAAAATTCTTTATAAGGATGAAGTTTCTCATCTCGGGTTTGGTAGACATTATTAATTTGGTTTACCACGAGTTGTGAGTCTCCAAAAATAGATAAAACTTTAATATTTAGGGCTAGAGTTGCATGTAAGCCAAGGATTAAAGCTTCGTACTCTACTGTATTATTTGTACAAGAAAATTGGAGCTTGAATGATAAGGGAATTAGTTGTTTCTATGGAGACACCAATATAATGCCTGCACCTACACCACTCATGCAATGAGCTCCATCAAAGAATAGAGACCAAGAGTTTGAATGATCATCCTCTATATTAAGACATTCATTTGGAAATTCTATGGTTAAGGGATGAGTGGATTCAATGGGAGTGACAAGCAAGTTGATCAGCTATAACCTATCCTTTGATGGAATTTTGACCAATAAAGGTTAAGTCAAATTCTCTTAAGGTGAGAACCCATTTTGTTGCTCATCCTGACAAGTAGGGTCTACTCATCAAATAACGTAGTGGATCAAATTTTGCTATGATGAATGTTCTTTGACTAAGCATATAGTGACGTAGTTTTTGTGTAGAGAACACAATAGCTAGATAAAGTTTTTCCAAGGGTGTATAGTGAGTCTCATAACTTACTAGAGTTCTACTAATGTAGTAGATTGCTCACTCTTTCTTTTCCTCATCATGTTGGGTGAGCATTGCCCCCAATGCAAGCTCTAAAGTAGATATGTACAAGATGAAGGGGTGTTCTAGTTTAGGAGGGACAAGCACAAGTGGTGTAAGTAAATACTTTTTAAGAGCTTCAAAAGCTTCTTGACATTCAACATCCCAATTAAAAGGGGTACCTTTCTTAAGGAGCTTAAGAAAAGGTTGACATTTATCTACTAACTTGTCGATGAAGCGATGGATAGATTGAAGTTTACCTTGTAAACTATGAAGCTCAGTCAAATTCTTAGGTGGTGGTATATTTATAATGGCATCTATCTTAATTGGGTCTATCTCTATTCCTCGCATGGAAATGATAAACCCTAATAACTTTCCAGATTTAACCCCAAAAACACACTTGTCTAGATTTAGATGGACCTTGTACTCATGAAGCCTATCAAATACTCATCGAAGATCAAGAATATGATCTTCCTCATTAATAGAATGTGTGATAATATCATCGATGTAATCATGTAAGATGTCATACATCATATCATGAAACACATAGGTCATTGCTCTTTGATAAGTTGCACCTACATTCTTTAGACCAAAGGGCATTACTTTCCAATAAAAAGTTCCCCATGGTGTGATAAAAGCAGTTTTAGGTTGGTCTTCTGGTGCTATACAGATTTGGTTATATCTAGAAAAACCATCCATAAGGGATAACATCCCACTCCCTATCGTAAAATCAACAATTTGATCCATATTGGGGAGGGGAAAATCATCTTTGGGACATGCAGCATTGATGTCCCTAAAATCAGTACATACCCTAATTTTCTTAGCCTCTTTTTTAGATACTAGAACGATGTTGGATATCCAATCAGAATAATCAATGGCTTGGATGAAATCAACATCTAAGAGCTTTTGTAGCTCTTCTTTGACCAATAAGGCTATTTTAGGATGCATTTTTCTAAGCTTCTGTTTCACAGGCTTAGCATCAGGATGGACCACTAAATGATGCATGACTATGGATGGGTCTAGGCCAGGCATATCTGCATACGTCCATGCAAAGATATCAGGATATTCTATAAGGAGTTTCATATATTTACCTTGTTCCTCCTTACTCAAAGTAGCTCCTATTTTAACTATACGAGGGTTGGCTTCAGTGCCAATATTGATCTTCAAAATATCCTCTATTACAATGCTTAAATCTCTTTCAAAATTAGGGAGAGTGGGTGAAACACCCATTTCTTGAAGTTCTTCTAAGGATAGATTTGCTAATTCATCCTACGTAGTTGATATTTGAATGTGTGCTATGCATGGGATGGACCCATCGAAAGAAGAAACCATTTCGCATGACTTCATCAGGTGCGATGTCATAAAAGATATCTCCTTCCACACATTCATCTAGAGTGGCAATTATTTCAGGATGAACTATCGAAAGCATATTGCAATAAAAATGAGAGGGAAAATAAGGTTCCTTATACTTCTTGATCTCTTTCAGATGTTGCTAATTTTCTAAATATTCACCATACGTGATCAGATGGTCATCATCATCGAAGGGAAAAGGTTGGCATTTTATGGGAATGTAGCCAATACCACATCATGCAGGCCACTCTTCAGCATCGAGAGGTTCACGTATGCCATTTTCCAAGTGACCTAAGCCTTTTCCCCTATAACCCATGTCACACATGATTTGCTTAGAAATTGTATATCTATCTAAAAAATAACAATGGGTAAAACTATTTTTGTCAAAGATCAAGCTCATTCTACTAATGATAATCTCATCTATGGAATATCCCATAGAAATGAAGGTGCAATTACCAACATGGTATATATCTCTTTCTTGCGGGGTAGTCTTATCGTACGCGAAGAGGGTGGTAGCTTAGACAAAATGAGAGAATCTTGTATAATGAAATTAGCATGTTCAATTGGGGCTAGTATGGTGGAAAAATCAGTTAGCACCTCATCTATGAGAGGATATGATGTAGAAGGATCATTGGTATGAGGAGGTGTGTTGGATGAATGTGGTTGATCAGATGTTGTTAGGGATGAATCAGAAGAAGTAGGTGCTAATGAAGATAAGCTAGGGCAAAAGGGCACATCAATAGGTTCATCTATAGCACACATCTCAAAATGTCTAGGATCACCATGAATGGTAACTAATTGATTTTTGAATTTAAATTTCACACACTGATGTAAGGTAGAAGGGACTGCCCTCATTGCATTAATCCAAGGATATCCTAGAAGAATATTGTATGATGTTGGGCATGGTACAACATAAATAGATGTATTTAAAGTTCTAGGACCAACTTGTAGTGGGATGGACATCACACCACATGCATCCTGAGTTTCATCATTGAAGGCTTTAATGATCATATCAGTTGTTCTTAAGTCCTCATTTTTGAATCCAAATATTTTGAAAAATTTGTAGGTGCAAATATTCAAATATGACCCATTATCTATCAATACCCTCTTAACACAAACATCTCCAATTAATGTTGTTATGTAAAGAGGATTATCTCTATGTAGAATTTGAGGAGGAATATCCTTATCATGAAAATCAATGTAATCAACTCTGTTAGAGGCTACAAAATTAACCATAGTAGTTGGTTCTATATCTTGAGGCACCATCATCTGACTTAAGGTATTCATCAATTCTTCCCTATGAATAGGGGAGGATCGAAGAAGTTCCAAAAGTGGGATTCTAGTTATTGTACTAGCTAGTTGTTCATTAATGTTGAAAGGTGTTCTTTGTTGAGGTTTGACTAGATTATTACTTTTATTAGGTGCCTTCAAGATTAAAGGTGGTTGAATGGGATCACTTGATTGAGATGAGGATATTTGCGGTTGAGATGTTTGGGCTTGAGCCTGTTGTCTAGTTATGGCCCCAATCGTGCCCACTATATTGTTTTATTGAAGAGGAGGTAATATAGAAATGAGTGAAGAGGTTGGATTAGCTCGAATGGGATGAGGTCTATGATTTGTTGCTTGCTCTAGGGGGAGCAATTGATGTGAAGATGGGTGAGTTGTTAACACTCTTGGAAAAGGTTCTTCAGGAACTAACAAATCTGTAATAGGTGTTATAGGCTCTGATTCATCCTCTGAACTATTAGATTGAAGGGAACTAATGTCAAGTTTAGATTCTGATTCACTTTCCGAATAATCAATAGACAAGGGTTGAGATTCTTACCATCTTTCGATTGTAACAATAGATTATGTAGGTATGAATGTACTCTATGAAGGTTGTGATGGTAAAAGGTTACCAACCATACCTACGTAGCATGTTGGATGAGGGATATTTTTATAATCCACTTGATTTACTACTTCTTTACCATGGTTGGGTAATGGGTTTTGGAAAATATCCAAATTTTGGTTTGCATTATGTGCTTGTTGTGTAGGAGCTTGTGTATTTGTAGGAGGATTGGGGTTTTGAGAAGAACTTTCTACCTCCAATTTACCATTGTCGATTAGATCTTGCACTAAGTGTTTTAATCTCCTACAAGTATTTGTTGGATGACCATCAACTTGATGGAAATCATAATGTTGATCTGGTCTATACCAAGGTTGGGAGGTGTCTGGTTGTCGTATTTCTAGTAATTCTATCAAGCCTCTTTCCAACAATTATGGCAAGACCATTGTCAAGGGTTGATTTAATTTTGTGAAATTGCATGGTGGGGGTTTTTGTGGTGCTTTCAATACAAATTTTTTTGCAACATTGGTAGCATTAACATTTGTAGGGGGTCTATTATCTGTGACCCCATATCCCACCACATGTTTGTTTTTGTATTGGTTTTTGGATGATTTATCTTCATATTTTCTTTTAAGTTGTCCTCTTCTGATAAGAGCTTCTTCTACTCTCCTTTCCAAATTGATGGCTTGATCAAAAGAGGTTAAGGTAGCAGTTTCTAATTCATAAGATAATTGCTCTTGTAAGTTTCCAATAAATATTTCTAACATCTCTTTTGGAGGTAAAGTAAAGTGTAATTTACCCAAAATCTTCCTCCATCATGCTAGGAATTCAACAAAGCTTTCTTCTTTTCCTTGTTTCAAATTATACAAGTCTTTGATCATTACATGTCTCTCTATGTAGGCACCAAATTGATGCACAAATAGTTCTATAGTTTCTTCAAAATTTCTTAAGGAGTGTGTTGGTAATTGATAATACCATTCTAGAGCCATACCCCCTAGACTTTTAGGAAATATCTTTAGCAATAGCATATCATCATAAGAAATATCATGACATGTCATTCTAAACATGTGAAGATGTTCAATTGGATCTTCAGTTCCCTTATAGATTGGAAGGACTGGCATGGGAAAATGTTTGGGATATGGTCTTGCTATGATAATGGGATCTAATGGTTGATTGCACATCTCCTTATAATTGTATGTGGGATGATAAGGATCTATGTGATCTAATCATGAAGCTAATTATTTTACTATGGTTTCAAGATGGTGTGGTTGCCCATTATGACATTATTGGTGCTACTATGTTTGCATGAGGAGGATAGTAATTAGCTTGTGCAGCCTGATATGGAGTCAAAACTGAGTGTAACATTATTGTGCATAGGATTAACAAAGGAAGATTTGGCTTGATGTTGATTCATATATGGGATAGAGATGCTATTGTGAAGAGGATTTGAAATGGGCATGGTAACTTGTTGATAAGAACTTGTTGCATTATGATAATGGCATGGGGTATATGAAGAATAAGGATTAGAAATTTGTGGAGGAATGAAATGGAGTGGTTGTGAATGAATTGGTTGTGATGAAGGATTATTTTGTGATGTAGAAGCTTGTGTGTATGGATTATAAAATTTATGGGGAGGTATGTTGTGATAGATATGGGCAAATAATCTTTCAATAGCTGAAGAAACTTATGGGTTTTACCCTTCACTAACAGTTGTAGTAGTGGCATAAATAGCTTATTGTTGTGATACTTTGTGGGCCTTATCTTGTGAGTGATCATCTGGAGGTTGGATAAATTGAGTGGTATCAAGAGTAGGATTACCAAAGGGGATATGATGAAATGGAGTAAGGTTAGTTGAAGTTATTCCTATGTGGCTCTCGAGTTGAAGTCTGAAAGCTTGCTCTAAGGAGGCTTCAATTGAAAGTTGACCCCTAAGATAGTCTTCTACCTCAAAGGCTTTAAGAATAGCAGGGTGATTATAACTTACAAAACCCTAAAATTGATCCGTATTTTTAAAATGAACCTCCCATTTAGGTCCTACCTTTGGTTCAAGGTGAGGTTTTGGATTTGTTACAACTTGTTCTATTTGTTCCTCTTGTTCTTATTTATCTTCTTTTTTAGCTTCTACTTCATTGCTCTCATCATTAGGGTTTTCAGTGTCCATTTGTTCCTTTGGAGGATATACAATATATTTTCCATTTCTTAAATGCATTGTTATTTCTTGATGATCTCTTTGTTATTTTAAGGTTGTCAAGACTCTTAGTAAATCCTTCTTTTAGGATTTCTTTTTTTTTATATTATATATATATATTTAATACTTCTCACTATTGTTGATCATAAAGTTTATTTCTTCACTAATCTTAATCACCACTCAATCCTCTTTAAAGAGCTTATGAATATCATTGATTGGTTCCAATTGTTTAGGGCTCATATAATGCTCTTCTTTAAATGTAAAATATTTTCTCAAGAGATGAATTAAATGAACAATAATGAATTTTCCTTGAATACTAGTAGGGATTTCAAATTATAAATCATAACAAAACTCCCTAAAAAGGACAACCCTAGGTGCTTTGTTGTATCTTCTATTTTGTTCTAAGGTCACCTCTTTGTCTTCTATATAGGCTAAGAATTTGTGAAGAGTTATAGCATCCTCAAAATAGCTTTCAAAGGGATATATTGTTGAATGGATACTTGTTCTTTTGTCTGCTAACCAATGTTCATAACTCTGTTGGATTTCAAAGTAAGGTGAGTGATGATCAGCACCTAAAACTTTAGCTATTTTGATTCTTCTAATTTTAGCTAACTCTTCTGACCTTTTCTTAATGATATCAAGACGTTTCCAAATAATGTCCCACTCTTCCCTAGATGGAATGTGTCTTTGTTCAACAATTTGAGTAATCTCTTGTTTGAACAATATTTTGAGGTCTATAAGTGTTGATTCCCTAATGTTATTACCCACCATTTAATTATATTTTTTTTGTGTTTTTTTTAGAAAAATGAAATAAAAAGTGAAAAATACTAAAAAGGTTTTCTTCTAACTATAATCCTTTTTCAAAATGTGTGAAAATTTGGAGGTCTAGTTGTCTTGTTTCAAATTAAGCTTTCACCTGGATGTTCGCATGTAGATGCTTGGTGATGAATTCCAAGTCGTGATGAAGCCTAGGTCCTACCAATCCTCACCTAGTTCATTGTGGTCAGTGATACACTCTCCGAAGAGAAGTGTATGCTCTATTCCACGGTTATGACGGTTGTTGGATCGACTAAATTTTAATCTTGATTAAGGTTTTCAATTTTTTGGGCATAGGTAAAAGGATAATCCCTTTTTGAAGGTTCATGGGTATGGCTAACCCCCTTCACTATGTATTCCCATTATGTCCAGACCAGTCGAAGTTGCGGAATAATACGTCGGATGTGATTCTTTTTAAGGAATGATGTATAAAAATAAAAATGTGAATCGATTCAATTTAAAAATTATCTTTTTATATGCTTTAATATAAGACAAACAAATTTTAATGGTCTTTTTAGTTTTTTTTGAAATCAAAGAAAAACAAAAAATAAAAGTGGTGGTGTTTCACGTCGGGTTCACCAAAGAATGTAGACTCAAAATTTTTGCACCCCTTTCCTTCAGGCTAATGGATCCACTCTGCAAAGGGGGATGGGAAAATAGGGGATCTACACCTCAGATGAGAGGTACTTGTGTTGTACCCTCTTTGGTGGTTGTCGATGAATTATGGTGGGGTTCACCAGGAAACACTTGGTGGTGGTTTCCACGCCTATGCAATATGAAAGTTTGATGAGTTATTTAAGTGGTCATACACCTATATAGGTTGATTCTAAGTTTAATGGCTTCGTGGGATGCAAAATAGCTCAATCATTGCAAGATATGCAATGTCAAATCAGATCAACTTGGGCTAATTTGGAGTTTCCCAAATTAAGTGAATTTGTATCCTAGCGGCTAGGCTGTGAAATCATTGAAATCATACCGTTGACCAATTTGGGATGAAATAACTGGTCGACATTAGTGGGAAATGGATTCTAGATTCGATGGATATGTGTTCTAGATGCTAGGTCACAAAATCATAAAAAATAGAGAAAACATGCCAAATCAGTTGGCACATGCAGGAAGAAGGACAAAATTCACAATAGGGGTGAATTTACGTGTGTTAGGGGAGATAGGGAATTTGACATGGGTTAAATTTACTTGTCTACATGTATACTTCTTAACATTTAAATCAAAAAATTTTATATACTTCAAGCAGTTCAAACAACTTGTAGAAATAGAAGTTGAGCGATCAATTAGAATTATTCACTCATATAGAGGCAGTCAATATTTGTCTAAATAATTTGAATCATTTCTAATATAAAATGGTATAAAATGCAACTTACTACAACTTATACACCACAAAAAAATGGTATAGTTGAAATAATAAATCATTCTATTATGGAAATGGTGCATAGCATGCTTAAAGAAGCAAATCCTAAACATCAATATTGAACATAAGATATTAGTACTACAATATACATTCAAAATAGATCTCCCACAAGAATCCTTAAAAATATTACTCTTGAAGAAGCTTGGTCGGGACAAAAGTCATCAGTAGCACACCTAATAATTTTTTTTGATGTAAAGCATATATGCACATTCCAAAATAAAAAATAAAAAAATTAGATACAAAAATATTATGTGGCATATTCCTTGGATATGATGATACTTCAAAAGGCTATAGAATAATTGATCCATTCACAAAAAAAATCTTTGTAAGCAAAGATGTAGTATTTGATGAAGGATACAAAGTAGATATTGAACATCCTAAGGACACTACAATCCCTATCTTAGATATTACATTAGATAAAGAAATTCATGAAGAATATTTAGAAGAAGAATTAGAAATAATAAATGAACCCATTGAAGACTCAAAAATTATAACATCACCTCAACAAAAAAGAGGTAAAATGGTATACAAACACTCTTAAAGACTCAAAACTAGAGAGACTACCTGATCTTACCACTACAAGACCACAAACTCATAGTATGACAAAAGGAAAAACAAATATAGGACTAATGATCTTAGTAATAAAACCAACTACAATACAAGTTGCAATAAGTCAACTTGAATGGAAAGCAATAATGGAATCAAAATATACAACATTAATGAAGAACAAAACATGGGATTTAGTTGATCTACCCAAAGGCAAGAAAACTATAGGATGCAAATGGATTTGCAAGATAACATATAAAGTAGATGAATCCATTGACAAATATAATACATGATTGGTTGCAAAATGTTTTGCTCAAGTATAAGGGATTGATTACAAAGAAACAATTGCACCTACGATATAAATGACTACCATTCATACAATTTGTGCACTAGTAGCTCAGTTTGGATGGAAAATACATCATATGGATGTTAAAAGTGCACTTCTTAATGGTTACTTTGAAGAGGAAGTATGTAAGATTCAACCAGAAGGATTCGTTTCTAAGGAACAAGAACAATAGGTTTGTAAATTTAAAAAATCACTATATGGTTTAAAACAAGTCACTAGAGCATGGTATATCAAAATCAACAACTATCTTCTACAGAATATGACATGGCTTTAAAAGAAGTGCCTCTTATTCAAATTTTTATATTAAAAATTTTGGATATGAAATAGTGATTGTTGTAGTATATGTTTATGATCTAGTAATTGTGGGAACTTCAAATAAATTGATAGATAGTGTAAATATTGATTTGACAAAGGAATTTAAAATGACAGATTTAGGACTTCTGCACTATTTTCTTGGATTATAAATCTGAATAAAAAAAAGGATTAGTATCACACTTGCTCAAACTAAATATGCAATAATGTTACTTTAAAAATACAGAATAACAAACTACAATCCTAAAGACACTCCAATGGAACAAGGACTAATATTATCAAGATATGACCCCAACTATTTGCTACTTTGTATCATCAGTTGATCAAAAATCTTCTATACTTAACAAATACCAAACCAAATATTGTTTTTGCTATAAATTATCTCTCCATATTTATGCAAGATCTTAAAGAATCCACTATAAAGCGACAAAAAGGATAATAAATTACGTCAACAATAGTACAAAATATAGTTTAGAGTATAAGAGAAATGATCATTTCTATTTACAGGGGTATTCATACTTAGACTATGTAAGTTCAATAGATGACAAAAAATCATCATGTTATGTATTTCATCTTGGATTGGTACCTATTTCATGGCACAATAAAAAACATGCAGTAGTCCTTTCATGCATAGAAGCATAATATTATGCTGCAAAAGATGTTATATATGAGGCATTATGATTACAATACTTTCTGTTGGATAGGATATATGTGAGGCACTATGGTTATAGTACATTCTTTAAAATAGGAGGATCAAAAGAAATCATGTAATATTAAATTATGTTAATCAGGGAGTTCAAAAATTAATTAAAAATATTTTATTTCATAAAAGAACTAAACATATTGAAGCTTAATGTCACTTTATTCAGGATCATGTTGAATACCATCATATTCAAATAAAATAAGTTCCTATTGAAGATCGACTTATAGATATTTTTACAAATGCACTTGGATGAAACAAGTTTGAATTACTTCAAAACTATTTATGCACAACAAGAAGATCTATATGAATAAAAAAAATGCAAGAGCCAAAAATCACCACCATAGTCAGAGCAAGAAGACCAAAGCAAATGAAGACAATGAACCTTATACCAAATAATGTAATATGGGGTGTTGAAAGTATTATATTATTTGGTACCTTGCAAGAATATTGCAAGTACCTTGTAAATATTTTAGAAATATCTGATTCTAATTTGTAACTAGTTTGTTGTATGAAAAGAGTCTTGTAAATATGATTCATTTAGTAATCAGTAAAGGTTTGGAGTCAATAAAATATATTTCTCCTATGAGAAATATAAAGTCATATCTCCCATGAGTTTGAGGAGATGAAGAGTTAGTGAAAGTAGAAAGGTCAAGATTCTTGTGAATGTGAAGAGTCTTATATCCAAGTTGTATATATTGAAGATAAAGCATTGTAATGGTGATCGAATAAGCTCTGCAATACATTGTATTTGCATTGCTCAAGTAGATATATTTATCAATAATATTTTTAGTGAGTTATTATCATTGTTATTGTTGAATGTATGTGAGGATTTAAACTTTAGATCCTATGAGAAAATTGTTTATATGTTAACACTTCAATATGATTTATACCCTAAAATCCACAAAAGAGACA
The DNA here is from genome assembly GCA_028583015.1 of Wollemia nobilis. NCBI lineage: Eukaryota > Viridiplantae > Streptophyta > Pinopsida > Araucariales > Araucariaceae > Wollemia > Wollemia nobilis. Next base: position 5,246,923 of record JAQPPZ010000710.1, on the reverse strand, counting down.
TCATGAGAACAATTCCATATCCTTTGACATGACTTTAGGGGTGTAAATATATGCCCCTCAACCATGACATGGGCCATGTGGATCCTAAAATAAAATTTGCTCCAACCCTTCAAGGATTCTCCACCAACCATATATCTATAATACTTTCAACTAACTTGATTAGATTTATGGTCACATTAGCATATAATGAAGGATAAGCAATGGAAAAACTAGATCTTTAGATCCAATGCTTTTGTTAGGATTTAAAATATTATGGAATATAATATCAAGGCCATGATGCAACTCCAAAGAGACCACATTTGAACCTATAACATTGATAGGATGCATGTCTTGAGCACAAAACTTAGAAATAATAGTGGCATTAGAAGCTTCATCTTGAATGTCCCATTACTAATGAGTCCAATTTACCAACCACGATATGGGATCTATGCAAACATCATGGCAAAACTAGTACCACAATTATAAATGGCATCTTCCTCTAATATTTACCTAATGGCATCTTGGAATGTGAATTCCACAAGTAGCTCAATATTGAGTTAAGCTACACCAAAGATGCCAACTTTTTCCATAATGTGTGGTGAGAGGATGACCTTATCATCCCTTCAAAAAATCATCCTGTAGATTAAAGATATAATGCCAAACAGAAATAAAGAAATCACAATAAAGGAATGCAGAATAGTTATACAAAATGAATGATTTTTATTAATCAATGGAGTTTAGAAACTCCTTTTAAGTACAACAGGGCCTGTAACCCTTTTCGTGATACAAAGTTACAATTTGTGCTAGGGTTCTCCGAAACCCTACTTGGCACAATGTGGTGGCGTCTCCGAAGATGTATCCTTAACCTCAACAGAATGAGTGGGCTTCGTTGTATCCTTTGGCTCGGACCACTCCAGCTTAAGCAGCTGCTATCAAAAAATCAGATCTACCATTAGAATCCCGCACACATTAAAATTACCAAAGAGTTAGAAACTAATAAGAGGGCTCCACTGTGTGAGCCCTCGGAAACAGTCTAAAACCCTAGATTTATGAAATGAAATAAAACGAAATGCAGAATTTAACAAAGATTAATACATAAAGAAAGATTACTTGCTTTAGATGAATCTATACCTTTTCCTGTTAACGCGGTGAGACCAGGCGGCACCTGGAAGTGATGTGACTGTCAGATTGGCTGCAGAAGGCACCCTGGTGCGATCTCGAGGAATCCGTTGAGCGCCCGCGTGCTTCTAGATCGGGGTTGTAGACGTCGGTCTGCGTCTGCAGCTGCGGGTAAACGCCCGACAGTGCTGATGACAAGGATGAGGGATTCTGCAGCAGAAGGGTGCTACAGAAGGGATGGTGGTGAAGGTAGCGACGGATGCGACGATGGATGCGACGAAAGGGTTTAGTTCAGACTTAGGGCCATAGAAGACTCAGAAGACTCGGGATTAACAGCAATAGCAAACTCCAAACTTAGATAGGGAAGATAGGTAGGTTTAGCTGAAGAGATCCGGGTTTGAGCCATCAAGGTGACTCAATTTATAATCTACTCTTAGGGCACACTTTAGGGTTTTAACGACACTTTGAACGTGTGGCTAAGATTAAAGTGGATCCAAGGGTAGAGAATAAATCTAGGTTGTGAAACGGATTAAGATGGATGGACGGATGAGATTAAATGAAGGATGGACGGCTCAGATTAAATCACTTAAACTATATTTATATATATATTAAAATATATTAAAATATTAAAATATATATATAAATATTAATTTAAATAAATTTGGGGATGAAAAATGGCGGGAAAGGTGAAATTGGGCCAAATAATGGTGGGAAAGTGTGGATTTGGGCCAAATAATGGCGGGAAGGATGGATGACTGATACGTGGCTGACAGGAAGGTATAGATGACTTACAAGTGGTTGGATTTTGGTGTCTACACATCCTACTTGCTATTAGTCTCTTGGAGTGAGCCATTACTATGTAATACCATATAAGAATCTTACATAGGTTGTACAATATATTTCATACCATAAATATATAAGAATACATATTGAATTTAGGACTTTTTTGATAAATATAAATCCTAAACATATCTTACCAACACTTAACAAACATAGCAAGAATAAATCTGCATATCATAACCTCTAACTATACAATATTTATTCCAACATTTTATACCTAAAACTATTCAAGTAAGAACATAGTGTTCCATGGACAATCCACAAAAATATTGATGCAATATTTATAAAGCCAAAAATTCTACTAAAGAACCAATAATTTAAAATTGCATCGATAACTCAAACTAGCTAGTTTTCAAATGTAAAAAATTAAAAAACTTGCCAAAATCCCATAGAATCAAATACCATACAACTAAAAGTACTAAAATCCTAAAAAATAAATAAAACAACAATTATGCAACAATTTACAGTAGGAAATATTTTTAGGAAGCAAACCCACAAACAAATCATTTAAGCTTCTCATTTCATGAAAAATAGAGAGATTATATACAAGTTGTCACGATCAAATTTCTCGTCATTGACATATAACCACTAGGTCCCTATTTGCAACTTCACATTGTTTTTGTCAATGTATCCTTAATTTGTAATTTTTAGAAATGCATTATTCCTATTTCAGGTTCTCCAAAATGCTCTTCTTCTTTCTTGTCTTGGTCCAAATGAGTCTTATCTAGCCTTCTCTTCTAAATATGATATTGAATTTTATGTTTCCTAAGTATTGATGTTATTCCAAGTGTAAACCATGCATGGAGATGATGTAACATGATTTTTCCTACACATTATTTTGACACTCGCCCAAAAAAAATTTAGGCCACTTTCTACATATTAAATCAACTCATGTCATGTCAGTTTATTATATGGATTGTTATTAATATTTTTTAAGATCCAAATGGATGAGTTTTAATCCAAAACTTTGTAGGCATGTGTTCAATGATGATAAGAACCTTTACTAAAAAAATTATATTATTTGGAGCTTTCATGCAAGAGAAAATAACAATATATAGTAGATCAAAATTTTCTATTTTAAATGATCAAACAAACATATTTCGATAGATAATTTATACCATGCATATCTATCTATGTTCTATTTCATTGTAAAAAAAATCACTTAATTTGGACTTGATTTGATTGACTTACGCTAAAAATACTACTCATTGGTCTTGACTATTTTTCCTTGTCTTTAGGGATAGACAATACATTTTGATCTCAAATTAACTATAAGCATTCTCCTTGATATCAATAACTTATCTCTAAAATTTTATTAAAATTCAACTTTATTTCAAGGAGTCATGACTAGAATATGACATTGACATATTTTGGGTGTTTGTATAATAAACTGCACTTCGATCATTCTTCCTTGACATCAACTTTTCATACTCTGAAATGACTAGTTATAAACCCATATGGATGACACCTCTCTAATGAGAAGGTGATTGGTACCTAAAATCTTATTTAGTGTACCTTATCTAATTGAATCTCTTGTCTTTTTTCAATCTATGAAGTTGCCTCTTCCCAATTGAAGTCTTTCTTTCATTTTCCTGACAAATTGGCTCTTATAGTTATGGTGTCTTGAATCTATCTCATGTCACTATAGAGAAATATATACTTGCATTTTCTCCTAAAGTGTTTTCAAACTTTAATCCACTTTTTTTGGGTTTGACACACTTTTCTTTTCCAAACTACACTTACATTGAAGGTTTTATCACACACTTGATGATATTTTGCTTCCAACACATTGTGGAAGTCTCATTTTTTCATATAAATTTCTTAGATATTTCTACCAAAAAACTTATTTTTACAATAAGAACAGACTCTCGAAATTGCATCAAATTTTGAACCCAACTTTCTCTTCTTGGAGATTAAGTTATCCATTTTTTTGAAATTTCTAAAGTCACCATAAGACAAAAACTTATTGCTCTAATACCAACATAATTTATAATATCCACAAGTGGAACCTTAAATAGATTGTTTTTTTTAAATATTGTAGTGCTCTTTGGTTCAATGTCTCTCACTAGTGAAACCTTTAAACTTGCATTGAAACTACTATTTCATGTAAAAACAAACTCTATTTATGAAAATAAAAGAGTATGGATAGTCCATAAAGAGAATGATGCAAAGCTATTAATCCAAAAATCTCTTAAAGAATCAACAATTTACTAATGCATCAACTATTGTCCATTGTGATCTAACACTAGCTTGTCCCAAGCATAAAAAGTATATAAACTTGTTAAAATCCCATAGAATAAAGATAATATAAATAAAACCACTGAAATACCTAGAAATAACACAAACAACAACAAATAACATAATGATCTAATAAGAAAAACCCTTTCAAAAATAAAACCCATAAATAAATCATTCAACATCAAATAACATTGTTCAAATTGAGAGGTCCTAATAGTGAAGACTTTGAAACTCCAATAAGGAGGTCAGAGGTTCAAATTATACAGGGTATAGGGTTGTATGCCATGCTTCAATGTGCTATGACAAATAACTAGTTTTGTAGCAATGGTGCATCAATATCAATAGGCATCATCTCATTTAGCCTATGGTCTCATGGATGTTATAAACCACTTTCCAACATTTTTAGCTTATTTCATATAAAATAGAAAGATTACAAGAATAGTTACCATCAACTTGGCCAAAACTGAGATGTAAAATCATTATGCCATTGTTTGTAACTTCACGTAATGCCTTTTAGTGGTATCCTTGCTCTCTCATTAATGGAAATGTCTTACTCTTATTCATGGATTCTCAAATTCCCTCTTCTTCATTGTCTTGGTATAAATAATCCTCGTCTAGCCTCCTTTTCTAAAACTTGGTAGTATAATTAATGTTTTTATTAATGATCTCTTTCAAGTGTAAAACATAAATTGGGATGATATATCATGCCTTTTGCTACATGTTCCTCTTGAAACTTACCCAAATTAGTTTTAGGCCACCTTGGATATTTCTACAAAAACAATTTGTAATGAATCTTACTTTTACTATAAGAGCAGACTCTCAAAATTGCATTAGATTTTTGAACCCAACTTTCTCTTCTTGGAAATTTAGTTGTCCATTTCTTTAAAATGCCTAATGTCACCATAATATCAAAAATTATTTCTCTAATACAAACATTATTTGTAATATCCACAAATGGAACCTTAAATATATTTTTTTTAAATAGATTCTCGAAATTATGTCTTTCACTAGTGAAACCTTAAACTTACATCAAAACTATTATTTCATGTAAAAAATACTCTATTTATGAAAATAACAAAGTATGGATAGCCCATAAAGAAAATGATGCAAAGTTATTAATCCAAAAAAACTCTTTAAAAATCAACAATTTACTACTACATCAACTTGTCCATTACCATCTAACACTAGCTAGTTCCAAGCATAAAAAGTATATGAACTTGTTAAACCCCCATAGAATAAAGACAATATAAATAAAACTACTAAAATACTTAGAAAGAACACAAGATACAATGATGTTATAAACCACTTTCCAATTTTTCCAGCTTATTTCATATAAAATAGAAAGATTACACGAATAGTTATCATCAACTTGACCATTATTGAGATGTAAAACCATTATGCCTTTGTTTGTAACTTCACTTAGAGCCTCTTAGTGGTATCTTTTCTCTCTCATTAACAGAAATGTTTTACCCTTATTCCTAGCTCCTCAAATATTTCTTCTTCATTGTCTTGGTATAATTAAGCCTTATCTAGCCTTATTTTCTAAACTTGGTAGTATAACTAATGTTTTCTATTAATGATCTCTTCCAAGTGTATAGCATACATTGGAATAATGTATCATGATTTTTGCTACACATATTCCTCTTGACACTTATCCAAATTAGTTTTAGGCTATATTGGACATGCCAAATGAGCCCAAGGCTTGTCAACTTGTTGGTTGGACTATTTTTGGACTTTTAAATGTCCAAATAATTTTTTTTTAGATCAAAATTGGTGGATATGTGTGCAGTGATATAACCTTTAGTTAAAATTTATTGTATTTAGAGCTCTTAAGAGAGATAAAATAAGACTATACAATAGATCGAGTTTTTTCAGTTTGAATGGTCAAATGGATGTATTTTAGAATAATATCTACACTTATCATTTGAGTTCTATTTTTTCTACAAAATAAATCATTCAATTTGGACTTTGATTTGGTTGACTTATGTCAACAAACACAACTCCTGACTATTTCCTCTTTTATTGGGATTAGACAATGCATTTTAATCTCAAACTATTTATAAGTATTCTCCTCGATGTCAAGAACCTCTCCTAAAATTATTGAAATTCAACTTCATTTGAAGGAATTATGGCCAAAGTACATGATTGGCCTATTTAATATGCTTATAGGGTCAATATTCTTAATTGTCCTTCCTTGACATTAATTTTTCATTCTATCAAATAACTTGCTATAAATCCTTATGGATCATTAAAATAGAGGGATAATAATGCCACTCATCTTCAAAATTGTTGTCAATTAATTAATTAATATTATTAACTAATTATGCATCTCGATGTCATCAATAAAATAAACGAGATTAACATTATCATAATATGGTTCCTATAATGAATTGTAATGCTTCACAATATATGAATAAACATTATACACTTTATTTTCTTAATAGATTACATGTTTAGTATCTCAAATAAAATCATCTAACGTTAACATTTGTAATGTAAAGTCAAGTCCATATCATAATATCCATATAAAGTTTAAAGTAAGAAAATGTAATGATGATATAAAACCTATATCAAGGTCCAATGAGTATATGAGTCCAAAATCAAGAGAAAACACCTATGGCCAAAGGGTGAAAAAGGGACATGTCACCCTTTCCTCCCTAGGACTTTCTCCCCAAAGTTTACCCAAGAAGGAAAGGGTATCTATCTCTTATTAAATTTTTGTCCTCCTAATTGACACAATCCTCACTATAATGATATTAGAGGAATCTCATCTAGTCCACCATGTGACCCCTCAACTATGAGGTTCAATAGTCCAACAACCAAATGTTCTCCATGTGCATGCCCTGCTTTGGAATACCTACAATCTAGTTTAATATAAATTGTGAGATTTAGTTTGAGATGTTTTTTCACAACATAAACATGAAACACATCATGGACTTGTGATAAGATGATTGAAAAAGCTAATCTATAGGCCATTTGTCCAATCCTATCCAAAATCTCAAAAATATCCCACAAAACAAGGTTTCAACTTAGAACACTTACCATAGTGAATAGGGGTCTTATTACATCTCACTCTACGGAAGACTTTGTCTCCCACCATTGAGCTTTGATCAACATGCTTAATGTGTGACACACTCTTTAAATAATTCCTAAGCCTTTTGAGGATATGACCTCATTGGATACACACGATTCTCCATCTTTCTTAACATATCTAGTCCAATTACTACTTTATCCTCTAATTGGCCACAACTTAAGAAGTCCAACATGGTAGCCCATAAAGGGCCTCATAAGGAGTCATCCTTATACTATGAAAATTATTTTTATTTTAAATTTTTTATATGGATTGAAACATATGCCACTCATCTTACATCATGACCAAATGGTGGTATTATAACAACTTGGCAATTATGAATGTATCACTTTGTATTCAGACTTAGGTCTCCTCCTTTAAACTTGAGAAATTTAATTGCTTTTGCTCTTGCCATTTGATCCGTAAAAGCTTATTTATATATATACTCTCATTTGCTCTAGTAGTCTATCATGTACGTCCTTTACACGTCCTCCAAAACCTGATTGACCCTCTTTGTTTGTCAATTTGTATGAGGGTGCTAAGAAATATCAAAATTGATTTTGGTGCCCAAACCCTCCTCGAATGTGGTCCAAATAGAGAAATGGAAAGACTTACCAAAAATTATTCCATTAAACACCAAGTAGCCCCACAATCTTATTATAACTTACAATGATGGAGTCATTTATGGTTCTATTTGGGCAAGAGAGAGCTACCTTTATCAACTCCACTACTACCATAATAGGATCATGGTGAGAAGAAAGCATAGTTAATCCACCAATGAAATTAATATAAGCACATATCAATTCCACCTAGAAGTGCCATGTGGGTACAATAACTTGCAAGATGTTGATGCTCCACCTTCACCCGTTGTTGTTTGAAGTAACTCAAGATATATTCAACAGTAATATGCATCATGCAAGCCTACAAATATAGTTGTATCAATTTGCATACATCTTCTTCATCCCTAGGTGAGCTTAATACAAAGCCTTGTGTCTCTTTGTCATAATCAACTCCTTTATTATGACACAAACAATTCGCTTATGAACAAAAGTAACCCATCATTCTCAAAGTTATAGCCCATCATCTTGCTACTAATATTAATAGAGGATATCATTTTGTTCATACCACTTACCATTGGGCAACTATTCAAGAATTAACTCTTCAAATTCATTTAGATTTACATTATTGAATACATGTCTTCTCCTACTAAGTGCATCAACCATTTTGTTCTCTTTTGCCTTTGACATACATATTATTAAATTCATGTTTGCAAAGAAACTTTATCCACTTCCTTTGTTGAGCATTCAATTTGAACTAAGTAAATTCACGTCTAAGACCATTGTGAACTCATAATGCCCATACCTAGTCTGAAATGTAATATTGGAATATATTGCTTATTGATGTGAAGTTGATTGTATCCATATATTAGATCTAATCTCGAATAAAACTTTGGCTTCTTTTATCTAATGAAACAAATCATCAATGCAAGGAAGAAAGTGAGATCTTAAAGGTCAACTTGTTCAACTACCTATACTGAATACACAATCTCATAGAATTATTTTCTTCTTCTCAAAGAAAATTATTGCTTTCCATAAGGAAACACTTGGGCAAACTGACCCATGATCCAAAAGCTCTTGCAATTGCTTTTTGAAGTCACATAATTCAAGTGTTGTCATCTCGTATGGTGCCTTGGATGTTTATTGGGAACTTAAAACATGCTCTATGGTGAAGTCTATCTCCCTTTTAGAACTTAATATGAATTTCTCAATTAAAGGGGCAATATCTCAACTCTAGTTTGTACTAAGTGCCTACCCACCATGGACATCTTGACCTTCCATGAGTCAATAAATTTATCAACCACCAACCAACACTTGCCTATAATAGAAGGTGAAATAAAAGAATCTATAAATTGATATGATCAAATGAAATAGAAGGTTGTCATAAATTTTTTTATCTAAAATCACTAAGAATTGACATTGTACCTAACAATGATGCACTTGTCCCATGTCATCAACTATGGGTGTTGATCTTTAAGGTCTTTTTCTTGCCAATTCCTAAGCTCGTTGATGACACTCGCTTTTGTAGCAAGCTTCTCCGTAAATGAAACATCCTCCAAGAGATCCTCATCCTAAAGTGCATCTTCATGTTTGGATAACTACCCTCATCACGTTGTGGTCACAAAGGAACCTTAACTTGAAGTTGACCCTCGTCAACAAGACTAAATGAAGCCCCAATTAAAAGGTGCTCTTAACAAAGACTTCTTTTAGGTCCCTATTAACTATCCCCATATCCACTCTAACGTGGGTGAGAGTGTTAGGATCATTGTGATATTTGGGATTGTCGCAGTTAGTGTTGAGAAAGAGATATCCAAGTGGCTCTTCCATAAGGGAAGAGCTTTGAGTTGTTAGCTCTTACATCTCTAGAAGTGTGCATTTGATGTACTCAATGCTCTCTCTTCTTGAATCCACTTGGATTGTATTGCTTGACATAATGTGCTACATCCATAATACCTTGAACATATATAGTCATATTGATTTACTATAATATATTGTTAATTGGTCCCACCCGTATTATTACATCATGACCACATAGTGATATTACGACATTTTTCATAAATATGCATGTACTACTTACCAAGATTTAAACCTTTGACAACTGCTTGAAAGAGAAGGAATTTAAGCTCATGTCACTTGATGATGTTAACGACTTACCTATGGGATTGGAACCTTGGTCTACTCTATTAAACTTATTTCCCCCCACCGCTTGCTTCAAACACCTTAGGTCATTTAATATTAATCTAAGAAAAAATTAATTATTATATTATTATTTTCATTCTTCCGATCAAAATATTAAATGATGTTTATATGGGATTGAACATGGCCCACACTTATTACATTATGACCAATTATGACCACAAAGTGGCATTATAAAAGCTTAGCAAGATTGGGATCAAGGTCTCCTCCTTGAAAGTTGGAGCATAACCAGCTCATATCAATTATTAAAATATTAAATAAATTTTAATTCATATATAATTTGTTATGTAATATTATGCGCATTGTTAATAAATTTTAATTCATATATAAATTTTATAAGTAATTTTATATGCATTGTCTTCTTTTTTTTCTATGTTTCTTCTTCTTTTTAAACTTTGATCACAATCAAGGCATACAAAGGTGGTCAATTCAAATCAATTGTTTATTTTAAAAATAATTTAAAAAACAAAAGAAAAATAACTCAATCCATAAATAAAATTGTCATAACAATTGTTTGTTTATAAAAATAAAACGACATGGGCTCAATCAATTATATCCCTCAACTTTTGAAGAGTCAGGCTCAAATCTTGTCAAAAGATACATGCCTAATTGTCAATTGTCAATTGCCAAAATGTTGTAATACCAAGTACGGTCAAGATGTAATATAAGTGGAGCCTATAATACAACTATATGATCATGATATAGTGAAACTTGTTTAAATGCCATATAACCAACTTTATATATATATATATAATTCGAAATTCGTCTAACTCAAAATTTTAACGAATAAATTTGGCGAATAAACCTTAAATTCGTCAAAAAAAAACTGATATATATATATATAATTCGAAATTCGTCTAACTCAAAATTTTAACGAATAAATTTGGCGAATAAACCTTAAATTCGGCAAAAAAAAACTAAACATTAAAGAGGTCCGCCATAAAAGGATTTTAGAGAGAAAAATCATATTGCGACGATTACAGACAGCTACAACCGATTTCAAGGCATATGATATATACTCATTGTACATACTCCTTGAAGCGGTCCATGGCAGGAGGAGGAAGACCAAGGAGAACGTTGATGCTCTTCCTTTCCTTGCCATGCGAGAGAAACAAGACCACCTCCCTCAACGACAACGTCACCAGCTCCGTCTGTATAGTCTCCTCCCACCCGAAATCTGTCGTGTGGAACGACAGACAAGATCACGTTATGCCAAGCGCCGCGGTTGGCGAAGACCTCCCCTGGTTCACTTTAATGTAATCGATGACGGACCTCATGTAGTTGTACGTAATCATTGACTATATATATATATATATATATATATATATATATATATATAATAAACGAGAATAAAAAAAATACTATATATAATAATCGAATTTTATGTCGAATTTTTAAACATGTCATTTTTTTCAAACTTCAAAGGTATCGAACTCAAATTTAGAAACTAAGAGTATATATATATATATATATATATATATATATATATATATATATATATATATATAATAAAATAAAATACTATATATAATAATCGAATTTTATGTTGAATTTTTAAACATGTCATTTTTTTTTCAAACTTCAAAGGTATCGAACTCAAATTTGGTAACTAAGAGTATATATATATAATAAACAAAATAAAAAAATACTAAAATTTGCATAAAGCCCCATCCACTGAAATCCAATTTTCCTGGTAATTTACTCCATCTAAATAGAATGAGATATGAGATTTAACATGTCACTTCTTTATAAAATTTTCAGTATTATGCACATGTTCTAGTTTTGAACAAAATTTTCTTAAGTTTGCTAACATCCCAAAACTCAAAAACATAATGTATTTTATGTGTTCATTAGGTTGCTATCACCCCAGAATTCAAGGTGGGCATTCTTCTTGATATCATCTTAAAATGATGGGTATACTAATACAGCCAACACTGCTTTCTAATTGCACTTGATCTTACTGACTCTTATTTTTTTCATCAAGTGTTTAATCCTTTAAATATGAGTTTCTTAATTTGTTGAATTTTATATTTCATAATATTTAATTTATTAACTTTATTATATGCATTTTCTAATGCTTATTTAAATTTTTTATTGAAATTCTAATACTTATTTATTAACATCATTATATGTTTAATTTTTTTAAGTAAAATTATAAATTTCTTTAAACGAAAAGTTTTACTACCAAACAAATTTGGCAAACAAAAAGAAACCTAATTCTTTTCATGAAAAGTGTAATCTAAGGGCTCTAAAAGTTGATACTTTGATCTCTAATACATAGGGTTTATACCGGAGTCGTCTGCTTAGCTAAAATTTTTCTCGTTCTATAGTGGTTATATTGCTGGGCTTTTTCTTTCTTGTTTTCCTTTTTCTCCCTTTTCAATCAGAAAGAGGCTTAAAAACTGGCGGTAACCTTTTTAATTGACCTGCTTTGGCCTTCTTCAGACATTATTAACAAATTTCACCCCATACTTATTGAACAATATCTGAGTGTGTTATTCTTCATATTTATTTCAACAATCAATTCTTTTCATAAAAATAGTTTACTTAGTTTTCACTTAAGAATTCATTCTGTACAAATTTGAAAAGGTTCTTTTTCTATCCCTTGTGCTATTTAAAGAAAACGTACAACATATTAAAAAACAAATTTATAGCTGCAAAAGCAGACCACTCGGACTTGATAAGCCCATTTAAAGACACTCATCACCCACCTCAAATTTGCAATGTTATTTTTCAATAATTTCCTCCATAATCCCCGCTTATTATGTAAATTAATTAATAAATAAACAGTTGTATACACTGTTAACAGTCATTGCAATGAATATTGTGCACTTGATTAAACCATGGTCCAAATATCAACATTATGCATCGGGGCTTCTATTTTGGACAGCTAGAGCTTTCAAAGTTATTTGCCATTAGTAGCCTCATCTTCTTTGCCTTACGCTTTGTTCCATAATTTTGGTTTTCGATATTCTTGGTTAAACCATTCCAATGCAGTGGTCATGTCTCTGAGAGGGCCTAGAATACAGATCTTGTGTAAAACACGACAAATATTGCAAACCCATAGGAGTGATTATCGTTCTTCCAAGTTTCAAAATATCATCTTAGATTGTTGAATATGAAAACTCGGAGAAATTACATTGCAAGAATATCGGCCCATCTTTAAAATAAAAAAAAAAAGATAACTCCTCAAATGACCAACTCATGCAATCAGGCCAGGGCTCTCAAATAATTGTAACACCTCTTACAGATGAATTCAAATTCATCCATTGTGAGACAAAATTGTTACAAGGCAAAGCAAATTAATACAAAATTGAATACGGTTTCCCTTCTCTGCATATACATGTTTGCATCTATCATGTTTTGATAATATACAGGAGGCCCAGTCAATTAGGCAACTCATTCGAAAAAGATAAACCTCCACAAATAAAATTTACAGAACTCAATTTAGCAGGGAATGATACTAACAAGATATAATTAATCATAAATTGCTCTACTTCCAATCATTGAAATATTGGCTGAAACTTTAGGCTTCATATATTCTTGGAAACTACAGATGCATGTGGGCATATTAATCTTTATTGTTGGAGGTAATCAGATTACCAGCTTCATTCGGCCATATGTGGGGATCCACCCTTGCCTCGCTCAGTTTTCATTCTTCAGAGATAGATATCCAAACGATAATAAGTTGGCGAGGATCTCAACCAAGCTTGTTTTCAACAAACTCCAATGCCTTGCTCTTCACATACTCAACCCGTGATTCATCTCCTTGAGATTTCTCGTATTCAAGGTATTTCTTGAAAAGAAACTGCATAACATATCCAACGACCATAGACTTAGTTCCATTGTCCAAGAAAATGAAGCCAAGAAAAAACAGCAACGATGATACACAATCCATGAAATCAGTCTGTCCTATACAAGAACGCAAATGTGATACCTTCATCTTCTTGGGAGGCAGATCAAGGCATATGACTCTTTCAAAAAGGGCTCGAATCACACTTGTATCTCCTATACGGATTTCCTGCAGTGTCAGCACAAAAGGTAAATCATGTAAATGTTGCAAAACCAATAAAACGGGATAGGGAGCATAAAATTATATGGCCCATAACTAAGACTTCTATTGAAAACAAAAAGAACATTTCCAAACACAATGAAAAACTTTGTTCACTATCTGATCACTACTCCATGAGAATTTGTTTATTTTATATTGAGATATCACGAGCATGAGAATCTTTCCTCATGTATATACAACATATATTCATTGCATCATTGCAGCATACTATAGACTAAACCACAGAGATGAACCAGCAATATGAAAATGTTATAACAAGAAAACTCAGCATTATAAATAGAAAACTACCATACTCGTGAGTGCATGAAGAATCAGGAAACATTATATAAACCTCAAAAAGTGAATTACAAAGGATGGATGGCAAACAAAATGCATTATGCTCATTGAACAAGATATTCTAATCAATTGAGCATACCTGGTCAAGATACACACTCCATAAATCTGTTCTTTTAGGATAATTCCTCAAAATTCCTTCAAATAGGGATCGAGCTCTTTCAGCTGAACCAATTTTAAATTCAAGGATTGCAGCCTGTGAGATGAACTTTATGTGTTTGTGACGTGGGAGGCTTGCAAGTGCACGATCCAAAGCCATATGAGCTGAATCACTTCCTCGCTTCAACAGGTATTGTACATTCCTTAACCAGACCTGGCATAAAAAACTCGAAAGTTCAGTACAAAAATACCTTCAACCTAAAAATTACGGAATGTAAAAGAAGATACATAATTCACCCTTCCACAACCAACAAAATAGAAAGCTGCAATGAACTATTTCAAATACCTTTGAAGATGTTTTGAATTTCTTAGTCATGGTTTTAAGAAGTTGATCAGCCATTTCATGCTGTTCAGTCCGTTCATACATTCCCAGCAAAGCAAGGTGAACTTTTTTGGGGTCACAGTACCGCAGTGCCCTATGGAATACCTTTAGAACGGCTTCCTGTAAGAGGTAATCAAATTGTTAGACAGAGAAAAAGAAAGGTTGTGTTTGCATTTTACAGTGATAATAATAATAAAAAAACCTTCCAGTCATAGATATTAACTGAAAATTGAGTAGAGGTGAAATGAAGATTACATTTGGTAAATTGCCATAAACATTTTCCAGATTAAAATATGCCACCCAAACATTTAACTTTTCCCCTTCCTCCCTGAAATTTATTGCTTGTAAGGCCCTGGCACTCAAAAACATACCATTAGTTATCCACAGTATTCAAGATCTGTCACTGCTATACTTAGGTAACTTAACTGCTCAAATGGACATGCTGACTTTACCTTTCAGCAATAGCACGTGCCTTCTCAACATCTGCAAGGGACAGCATGAAAGCCATGTACTTGATCCAAACAAAGCTGCTATTTGGAGATGCCCTCACCAATTGTTCATATTCATCCACACTGTCAGGAGAATGATCACCTTGTACACGTTTCTGTTCTGCAGCTCTTATCTCTAGCTCCCTGTAAACAACCATATTCAATAAAACACAGACAAGTGAATCTTTCACTGTTGCAATCTAAATACTATTTTCTTCCCAAAGAAAGGTTTACACAATCTCACACCTCTTTTCTTTGAGCTTTTTCTTTGCTCGCTTGGTCAGCTTTGTCCCATCTTTTCCTTCTACTTCAAAGGGTTCGTTACCAAGGTTTTCGTTGTTGTCACCGTTTGCAGTCTCTGACAAATTTGTCTCTGTATCAAACAAAACTTCCAGAGGAAGCACAGAGTCCCTTGCTTCAATTTCCTTTCCTAATGGAAGAGCATCAACAACTGACACATCTCCAATTTCAACCCCATCACTTTGTTCAGATGAGTTCTCCAATTTGAATTCCCCCTCATCTTCTTCAATCTCAGAATGATAATCATTTTCAGATCCATCTCTATTCTCCTCCATAAACTGCACAGATGGCAGTATGCCAGCAGCTGAATTATGTCTGAAATAGGAATCCTTCATCCCCAATTTTATACACTCTTTTCCCTCATCAATCTGAACCAAGAGAATATTAATGCTTTTATTAGCACCGACCTGGATTAATTACAAACCTTGTTATTTCAACATACGGAAAATATTCTTTCAACAATATTAACCTGAAGAATTTTGGCTTCGACTCTCTCCCCAACACTGTACTTCATTTTGACATCCCTAATATGGTCATCTGATAGCTCTGTTGCATGGCAGATACCCACCTGAAAAGACTCGTGATAATATAAGAGAAAAGGAAATGAAATCTGCTATTTCTAGTAAGACAAGTGGGATGGTAGCATACGAATCTTACAAACTTACCACGTCACTATTCTCAATAGTCACGATTAACCCAAATGGATCAACACGTTTAATAACCCCTGAAACAATATCCCCAACGTGAAAATCTTGCAAACCCAAATCAGCATCCTCCAGGGCTTCCCTCACCAGTTTAGTTTTGAATGTCATGTCAACTCGACCACAGACAGGATCCACACTCAGGACTCTGTAAGAAAACCGAATACATTAGATACTCAACTGTCAATTAAGACCTTGAATAGATTCGCGTATTTAAGTCACATCACGATACTTGCCTCCCTTTAACAAGCTTCCCTGGTGAAAATTCTTCATCCAAATCTTCAATATATTTATCAGACAAATTAGACAAAAGTACTCTTGCACTTATATGGCGAGAAAGCATTACAAAACATCCTTTGCTTGAGATACTCTTCACATAGCCCTGCAATGTTATGTCCAGACTGAAATGTCAGCAAATATAAAGTTGTTTTCAATGTATATAGAAACTAAAAGGCAGTAGAGACTAAAAGGCTAACACAGCTTGCATGAAACAAGCACAAAAGACAAACTTTGTACTATGTATGTTCATCTGATTTTGCAAGCTTCATTTGAACTAGAATATAATATAATATTCATCTTTCTCGATTTACAAGCTCCATTTGATATCTAACTTGGAATCAGAGCCACGGTGAGGGGAAGTCGATGTAGGTGAAGGCCTAGGACATATTTCTTTTCTCTTTTGATGTTTAGAGCCTCTATCCCAGCATCCCCACCTCTCAAGGACTGGCAGCCCTCCATCATTTTTGAGGAACGAATTTGATATGGCCAAGACAAACTTTGTGGTAAGCCTTGTAGAGATAGTGTTAACACAACACTACCTGGAATTCAAAGGGAAAACATACAGGCAGATAAGAGGAACAGCTATGGGAAGTAATTTTGCTATGGTTTATGCTTGTTTTTTTCTGAGGCATAGGTATTTAATAATGTTGTTGTAGAAAATCTTTTATTTTATGAAAGATACATTGATGATGTCATTGGAGTTTGGCATGGCCCTAAGGAGGATCTTAATGGTTTTCTTGCTGCCTATGGTTCATTCTATGACAATATTAAAATTACTTCCTTTGTTTATGATTCTGAAGTAACATTTCTAGATGTTGTGCTTTTAAGGGGCCTGATTTTGCTCAAACTGGAATTCTCTACACCAAATTGTTTCAGAAGCCGATGAATGCCTATCAATACATCCTTGCTTCCTCCCATCATCCAGTTCATCAACAAAAGGCCTTTATCATGAGTGTACTCAACAAAATTTTGGTTAGAGAAAGCTCCAGGGGTGGATTTATTTCTGTTAAAAATAAAATTTTAACAAACTCGGAGCTAAGGGATATCATATTAATTTTCTCTTGCCTTTGTTTGAGAAAGTTAAATTTGATGGTAGGCCTTCACTTTTGGCTCGAGTTCTAGAGCGAACAGCACGCACACATGGAACCAAAATAAAATCAGTTCTCTTATTCTGAAGCTGGACAACTGTAGTTTTGTCAGAGATCTCCGAATTGACACAAATATTATTTCTCCAATGTTTGAAAAATGGAGAAAAGATAGAGCTCAAGCACATTACTCGAGGCATCATTTGCTGGAGGAACCAAAAACCTCTTCGATCTTATCTTTGTAAAAATAAAATTGTTTGAGGGACTCTATTTCCCACCTTGTACTTTCACATTTTTAATGTGTTTCTTCTCTTTTCTGGGTGAGTGTTTTTTTAGGGTTGAGCCTCAAACTTCTCTTTTTTCCACTGTCTTGGTCAATAAACCTGCGGTTTATAACAATGCTTGGGTGCTTTTATCCCACATGCATTACTCTTCAGCTCCCCCTTAGGGTTAGGTCTTTATAAAGAGAGGTGGTACCTCTTCGAAGCTCAGACCGTTGATGAGACCTGTAGGTCGAAACACATTCGACGTTTTGTAGATGTATCACTTGCTTTTTTCGAAATAAAAATTCCATCAAATGTTTTTTTGTTCCTTTCCTAACTCATCTCTTTCTTTAATCCCTCTTTTTTCTTTATTTTGTTTTCTAATACATTTTTGCTACCATTTATGCTCTTCACTTGAGCGTAATGCAATCTGGTGAACCAGAAAGCCTGCAGCACTAGGAGTATTGCTGTTCACTTGCGCATCTGTGATCTAGTGAATCAAAAACTAGTTTACGTTTTTAGAAAACTGCTTCGCCATGTTTCTTTTTTCATTGATAAGTCAAATGCAGATCTGGGAGTTTTTCAGCAGATCTGTGTTGTTTCCCAGCAAATCTGGGAGTTTTCCAACAGATCTATGTTGTTTCCCAGCAGATCTATTAGTTTTCTAGCTGATTTCCTAGTTTTCTAAAATATTTGTGTTGTTTTTCAGCATATCTATTAGTCTTTCAGAAAGAATATTTTATTCTCTATATCTTCAGTTTGGGGGAGGAAAAACACAACTTTCTTGGCTATAATTCTCTATTTCAATTGCAATTTTTTTTTTTTTTATATTTGTGCTCTAATGAAATGAAATGAAACTGCATGTTGTTTCTTGTTGATCCAAGAAACTGCTCCTGTGCCAAGGCTGAATACATAACCTCCTCATTTCATTCCATTAGAGCACAAATATTTGGAATGGGAATCCCAGATTAAAGAGCTTTTTGAGGGAAAGCTTCAGGCCTGGAGAGTTGAAATGCAAATCCAAAAAGATATACAAGAGAAAGCCAAAGCTGCTCGAGAGAATGTTGCTTTAGAAGTCCCAGAAGTTAATATGTCAAAAGCTACAAAAAGCGTAGCCGACTTGGTTAAAAGAGAAATCAAGCAGCAAATTGATCGTCTGGAAAAACTAATCACAAGCGCACAAAAGAACTTTCCTGCACAACACAACAAGAATAGAAGTCACAATAGAGGGCCAAACCAGAGAGCCTCTACTACACAGAAAAGGCAATCACAGCAACATCCACAGCATAGAAATAAACAACAACAACGACAGCCACAACAAAGGAATAAACAGCCAAAACAACAACAAAGGCAGCAACAACAACAGGGGCATAATTTAAACTTTCGGGGCCCTTCTCCAAGAAGACAAAAGAAGGGGAGAAACTTCCAAAACCACACTTCCTCTGTGCAACAACAATTGCAACAAGACAATGGAAGAAATTTCCGCGGCTCTAGTTTTGAGAATCCAAGAAAGGTTTTTGCCCCATCTGTTCAGAAGCAGCAAGGGCAGGGGTTCTTCCGTCGCCAAAATGGTGGCGGAAACCAAAAATAACCCCTTGGTCCGCAATTTTCAGCCCACAAGATTTTGGCCGTCGGTATTTTTACAGGAGTCCTGTCTGGGCTATGGATGGCAAAATCACAAATCTTGCTGTCCATAATTTTTCCTCCAGAAAACTTACCCAGAATGAAATTGAGGCCCTCAACCTGGGTTTAAAGTTCCTCCTTGTTCCTCCTCCCATGGCCAAAGAGGTTCTAAAACAGGAGTTTTCAGCCTTTTGTAGACGTCTTCGTCTCGAATGGTTCTTTGGACCGAGAGGTGGCCCTCCAAAACCGCTTAAGCCCATTGATCCTTTTCGTGTTTCCAACCCAAGTTTTAATCCCTCACAGTTTTACAGGCCTTTGGAAGAAATTATTGGCATGGGTGAAAGATTCCTCAATAACAAATTATCTGCTGCCAATCCCACCCACCAACGTGCCTTTCCACCCCATATTTGGTCTGCCATTTGTTCCCTTGCCAATGACAAATCCATTGTCATTAGGCCCGCAGATAAAAACTTGGGTGTTTGTGTTTTGTCCATGGACTGGTACATTTTAGAAGGCTTTTCCCAGCTTTCAGATCAAAATGTTTACTCTGAAGTGAACAGAGTCCCTTGGCAAGATATTTTTTATCAGCTCCAGGACTTGCTTGACTGGGCTTTTAGGAGGAATCTGCTTTCAAAAAACCACAAGAAATTTATGCTCCAGGTAACACCATCCTCTGCCAGAGTGTGTGTCTTTTACCTGCTCCCCAAAATCCACAAGCCCAAGCTTTCTGGTCGACCCATCTGTTCCTACTGTGGTTTCATGCTTGAACCTGCCTCCAAATGGCTTCATCATCTGCTCTTGCCAATTTTGTTGAAGCAAAAAAATCATCTCTTGGATTCCATATCTCTAATTAAATATCTGCATGGTCGTACTTTTCCTCAAGACATCATTCTTTTCTCTTTTGATGTTGAGAGCCTCTATCCCAGCATCCCCACCTCTCAAGGATTGGCAGCCCTCCGTCATTTTTTGAGGAACGAATTTGATCCGGCCAAGACAAACTTTGTGGTAAGGCTTGCAGAGATAGTGTTAACACAACACTACTTGGAATTCAAAGGGAAAACATACAAGCAGATAAGAGGAACAGCCATGGGAAGTAATTTTGCTGTGGTTTATGCTTGTTTATTTCTCTGTCATCTAGAGGAACAGGTATTTAATAATGTTGTTGTGGAAAATCTTTTATTTTATAAAAGATACATTGATGATGCCATTGGAGTTTGGCATGGCCCTAAGGAGGATCTTAATGGTTTTCTTGCTGCCTACGGTTCCTTCTATGACAGTATTAAAATTACTTCCTTTGTTTCTGATTCTGAAGTAACACTTCTGGATACTGTGTTTTTTAAGGGGCCTGATTTTGCTCAGACTGGAATTCTTTGCACCAAATTGTTTCAGAAGCCGATGAATGCCTATCAATACATCCCTGCTTCCTCCCATCATCCAGTTCATCAGAAAAAGGCCTTTATCATGAGTGAACTCAACAGATTTCTGGTTAGAGAAAGCTCCAGGGATGGATTTATTTCTGTTAAAAATAATTTTTTTAACAGACTCAGAGCTAGGGGATATCAAATTAATTTTCTCCTGCCTTTGTTTGAGAAAGTTAAATTTGATGGTAGGCCTTCACTTTTGGCTAGAGTTTTGGAGCGAGCAACACGCAAACATGGAACCAAAATAAAAACAATTCCTCTTATTTTGAAGTTGGACAACTGCAATTTTGTCAGAGATCTTCGAATCGGCACAAATATTATTTCTCCAATGTTTGAAAAATGGAGAAAAGATAGAGAGCTCAAGCACATTGCTCGAGGCATCATTTGTTGGAGGAACCAAAAACCTCTTCGATCTTATCTTTGTAAAAATAAAATTGTTTGAGGGACTCTTTCCCACCTTGTATTTTCGCATTTTTTAATGTGTTTCTTCTCTTTTGTGGGTGGGTGTTTTTTTGGGGGGTTGAGCTTGGGACTTCTCTTCTTTTCACCGTCTTGGTCTATAAACCTGCGGTTTGTAATAATGCTTGGGTGTTTTTATCCCACATGCATTACTCTTCAGCTCCCCCCTAGAGTTAGGTCTTTATAAAGAGAGGTTGTACCTCTTCGAAGCTCACTCCGCTGATGAGACCTGTAGGTCGAAACGCGTTTGGAGTTTTGTAGATGTATCACTTCTTTTTTTGGAATAAAAATTCAATCAAATGTTTTTTGTTCCTTTCCTAACTCGTCTCTTTCTTTAAGTTTATAATCCCTCTTTTTTCTTCCTTTTGTTTTCTAATACGTTTTTGTTGCTGGTATTATGCTCTTCACTTGCACGTAATGTGATCTGGTGAACCAGAAAGCTTGCAGCACTAGGAGTATGCTCTTCACTTGCACATCTGTGATCTGGTGAATCAGAAACTAGTTTACGTTTTTAGAGTACTGCTTCGCCATGTTTCTTTTTTCATTAATGAATCTACAACTAAAATAGAGACTTACAGACAAGAAAGTTGTGTTTTTCCTCCCCCAAACTGAAGATTATGGAGAGAAAATAAAACATTCTTGTTGAAAGACTACGAGATATTTTGGTAAACAATGCAGATCTGCTAAGAAAACTAATAGACCTGCTAGGAAACAACGCAGATCCTCTACAAAACTAATAGACCTGCTAGGAAACAACGCAGATCCTCTACAAAACTAATAGATCTGCTGGGAAATGACACAGATATGTTGAGAAAAGTAATATATCTGCTGGAAAACAACACAGATCTTCTAGAAAACTAATAGATTTGTTGGGAAACAACACAGATCTTCTCAAAACTAATAGATTTGTTGGGAAACAACACAGATCTGCCCCAGATCTGCTGGAAAACTCCCAAATCTGCTGAGAAATGCTCATATCAGCTCCAGATTTGTTGGAAAACTCCTAGATCTGCTGAGAAATGCTCAGATTTGCTTTTGCCCAAAAGCACCTTCAATTTCTTGGTGTCTATCGAAAGCGATACCTTGTCCGTCACTAATCTATGCAGTCCCTAGGCCTTCACCTGCTTCAACTTCCCCCTCATCGTGGCTCTGATAATAAATTAGAAAAAAAACCAAACACTCAACAAAACCAAGAACACAAAGAACTTGAAAGAGGGAATGCTTATTTCCTTATGAAATGAGGAGAGCACATGTCCTTTTAAAGTCAAGGAATGACATAAACCCTAAAATGACTTAAATGTACTTTAAGTCATTAATACAACACTAAAGCATAAATTAGACTAAGTCAACAAGTGACTTTATAAATATAACTAAGTCTATAGTCTAGTTGACCATTATGAACTAAATAACTCCAACAAAAGGCAGTAGAGAATAAAAGTCTAAAGCACAAAAAGCAAACTTTCTACTATGGATGTTCATCTGAATTTGCAAGCTTCATTTGATATCTACATTCCACAAAGTACCCTTTTGGTAGGGATAGGCAAATGCAGGGACACAAAAATGGGATGGCTAGATAACACAATCAAGATTTGGCAAGATGGAGACAGCTATATATAAATATCATAAAAATACAGAAAGATAAAAATTTAAAATTACAAATGAAAGACATTTTAAAATGCAAAAATTTGGGTTCATCATCGGTTTTATCATTACTAACTAATAACTATAAACAAAATGAAAATACAATGATGCATTCTTTGGTGAAAGTTGAACTTCTTGAGACACCAGATTTGTCTGTTTCAACTTTCACCAGAAATTGTGCAGGCGCCCATACAATTGTATTCTTGTCTAACTGGAAACTCTTACAGTTTTGAAATATGGGAGAAATGTTTTTCAGATTTTAGGTGTTTAAATAATTGGATAACTATCTATGTTACACAGATAACTCTCCGTATCTTGGCTCTGCAGACATACATGCATTTGTTTTCCCATCTCTTGCTATTAAGTTTTCATATTTCTAGAAGCAACAGACTCTCAATTCTTACATTGGATGAGGCACCAATACTCTCTACAAGTAGAGGGATGGAGGCAGGATCATATGCTAGACCAAAACAGAATCTCCAATGCCCTCATTATAAGAGCAATTCATAGAGAAAAATGTAGACTTGAGTTGGCTGTGCATGGCAAATGACTTCCCAAAAGCAGGCAAGAGTTGTCTCCCATGGCACATGGGGTAAAAGTCATTCAGATATAGTTCTAGCAGAAGACACAAAGTAATATCCTGACATCAACTGATATATTCCCAGCAAACCACTAATAGAGACGGACCTGGAAAATTTTTAAATGAAACTATGTACTTACAAACTTTTGGCAATACGATTTGTATCAAACAACTAGTTCAGACATAAACCTTGCAGTTCAAATGATCCCAAGATTACTGAATTCTCCAAGTGATGATGCATTGGAATCAAGGGTATTGAGTTATGTCAAACAGACATTATATATTTGAATTAATTGTCTAAGATTTGAAAAAATCTGGTAAGTTGATTTAAAATGCAGATTGGTGGGATGCATATGATTGTAGCAGATTGGTGTCCTCCATTACTAAATCAGCTTTTGTAATAGACAAAAGTGGACCATTAAGATTGAAGTTTGATGTGAGGCATGGAGGTGAAAGGGCTCTAGCATTCAAATAGGGAATCATAGTTCTATAAATTCCATAAAGAGAATATCTCTGATCTGTAATTTGTTTCAAATTGAATAAAACCACCAGTGTATTTTGTACTGTGGATCTCTATCCCATAGAGATTTTTCCAAACAAAACTTACTTCATTTCTATAGCTGATTTTGTTTCACAGAGCACGTTTTATTTCTAGGACATGTACTTGCCTAATTGCATTTATGAAGTATATTTAGAATGGAAAAATATCATAATATGAGGGGATCAGGACCCCTCATAAAAACCTGTGTAAACTCATTGAAAAAATGAAGGGAAAAATATCATAGTATGTATCATGTGTTTGTGCAATAAACTGCCGACTACATATCCAAGAAACTGTCTTCATTTTTATTAATGTAAATATCTGTTAACTTTACTTGAATAGTATCAATGCAAATCATGCCTACTAAAAGAAAGAAGTGTGTGGTAAACAAATGACAATGCTTTATAAGTTGAAATGAAATGGGAAGATGAATAACAATAAAAAAATCCTAGGGAAGAGTAAAATTGTATAGAGGAACAATATATTTCAAAATGCTCCCCACTCTTTCAAAATCTTTAAACCAGAAAGACTCAATTAATAAACAGAAAACAATAAGTTCACTTTATGCAAGAAGAGAGGTGCTGCCATTTAAGATAATTTAACACAAAGTGTTTTTGAAGGTTCAAATTTGACATCCATATGAGTCCTCCTATCAACCTATTTTTCCCTCCTACAAGTCTTGTGCAGTGCAATGCACAAATTGATCTCAGGTGATTTCTAATATGACAAGCTCTGTGTGTGTCAAGTTTCATGCTCTTGTAATTTGTAAATGAAAATAATGTGGTAAGAATTGTTGCCTGCATATTACTTATGTTGAAAATAGGATTTGAGACTTCCTGTGTTAAAATAAAAGAATATACTTTTGGACTCTTCAAAAAACAATTAGAGAGATCTCTCTGGGTAGCATCATCAACCATCAAGCAATGATATAGAATCTTAAACAGAGGCAACGTCCAGTACATAAATTAAAAAAAAAAATGAAGAACTTTCATATACCATGTTGACTGGACCCCACAGCCCTTTATTAAAACTCGAGGATCCTAAGAACACTATCTCTTTGCTTCTCTATGTTTAACGATAACCATAGAAAAAATCAAATGGCATTAGCTCAACCAGTTAAATTCCTCCACTTTCAAGGAGACCTAAGTTCAAATCTTGCCAAATGATACATGCATAATTGTCTAGCTGTATAAGTACCATTACGTGGTCATGATATGATACGGGTGGGACCCATTTCAATCTTGTATATACTATAATCAATTAAAAAAATGATAACCATAGTATTTAAAAATAAAAATAAAGATAACCACAGCAACAACATAGTAGTTATCAAATGGCATGTGCTCAACCAATTAAATTCCTTGACATTCAAGGAGGAGATTCAGGTTTGAATCTTGTCAAGCAATACATACAGAATTGTCAAGTTGTCACAATGTAATACAGGTGGATCCCGTTTCAATCCCATATAACCAATTTATATATTAAAAAAAATAGTAGTTCAATTCCTATCACTAAAGTAGGAAACGGGCAATCAAACATGCAGAGCACTACGAATATACAATTATGCATTAACTTTTCTAAAAGGAAACCCTACCTGGACCTCCATATTTGGCCTGAGGTCATCTAATTTGTCAATCGAACATCCAAGGAAATCTCTGCAAGATAAAAAGAAAAATAATTAAAACATTAGAAAAAAGGATTGGACTAGTTCATGCTAAAAGTAAAAATAGAAAAGATCCGCAAAGGTTTCTAAAAAGAAACTGAATGCACAAGCTAACAATGATGGCTCATTTCAGAACCTAGTTAGACATGCCTGCATCATGGTGTACAGAGACGTAGACACTGTGCATGCAAAAGTGTTGAAAGACACTCACTTGACTAACAAGCTCCATAGACACAATAATGCTAAAGAGAAGAAAAACTTCGCATTAATATTCCTGGATAACTATTAGGTTCACTAGAACAAGATCATTAAAAAGTTACAACATTAACTTCATCCGTATTAGATATACAATCCATTTGCAATGTCACCTCCTAATGAAATTAGACTCAGTTGACGCCATCTTGACATCTATTTCTCAGTACGGATTAATCTGGAATATGTTATACTACTCGTTAGCAAGAAATAATCATGGATGCTTAATCTCACATTCGGAGTCCACCATCTGTGCCCAGAGAAATCTTGAACATGATCTCCAATTGGAATACAAGCTTTGGACAACAGTCCCCCAAATTGAAATAAAAAACCACCTATAACACGAGAGACCCAGTTATGATATCGCTTACTCATCCATCAAAGGAACTCTTTATTTCAATTATTGCATTTGATCTCATTTGCTTTCTCTACACTGACAATACAACATTTTGCATTTTCTCTTCAATAAATAGAAGTACCATTTACTTGTTCTATTCTATGTTCTTTGGTCCCACTGAATCATTTTGGTCACCTGTGGACATTAATAAATTTTCTTTCTTTGGATGAAATTTTTAAGACTAAGTTAATCATTTATTAATCCGCACATATTTAAAGCAGCAGTGATTATTGAATTCCATGTAAGGGCCATCCTCATTTATCTTTAGAATTACCACCTACTTGGTGCGCAATTCAAGTAATACCTAACAAAAGCTTGCTCCCCATCCATTGTATCCTTTAGCCTCACCAGTTAAGATCTGTGTGAGCTTGGCTTAAAGAACAAGTATCATTTTCTTTGTGGAAAATTAATAGGTTGTGGGTAAACAAATCATTATCACTCGTTTTTTATACATCATTTTGGTTGCCTGCCCAATCCAGTTATTCTCAGTTGACTAAAATTGTAAGAAGATATTTCCTGTGAAAGTGGGTTTCACCTCCCTCCATGGCAGCAATCTCTTGGGCATATTGCACACAGCCTTGGAGACAACGTGGCCTGGGATTAACTTACCCATGGACACGAGGGTCAGCTTAATGGTTAAATGGGTGACAAGAAGCTTCCTTGGAAATTTTATTTTGATATCATGTTAATCAAATTTCAGTTAATGTGTCCTAGGAGGATGTGCACTAATATGACAAGCTTTTAAATGCTGCTCTCTTTAAGCTTGAGGCTTTCTTTAACCATTCCAGATGTATGGCATATATTGCAATAGGAAGCCAAAGAACTGGTGTGACAGGGCTCCTCCTTGAGGCATGGTCCAAGCTTCCCTTCATCTTCTGTTTGGTGGAATAAATTAGTCAAGTTTTATGGGCAGCCTCTTTCCTTAGCCCCGAGTTAAAAACTAAATCTTTTATTCAGATTTATGCGATTTTGATAATCAACGCTGAAAAGAGTAGAACATTATGCCTAATCAAATTTCCCTCCCTGTTAAACGACCCCTTTCTCAATTTCCAAATTCTTGTTGAGGATGCTCTGCTGATCAAGTTATCAACACCCTTAGCGTGCAATTTTTTGAAGGACTGAAAATGGCTGGATGGCCATGGGATTAATGCCCTCTCGCTTAAGACATTCTACAAGTCCTTGCTACCTTTTCTTCCCTCTTGTGTACAAACTGAATGGGAAGTGACATTGCAAGTTCTAGCAAAACCACATGGAGGTCTTTAAGCTTGTCTGTGTGGCAATCTAAAGCAGATTTCTCTATGAACCTTTTGGCTTGGAGAGATCTGAACCATTAAACCCCTTCCAAATTTCATGTAGCTAAGCTTGGCATTTCCCATTCTAGTTGCTCCTCATGTGGAAGGCCAGAAACAGTCAAGCAGCTGCTTTGGTCCTATAGGTATGCTAAGGATAAATGGCACCTTGTAAATGCTATTTGTCCAGCCATGTTCCTTACTGGGTTGAACTCGAAGTTTGCTTTGCTGGGTTTAGCTAAGGAGTTCAATGTGATTTCAGGACCCTGTCAAGTTGCACTCAAACATATTTGGTTTATTTGCCGTTATAACTGCATTAACACAGCACACTTATCACAGGAAATTGAAGTTTTCGGCTCTACTCTATCGTTTTTATTGTTGTCTGCCCTTGCACAGAAGATATAACCTGTTAAAGAATCAAATAGTGTAACACAAGTTCGATCCGAGGATTGAGCAAATACCACAGGAAAAACAATAATGAAGTGGCAAAAGCAATTAGTTACGGCAATTAATTTAAACAGGATTTGAAGTTAAGAATATTGGCCTAGAATCATCGGGAACATATTCTGAGGAACAGCCCCATTAACCTGGTTCTTCTTCCTGTTTTTGATTTTGGCATTTCCAGTTTTTGGCAGGTTATGAGCTTCTAGTTTGGCTTGGAAAGAAGACGGGATTGTCTCCAGTTGGAACTCCTATACATCAGACCTTGCTAGTGCTCTCCTCTTATTCTACTGATTTTGATTTGCCATTGTAAAAAGACCATTTCAGGCATCATGTTAACTTCACTTACATTAGTTAGATAAAAGAAATAAATATATGTATTGTTGCTACTTTCTAGACTGCTGTTTATGGACCAATATTTTGTAATTTAATGTTTTTTCCAGCATTTACAATTTACTAAAGTTTCATACAAAACCTAGGATCTCCCATACCAGGTATGTCGGGCCTTGAAGGGATATCGATTTGTGGACACAAAATTCTGATGAGATAAAAAAGAAAAATAATCATGGAGTTAACACAAATGCTACTCTTATTCAAGAGTATATTATGAATAACATCTTCCATTGTGTATGCAAAGAAATTTGCCTCTGACATATTACAGAGGAACAAAACCTCCCATGGAGATCCTCTTTTTATGGTTAGTATTCCGCAGCCATAATCCAGCAAACACAACTACTTCCATGTGTCTGTGCCCATTGTTACACCTCTGTGCTCATTGCGATGCCTCTGTCCTCGTCTACACAAGACTCAAACAGGAGTGATTGTCATGCCTATGTGTTCATAAGTAAGGCCCTTTAACAACACTTAAACATTTCTATTAAGATTCCCCATCACTATGAACTATAGAAACACTAATGATGCTAATTCATATGTGCAGCTAAACATACATAAGCAATACAACAAAGAAAATATATAGAGGGCACGAAAGCCACCTGCTAAGAGGCATGTACTATATAGCCAGCAATGATCAATCATATCTGATCATATAATTCCATAAATATAATGTTATTACGCTCTAATATGAAAACACAATAATGGAGGCTGCATAGATGAACCAAGATGTCATATACTTCATTGAAGTTCACAATTTCAGATACACCCAATGCATGATACTTTATTCTGATAATCTCCAGGAGATGTAAATTTACAAATAAATTTGTTAATGCATACAACAACTAAAGCTTTTTTTTCATATTTGCATGACAAGAAAAGGGCAAATAAACAGATGTACTTACTTTCGACTTTTACCCCTCTGTCTCTCTTTGAAAGCTCCATGGCCTATTCGTGACTGCCTCAATGACAAATCAATTTGCAATTTCTCATTGGCAACTGAAGTAACTTCCAAAACCTTGCACTTCACAAACTGTCCTTTCTTATATTCCGCAAGAGGATTTTCTGTGAAACTGTCTATCAACTCTGTGAAATGTACCCTACCATACAATTTATTTCCAATTTGCACACTCAGCCCACCTATCCCAGGCAAAATTTTATCAATCCTTCCACACAAAATGTCACCTTCACATATTTCACCAAGCTTTTCCTTTTTAAAACTACTTTCCACAGAATTTTTTACACCACCATGATGTTCTTCATAACAAGAAGATATTTTTCGCAGAGTTAGATCTAGAATTCTACTCTCCTTGTGCACCTTAGAAATATGGCAAACAATGGCCATTCCAACATTGAATCGTTTTTCAAAAGAGTAAAGTTCAGAAGGTTCAGATGAAGAATCCAATATGAACATCCGTCCTCTCATATGGCGTGACACTACCAGCCATACCCAGTCCTTTTTCATCTTTTCAACAAATGCTGTAACAGTGTCACCAGTAGAAAAGTTTGGAGATGCAAGCACATATCCTGGTTTTGGATGGACACCATTTCCTAATAAAAGTAGAAAAGATTAAAGCTTAAGTAAGCCAACTTTTAATAGGATTATAAATTAGCAGATAACTTTATCCATGAAAGCCAGCTCCATAACTGCCACATGAAAGACTGACAAGAACACATAAGAGTTACAAATGATTATACTGGAGCAATCTATCACTCATGAAAAAGAAGCAACACTCACATGTACTAAAAAAGGTGGTCATCATTTTTACCTCTGAAACAACAAGTGTGACTTAAAGCACTGGTAATACCTGTAGGTGCTAAATGTCTGAGAGAAAGATCCCACAGATATTTGTCATTTTTCTCTAGTGGTCTAGGGCCTTCAATTACACTTGCCACCAACTTTTGTCCAATCTTAAATTGGGTTAATGGGCTCAACGGGCTCCCTTCTTTGTATTCAAAATTCAACTGTTTGAGAACAGCATCACAAGTCACAACTGACAGAATAACATATACTTTCACCAGCACTTACTAAAGATTCTAATCATATTAAACATGCATTTACAAATAGCTATGATAAGCACTGCTTTGAAGTTAGGGATTATGATTTCTATGCTTGTCGCCAATTATTATCATCTTTCAGTCAGTAAGAAAGACTTACTTCTGTGATATGGATCCTGCCATGCTGACCATTACCAAATCTTAACAGCATTTCCAAAGGCCTTATTTCAAAAACCTGCAAGTTGACAATGAAAATGCATTATGATGCAACAAAAATCAGAAGCACAACAATAGAGGAGACTTAAAGACAAAACCCTACATTTAAGGAAATAAAGCACAATGTATTCATTATATAAAAAGGTAAACTCACCTCTGCCTCAACAGCAGAACCAATACCATAATTTGATTTTTTCATGACCTGTTTGGAGTCGAGACCAGTGTTAAGTTCATCAACAGACCCCACCTTTAGATGTCTGGCTGTCTTAACATGTTTGGAGCCTGGAAGGGAATTGAGATCACTACACAAATCTCCTTTTTGATGTGATTCTCTCTTGGCCCTTTTTGAGTCTGAAATGATCCGGAGATCACTTAGATAGGATAACAAAAGTAACAATCTCCCGGAAGTTGATGTATCCGGAAGTGCTTCCACTGTAGCATTAACACTGTGCAAAGCCACAAATGTAAATTAGAAGAGTCGTTCATGATCTTCATCCTCCCTTATTGCCTGTGACTAGACGTAACATATTTTCACATGTACATCTATATCGAGCAAAAAGTAACAAATTTGTAACAATCAAATTGGTTAAAAGTTTAACTTTACATGCAGTAGCAGTACAAAAGTACCCAAATCATAACTATCACTAAAGAACATCACAAATAATATGTAAAAAGATGCAAACAATGAAACACTTTTCAAGAGATGATTTGAAATCAAATATTGCATAAATGAAAGCATCATTTCCTGCCTATTCTAGCTAGTCAAAGTCCCTTTCTTATCCATATTTTTTTATTCATATAAAATTTTCTGCTGGTTTTCCTGATTTACCAGCATTTGTCAATTAAAAATATCAGTGCACCAAAAAAAAAGCCACTTCAATGTTAATCGGCACAACATCACCTGTGGTTAAAATTCTTCTCTTGGTTTAATCAACTTTCTTGTTAGAAATCATTAATTGATAATAGATATCGCATGATCTCGACATGCTCATAGGATGTGTGACTATATTTGACTTATTGCTTCTTAGGATCCTACCACTGTCTTCACTGAACTTGCATGCATAGGTCTAAAACCTACAAGTGACTTGCAAGTAATTGTTCTGCAGAAGCCTCAGCTACTAACTCACACTCAGATTTCGCAATCCTAGTTGCTGACAAGTTCTCACAAGTAAGTCTCTCAGACTAGCGTGCCAGCAAAAAGGACACTTTGGGCCTTACGGCTGCTTCAGACATGCAGCTGTTTACTAAAATCAGTAGTGATCTTTGATGGTGGAATAGAAGGGATGCCAAATGTATATAAAATGATGTTGCTCTTGCACTATATCTTCTTCAACCGATCTTCACATCACATGCTGTCTGACTAACCTCCTTCCTCTGTGTCTTCCCTAGGAATTCTTGCTGAACTGTAAACAAGCATGTCCAAGAATCTGGGTCACCATTAACAGTGACATTGACAGGTCTGAAAGTTCAACAGGCATGCCAGGACAGCTCTCTCAGACTTAGCCTTGGCCATGATCCCTCCATTTCCAACCTCATCTGGATATTTTACATGTGTTCTAACTGTCTGCTGCATATGTCAGTGGTGAAGCCATGAAGTGGGGGTTATATTCTTTTCAATACTTTTATGCTTTCTAAAGTCTGAAAGTGAAACTTAATTAATAAACCAAGCCCCATCTTTTGTTTCTAAACGTTTTTATTTTTATTTGCATTTTAAAATATAACTGAAAAATATAGCTTATCAATATTTATCTTCTTTAATAGCTGCAAGCTTACTGCAGTGGTAAAGCTTACTGCAGTGGTAAGGGCTTTTTCCTCTCTTTGAGAGATCCAAGGTTCAAACCCCACTTAGTATGAGGGAACCGGGACCCCTCATAAAAACCTGTGTAAACTCATTGAAAAAAATATTTATCTTACATAATAATAATAATATTTTCTAGAAAGCTGCAAGCTTACTGCAGTGGTAAGGGCTTTGGCCTCTCTTTGAGAGGTCCAAGGTTGAAACCCCACTCAGTATGAGGGGACCATGACCCCTTGTAAAAACATGTGTAAATTCATTGTATAGCTGCAAGCTTACTGCAGTGGTAAGGGCTTTGGCTTCTCTTTGAGAAGTCCAAGGTTCAAACCCCACTCAGTATGAGGGGACCATGACCATTGAAAACATATATATATTTTGTTTTCTATAAACATAATTTGATTTTAAATTTTACCAAAGTTTTAAAATATTAAATAATTTTGGAGTTAACAAGAATCTTTTTTAATTTGTCTTTTATTTAAAAACTTTAAAGCACAATTTATAAAACTTCCATATTTTTTTAACTAAGAAATTTTTAAATGTAAAATATCTATGTAAAATATCGTTGGTCCAATCGTTGCTGGTGGCGAAGCTTTTCTCGTGCCTGGCGGGGACTCTGTGGTGGTGCCAGAGTCCCCTGTTCCAATTTTTTCCAATCCACTATTGTGCAACTGGCTAGGCGGTGGTGAAACATTTTTTGTGCCTCGCGGTGACCTGATGTTAGTACCAGAGTCCCCTGGTCCAACTTTTTCCAAAATGCTATTGTTATTTTGGCTAGGCAGTGGACGGGAGCTTTTTCGGTCCAGAGGCGGTGTTTGACTGCTTTTTTGTTGTTGGGTTCCTTCATTGGGGGGTCTTCTATTCTTCTACATACCAGTAGGATTAGAACCCACAGGGGTGGGGGGTTTTTTCTCGCCGGTTGTCTATGGGGTTTGAACCCACAGATCCCAAGGTTTTGGGTCCTTTCCAAAACCTTGCTCCATGGCCCCTGTTTTTGTTTTGAGATGGAGGTTTGGTATGAGTTGTTCTCTAGAGTTCGGAGGATGGTTGGAATCCAACAGGATCTATGGGGTTTTAGTCTTCACAAATTTTTGAGATGGAGGGTTTTACTGTCGCTGGGGCAATATGTTGCAGATCTCCATTTTCGATGGCTGGTTTCTATTGAGTTGGTTGAGCGGGTGATCCAAAGTTCAAATCCTTCTTCTGCGCTCAGGTCCCAGTGGTGTTCTCAAGGAAGAACATTTTTCGTTTCTATGGAAGTGCAGGGGCCCTAAGTTTTTTATGCCTCGGAGATGAATCGTTGATACCCTGAGTCCTGGTTGTCAGGGTTTGATGGCACTGTTGGTCAGTTGGTTGGTCCCCCGCTAGGCGGGATGAGGATAATTTTGATTTTGATTTTGTGTTCAAATTGTTGTGCTGCCATTGGACGGGAATGTAAGTTTGATTATTTTTTCTTCCGGCAGCTTTTCTGTTGAGCCTGCCTTTGTGCTAGATTGAAGATTGTAAGTTTTGGCGATTGGCTGACTCCTTTTGGAGCTCTATGTACAAGGTTGTCGGATCCTTCCAAAACCCTCACCTTTTACCTACCAATATATATATATACTTAGATTTAGATTGATGAATTTTTTATTCTAAGTTTCCTTTTTTTGGTTTTGTTTCACCAGCATTTCAAGTTGTATTATCAAATTATTTTCCCTATCCTACTCTAGCAATTCACAAACTTGAATTGGACTGCGAACCTGGTAACTTAAGGCTGCATAAAAGCTCAGCTTCCATTTCGAAGGGGGATGATGAAGGGGAAACAGATGATGTAAAACTTATTAAGGATGTTGTACCATTGTTACTTGTATGATGATGATCACATGACATGAATTTTGTACACTTTTTTTTATCAAAATTTAAAGGAAAAATATGATTTTTTAGCTCTCTAAATTCATCATTTATGTTTTTTTTAGAAGAACTATATATATACACATTAAAAATAAAAAATAAAAATTTCCAAGCTTTTTCTTCAGTCCAAGACATAAGTTTGGCTGTCAAGTAGTTGCTGAATCAAAGTTTTTGAACCATGCTTGTATGCATGGGATTTAAATTATGGACAAAATTTGGCATCGTTGATAGTAGTAACTGTTGAATGATTAAATCACATTATAATGAGGCTCTCCTAAACAAGGAAAGTAATTGAAGAGCTTACTTTTGGCCTGTAGTGTAATGCTTATGGGGGTCTATCCACATATTGTAGTCACGCGTTGATGCAAAAGCTATCCTATTTTCATGCTGAGGAAGTGAAAGGACCTGTGCCAAGAAAGCCCGGTATAAAATAAACAATTAGAAGAGGTCCAGGCATACTGCATGAAGCAATGAAGCCAGTTCTCAAATTTAGCACTAAGACATCAATAAGTTATACGTCCATCCCCTCGGGGAATTACCAAGTAATCATCTTTGACAAGCTCAACCACAGCATCAACCTTCTGGTGCAGCTTTAGATCAGCATTTTGTTCTGATTTCCGCTTCTGACAAAGCACAAGATCCAAAATATTCAGTAAAATTCAATGACAATGTGTAAGGACATAAATAGATCACATGATTATGATGGATATATTCCAAATATACAAAGTGTTCTTTGGATGACTGAAAACGGATCTGATATGCCTACCAAAAATCAAAACACAAAGATTATAGGAATGATAGCCCACACCAATGCCTAGATAAGAATTTAAATAAATACATAAATACTTTAGGAAGCTGTATATGTGAAGCTGATTTTATAGATACATGAGCTCAAACATTGTAGTATACTTCATTATGATACAGACCTTTTTAGGCAATGGCTTCTCTTTTGTTTCTTGCAAGTTGGCATCTTGTAATAGTTCTTGTCTACGTGATAAGTCTATTATACCGTCAGATTTTACAATGTCCAGAATGCGAGCTTGAACTACCTTCCCGATTTCCACTGAAACACCACCCACTGCATCACAAGTTTTAGAACAAGACATTAATAAACATTTTTAAAAGTAAGATCCTTTAGAAAATGTCTACTTATGAGATGATGGCTCACATTGGTAGTGGGTAATGAACCCAACAATATCTTTGTGCTCCCTTAAGTTTAAAATCACACCATATTCTTTAATCTCCTGAACTTCACCCTCAACACAACTTCCAATCGCAAAATTTTCAGCCCACTTAGAATCAGGGTTTGCAGATTCAGAAGCCTGTAACTTGGATATCTGCAGATGAAAAGGAGACTTAGCTTGAGATAGTTTTCAACCGTGCATGCCAAATCATCTGACAGAACACAAAGTAACATAATGAAACCACAGTATCCCAATGCCAAACAAGTTTCAACCGAGTGTCTAAGATTTTCATTAGAAACATCAATCAAAACATTTACCCTGAAGGCAACAGGAGCACAATATATCTATAATGAACTGAAACTTAGGACAGATGAAGAAATCTTTCCAAAGACGGCGATATATCCTTAAGGTAACAGGGAAAAAATCTATCTATAATGTTCTCTTTTGAGAAACATTACTGCTTTATTCTTTGACCGTGCATACCCAAAAAAGTAATTTTCCAAACACAAACAAAGAAACATGGCGAACCCAACAGCACAGCTTAGCAAAATTCAAAAGGAAAATTTATCCAAATCAATTTGAAAATTGAATGCAAACTACTAAGGCAATACACAGCAACTAGTTCTATGATAGCAGTCACATGCGATAGGCATCTAGGATTCCAATTACTAGATTTTCTGGGAATTTTAGAGTGTTAGTATTTAAGAGCATTTGCAACTATGGAAATTCTTCGTTGCTACCCATGTACTACTAGATTTCACCAAATATGAATACTCCATTCCAGGTTCCAGATACAGCAGCTAATTCTTCGAGATTTCAGATGTTTATACAAACTAAAGAATCTAATTAACAGTAGCTGATATTATGAAGATTAAAAACTCCAATGGACATGTTACCCATGGCCATCTGAATTGAGGCGTTTAATTTATCTATTTGGCACTTTCTTTTCATGTTTAATTTCACTGAGTTGATTACCTGCCTTACAACCTCACCTTAAGAATGGGTCCTTTTTCAAAACTATTCGACAATACTATTTTCAAAGACTTATCAATCTTTGCAAGGAGAGATTAATGACAGTGGTTAGACACATTAAAGAATAAGCACAAACAGTGCATGAATCGCAGAATCGCAGCTGACTGTGTGAACGCTTGAAAAAGAAAATTCAGAGCCATCCTCTATTCTTAAATTATACTTCTCCTATCTGCAGATAGATGAGGTTGTCAAACCTAAAGCCCTTGCACCTAATTCAGCCTTGCAATCAATGCAATTGGTCCATTATGCAGATTGCTGATGATGGTGGTCTTTCATCTCGCCCTTGTTCTAGCACAAATTTTTCACCAGCTTTGGTCTCCATGTCTCCAACGGCAAAGGGTCGTCATTTCACACAGGTATTTGTATCATAGAACGTTGCCACCCCTGACTTCTCCCTACTTCAAACTTCATTGTTTTAATTTTAGATGTTTCCTCCAGTTGTTCATTTTAATCATGACATGCACTTTCGAGACTGGTTGATCTAGTCAAGTCATTCATAAGCATTGATGTAATTTCTTCTTGCCCTCTAAAGATTCCAATATCAAGAACAACAAGATGAGACACTCATTTAGAAGAATGAGACAGTTGCTAAGAAAGACTCCTTCCACAAACAACTTTACCAGCATAGTACATGCATGCACATAGTCAAGTGCGAAAGGTCTGCAGCTTTAAGTTAAGCCTGAAAATAGATTCCAAGAGTAAAGGGCTAGACAAACTACAGAATGAAACATTATTCCCAAGTCTGACAACTTGAAATATGAAAGAAGCCAACTTAAAAAGAACCTAATGACACGTAACAATCCTAGTTACCTAACCTAGTGGCCTTGAAAACCAAGACAAAAAATAGGTTATTCTCCCCGTTCACAAGATCAACTTGGATTAGACTCACTAAATCCAAATGAAACAACTAAAATTTGCACATGCCAAGGTGGTGATATCTAATAGACAATTAAAAGGAAGTGTTTAGTAACTATAAGGCCCAGGTTAGTAAATCTCTTCCCCCTAGCTGGTTACACCCATGAAAAGCCAAATGAAACCACGCATGTGTTCTAACCAGCATCAGAGTTATCTGCATTGATAGTTGGAAAGGTATCAAGTGTTCTACTCAAGCACATTTCAAAATGTTATCAATGATCATGTTTTGATCATGTTATAATGAAATATGTGCGCTACCTAAAGCCCTTCTCTTCATGTTGGGTACCACGGGACTTCATCTTTCACATAGGGAGCACAAAGATTGAGGGTTTTCCTAGTCCTAAAGGTGTAGGATCATCTTTGATCAAAATTTACCAAAATGATGTTCAATAAGCAATCATAAATATGTGGTTCTAAATCAAAATAGTACTTCGGGATATTTTCTGCCTCTTTATACTTCATCATACATCCTAACAATAACCCTTCTTTTGATTTCAATTAGGAGATATCAAATTATTTTCTGCTTTTCATCCTCCACCATGCATCCTAACAATAAACCTTCTATTGATCTTAAGCAAGAGATATCATCTGGTAAAATCAAGCTTTGGATTTATGAGCTTGGACTCAACATATCTTTTGCACATTGTTCTATTTACATCTACCCCAAGGAGGTCAGTCGATTAGCTTATTCATTCTCACCAATCATTGTCGCTCCCATAAGTTCAACAGCAACAAAAGCAGCGTAAACATTATTTATTATGTCCTCACTAACATGTTGTTTATCCCTCAAGTCCACAGTGGCCATTGTTTTTAATCAGCTCCATATTGATGAATACAACCTTTCAAATTTTACTCCCTGCATCCTGTATTCTCCCTCTACATCAGTCCGTTCTAATGATCACTGCATGACTGAAGTTGTCCTCAAAGAGAAACATACTTTCTGACTGCTGTCAAAGACAAATGAAAATCGCAATCCTCTCCAATGCCCAACCCCCAATTTGGACCTCTCTTGTTTCCACTGTTTCATCTGAGATTAACAAAGATAAAGTTTCGTCATCCTCTCACCAATTCTTCAAAACCAGTATAATAAAGAAGACCATTTGAAGATTTGGAATTGAAGATGATGGTGTGGATCAATGGTTCAGTGTATTGCAAATTTTCTTTGATAATGTGGTTCATTTGAGTCTTGCTTACACACATTATTCATCATATCTACATGTTAGAAGACAACTTTTAACAAAACGGTAAGGTAACCTTTTGGGTCACAACAAAGCCAGCATGCCTCATGGGCATATGTGTTACATCAGATATAATCTTTTTGAGATGGATTGCTTCTTGTTTGGAGCTCTCTTGCATTGAAAGTTGAAGACCATGACTAGAGAGAGGGGGTTTTCCCAAATTGATGCAAGAATGCAATTATTTTGTAGTTTACATGAATAAAAATAAAAATAAAAAATTAGAAAAAATGGAACCAACTCAAGGTTCCTTTTGAATTAACAAATTTAATAAATAAATAAACCAATAATAACAATAACTTAAAAAATAATAATAATAATTTTAAAATTACTTTTCCTTTCGTCACAAAGTTCCCCGCATTCTTTTTTCTTGTAATTCTAAAAGAAACAATCGCCTTTCACTCTTTGGTCTGAACTGCACTAGCCTTCTGGTAAACATGGTAGGATGTCCTTTAAAAATGGATTTATTAAAATACTTTCACAAATCAATTAGTTAATGTTGAAAAATATACATCCTATTAAACTTTTAAAGTAGGGCCCAGTGCTTCCAACTTTCAAAGGCAATTAGTTTCCCAAAACTAACAAATATCTAATTAACTCTTACCTTTACCAATTTGCAACGTTGAGCATGCATATAATGTTTCATTTAACATTACCTGCAACTTTCAAAGGCAATTAGTTTCCCAAAACTAACAGCTTTATCCCTGTTTGAGATGATTGGACGCAGTTTGGATAGCAGCTTTATAAAAGATTATTAAAAAACAACCCTTCTGTTGCTGTGACTAGGAGCTGTACACACTTCCCAGAGAACATGAGTAAAAAGTAAATGTACATAATACAATAGAATTTATGTTGTCGCTCTTCTGAGCATAAAGATTATTGTTGTGCATTGGACAATGTACTCATATTGACCGATACTGATGCTGCCACTCTCTAAGATCTTTGTCTCACTTCATACAATAATAATAGTACCAGTAGTTATCACTCTGCTTAATTGTTAATGGGAGAAATTAGTTGGAAGAAGTATAGATGGTGATTTAGAAATTAACATCTCCCTGTGATTGTGAAGAGCAGTCCTCACTTGAGGAAATGGTAACTGATTGAAAATTATATAACCTAGGTTAAAACTTGATTTAGCAAGAGGTTGCTTTGACTGATATCATCCTCTCCCCTTAGCAATTAATTTTTTCTCTTTTAAAACTTGTATTCATGTAAAAATCTTCAAAATTATGAAGTGATAAATAAATTATCTGCACATTGCCTTGCGATTGATGTCATAAATTTCATTCTAAGATTATTTGTATGAGATCCTTTCTGGAAAGGTTTATAAATATTATTCTCCTCACTGGTTATCTCTCAAGACTAATCATGTGTACCATTAGGGCAGCCTCACAGTATTCTCTGTCAAACAAATACAAATTAAAGAGTAAATACAGTATGCCACACCTATGTAGGAAGCAAGTAGTCATTAATAATTGGGCTTGTCACAATTATATTTTAAAAGTAAGATTTGCTAACTCTCTAGGAAACGGATGAGAGCTACACCAATTAGAAATTTCCAGAAAGTACTACTGGGTTAAGACATCATCTTAGTAAAAATTTATGATTTTCAATATTTTAGGTCTCAATTCTTGAGAAATAACCTTCCCTCCTGGATTTAGGTATTTCTTAAATTCCCGAAAGATTCAGATTTTTTGAATCTTGTAATAACAATCAAAGTTACAGAAGTATCGGCGATGGGGAAATGGGTTTTGGGGACAACGGGAGACTGCAAGCCGATTTTGGGAAACGACTAGGGGACCGCAAGTAAAATAGTATTAAAAATTTTAGATGCAGTAGTGTGCCTTTTGCTGGGCTATCAATATCTGCATCTGATGAGCTGCCCTCATCATCCAAGTGAACAGCCTTCAATGGAACTCCAACCAACCCCTCCTGACCCTCATCCTCATCAATCTGCCTCACATCCTCTGGATCAGCATCCCATCGTGTAGTTGGAGATTGCCTATACTCTGGCTTAACTCTCTCACCAAGGCAAAGAGAGCTATGCACTACAACTAACTTCTCCGTTCTGCAAGAGGTAAGCCTGTTCCTCCTCACACTGTGGATAAATCTGTATCTGGACCAATTCCTCTCAGCAGCAAAAGAACTAGCAACCTGAGAAAGAAGCTTAATTGGCTGAAGCAAGGGCCCCTAACATTCACAAATTTAAGCCACTCATCTCTAAGTTTTGAGCCCTCCTCCCTCACATACATCTTTTTAAGGGCATTCAGAAACCCTTGTCTCACCTTTGTATCATCATAGGGAGGCACATACAGCTGAGTGTGTTATAGACCTTTTTTTGGGTTTGTGGGGTGGAGACTTCTATGGGTCCCACCCCCCTCATGTTTAAGTTTTAAAATTTAAAAAAAAAAAAAAAACTGAGATTTTTTTTTATGTTAAAAGGACGGCCAGCCATGGGGGACGTCTGGCCATCCCCCATTGGCATCCCCTCACAGCAGGGGTACCCGAAACGGTCCCCCACGGCCTGGTGGCATCAGAGAACACCCTGCCTGCCCCTCCCAACAAGGAAACAGTGGGGAAACGTCCTCCCATACTGGGGATGAAAGGGGGACGGGGAAGGGGACGCGTTCCCAGGGGTGGGGCATGCGTCCCCATGGAACACTGATAACAATAATGACAGTAGTGACTATATAAATATCATGACTGTGTATTTATAATCTTTAAGCTCTGAAGCATTGTAGGTGTTAATGTGGAAGCTACAGGAATGCTTTATTCCTCTTAAAAAATAATAATAATGCTGAATCCTTCGAGCTGCAAGACAGTTTAATATGAGAAATAGAGGGTAACATAAGGAGATCATAATAAAGATGGAGTATAATTACAACATTATCCAAAACAAATAAAAAGGTCAGAGAGAAAAGAAATAGTATGGTGGCCAGTAATAATAAGAGTTAGATAAAGGATTATAGGAATGCAAATGTAGGTAAAGAAGCTTTATCCAAATAACACCAGATTATAAAAAGTTGTTCATAAACAAGAAGTATGAGGTGATAAAACTAAATAAATAAACAAATATGTATGTTGGATCTCAAGGTTGTGACAGACAACAATAATAATATAGCCAATTATAACCTTGGCACTAGCAAATTTAATTTATTAAAATAATAATAATAGTATAACATATTATCAAATGACAGGAGCTCAACTGGTTAAATACATTGACTTTCAAGGCAGTGACCAAGGTTCAAATCTGGCCAAACAATATGCATAGTTGCCAAGATGTTGTAATCCCATGGTGACGTGGTTATGATGTAATATGGGTTGTGCTTATTTCAATCACATATAACCAATTAAAAAACAATATATAAAATATTTATGAATTTAAAAATATGGGATGTCACAGTATGAGACTACTTGTAGAAACAAGGGAACTTTTTCACTACACCTTATACACACAATAGTTTAATTGTGTACCTCTTGGGTTCTAACTCTGACAAAGAATCAAATCTTGCCAATCCATCTAATCCTAAGCTTCAAAGCAATCTTCAGTGGCCCTTTTTGTTGGCTCAGCCTTATCCTATAACCACTACGAGATGCATTTTTACTTTATTCAAGTCAGATTTTTTAAGGTCCAGAAGAGGGGGAAGTTTATCAAGAAAGAAAGAGAGAAATTATATTAACACCCATGCATGACCAAAGTAGGTCAAAGGGTCTCAAATGTACATCTTATTACAATAGCACAAATAGCTCTGAAGTCATAGCTCTTCTTGACCCTTGAAGCCATTCTTACAACAGCCAAGTATAAGTTTTTCAAATATCTAATGTCCATGCCTTCAGAAAGGCTTTTGTCTCAATTCAAGGCTATATGATATTGGCATGCATAGGCATTTCTTATAATAGTAGTTATAAGACCATATCAAGCAAATAGGGGCATTTCCATACAACTTAATGTTTCTCAAATGTTATCAATGACAAGCAGGGGTGAGGCACACATGCCCCTTCTCTCTCATAAACTGTTTACCATCTATAAGCACAAGTTATAAGAATTCATCAAGGAAATTACAATGGTAATATCTGTTGGCATTTCTGCTTTTTTCTACAGATAATATTGTCTCAGTGCATTATATCATTATATCCCATACACAGCTTGACGCCACTGCTTGACTGCATTATCTTAGGGAATTGTCTTACATAGTTCTATAGATTTCTGTAGATACTTATTGTGAGGATTTACCATAGATACTTAGACAAGTCTCATTAGGTAATAAATACCACAGTAAAGGGGTAAATAGCATATAGTTTCAATACATAAGCTAATAACTGCAACCTCCATTAAGACAGCCCTACATTAGCAACCTCCATTAAGACAGCCCTACATTAGCAACCTCCAATACCCTAATGATGCAAAGTAAAAGTTAAAAAAATGAAAATGAAAATAAATAATTTTAAAAAAAACTGGCCAACAGCATAAAACAGTAAGATATGACAAGGAATACTAAAATGCCTTATTTGAGATTTCTCAAGTTTCGTACTACCATGTCCTCTTCCAGAAAATAGCCCTGAATTAATGAGGCATCTGTTGAAAAGCAAGCAGATTGTTTCAGTGATAATTTAATCCTCCCAGTCTCCTCCTCAACCTGCATCCAAAAGAATAAAATAAAGAACCACCCAACTAAACAGGTGTGTGTGCAGGTATGCGCATGCACATGCGTGCCTGATTTTTTATAGAATCTTTTGTAGCATAACCAACCTTGAGTATCTGGCAGCGTACAGACTGCCCGATATAAAAATGTTTAAGAAGATCTTCATTGAAACGATCCAAAACCTTCAGAAGACACAGAGGCAGTTAGAAAATCATA
Source organism: Wollemia nobilis (assembly GCA_028583015.1). NCBI lineage: Eukaryota > Viridiplantae > Streptophyta > Pinopsida > Araucariales > Araucariaceae > Wollemia > Wollemia nobilis. Next base: position 5,203,104 of record JAQPPZ010000710.1, on the reverse strand, counting down.
GTTTGAAAAGTTATCACTTTCAGCCAACAAACTCATTTTGAGAACTATAAGTAGACTCATCTTAAGTTACTATTGCAAATTGGTAAAACAAATTCACTATTTAACAATAACATCCATGATTCATATTTTATCTGCATGTTGGCTTATTACTTGCCACTTTGTTGCAAAACCAGTCAAACTTCCAAGAAAGCGAACAAAAACACCATTTTCTATGATATTGGATATATGGCCCTGCAAATCAATAAAAACAGAGAACTATCAATTTGCATTTGATAAGTTAATCATGATATGTTTAAAACCTGAAAAAGAAACTCAGATAAACACGAAATATCAGAACTCCAAGGATTTAAATTTTGTCTACTTCCAAATGAAAATAAAGATGCATCCTTCCCCATACTGTAAAGAAGAAATAGAGGCAATAAAGACAGAGCAGAAACATCCTGCAAATCAAATTTTTTATGCTAAACAGTGAACATGATCCTCAAAGAATAATAGAAATGCTCTTTACATGCAACACTGATTGTGGATGAATCTGAACAATATCTGAAGGAAGAAGGCTTGCAAATTCAACGAGTGAGTATTTTGCCGAAAGTATCATATTCTGATTTACAATATCTGCAAAGAGGCCAAACAGCTTATTAGATGTTTCATCACCTGTGCAACTGGCAGATGAAAAACTTATCTCAAATACACAAACATAAAATAACTTGACAGCAATTTTTGAAGAAAAGAGATCTTAGAAATATTAAGTTAAACTTAATTATGTTAAACTAATCTCAAATACACAAACATAAAATAACTTGAATAGTTAAATTTAAATTAACTCCAAGTTCTATTTTAATTCAAAATTTTAGAACAGAGTATCCACTAATTAAGTAAAACTCAATTATGACAATAAAAATTTAAAAAAAAAAAAAAATCAGTTCACATGAAATTAGCTTTAATAAGCGAGGCCGCCTAACATTTAAGAGCCACACTTTCCCTTAGTTGAGCACGGAAATATCCTCTTCAGAAGTTGCCTTATATCATAGTTGAGAAAATCTGCAAAAAATCCCAATTCAAGCAGATTTTTCCCGATTCACAGCTTGGCCAACGTTTTTCAAAAAATTGTGATATGCATGAAAAAAACTATTTTTCAATGAAAAATTGCATCTTCTTTGGTTTTTTCAATGAAAAATTGCCGATTTTTCCCCCAATTTTGCCAATTCCCAATTTTTCCCCATTATTTTCCCATGCCGATTCTGATTCAATTTCAATTTTCTTAACTATGCCTTACATTATGTCTTCCACCAGAAAATAATTGCCAATAGCCCTATTGAATTCGATTAAGTTTTAAAGTTATCCCTAATAACCCAACGAGTAATTAGTATTTTTTCTTCTTTTATTTTCTTACATGTTGTAGAAAACATCCAGACATCTAGTCTTTGGTTCAGGGGAATGTCTACACATACCCCTCAGTGAGCGACATGGACAGAACATAACCATAATAGACCTAAGAAATCATCTGGAGATGAACATTCCCAAGCCATTTACAGGTTGTGCCCTGAACTTTAGAGACATTTGTTTAGCCCTTCTTTTGAGGACAAACAGGAAGACGAAAAACACATTCCCTACCACTATTAACACAGGGAAAAGTGCAACTCTCACCTCTGGGAACAAATTCCATTAATGCACTGCCATAACCAATCAGAATGACCCAATTTATAGCTACTTTTAAAATATAAGTGTAATCAGTAAAGTACCTAGCACCAATAATCTGTCAAACTTGTATCCAGGCTTCACTAGCTTTTTGATTTGCTCTGAGTGCCCTAGACAATATATAACAAATTTGTTGTCAAAAACCAATCAACAGAAGGAATCTTGTGAGTGTAAAAAAAAGTATCAGAAACAAGGAAAAAGTTAAAGACAGAACAGTAACTATGAATAAAACAGTAACATATTAACATCAAAATGACAAAGTGAAACTGTATATGGTTACCAGGATTATCTGATAGTTGCTCATTAAAAAGTGTACCCTTCATAGAACCCTTATCCATTTGAACCTCCAGAATGACAGCAGTGGATGTAACATTTTTCACCACTCCAGAGACAATACTTCCAATTTTCATGCCCATTGTGGTTTCAAGCCCAGGCTGTGACCTGTTGGGAGAAACATAACGTGAAATGTGTCTCATAACTCATTAAGAGAAATTCTGAAAACAATCAATTCCCAGTTCTTAAAATCACTTCAAAAGTCAACATATTGGAAAACAAGGAAACTACCTGTAAGAAAGTAACAACATATGTGAGATAAGATCAATATCATAAATAAAACATCAACTGGGTATATACTCTTACAATAAGAAGGCAAAGCTGATTCGCAAAGAATACTTCAAGCAAGACAACTTGTTTTGCTAAAAGAGGGCTATAAGATGAGTGCTAATGTATTAAGCAATTATAATTTGCAATCACATAGGAACCAATACATTACGTAGAAGGATGTTATGTGGGTCCCTCCAAAACAAATCATAAAAATCACATGCATTTAACGGCACTTACCCCTTATCAAATGGCATTAGCTTAACCAGTTAGATTCCTCAACTTTTAAGGAGACCAAGGTTCAAATTTTGCCAAGAGATACATGCATAATTATCAATCTGTTTGTAATATCACTATGTGGTCATGATGTAATACATGTGGGACAGGTTTTAATCCCATATAATGAATTAAAAAAAAAATGTACTTACCACTTTTGGTTAGCACAAAATTGTCACAATTGTTTATGGGTAACAAAATTGCAACATTACGCCATGGAGTTCATGCTATTTCTGTTACAAATCATCAGAATACTATTCAAGAGAGAAATTAAGCAAAAGCACCCCCATTTTCACTCACAAGTAATAGCCCAATTGTTTCCTACAACAGCATATGATTTCATGGATGCTTCCAATATAGAGTCATGTCAAAACTACTACAGCAAATTGCCATGAGTTTTGTGAGCATATTTTCTTTCAGTAAAAAGCTAGCAAATCTTTGAAGGCTAATGTGTTGTGTATGTACTGATATCCTGTAAGTTTACTTTTCCCTCTTTTTCTCAGATGGACATGATAGAATGCAAACCTCTAATCATGTAGATGAATAACTTTGAAAGAAAACTGCAGTTGGTTCTGGTAAGTTATACCCTATGCTAAACACGTGTAAACAAAAGGCCCAACTCATAACTACCACAAAACTAAGGGCCCAAAAAATCTGGTCATTATTTAAAACCGCCTATCATCCTGCTTTAAAAGATCCTTTAATAGATCTTAGCCTGTCTGAAAAGTGTTCCCAACCCAAAAATTATTTATAGAAAAAGAAGGAATGACAAAAAATTTAGAACTTAAAAACTATCATACCTCTCAGAGGAGATGACAAAACTAAGCTCAAGACGCCGCCTCGCAGGAAATGCCCTCAATACTCGACACCTGACAACCTGTCCAACATGAAATACAGATTCTGCTTCAATACCTGGATCTATCCCGAGCTCAGTCCTGCAATGGCAATCATCACAAAAATATATCATAAGCATTCTTCCACTGAAAATGCAATTGGAATTATATCAATGTCCTATGCAACATAAGCAGCCCATGGGATTGAAAATATATCAATGCAAAAGTTACCGCCAGTGAGAACTTATCTGTAAACCTACTCAACAGTATATGTGTTAGGCAATAAGAATACAAACACTCAGAGAATAAAACACACTTACCATGATGGACAGGCAAGACTCAAATTACCATGAGCTTGGTAAAAGGGTGGAAACCAAAAGAGGTAAACAACTGAACTAATATATAAAATAAAGTGAGAAACTTTCCTTGCTACAATGGGGTCTCATACACCCAAGAGGCACGGTGCCTTGACTGTGACCAAAAGAAACAACTTCAATCTTCTATAAATGAAACCAAACACATGAAGCTACATGGTACATTATGCATACCATGCTTCATAGACTCTTTTATAAGAACCCACACGTACCACCATTTACACATATGACGTGTAACAATAGTACTAGCCATAGTCTAGTAGTCTACCCCAATTTAAAAAGGATGGCCAGCTGCCAAACTGAATCAGCTATAATCACGTAGAGATCTAATATGAAGGTTTCCAGATATGTACTATTTTATTTAAATATGAATTATGTCCCCCTTCGAAGCATCACATTCAATTTGCTTAAGAGTGTCATCAATTATATTTAAATTTAGCATTAGTTTTAGATAATAATTTTTTTTCTCTCAAAATGTTATAGGCTTCCTCATAAAGGCCAAATATTATTCAATTATGTGGAAATTTCTTAAAAAATTTCAACTCCCTCAAGACTCCAAGACGCATTTTTATGGTTATCATCCACTTCAATATTGAAATCATATTTTCTCGACTATCTTTCGAACTATTCTCCAAACTTGTCCAAAGCCAACATATTATAAAATAAGTCCTATATAATTCTAATAAAGTCATTAATATACGGAATCACTCACAGCAAAACTTCTATAATCTTCATCTCAGCTTTACATATTCCGGTCATGTACATGTAAAATACTCTAAATCTTAAATTGCAACTATTTTACCAAGTACAGCAATTCACACAAACAGGAAAAGGTAACACAACATATTGGTTGAAATAATTATCAATACCCCCACCATTTGCAAACTTTGAACAAAATGTGAAAAGCTAATTCACAAAACATTCTAAAGAGTCTTGCTGGAGTACAGAAGAGACACACAAGGCCACTACCACCGTTAGGACTTTGAATGATTTCATGTGCCTCAATTGATATTAAAAATAGCTCAAGGTAAGAACAAAATGTTGGTATAGTGATTGAAAACCACTTCCCATATATTATGAAGTTATAAAACCCCTTTATCTATTGCACTCATCTCATGTAAATGTCAACCATTGTGGTCACTTGAGATGTAGCATTGTCAAAAAACAACTCCAATAAATGGCACAACACATTGTTACCTGCCAAAGAGATCTCAGTGTCTCACAATTTGCTTTAGAAATATAGTTAAATGCTTGTACTCAATTAGATCTCACAATTGGGTTTAGAAAGATAGTTGGATGCTTCTGCTCAATTTTATGAGATGTGACAGTGTTGGATCCTCAAAATCCAACTTTAGGTATCTACGTATACCCCTAAATTTTTACTTTAGAATATTTCATTTGGAATAGGAGTCATTTAGTTTAGAACCCTTCCAATCTCATTAGTCTTTCAATTTATAGTTTTAAGTTTAACCCATTTATATGTGCTATTTTGTCAACATTCCAAGTCAAGTCCCAATGGTAATTTTTCCTAATATTTCTAAGGTTTATCGATGAACTAAGCGCCTCAGTTTATAACACTCATATAAAAATCTCATGGTTACAAAGGTCTTTTGGGTTTGATGGGTCTTTCACACATAAAATCATATTATCCCCTCTTGATTTATTCCTTTGAAGCCCAAGTTGGTAAAAAAAATTATTTCTCTCTCATTGATCTCCCATTTCATAAAGTCTATGTCTTGATCTACTCCGCATATTATCTCCTCCATAATTATAACACCTTTGATTCCCTAAGGTTTGAGGGTCATTTATACGTAGGTTAAATTCCTTAATCTAGTTAAATTCTAGGTTAAGGAATCCATTGTTAAGGAATTCTCTGCTTTTTGCAAACGGCTTAGACTTAGTGGTTTTTTGGACCTAGAGGCGGCCCCCCAAATCCCACCAAACTAGCACATGTTTTTTAATAGAGCACTGCTACAACATGTTTCCTTCTAAGTTGAATTACAAGTTTATTAAAATTCCCCGCCTAATGTTTTCAATCGAATAATATGAGTGGTCCGCATTCACCCGCGCCACCGCCGACAAATCAAAATCGCAAGTCTAGTCACCCTTTAAAAGATGAGTGGCCTGCATTGCCCGAAGAAAGTAAAGCATTTTAATCCGATTGGTCTAAAATGGACTGCCCCAGTTTATTCGAAGAAATCTAACAGCCGCATAGCTCTGAATATCGGATTATGCCACATGTAGTCCACTAAGGTGAGCATCCCCTGCAAAATGGGCGATCCGTGTTCAACAGCACAAGATCAACAGTACAGGTGGTTACAAAAAATCTACAGCCCGCAAGAGGCTTCGCCATATTAACGGCCTGCATTGCTCGATGAATCAACAATCCATGTCAAACCTATGCTTGTAAGTATTGTCAATTGAAATTAATTTTTATTTGACTAAACATTGTATGATCTCGATTGTGCAATAGTGAAATCAATGGTTCGCATTTGTCCGAAAGAAACAGATTGGTCAGAAAGGTCCAGGATCTGAAAAAGGTTCCTTGGCTCAAGGTTCCTTTCAATTGAAAGTGAAATTGTAGGGAACATTAAGCCAAGGAACCTTTTTCATCTTTTTGCCAATTCTCATCTTGGCCTCTTCAATAACTTGTTTGGTAATTTCTAGGGCAAGTCAATTTGATGGGAGCATCTGGGGTGGAACTTTTGCACCATAGAGTCTAATATATGTGAAATTCTCAATGATGAATTCCCCTAGCCTTTTCTTGTGCAAGAACGTTGCAACTCCAAAGCCCATCCTGCTAAGAGAGAAACCACAGAGGTATTAGTGAATAACTGGCAAAAACAGCTTGAAGAATTTTGAATAGCTAGATTCTCCGTCATGAATCCATGGTAGTCTATCTTACATGTCAGGTGCATCTGGTACTCCTCCCAATTCCTTAATTTTGCTTCTCTCCAGATATCCTATGAACAGATGAATAAGGACAAAATAATATGTGAATCTGGGCATCTCTTATTTTTCTTCCTTGATAGCATTTTGTAGTTTTATCAGCTCCAAATGCATCTTTCCATTGATGACATCCTCCCAACGGTACATTGACGTTTGGTATCTTCTATTACATTGACTATTAAGTATATCACTTCTTTTGATACCTTAGACAAATCTTGAAATCCCAATGCTATGTTCATCATGTCTGCGTAATCTTTTGCCCAAGGTTGCAAAGCATTCTTGCTGATTGGCAAATTATAAGATACTTCTTCATCGTACTTGAACAGCTTGGCATACATATCTATGTAAAAAACCCGATTGGCTTGCATCTTCATCACCTTCCTTTCCAATGTCAAATCGGCCTTATTGAGCTGAAAAACCCTTATGAAAACTTCAAGAGTGATTCTGACAAAATGCCTATCGTCAACTTTCTTGAACATCATATTAGCAGAGTCATACACCATAGCCATCCACGATAGAAGATCCACACAAAAGTAGACTTTAGAGCAAGTCAATTTGCCTAAGTTATTGGTCCATTTGTTACAATACAGCTTGGGGCGATGCTGACTGTTCCAAGCCATCAAATTTTTGGAAGGATCCTAGACCGTTCATTTTTTGACCAATTAAAACAAGGCACTTCCACGCCACTAATCTATTTCTTTCGAACGAATGCGAACCATTGATTTCGCTATTGCACAATTGAGATCATAGGTTTGACGTGGATTGTTGATTCATCGAGAAATGCGGGCCAAAGATTTTCTGTAACCACCCGGACTGTTGATCTTGGACCGTTGAATGTGAATCATCCATTTTGCGAGGGAGGCTCACCTTAGTGGAGTAGACGTGGCATAATTCGCCATTTAAAGCTTTGTGGGTTGTTAGATTTCTCCGAACAAACCCGAGCCATCCATTTTAGACCAATCGGATTAAAAAGCTTTACTTTCTTCGAGCAAATGCAAGCCACTCATTTTTTAAAGGGTGATTAGACTTGTGGTCCGGATTTGTCAACAATGACGCGGGTGAATGCAGACAACATAATTTTTCAAAGGGTTTTGACTTCTTTTAAAGAAAAACTTGCAGTCTGGATTCGTTGGCGATGGCGCAGGTGAATGCGGACCACTCATATTAATCGATTGAAAACCATAGGTGGGGAATTTTAAGGGAGAATTTAACCTACATATAAATGACCCTCAAACCTTAGGGAATCAAAGGTGTTATAATTACGGAGGAGATAATATGCAGAGTAGATCAAGACATAGACTTTATGAAATGGGAGATCAATGAGAGCGAAAGAGTTTTTTATTAACTTGGGCTTCAAAGGAATAAATCAAGAGGGGATAATATGATTTTATGTGTAGAAGACCCATCAAACCCAAAAGACCTTTGTAACCATGAGATTTGTATACGAGTTTTATAAAATGAGGCGCTTAGTTCATCAATGAACCTTAGAAACCTTAGACTCCTATTCCAAATGGAATATTCTAAAGTAAAAAATTAGGGGTATACCTAGATACCTAAAGTTGGGTTTTATCCAACAAGCAGCTTGTGATCAACCTTAGTAAAAGTGGGGTTACTTTCTTTAATGCTTCCAAAAACGTTTTCTCTAAGTTTAAGATTTTTTTACAAGTGATCCCATAGCTTTTGCACTTACTCAAAGGTTTAATTCACAGGCTCATCTCTCAAACATTCCTCAGACTTGCAATTTTCCAAAGGATACATCTCCCATACCATCTCAGTACATCAGTGTTTTGAGAAGTATTTCATGACATCTACAAAGATGCACCTCTTCCATTTTCTCAGTTTAAGTTTTTTTACACAAGTGATCCCATAGCTTTTGCACTTACTCAAAGGTTTAATTTACAGGCTCATCTCTCAAACATTCCTCAGACTTGCAGTTTTCTAAAGGATACATCTCCCTTACTATCTCAATACATCAGTGTTTCGAGAAGTATTTCATGACATCTACAAAGATGCACCTCTTCCATTTTCTCTGAGTTTAAGATTTTTTTACACAAGTGATCCCATAGCTTTTGCACTTACTCAAAGATTTAATTTACAGGCTCACCTCTCAAACATTCCTCAGACTTGCAGTTTTACAAAGGATACATCTCCCTTACTATCTCAGTACATCAAAATTTTGAGAAGTATTTCATGACATCTACAAAGATGCACCTCTTCCATTTTCACATCAAACCTATATTACAAGGGAACAAATCCCTAGAGTTGTATCCACATGGGGATGCATTCCCTGGGGGATGGGAGGAGTCGGTGAGGAAATCCCCCAACGCATCCTCCCTTTACCCTCATTTATGCAAGGATGTGTAGGAGCCACCTATGCGACCCCCTTGAGAGATGTGGGGGCGCATATGTAATATAAATGTTTCGCAATTTAAATTTAAAAACCTCATATAGAGACAAGGTTAAAAATAGATGGGTGCCTGCAAAACTAAAATATGGAGAGTTGTTTCAATAATATGGACAGTTGTCAAATTAGATGAACATGTAAAATCTAGAAACTTAATTCCCCCCATATTCCAAAACTTAAAGACTTTTTAGTGAGACAAGAATGCAAATATACGGGTGCTTGCATAGCTTCTGTTGAAAGTTAACTCTAGCATCTCTAAAGAAGTTTTGCAATCCATTTATGCACATATAGTGAATGCATGACATTGCCACATAATATTTTTGCAAGCTTTGCAACAGCTACAAAGAATCAAAAAATGAGTCATCAGTATCAAGATGTTAAACACAATACTTTGAAGAACATCTATGGCAGTCCAATGGCCCAATCACATTGAACCAATCACCATTCGCCAAATAATACATAATTGTATTTTTATTTTGTCTACGATTGCTCATTAGTAATGAGAAAACAATGATTATCTCATATTTATGCATATTAAAATGGTTTTTTCTATTTGTAGTACCCTTTTGAAAGGGGCACGTACCCTTTTACAAAGAAACACAATGGGATCATGCACACCCACCCCGTGGTTTGAACTTGGGTCTCCGGTGTGAGAAACCAAACACACACCAATTCGGTGTCTCCGGTAAAGAAATATATTTTTTAGTTTTTTTAAATAGCCATCCCCATTTTGCCAAAATTTAAGGGTGTCTTCTAGCTGTCCCCTTTATACATCCCAAAATTTCCCCATCACCACCAAAAGGGTACTCCAATTAATGTAGTCATCAAACACATTGTTCCTTATGTCTTGGACATTTGTGGCCTAAGCTTGGAGCTACTAGTAACATATTGAGAGGGTTTAAAAATTAAAGCTTCAACATATAATCTATTCTAAACAAATAGTTATGCATTTTCAACATCAGTTTCTAGCCTAGCCTCTTACTAAAAAGCATCTAAATTTTCATTTTCATTTTCCATGTCCACAAACCAATGTCCATAGGAGATTTTGTATCCAATCATGAGAAATATTTCCTTGTCTCCCCTGGATGACAACAAGGCAGGTATAACTAGTTTGTTGCTACAAACTCAAAATAATGGCATTCCAATGATCTTGTTTGCTGCCTTAAATTATTCTTTGAATACCTCTCTTTAACTCTTTCTCAAAAAGAGGATGATTGACAAGTATTCCACGAGGACATATAACTACATTACATTTGACTTTTGAGTCCCATCTATCTCCCTCCTAAAACCTCTTAGTGCTTGTATGACTTTCTATTTGGAGAAATTCTTGTAGGGTGTTGATGGCAACATCATCTAGCCCAACTATTACCGCCATGATTAGAATTAAACCTCAAGATCCCTTTTCACCAATTGAAAGTGTCATCCATCTAGTTAGATTCATTGAGACAATGGAGTCTTGTCATCTTTATTATCTATAGGAGGTGGAGATGGAAGAGCATTGAATTTCCAAAATTTTAGGGTTGCTCACTAGCTTATTTAACTATCTCAACCAAAGGTGTTTAGCCCTTACATCCAGGAAGCAATCACTCTCAAATGCCAGGCTCCATAGAGGTCCTTAAGGACCACAAAACTAATTACCACCTCCTATCACTCTGATGTTCAAGGCGCTTAAATGCCAATTCAATGCACAGATAGTGATACATAAATGACACCATGCGGCCCTCCCTGCACAACCAGAAATAGTAAACCCATCTGCCTCCCTTTATCATGCTAGGAAAGCATGTTACTACCTTCCTTCCTGCTTTGGTAGTATCATCAGCCATATATGGAAGGATAATTTTTAGGAGTCATTCCTTGTTACCTCCCACGATTGTTAGACACGTCCACTTAATCACTCTCCTCTGAATAATTTCATATCTTGCATTGACTCGTTCATGGTCATTCATGATGATGTTAGTCCTCCTACTCTTCATTCTAATAAAGCATATGGCCAGGTTTTGCCCTCAACCATGGTCTCAGTCTCCTCCTTGCTTGTATCTTCTTTATTGACAAGTCTTGCTTTCACATAGATATCCTTATATCTAAATTGCATGACAATAACTTATCTTATAGGTTTAGGCTTTACCCATTTAGGTATTACCCTCCCCAATCCCCCGCCCCACAGTTAAAATATTCTAGTTCTAGATTTCAGTTCTTTGGATCTAATGTCTTTCTTTTGGATGTCATTTCTTATTAGGCCCCTATGCTACTTTAACCTGTTGTATTTTCGAGTCCATGGATATGAATATAATTCTCTTCTTTTTCATTTTTTATGAGCTCCAGCTAGGCTTAGGCTTATCATCTCTGCCACTTTCCTTGCCCACTCCCAATTTACACTTTGAATATTTTGCAACCAAGTGCCCGAGAATCTATATAGATTTGTATACGAAATCCACAAAAGCTATACATCTTGGATCCAAAGTAATCTATGGAAATAATGAACGGTTGTTTCCTTCAGGCACATTGAATGAAAATTACTAATCATGCAATCAAGAACATGAGTTGTCTGCAATGTTGGAAGCACCAAGCTAGTGTAAACATCAAAAGTAACAAAGGAAGAGAAATGTAATTGGAAATTGTAGTTATAGGAGACACGAAAAAGTGTTTCTAATTCAATCTTTTATCATACAAATGGATAATGATACATGAAGAGTACACTATTAGGATATCGCCATTTATGAACCTCAACAAAAGCACACTCCTTCAAGACAATTATAGGTATTTGAGTTTATAACATCTCCCCCATCTTAAAAATGCTTTGTCTCCTCCCCAAGGCCATAGCCTAGTGGTGGTGTAGGTAACTCACTGTTGAAGAAAAGCAGGTTCAAATTTAGGGGAAATATCTTGAATATATATTTTGGATTTGAAAACAAAAATCAAATGGGCAACATGGAGCTTAAATTTTCCCTAAAAGAATATGGATAGCAAAATGCTTATGACTAAAAGTTTGACCTTTCCAGCATGATTTTCTGCAAGGTAGATCCATCTACTTGATTAAGAATTATTTGATACGTTCTGAAATGTAAATCCTTTATACTCATTTCCATATTTCTTTTGGGTCCTAACATGAGTTGTCCCTCTCCAATAAGAATCAGTAAACCATTCTAAACAAATGTACATTGTATGCAGACCAAAATTCTGCTTCAAACAAGATACGTGGAAAACATTATAACCATATGATGTTATTGGTAGATACAATAAATGGGTCACCCAAATAACTCTCTTCAAAATCTGAAACAGGCCATAGAATTTCAGTAACAACTTCAAGGTTCTGCATGCATCTTCAAGGAATATTGCTCAGTCTTAAAATTCATGCTCAGTTCTATGTTGATCACCTTCCTGCTTCATACAATTTCCAATGATCTGCAAAACATCTTGAAGCATATATAATGTTTTCTGTAATTCTTCCAGAAAGTTTCACACGGCTGGTAATTAGCAAGGTAAAATCCTTAAGCATTAGGGGCTCATAATTATAATGAGAAGAAAATCGTGTCATCTTTCCCAATATATAGAAAATGATACAGTACCACCATAACATTGCCATCTTCCTATAGCTCTGGAATTTTTTAAGGTTTAGCAACTCTATGCACACTTGTCGAGCTTCCCCGAAGACAATAATTTAGTTAATTGTCTGCATCTCTCGTTCCTATTGTGAGCATCCTGCTTACTCCTATGAACATACAGAGGAGAAAGAACGTAAAGGCAATCCTGCAGTTACCAGATTATGGATTTAGTCGAAATTATTGTTCTGTTTCTGGCAATAGCTACCAGTTGACTGTTTAAGATCATACTTTATCGCTGTCTTAACAGTTTGGCACAGTATACTGAGTGGACTACATAGTTTTTAAGGGAAGGTCCAACCTCTACAATCATTTCATATACCACAGAAGGGCAATATAAACTCAAACAGGTTCTGCAATCAAAGTAAACTAAAACATGAGGCATATCTATGATTGAAGCTCACCACTCATGTTTATATCTGCTAACAACAAAATCAGATTGCTTTGACTCTCGAAAAATGACTGAATTTTCAAATACATAATGTTAAGTGCCTCAATGACTCAATTTTAACAAACATAAAGCCATAAATTGGCACATCATGCACATTTTGAGTTCTGCAACTTAGCATTATGAAAAACAAATTCAACATAATCACTTCCCAGTAGTGCCAGATATGGGTTGTAACAATACAAGTCTAGTCAAAGCCCAGTCTAAGGCCTTATTGACCGAACTGGAAATAAGTAGGACCTAATAAGTTTGTAAACAGTTTCTCAACAAAGCTCATTCAAGAGAAATAACAACAAAAGCAAAAAGAAAAGTTCATCAATTCATGGACCAAGCTAAATATTATACATACAAAGGTTCAAAAAATGGTAAATTGACAAGTTTGAGAGGAAGAAAATAGTTTTCTCAACTAATTCCCAAATCAGTTGCACTTAAGGAGGAAACATCAAACATTGTTACTACCAATGACTGCAACAGATACTAAGCAACAATTATAAAATGTAGACAATGTCAAACACGGCAAAGGCATAAATGACCATCTTGCCTGTGTGCAAGTCCCTTGACACCATTATAAAATCTCACAAAGCATCCATGTTGTCCAATTCCAGTGATCCATCCATGAGTGACAAGTCCCTCAACTGCATCTTCATAGCTAGCAACTGTTTTTAACTTTGACATAACCTGAAATACACATAAAGGACTCATCAAATATTTGTAATACAATTACGGTGGCAATTAAACCAGTCTTCAAAAATGATAAAATATGAATATTGAGATCAAACAATATCAGAAGAAGATTCTAGTTGGAATTAGTCATTGACTTAAAATAAAACATCCACAGGCTAAACACATGAAATCATATGTCTAGTTTTGAAAAAACGCAATTTTCAATTTTTCCTGTTAATCAGGAATCAGGATATGTCTAAATTTTCATAGACTATGGGGAAAACCCTTATATATTAAAACCGTGAAGAGATAAGAGAACTAGCTGCCAATGGGAAAAAAAGAAACAGCAAAGAGCTCAGAAGGATTGAAGTGCCAACTGTAATCAGTGGCAGAATGCCGAGTAGAAGCAGAAGCAAAAGTAGAGCCATCATCATAACCATCCCATAAAGAGCCAACACAGGATGTAATGATGCTCCTAGGAAAATGGCCAGAGCAAGGGGCTTAGATGAATTATACTAGCAGCGTGTTGAGTCCAACTTCCCCAGACTCTCCTAACATCAATTACAAAAAAACAAATAGAAGAAGGCAAGAAGCTGGTAAGCTGTGTCTGTCTACACCTCTTGGGCAAATGATGGGTAACCGATATGTGGCACAGGACAGCCTTGGTTCCACCCCGCCACACACGAGGAAGATGGTGCTGAAGCCCTGGTGGCTACTCTCAGATGGGGACAAGGGCATGCAGACCTATTGTTACCAATGTGGAGAATTGTGGCAACAGAAGAATGCTAAGTACTCCCAACAACAGAAATAGGATGAAAGAAGTAGGTGACTACTTGAGTGGTAGTCAGTCTCTCCTGTAATATCTTAAGCCGAAGAGCGTATTGTAGGAAACATCCCAATCTGCCAGGCTTACTACATACTTCCAGAACATCTTTGTCACAGGTGATGTTAAGTGTCCTCGTGATTCTATGATGGCTTCTTCAATCGGGATCAGATCAGTGAGACCACAAGCTTGAACCAGTGGTGATCCTCACCAAACCCCTCTTACCCATATAGATGGGAAAACCATGTCTCTTTGGCATATTGCGGCTCTCATCATCCTTCCCATAGATATGATCACATTACTAGCATTCTTTCCACTTGCAGCCACCTTGAATGCTAGGAGCAACAATACCACAGCTGCAAACACGTATGTTACTACTCTTTTGATACTGCTTGTTCTGCTAATATACATGGGTTTACCCTTATGAGTTTACCCCTTCTCCCCTTTTTTTCTCTTAGCTTCATTTACAAGGACTCCATTTAAACCCTATGACTTTTTATTGAAATAAACAAATTTGGAGAGTCCCACTAACCTATTTTGGTCATATTTGAACGTTAATATAATCTCATTTTGTCAAGCTGCAAGCTTACTGCAGTGGTAAGGCCTTTGGCCTCTCTTTGAAAGGTCTAAGGTTCAAACCCCACTCAGTATAAGAAGACCATGACCCCTCATAAAAACATGTGTAAACTCATTGAAAAAATATAATCTCCTTTCATTTTCCAACATTGACATTCCCCAAGGAGAATGCATAGACAGAACAAATTACTTCCTCTTAATAGTTCCCAAAAGCAAAAAAAAAAAAAAAAATTGCAGTATACAAAGTTTAATTGAAGATAGCTCACCATAGTCTTCTTGTGGGTGACAGTGACTCTCTTTGACTTGCATCCCAATACACGAAACCGCAGTGTTGTTCCCACCTAACTCAATAAGCATGGGTCCAACATCATATCATTTTAGTTTAATCTCCCAAAAATGGAAAAGGGAATGAGACAAAACCAACCTAAAATTTATGCTTGATAGCAGAACAGTATCATCATAAAAGAAGTACATCAAAAATACACCATGAGAATATAAATATTTTGTAACATGCACCAGTGACATGTATAACATAGATGAAAGCAAATCATAATAAATTTACTAGTTACATGGCAAATTATCATCAAAACTGCAGTATTGCTCCAAACTGACTCAATAAGCATAGATTCATAATAACATCAATTCAGTAAAATCTCCCAAAAATGAATAAAATAAAATAAAAAATGAGACAACAATAAAATCAACCTAAGATTTATGCTTGAAAACAGAACAAAATGCCTACGAGCATCATCATAAAGGGATAGACATCCAAGATATGCCATCAGAAAATAAATAATTTGGAACACATGCCTGCGACATGTCTAATATAGATGAAAACAAGGCCTGCGACATGTCTAATATAGATGTAATGCTAGTTACATGACCAATATCATCCATCATTTGAATATTAAAAGCAAAGAATAGCAGACTAAGCTAGTATGGTGGCTCACTATAACACACCATTCCACTGGACAAGATAAAATCACAAGACACCATTAGGTCATGCGATTACAAAGAGTTGCAAAATAGCTAATTTCTACCACTGTTCGCAAACAAATCACATGTCCTCTCAAAGGTCAAGAAACAGGCAAACAGGTAGAATTGACCCAAAAATGCCAAGGATGGTGGAATGATGTTCAAAATCTATTTCCTACCACTTAGGGGCATCCAAGAACCATCCGTTCATGTTTCCAGCAAAGGTGGCATGCCCAGGCATCCCTGGAACAGCTTACTGCATGCCGAGGGATCAATCAACCATTCCATGGATATGCAAGCATTCCCTACTGCATGAGTAGCTGATTTAACATCCCACCCACAAACATTGCAGATGAGCAAGGAAAACAGTAAAGTCAGCTTATGCTGTCCATTTGCAGAAAAGTTATCCAACTGTCAATAAGGGCATGCGACATCAAGATACCATAACTTCTAACTTAGATGGGGATTTGACCATTGAATATATCCGATCCCGTAATATTAACAAAAACAAGGAACATGGACTCCTTACAAGCTTGAGAATCTGAGATCACCGGCTGAAATAACGAGAGATGCCTAATATTCTCTCAGAAACAGAAAATTATATCTACACAGCAACCTTTGTATAGTTCTAATCAAGCTATGCAATGAAGTGCTGCCCACAGCTTTTACTCAATGGTGATACTACCAGCTCAATCCACAATGGAATTCAAAATTAATGAGCTCAACATGCAACCTATCTTCAACTGGAGATAAGTGCACATCATGCTCTACTTACTGTTCTGGATAAACAGACATATGATCACGGCCCTGCTGTAGAAATCCCATTCCATATTAAAGAAATACCCTGCATTTCTACTCCGACTAAGGCCTAACATAGTTTCATGTAAGCAAAGTGTGTACAGAATAATGAGCCAACTCATCTCTGACAAGCAAGGATATGTGAGTTTAGTGTTTAGTCCCCTCACCTCCCACCTTTGATTTGCATGTGAGGCCATTTTTAAATATTAAAAAACAATGGCCTTGTGAAAATGATTGCTAGTTAAAATAGCAAAATTGATATTTAATACTATTTAAAGCACCTTTATGAATCCCAATTTATAGTATATCAAAACTAGCAAATTAACATATAAGTATCTTCTCAACAAAGCTTAGGCATTTGTTCACTCACTCTATAAATAAATTCCTGCTTAGCATAGCTACAATGCAGCATCTAGACTCAAAACTGAAAACAAAGTATCTAGGGCAGATCTGAAGCAGAGAAATCACACCTTAAACTTTTTGCTGGGTTTTGCAACATCAAACTCTGACATGTGCTGAATTGGGCATAAAGCCTTTAGGCCATTTGAAAGCTGTACAATTGCACCAAAATCCTCCATTTTTAAAACCTTGGCTTTCACCAGCAAACTGGGAATTACATCGGAGTGATTAAAAACTGCCTGCTCCAGAACAGATGCCTGAGAAACAACCAAGAAAAAAGATTTATGTAAATATCCCATCTGAACTCGGAATAAATTACAGGACAATGGAAGACAAAAAGAATGAACCAGATATTCTTAAAAAATGAATGCTGCAAAAGTACTAGAAAAATAATCTCCATATAGATAGTCTGTAAAGATAGATTATAATATAATTATAATCAAAGTTGAGGTATTAGGTGGTTGGTTGGATAGAGGTCTGGTTATGAAGTGGTTCTGACCCTACCCAATCACTGACAATGTGTAAATCTCATTTATTCATTCAGAAATTGTTTGGTTTGTGTGGTGGTTGTGAGTTTTGAAAGTTGTCATTAAGGAGGAGCAAGGAATAATGATATCTCCCTCTTATTTATTTTGGTACATCGATTTTGTAAATCTCCTACTTAAAGGGAAGTGTTATTGCATTTGAACATTGTTATTTGTATTCTCATGTGATGGTTCACTCATGTCATTGTTATGTAAACCCTCAATAAGGATAAAGGAGTGTAAGGTGGTTGATACTCATTTGTTTTGATTATTCTAATACATTCTGTGAATATATGAAGAGGAATCACCTCCAACTCCTTAATCTTATTATGAGGTGACATATTTTTATTTATTTAAATATCCCTGGGCAGACACATCATGACACAGTGGTAACTTCTTAATCTTCCTTTCCTTAAAATGAGTCATCTATATCTCATTTTAGGCATACGGACAAGATATATGTAGAAAATATATCATTTGATTCCTCCTAAATTGTCAAGAAGATCTAATTGTACCCGTTAATTCTCATCTTCAACATAGCTGAGAAAATCTGCAAAACAAATCCCGATTTTTCCCAATGTTTGCCGATTCCTGCCCTTGACAATAAAATCCCAAATTTTTGCCGAAAAAATCTGCCGCAGCAGCAGGGGTAGAGGAAAAGACATAAATAGCTTGTTTTTTACATTTTGCCTCATTTTGCTTGTTCCAAACCGGAGATCGAGGTCTACCTACCTACTAAATTACATTGTAACAGTGGATTTTTTAAAGTTTGAAGGAATCTGAAAGCCACCAACAGCCACCAAAGGATTCTTCTGTTTTTTTTAACTGATTTTTTGCCGATTCCCAATTTTTTTTTATTCTTTTACCTTGACAATTTTTTGCCGATTCTGATTTTCTTAACTATGATCTTCAATACATTCTTCCCAAAGAGGGTTTCCCCTATTAGAAAAATCCTCTCTCCATTTTTTTTGGTAAGCTTTTGTAACTGCTTCCTGCTGCGTTGACAATGTATGATGGTTCCAATATAGCCATGTTAGCTATTTTCATTGAAGTTAGCTCAGACACCAGGATGAGGTTAGTCGGTCCTAGAGCATTAGGGTTAGGGTTAATGTTTGTTTTGGTCTATATATACAGAAGTTATGTTGTAGTTGAGACATCATTCATACTTATCACCTATGGTGTTTGTAAGAGACTTTGCCCTCTCTAAGTGGAGCTCCCAAATCAAAATATCTTGTGGAGTTATTCCTTCCTTGAGGAGTATTATTGGTGTTGCCATACCTTAAGGGTATTATCCATATATGTGTCTCATTTGTGTGGCTTATCATTGTGGAATATTATTTGTGGATGAATGAATTAATATTTCTGCATATTGGTGAACAAATTATGATAAATGAGAATAAAGTTTCATAACAAATGATTAGATATATGCACTCAAGGGGTTTGGGGCAAGTGGTATGGAACAAAGAGCTTCACACAGTAAACCAAAGTTTAAATCCCATGGGTGAACCTTAAAATTTAATCAAATGGCATGAACTCAAGTAGTTGAAAACATTGACTTCGAAGACGGAGACCTAGGTTCAATCCTTGCCAAGCAATATATACAAAATACCTAAATGTTATTGCAATACCACAATGTGGTTTGTTAAAATACCTTGCTAGTGTGGTCATGAATTAATATTGGTGGGGCCCATTTCAATCCCCTATAACAATTTCCCTTTTTCCCTAAATGGGTAGATATATGCTTTATTTTGAGATTCCTTACACTATGTAACTCTACTCTATCTGGTTGACTACAATTGAGTCCTTTAAATCTGGTATAAAAAGTACACTGCTTATAGGAATAATTTTCCACTCAGCCAAAAGAATGGTTTAGCTTGTTACAATAATCAATTTTAGGTCAGTCAAATCATCCTGTATGATAAGTAAAGAAACTACTTGTAAGGAAGAATTTGTAGGCTTTTCCTTCCGATTGTAAGGAAGCCACATTAATCGCATCTTCATCTGATTCAAATGGGTTTCACCACTAGATTTAAGAATAATACTTTTGAGATTAGTTTGAAAGGATGACCACTGGATATTCACAACATATCCTTCATTGGCTTTTGATTATGATTTTTGTTCTAATTTTGCCTCTTATACTAACACTAACTGCAAGTAGAACAGCAGTTTGTATAAGCAATTGTTGTAATTTTGCAATTGTAGTAGTGATTTATTATTGATTTTCCTTGGCACATAATTTATCTTGGAAGCCCGTCATATTTGAGATTACGTTCTTTGAATTGGCTTTGACAACTTAGATTTCTTTACTAGTGGCAGCATTATTCTACCATACTCTTTTTTAGTCGTTCAGGTTGAATTTTAACTGGGCCTTCATCATTCTAGGAATTTTCTAAAAACTTTCCCTTGAATCTTTTTTAATATTTTAAAACTGAAGTTGCATTCCCCTAAAGTCAAAACCAAAGTTGTGGCCTATTTTAGCCTGTAAGACTTCAAGCACTGAGACCCCAATGGTCGTTGTGTCTTGAAGGGTATGTCAATCTCCCTTTCAATGGAGGATATGGTTTATACTACAAACCGAAAAACCAGTGAAATGTGTCTCAACAACACATGATGCTTGTTTAAATGATTGGTTGAAAGAAAAATAAGGCATTATGGCCTAAAATGCTCCTCGATCACTTCACAATACCACTCTTGTTGCAATGTACCTTCAAAGATTCTGAGAATTTTTGGTAGCAGCAAAACATTTATATACCCTTGAATGGTCTTTAGGCAACCTGCAGAAATATTAAGCAGGCCCTAAATGGACCTTTGTCAGCTCTATTTGTAAATCACAAAGTATAACATAAGTATCCCATTGAATAGAAAACCCTTCTATGGTTGATAAGTTCTAAACATTAATGCAGACCAACTGATCTCTCTACCTTCTCTAGAAAAGAGTTCAAACTTTAGAACAAAATACTACAATATAAGTCTAGTCTTTCACGTAATGGTGTTTGATATCTGTGCTCTGATTCCTCCTGTGGTGATAGTCAAAGAACACAAGGTGAGTACAAATTACTCATCGAAGAAATTTCAAGTTTCAGTGAACATGAAAGATGGTGTACATTTGCAAGGACATGACCCATAGGTTTTGAATAGTGCGAAAGGACACAACCCATAGGGTTTGTATATCCGAAAGGTCATACCCCATGCTAATCAAGGCCACTATGCCTCACATGGCCCCAGATAATGCTAGTGAAAATAATCACCTTCCACTTGCAAAACAGCCCAGATTTGTTTAACAGCTGGCTAAGTCAAGATGTATGAATGACTTAACACCACCAATCACTTTACAAAATTCAAAGATGTCCCTTACTCCTTGCAAATATTGAACATTTCGAATTACAATGAACTAAAATCTGCAATGCATCATCACCATCCACTGCATTTATACTATACTGTCCATTTTCTTGCAGTAGCAACCCCTTGCAGTCTAATCTCAAGGATTTGTAGCCTTCCTTGTTACTTGCAAGAGTTCAAAGGCCCAAAGCCACAGAAGGAAGTACTTTTTCTTTGCTTTTATGACTTGTAGCTTTCTAGACTTTTCTGACAAGTGTGCCCCATTGCTAAAATATTATCCAAAGTAGTAAATTCCCCACCTAGAAAGATTTATAGACTTACTCCAAGCAAGTTGATGCATTCCAATCTTGGCTAAAATCCACTGTTATTAGTCAACCATTGATCTGAAATGGATCATGTCACAGGTGTTTTAAAGCTAAACGAGGAAACAAGCCAATGACCTGGATAGGCAACATGTGGGAAAACAAGTCGTCAAAGAGGCTATACTAGGAATTTAACAACCAGTGAGTTGGCTGATGATGGACATAAGGTGGTACGAGTCCATAGAATGTTGTGATGTAGACACATATAATGGCCCATGAATAATACGGCTGACCAGTGTTGGCATTGATGTCCCAAGAGGCCTAGACCAACCATTGGAGGGTGGAGAAGGCACAAATGACGAGAAACATGTGACAAAAAGGATCAAAGGACTCCGGAACGATTGACACATGTAATGACACAAAGGTCCAAGTGATAAGGTTATAGGCAACACCGACATTTGCCAACTGACCTTTCTTGTGACCAGTTGTGGGCAACATCAAGGCAAGAGCTCAGATCTGCTTACATGACAGAGTTCAGACAATAATCAACCCTGAAGTTTACCCAAAATGCCAACTAACAAGGTTTAATAACACCCCAACATCGAGGGGTAGGGTAGTTCAATACCCCGCCAAGCCGGCACCAATCTCCTAATACAACTTACCAGTTTCCTATCCTCTTCTAATAGAAGAGTCTTGAGAGTCCAAACTCCGTGTCCTCCCAGAATTATCAAACCAGGCCCTCTTAGTCCTCACCATTTTCCTGGGAACATCATCAGATCTTGTATTAGCTCTTTTGGGATAGTCAATGATGACAACAGTTGTGCTTCTACTTTACATCCCACTACAAATTAGTATTGGCGCTTAGATCCACTGGAGCTCCTTTCTATCTCTGTTTTACCTTGACTTCTGACTCTCTTTATCATTACTTAGAGTATGTAAGGGGAGGCTGTAATTTTATACCATACATTTGTTCCACTTCAGTGTAGTTTACACTAGATTCTTTACTCTAGTTTAGCTTTTTTTTGTAGTATTTTTTGGATACTACAGTGCATTGTAAGAGCTTTTTTTAATGAGTGACATCATTGGCCTACTTTGGCCATCTGTGAACATTAATAGAATTATCTTATCTCATCTTCAAAAGCAGTGGCATGCCTGTATTTTTCAAAAAATGGCAGAATTTGTCCTCCAACAGCTAGTACTCAGGATTTGATAGGTTTGAAAAGTTCTAAAAATAAAAATAAAAATAAAAGGATACCCATGAATCTTTCTCCCCTTCTGTTCAAACCAAACTTTCTGTACACAGTAACTATTATTCCAACTTTGCATCAATACAAAACTTAAAACCATAGACATCAAATTCTTGAAAAAAGAGCATATCTAAATGCAGACTAGAAACAATTGTTCAGTACTCAGGATTTGATAGGTTTGAAAAGTTCTAAAAATAAAAATAAAAATAAAAGGATACCCATGAATCTTTCTCCCCTTCTGTTCAAACCAAACTTTCTGTACACAGTAACTATTATTCCAACTTTGCATCAATACAAAATTTAAAACCATAGACATTGAATTATTCAAAAAAGAGTATATCTAAATGCAGACTAGAAACAATTGTTCAGTACAGGTTCATCATTCCAAATCATTTACAGATTTTTTGAACTCGGTTTGGGAATTTGTCAATCTATAATGTTTTTTTTTTTTTTGCCTCTGTTCAAATTATCCATTCTTCTTATGATAACCAAAGTTTATTTTTAATCAAATAGCATGAGCTCAACTGGTTTAATACCTCAACTATCAACAAGGAGACCAGGGTTCAAATCTCGCCAAGAGATACATGCATAATTGTCCAGCTATTGTGATACCACTATGTGGTCACAATGTAATATGGACAAGCCCATTTCATTCCCATATAACCATTTTAAAATTATTTGATAAAAAAGGGAGGGTGGGGGCTATTTTAAAAACATTTATAGGGTTTTTAACTCTTTTACTGAACTGATAAATTTTTCTTTTTATAATATTTAATAAATTTGCAGGATAAAAGATTTAGAGAAGAATGCATTGTGCCGACAACCTTACATTGTTCTGACTAGGTAGCAATTTAGCGAAGGCAAAGAGTCAGAATACTTGGCAAATATATAAAACTGCTCTGATGTTTATTTTCACGTCTGTGAAGACAGTTTTTCATATGACAGATACATTTTCTTGCCTGATTCTTGAATATTTTGTTTGCCCACTTTTAACTATTTGTGAAGTACAACTATGAGGAGTATTTGATATCTATTTGTCAAGTATGACAAAGTTTGGCAAGCTGAATTGGACAGTTTAACACCCAAATAACTCATACTAAGTTTGAAAGACTCAGCTGGTCTTATGATTACTATGCCAGTTTTTTTCTTATCAATATCAATATTTATTTCATCCAACAAAACACATTGCAAATTAAAGTTTTCCCAATAAGAGTCATTTTTCAAAATTCAAAAATAGATCCCCAAACGAAAACTGGGAAGGAAGAGAAATAATGGATATGCAATAATGTTCAAGCGGAATGGTTCCTTGAAATACTCAGACCCAAAAGAAAAGAAGACCCACATTATCTAGAAAGGACTTTCCGCAAAGCGCACAGAAATCATGGAGTGACGATTTTCCTTAGGTAGCTCAGCTGCTTTTTGATAGACATAGTAATAAGTCAAATCCTATCAAACTCACTTGATCTACACAGAGATCTAATGAGTTCTGCCATACTAAATTCAAATTTGTCTGACCTCCAAACACGTCTAAGTTCTACAACATCCAATATTCAAAGAAACTTTCCAGAATGATGACATCCATGGATTATTAATAAAGATTATACAATATTTTTTAAAAATGGGTATCACATTATGAAAACAAAGATATACCAAACCTTCAGAGTGGCTACAGCTAACCCATCTGTCAATCTAAAACCCAGAACTCGTGTCCGAACATTAACGCCCTCTTTGAATTTCTTTTCCAATTTTTTAATGCTATCATCAGAGACATCATATATCTGTCAAAAATATAACCATTAATTCTGTTACACGAACAGAAACTACCAAAATATGCAACAAAAAGTTGACTAAATATCATAAAACAAATTATTAATTCCCACAAACAATGATATATCTTACATTTACATAGCCCGGTGTTGGAATGGGTTTGGAAGGAAGCTCCACTAAAAGACCAATACCACGATCGATTCTGATCACTCGTGCATTCCCAAAAATTTCCCCTACTTGAACTCCCTTCAATGAACAATGAAAATAAAAAATGCAAAAGAAATATTAACCAAACCTTGAGAAATAGAAAAACAAAAAAGTGCATATTGGATAACTGAGTAATTCATACAGATCCCATTTCTTAACATATTAAGTTACAGAAGAGTGATGCGAAAAATAGCAAACAGATAATGTGAATGAAAACCCAAAATAAATAGATGGATCTAACAGTTCAAAAATGTTTAAGAACACCCATGGACTACATATTCATAGCCAACCAAAAAGAAAGTGCATTGTAGGCCTCGGAAATACGATGAAAAAAGGATCCAATCCATGTTTGTAAACAAAGAAATTATCTGCTGAACCAATGCCTGGACCAGAATGCAAGCACAAAACCTAAAATTTATAGGATCACTCTTTTGGTGAAACAAAAACCAGGCTTCAAAAAAGGAAAGTATCTACTTATTGTGTATTCCAATCATTGTATTATATCTCGAAAAACATCATTTACAAAAAAATGTGTACAAGAGTGAAAACAAAAGATTGGACTGTAGATCCTAAAATTAATGACTTAAATATTTCCATGGCTGCACCTGATCTAGAGGATGATGAAAATCCTCTATACCTGTTATAGCCACAGGAGATTGGTCTTTTTTCAGAATTCATACTACCATTGATGGCCTTTTAGATTAAAAGCTAAATTTAATACTGTAACCCATGTAGTTTAATTTTATTGTTTAAATGACAAGCTAGACTTATCTATAAAGGTTGACATTTGACATTAAGCATTGTACTCTATATGTGATTAATAGACACGCACGTTTTTTCATCCATTTATTATCTAATTAATTTACTTTTGTTTATAAACCCTAAAAATCTATTTCTTATTGTTCTTTAATTAAGTATTTTCTTTGTCATTTCCATGATTCCTAAGGATTTATGAGTCACATTTCCATTTCAGAAGCTATACTGGTTTCCAAGTTTCATGCAACTTAGCACTAGATACAAGACAACACACGTTCTTAAGACAAACCATTAAAGATGGAAATTATGTAGGCAATAATAATTCCACTTGATAGGGTCCACAACTCTCTACTACAGCAAAAGAGCTTACAAAACTGCACCCTAGACATTCTAAGTATAAAATGTAATAACAATTACTATTGCAGATAATATTATAAAACACGCTATAAACAAGAGAAAGTTTAAATGCATGCACATACCAACGGAGGTGCCTTGTTCCGAATGAGATGAGGATTAAGTGTCAAACCAACAGCCTTTGTTGTGGGATCTACATATAAAATCCTTGCTTTCACCTGTTTGCGCAAGGGGGGGACAAGCAAACTTTCAATATTCAGTCAACAAAATAATTTCTTAAGAAGATCACGTAGTGACAAGTTTTAAGAGAAACAATTTATAGGTCTCTATACAGATCATCAAATAAACAATAAAACCTCTTTACCCTTGCATTTTCAGAAAACTTTTCTTGCCACTTAGAATTGGGAAATGGATCTTGTATATGGAAGATATCCACCTGCAACCTCATCCAGAAGAAGAAACTTGAATGATGAACAATCATTTCCAAGTTTATTGCCATTAAAGTGCTACAGTACAATAGGCTTCTATTTTCAAAACATGTAATTGTTTATTATAAAAAAGGGGCTACACAAGACATGCTTACCATCCCTGTAAAATAAGTGAGAAATGAGAGCAATAGTCCATTGTGCAATATAGCTTGCACACGTGCATTAACCATTGTCCCAGGTACCAGCAAATCCACTGATAAACCCTTGTGGTCTTTAATCTGAGAATAAAATTGATAATGAATAACCATCAAAGATCTCGTAAACAAGAATGGCATTTACTATGCACTTGCTTCAGACATTGTTTCCATCGTCCCTCAAAGCATTACATTTCACTTGTAGTATTTGCACAACATTGTTTTCTATTTTACATTAAAAAGGCAACCCCAGATAAAATAAGTTCCACATAGACATTTTAAAATTGAAACTACGTTCATGTCTATGACAGAATACAGTAGCTCAACAGAACTAGAGTATACTGGCAAGCAGCAAGAATTAGAAGAAATAAATGCATAAAAAAGGGACAACTTGTCCACCATAAGAAAAAAAAAATCATAAAAATAGAAACATGCATCAATTTAGAAACAATCCAGCCAAGAATACAGCACCCTATGATTTAATTAAAAAAAAAAAAAGACAATAATGATAAAGCTCAATTGACATGATCACCAACAAGCACCTGGGGACCTTGAAGTGGACCACTGGAACACTTGGAAGTAGGGATTAAACTTATAGGTGTGACAAAGCCCATATTATGGAGCCATCCCTACTCTACCTGTCAGCAGGGGGTAGCTGGAGGAGAGAGTCGAGACAGCTCTGTATCAGAAACTGAAACCACACCCATCTACCACAAAAACAAATATGCATTAAGAAAAAAATCATAAAACTAAAAGCATGCATTAAGTTTAGAAACAATCCAGCCAAGAATACATCACCCTATGTGATTACTAAAAAATGAAGGTACATATTGATATATCTCAATTGGCAAGATCACACACAAGTGCCTGGGAACCTTGAAGCGGCCACTGGAACCATTAGAAATAGGAATTAATCTTATAGGTGTTACAGAGTTCATATTAAGAGCCACCCCTACTCTACCTATCAGCAGGGGGTGGCTGGAGGTGGGAGTTGAGACAGCTCTGTATCAAAAATTGAAACCACCCCCATCTCATCTTCAAAATCCACCCTATGTTCAAACATAATTTTAAAAAAATGATACATCAACCTTTGGGCTAGTGGCTGGAACAGGTTGCAACCATACAAATCACCTAGATTTGAACCCCAATGAATGTAGTGCACCTCTCTGTGTGTGCTGGGAAGGATGGAAGTTTGACCTTGGAATAAAATCAAGTTTAGTAGTCCCTCAGTAAGTCCAAAGTTGTTCACCTCAAGCTAAACAAAAAAGGCCCAGTATGCAAGAAAAGGAGCTAGGCCTCTATCATCCATAAAAGTATGATATCTAAAATCATCACCAAGTGCTTTTTTTTTTGTAGAATGGATTAGATAAATATGGTCATAGCCATGGTTGAGAAAATCTGCAAAAGATCTGCAGAATCCCAATTTTTTAAAATGTTGATGCAATTGACAAACTCTCGGCGATGAAAAAAAAAAATTGAAGATTTTTTGCCTTTTTTTTTAAATCCGCATCGCCGATTTTTTACCCATTTTTTCAAAAAATCTGCAATTCTTTTTTCTTTTTTTTAGGCTGCGGCCGATTTAGGGTTTTTTTTCATGCAAGCCCATTTTTCAGCTGTTAATGTTTGAACTTCAAAGTTTAAAGTTTAAACCCTAAACCCGAAACCCTCTTTTTAAGTAAATATTGCTGCCTGATAACTATGTATGTAAGCCCATTTTTCAGCTGTTAATGTTTGAAACTTTGAAGTTTAAACCCTAAACCCTAGGCTAGGCCCTAGTGTTTGGGTTTAGGGTTTTGTTTTTTTACTCCCTTTTTAAGTAAACATTGCTGCCTGTTAACTATTGTATGCAAGTCTTATTTTCAGCTGTTAATGTTTGAATTTGAAACTTCGAACTTTGAGCTTGAAGTTTAAACCCTAAACCCTAGTCTAGGCCCTAGGGTTTTGAGTTTAGGGTTTTTATTTCCTCCTCTTTTTAAGTAAATATTGTTGCCTGATAACTATGTATGCAAGCCCATTTTTCAGCTGTCAATGTTTCAATTTTAAACCCTAAACCCTAGCCTTTTGGTTTAAGGTTTAGGTTTTTTTTTCCTTTTTTTCAAGTGATTATAACTTTGTTGTTACTTGTTTCCATGTGCAGGCATATAAAAAATGAAACCTTTTTTTCCTTCTTGTTACTTGTAACTTTGTACCTTTTCATATTATAAGCAATAGAAGATGTGTTTTGTCACTTTCATGTGTACTTAAAGCTTGAGCCTTGTATGATGTCTTGACATGAATTATTGCTTTTATTGCAATATTTGATTCGCATAATGTTAATTCATTGTAATATGCATGAAAAAAACTTTTTTCAATAAAAAATTTCGTTTTCTTCGGTTTTTTTGCCTATTGTTTCCCCTATTTTTTTGCCGATTCCCGATTTTTGCCAAATTTTAAAAATGCCATTTCTGATTTTTTCATCTATGGGCATAGCAAATAATACGGACTTCTAACATCCCAAACTGAAAATTAAATTAATGCCGGTAAGGAAGCCAGTAATATGTCTCTAAACAGGTTTCGGTGACGGCAGGCCGATTTTAGGGGACGGCTCGGGGATGGCTGGTATAGAAGTATGAAATTTTTTAGAAATTTAGAATAATCTAGGGAAATTATCATATATACACCTGAATACAAAACAGCCATTAGATTCTTAGAAGTTAGAATAATGAATAATTTAATACTTGGAAATTATTAGAACAGCCATTTAGATATATACACCTGAATACAAAACAACCATTTATGAGTTCCTAAACAAGTTACAAACTTAGAAGCCATTTACACCTGATTACAAAACAGCCATTTACACTGTAGTCCACTTTAGTTTAGTTTACTCTAGTTTATCTACTCCTATATATTTTATTCTGTTGTATTACAGTGCGTTCTAACAGTTCCTTTTTGATGAGTCCTATTGGCCCACTTTGGTCATCCATAGACATTAGTAGAATTATCTCATCTTATCTTATTGATCTTGTGCTACCATACCCTATAGTATTTACTATTTACCATTCAACTTATGTGACTTGAGCATCAAGAACCCTTGAATATTGACCTTTGTTGTTATATGGTGAGGAAATTGAAAATGTTTGCTGAATAAGCCCAATACCGATGAGAAATCCAGCAAATTTTGAAAACATTTAATCTAAATTTCCAAATCTGGACTATTGTCTCCCACTCATTTTGCAGGCCGAAATTTGTTCTTAAGGCTGTGTTTGATTTTTGGGGTTAAAATCTACCTTTGCTTGTGTTTTTTATTTGTGGTCTCCTGCAATCTTGAAAATTTAGATCAGAACTAGCAGGCAGTGCCACTAATTGATGCCAGAATTCTGGTGGTTTTCATTCACATTTGTACACAACATTCACCTCAAACAATTTTGAAAAATATCTGCAATCTGTGGCTCAAGGAACTGATCTGTACCATCTAATTTCAACGTTGAATTTAATCTGGTTGTTTGCTTTTGACTGCATGGTAGGCCAGGCTGAGTTGGTCTTCAAGACTGAACAACAACATCAACTGGTCTGCACCTCAATATATCAGCATCAGACCTTGTTTTTTTAGCCCTGAACCTTGACTTGTCATGTCTTTCAGAATCTCAGGCCTTGTTTTGTTTAAATTTAATTTTTTAAGTTAATTTTTATGTTTTTACTTTGGCTGTAGACGCCCAGCCATGGTCCCGGGGACGGCGGGGAAACGTCCCCAATGTCATCCCCCCGTGCTGGGGGACTCGGGGAACAGGGGACACATCCCTGTGGAACCCTGCTTTTATTGCAATATTTGATTTGCATAATGTTAATTCATTGTAATATGCATGAAAAAAAAAACTTTTTTCCAATGAAAATTTTCGGTTTCTTCGGTTTTTTTGGCCGATTTTTTGCCGATTCCTGATTTTTGCCGATTTTTAAAAATGTCCATTCTTTGTTGATTCCGATTTTCTCAACTATGCATTAAACGCTAGCACTCACATCTGTGGTGTCTATCTTCTCAACTATGCATTAAACGCTAGCACTCACATCTGTGGTGTCTATCTCTTTAGTGTTGTCACAATAATCTACGTGCAATCAAGAGCATTAGGCTATACAACTAATGTCTTCTATGTTGCACTATACTGAAAAGCATTGAATATGGGTCTTATGATCATTGCACCACTTAACTGCTCTCTTTTACTTGTCTTTGCCCTTAGTAGTTGAAGGATTTGGCTTTTCTTGCACAAACTGAAACTTTGATTGTGGCATCTTAAGTCATTGTATTAACTTTGAAATAGGTAGCCTTTGCCTCAGCACCTACTAAATCTCAATCAAGGATTGCGCAAGATGTTTTTGCTTCACTCAAGACTTCTCCAGATTAGTCACAAATTAATAAGCTTGTGCCAAAGCATCATCAAAGAGAAACTCCATCTCTGAGCATATGTGGAGTGAATGCCACTAACATACTTGAGAACTAAAAGCTTCTTGTTGTCACTAACGCACATGTGAGCAATGTGTTTGTTGAACTCATCCATATACGTTGGACAGACTAATCACATTGTTGGTGCAACTGCTAATAAAGCATGTACTCATCTTCATAGTCCTTGATCAGTTCCGGTGATTAGAAAAAGGCATAACACCAGATCCAGTTACCTTTTTTGATGGTCTGAAAATAGCAGTCTTTTGAAAACTAATGGCATCGCAAATTGTAGACCACATGATCATGGTAGCTTATCTATGTGAGTCAAAAAATCTCCATGTAAGTTATAGTACTATGAAGTCAATGTCATGCCAGGTGGCTTATTGCAGTTCCAGGATCTTGAGCAAAATTTTTCAAGTCGCCTTTGATTTGTCTTAGGGTTCCTAGAGTTTTATCCTTAGGTTCATGTTGCAATGATCCAATCCAATTTTGTAATTTTTTTAAAGTCCTATGATTGGATCAGAGAAGGGAAGAAAATGAGTAATTAGGTGACTGGATCATTCAAATGTCTCAAATTGAAAATCTTTTTGGAGTTTCATGTCTTATTTAGGTGTTATACCTTGTACAATTCACTTGTATCCAACTCATAAGTTGCACTTGAATTCCTTCGGATCGGATACTGATCCATGCTTAAGTGAATTTCCCCATTCAAGTCATTCAGTTGGAAGATGTTGTAGTGTTTTCTTCAAATCCTACCTGATCTTGACCCAAACTTCAAAATTTCTGCATTTCACGTGATAAGCCTTGAATGGCTTTCTTGGAGAAACTTCAAATATCCATCAACCTTACTTCAAGGGAATCGGCATTTCAGAGCCTTAAATAAGAACTCCCTGGACTAGCTCTTTAGCATTTCCATGCTATCCAAAACTCAAGACAGCTGCTTCAATCAATTCGGGCTTCGGAATTCAAACTCAAAAAACAATGCCTAGCACTTTGCATATCCATTAAAATTAATGGTCTTCTGAACTTTGCACAAGGAATTTGCCCCAGAGAGAAAACCCATTTGCTTCAAGCAACTTCATCATTGATAGCTCACACTATTTATATAGATTCTGAAATTTCTAATCATGTCTCTCTGCAGATGGCCAAGGTGATAAAGCAAATTCAACTGACAGAAAAATGTAAACATTTATTTGCATTCAGTTTTGGACTTGAGAAGATAATTGATTACATCACTTGTGTTACCAGCCAACATTTGTACCTTTGCTAGCCTGTTAGAGAAAATCGATCTTCACCTAGGAAACATGAATTTATGTATAAATTAAATAATGTAAATGTAAGTACACTAGTATATCTATATATTGTGTAGACATATGCTTGTTTATGACATCTTATTAGTCAGTTATAGGAATTTATCATCTCTAGCTTTGGAAACAATATAACACATTTTCTTGCCAAATAAACCACATCAAAATCTAGGGCTAGTCCTCTAAAAAATAGGCATATATGTATAAATAAAACGAAGTATGGAATGATCCAAACTAACAATGCATAAATACATGATGTTTCTTCCATGCACATATTGCGCATATCTCGACTTCGACAAAGAAACAGCTCTCTTTTTCATGCTTATAAACAAGTTTCTTTAACAGTAAACACACAAAACTAGAGAATACTAAAATGACACAAACAACATATATACTAGATGTTACTGCAACAGCATTGTATATTATATAACATTATAGAAGTCCCTATAAAGAATTTAAGAATATGTGCTTTAATGATGTGTTACCATGCTACTAGCCACCAATGCAGAATCAAATTTCATAGAGATCACTCCCCGTATTCTATCAATGTTTGTAACGAGTCCTTGCACTAGCTGGCCTTTTCTCAGTTTAGACCCACTGCTTCCTGCATTGACGTTTGCATCAGACATTCACAAAACAAACCATAACATAATATACTCCAATAATATACATGCAAAATACCCACAACCAATTCAGCGGATCAATTATTATAACAAAAACATATCTCAAACATTTGAACTTTCACTAATCTTGTTCTGTGCCAGATATCTCTATCACTAGAATTTGACATGTTACATGAAAAGAAGATTAGGATACAATCAGAAGTGTACATTCAAAAAATAAAAAATGCAAAGTTGGAAAAAGAGTTCTACCATCTTTATTGTGGGGCAAGAATCCAGACAATGAAGGTACTCCAAATGAGAGGATATAACCATGATCCTCAATGCTGTTTACACAAGCCATCATTACCTGCAAAATCGAAAAAAAAAAGTCATCATGTTAAATGTCCCCACAAGCATTAGGACATGATCATAAATCAGAACAGTTGGTGTTAACCTAAGCTGGATATCAATTTGAAAGTGCACTTAGAATATTTTGGATGGTAAAAGTCATCCACCTCTCATTCATAACAGTGCAAAAAGCAATGATAGAATGATTAACAACAATATGGCAAATTCTTGAAATAGATATGTACAGACATCTTGTGTGGGATAAAATTGGTTGTAGTGAAGAACTTGGCTATGATAAGTTCTTGTAAGATTATTCTTTATATATTGAATTAAAAAGAATACAGTTTCAAGGCTCAAATTGAGAAATTTGTCAACATTATAGATGTTTAAAACATCCCAGTGCTAAAATACAACCCAACAACACAGGTATTACAAAATATTCCAAAAGGCCCCACAAGTGAGATTACATGTTCCAACATCTCCCCTTAAAAACAGCTTACAGGAAGGTGGTGTTCCAACAATGCCTTCTCGGACCAGATTGTTGCTCACTCCCTCTTGGCGAGGAGGGGAAAGGAGTTGCTGAAACGAAATGGACTAGTATGATCACGAAGAAAGACTGTTGCATTGATATTGGTTATTAAGTGATAGTTAAGGATCTGGATTTCGGCAAAAGGAATGGATTGGTTAAGGAATCAATCCAGAGCAATGCAATATATTCTTAAGCCAATTTTAATTAAGCTGCAGAGCTATGGTCTAGTCTATTTCATTCTTAGTTCTTAGTTTCACCAGTATAAAGTGATTCTCCAGATATGTTGGCTTATATTGATTGGATCACATACTAGATCTAAGGAGAATTCTTCTGATCAATGAAGGAGAAATCAAAAATGCTATAGCTATTACTAGGATTGAACTTTGCTTGTGATGGCCCACATCTCCTTCCAGCTGCGAAACTAGATTCTCTTCCAATAGTCTGGCCCACATCTTCCTTTCCAAGGAAATGCTCCACAAAGCTCTTCACAACCAAAACTATCCAAAACGAACAAACAAGCTCATGATCATTGTTATCATCGAGACCAAGGGTAACAATCAGAAAATCCTTCCAATATAATCAACTAGGGGCAGTCTTCCACACACAAACGCACAACTCGAAGATGGTCTTCCATCAATATAGGACAATGAAGGTAGATATATCCCACATAATAATTGATTCTTGAAACATGAATGACTTGTATCTAGCAAAACACAATCACAGTTCTCTTGTGGTGCAAACGTTCCATAAGGATAGGTTGAAGTAAGACAATCTCCAAAATGGAAAGGTGAAATCCAAAACTACAGTGCTACAACAAAAAGCCTTCCAACAACCATACCTCACACAAGTCATGATGAGAGTAAAACACCTGCAATGCCCAGAAACTGTGCAAATCTCTTATTTGAAACACACAAAAAGATGTGTACAATGACCAATCATCAATTATCCAATCTCAATGACAATCACCCTTGAAATGACCTAAACATACAAATGGTCATTCATAGGGAAAATAATATATGGCTATGGAAATCATCAAAAGAGCTCCACAAGAAGTTGACACACTTATTTGATCTTCTCACAAGCACCCAAGGATCTCCGTGATCTATGATCAATCTATAACCACAATCAATCTGATTATTTCCCAAGGCTGCAATCCACAAATTCTGAAAAAACAGTGCTTCCATGAAAATCCATCACTCTCTAAAGATCTATACCACCTAGAAGAGTCAAAGATCTCTAAAGATCCATATTCAATGAATCACACTGCCCCAAAAATGTAAATTTCCTCAAAGAATCAAGCCTTCTCAAAGAACCAATATCCTCAAATATGAGGATAAATGATCATGATCAATATTGATAAAGGCATGTGACCTTTTTGGGGCATGGCTTTAAGACTGAAAATGCCCAAAAACCTAGCTTTTGATCCTATCCACACTGTCAAGAGCATAATTTTGTGCTTGGGACTCCATTCTGTTTTTATCCATTCAAGAAGCATTGGAATGCTTGGAGAGAACAACAATTTCAGTCAACAACCCTGTCGCCCAAATTGACAATAACTGCATAAGGAAAGAAAAAAAAAAGCTCCAAAAGCCCTCAAAAATGCAAAACAAAATATTTACTAAAAAAAGCAATTTTCTACTTTTAGATTTCCATAGCCAAAATGCATCTCTAGCTATGTTGACATGCTTGGAGAGAACAACAATTTCAGTCGACAACCCTGTCACCCAGATTGACAATAACTGCATAAGAAAAGAAAAAAAAAAAGCTCCAAAAGCCCTCAAAAATGCAAAACAAAATATTTACTAAAAAAAACAATTTTCTACTTTTAGATTTTCATAGCCAAAATGCATCTCTAGCTATGTTGACACATCAATAGAAGACAAAACACAAAAGGACAAATGATATGTAAATAATTTCCATTTCATATGCACTTTATAACTCATGGAAGGTGAATCACCACATTTCCATATGGATGACCTTCTAACTCATAGAAGATGAGTCACCACATTTGCATGTGGGTGACCTTCCATATTCGATATGGTGGAGTTCCAACACACCAAAAATATTGTAAAAAGAGAGATTGTACCCCTAACTATAAAAAGCATCAATAATGAATGTTATGTTATAGCCTCACATGTCTTCTCAGAGATTGCATGCATTGTACCCTATTTTTTGAGCAATAAAATCATTCTATTATTTTGCTTAAATATATGTGATCTAATTTTTTATACTCGGTTATTTTGAATTGCACTCTTTCTTGATCTTCTTTAACTGAATATTTTGAGTTTCGAATCAGTGATATCAAAACGAACTATCTTTTGGGTATATATCCATAAACACGAGATCAAGAGATCAAAATTTTGGGTATCAGACGCAAGATATTGATTACTTCCCTTGGTGTTCTAAATGGACTCATAGGGGAACTAAAACGGACAACACTTAGACAGTCGATTTTTTCAAAGAGATGTTAAACAAAGCCCTCACAAAACAAAGGAATGAGATGATGGATCAATTTAATCAAATTCTTCACCAACTCCCTGCTGCAAATTCAGCAACCTCCTCTGTACAACCTCTCACTGCCCTAGCATCATTCAATGCTCCCACACCTTTTAAGGTGCAAGAGAATTTTGCATTTCCTACCTTTGAAGGAAAAATTAATGTTGATGCTCTAGAAGTTTGGTTCAATTAGTTATCTTCATACTTCTATATAAATAAATTCACTGACAATGAGAAAATCACTTTTGCAATCTTGAAAGCTTTGTTGCCGATTAATAATTGTTGAGAAGCATATTTTAACCAGGTCAAAAAGGAAGGTCCAAGGTGTAGACCAATTGGTTCATCCAAACCCCATAAGGGGGGCGGAGGTCCAAGGTTCAAATCTCGGGCCTCGCCGGACTGAACGCTTGTCCCTTTCCTGGTGCTTTTAGCGGTGTAAAAGGTTTAAAATGATTGTGGCATGGCGGTTATAGGGGCGGACTGCGCGAAGATTTGTGTGGTGGCTTCCGGGGCGGACAACGCAGAATACTGTGGCGGCCATAAAAGCTGGACAGCCTGCCCGGATTTGTGGCGGCTACCGATTCCACCATGTAAAAAAAAAAAACAAGGTCAAAAAGGAGAATGAAGAGGAAGTAGTGTTCACATTGGATTATTTCATGGAAGTCGCCAAGAAAAAATATTATCCTGTGGGAGCCTATGAATACCAATACATGCAATGGCAACAATTGTGCCAAGGTAAAGGCCAATTTGTTTGAGAGTATTATAATGCTTTGTATTCCATGGTAGCAAAAATAGTTATTCGTAAAATACGGAACGTAATTGTATTATTGCAGCAGCGTTTAAATAAAGTTTACATCTGCCGGGAATAGTCACCGACGCAACAGAAGAACAGAAACACTGTTAGAAGTTGTAACAGTCTGTCTAATAAACAAATACAGACAAAGGTAAGTACGCTAACATCCCCCTTTATTACATTATTTGGGTAATGTAATAACTAATAGCTATACTAAACTACTAACATCCCCTTACATTATTTTGCAATACAAAGTGAGCTGCGAAACAATTCAAATTTGACACGTCCAAGTGCCTTAGTGAAAATGTCTGCAACTTGAGCATCGGTGGGAATGTGCTGAAGCTGAATTCGGTGCTTTGGAACTTCCTCTCGAATGAAATGACATTGTGTGTCAATGTGCTTTGTTTTTTCATGATGGACTGGATTCTTGACGAGGTTCAGAACACCTTGATTGTCGCAGAACAAGTGTATTGGAGATTTTGATGGATGGCCCATACTTGTCAGAA
Organism: Wollemia nobilis; assembly: GCA_028583015.1. Taxonomy (NCBI): domain Eukaryota; kingdom Viridiplantae; phylum Streptophyta; class Pinopsida; order Araucariales; family Araucariaceae; genus Wollemia; species Wollemia nobilis. The sequence continues at coordinate 5,165,573 of JAQPPZ010000710.1, read as the reverse complement.
TGCGACGTAACCATATCACTTCGCACACAGCTTCACGTGCGGCGCGATATTCTGCCTCTCGTTGAAGAAATAGCAACCACCCGTTGCTTCTTGCTGTGCCAAGAGACAGGACCGGATCCCAGATGAAAAATGTATCCATAAGTTGACTTGCGATCATCAAATGATCCGGCATAGTCGGAGTCCGTGTATCCTTGCAAGAAGAATTTGTTGTTCCTCTTGTATTCTAGGCCATATTCTATAGTACCACAGACATAGTGAAGAACACGTTTTGTCGCTTTCCAATGAGTAATCTTAGGCTCCCGCATGAACCTCGAAAGATAGTTTACAAAGAAATACGAGATCCGGCCTAGTATTGGTCGGATATATGAGACTCCCAATCAACCGTCGATAGAGAGTGCCATCTACCCGAGGTGAGTCATCATATCGCGATAACCGAAGTCCATTCTCCATAGGAGTTGCCATTGGCTTGCAATCGACCATGCGATATTTATCGAGCAATGTCTTGGCATACTTTTTCTCGAGACACTTTGATGGTGTGCTCCTTCCGGCTGAATTCCGGACCAAGACAAGTAATGGAGAAGTCCGAGATCCGTCATCTCAAAAGATTTGCACAAGTTTCTTTTGACAAGAGAGATCATATCTTCCGAACTCCCCGTAATGAGCAGATCATCCACATAGAGTACAAGCAACACTATCTCGTAACCCCGTTTCTTGAAATAGAGGTTTGCATCCGACTGGACATCTCTTAAATCCATGCTGCATTAGGTGATTGTCCATTTTTATATACCAAGCTCGAGGAGCTTGTTTCAGACCATACAAGGATTTGACCAATTTGCAAACTTTCTGTTGTTGGCCTTCCACTTCAAATCCTTCAAGCTGAGTCATATAGACTTCTTCTTGGAGATCACCATTAAGAAAGGCACTTTTGACATCCATTTGGTGAACTTTCCACCCATATTGTGCTGCCATAGCACACATAACCCGAATTGTGGTCATCCGAGAAGTAGGTGCAAAAGTTTCTTCATAGTCGATGCCTTCCTTTTGAGCATAGCCCTTTGCAACAAGTCGGGCCTTATGCTTATCAATTGTTCCATCCGCCTTGTACTTGACTTTGTATACCCATTTGCAGCCAATAGGTTTCTTTCCATGCGGCAGATCAACAAGCTTCCAAGTTTTATTCTTCATCAGAGACTCATAGAGGCTCACTAAGAGCATCTTGCACTGATGCAGGTTCAAGACTATCTATGGTAGACATGAATGCCCTGTCATCATCAATATCCATATCCTCAACTTCTCTACTTGGAGTCACTGAAAGTTCCTCAAAAGATTGACAAAGATCATCAACCTCACCAGCTTCTCGGCTTCTCTTTCCTTTTGAGCCATACTGCGTGTACGAGGTCTATCCAAATTCAAATTGGGAGGAGTGGATAAATTTGCATCTCTCGATTGTATTTGTACACCATTTAGGATTCCGCTTCGGTGGTGGTGAAGAAGATGTAGAAGGACCTCCTGTCTCGTGTTGACGAAGGAATCTCCTCTTCCTTTGGTTCCACAATATCCCGGTGTACTCGTAGATGTGCTCTCGTGATGTGAAAGCTTCATCAAAGACAACATCTCCGCTGATATGAATTTTCTTGGTCAAAGGATCTATCAACCGATATCCTTTAGAGTGCTCGTAATATCCAAGAAAAATACATCTCGGTGTTTTCTCATCTAGCTTCTTCCTTTTCTCTTTCGGTATGTGCATGAAAGCTTGACACCCGAAAATACGTAGATGAGATATGGAGGGTTTTCGACCACTCCATGCTTCCCGTGGAGTCATTCCTTTTAGGGCCTTTGTGGGTGCCCTATTCAAAAGATACACCTGCAGTGGTGACAGCTTCTCGCCCAATATTGTTGCCCAAGAGTAGCTCCTGTGAGCATACAATGAACCATTTCCATGATAGAACGGTTCCTTCTCTCAGCAACTCCATTTTGCTGAGGAGTATAGGCAGTTGTTAACCGTCTCTTGATCCCATGCTTATCTAGGAATGCAGAAAATTCATTAGAGGTAAACTCTCCCCCTCGATCTGAGCGGAGGGTTTTGATAGAAGCCCCTGACTCCTTCTCAACGGATTTCTTGAACTGCTGGAAGAATGAAAAAGCTTCGGATTTCAGTTTGAGAAAGAAAACCCACATCTTTCGTGAGTAGTCATCTACGAATAACCGAAAGTACCTCTTCCCTCCAACACCGTTGGGTGTGAAAGGACCGCATAGATCGGTGTGAATTAGCTCCGGAGGTTTTCTTGCTCTTGTAGAGCTCTTCTCAAATGGTACTCTATGCCGCTTTCCTCGCCAAGCGATCGAGCACACCGGCAATGTGGCGTAAAGGGAAGGAAGACCCTTTACCATCTCATACTTGCCGAGCTCAAGTAAGTAGCCGTAACTAAGATGCCCATATCTCTTGTGCCATAGGGAAGTTGCCTCCTTGGTAGAGACAATCATGGCAACATGTGGAGTAGAGATAGCATCTAGTGCAAATAAGCCATGCTTATATGAAGCTATTGCAATCTGCTTACCCTTCCTGGTAATTGTACAACACTTCTTTCCATTCTCAACACGAAAGTTGACAACCATATTTCTGTCCAGGATTTGTGTCACTGACAACAAATTGTTGGCCAATCCCCGAACATAGAGGACCTTGTCAATCCGACACTTGCCATCGGGAAGAGTGACTCGAAACCGTACCCTCTCCCCGAACCCCCGTAGGTTTTATCATCGGCAATGGTGACAGGTTTGCCCTCCTTGGCCACAAATGATTCAAACCACGATCCGTCGCCGATCATATGTTTACTAGCTCCGTAATCGACATACCAAATAGGATCCCTCCGAGTGGAATCTGTGGTAGTCATGAGCACCTTGTGTGCCCATTCGTAATCCGAGTCGATTCTTCAACAACGAACATTCACCCGGGGTTGCTTGTTCTTATTTTGTGGTTTGTTTTGGCCTTTTTGCTTGTTCTTATGCCAACACCTGTTGGTGTCATGGTTGTCTTTCTCACACATCTTGCACCACCTCTTCTTCTCGTTGAGGTTGCTTGCCTTTTCCTTTCGTATCCCGTTGAGAATTTCCTCCTTTCCGAAAGTTGCCTCCTTTTTGCCCATTACCTTTCTTCCTAGAACCCCGCCTCGTTGGTGTATAGGGCTGTATTGGAAGAATCATCCTTGTGAAGTTGGCGTGCCTCCCGTTGTTGGAGCAGATTGACCAACTCGATGTAGGTAATTTGTCGTTGGGACACCCGGATGGAGGTTATCAACATATCAAATGAAGAAGGTAAAGCTCTCATCACAAGTGAAATGAGAAGCTTTTCGTCCACAGTATCTCCTAGAGAACTCAATTTCTCTTTCAACTCATACACTCTGCACATAAAGAGTTCAACTGTTTCACCCTGCCTCAAACTCAGGTTATGAAGTTGTTGTTGAAGATGAAGAATGGTGGATTCATTCTTCCCCTCATAGATGGTTCTAAGGGCATCCCATGCCTCTTTACCACTTGCTTTATCAGCTATATGAGGTTGCACTTCATCTGAAACAGCAAACAAAATGAGCACCTTTGCTCTACTGTCTTTCTTGTCAAAAGCAATCTGATCTCGTCGAAGGACCCGTGGATCCCGTCGTTGGTGAAGGCCTTGTTGCTACTCCAAGAATAATATCCCACAAATCTTCCATTTGGAGAATAGCCTTCATCTTATGTTTCAATGGTGTATAATTTGGACCTTTCAATAACTCGATGCGGATCACTCATCAATTTTGCAACAACGGCCATAGTGAAGGTTCCTTATATCACCAAATTGGTCCCCCTTTCTATATACCTTTTGCTAGGCCAATATACCGTACAAAATACCCGCCCTTACGTGAGGGAAACTATAGGTATTTAGAAAGATCAACAAAAAATCACCCGCCCTTACGTGAGGGAGACTATAGGTGAAATTTAGAGATCATACGATACGTGGAACATAAGCGGTACAGAAAGGGAATCGCCTTGTTGATGGCACCTACCATAGAAGATTCTTCTCATGCGTGGGGCGTAACTTCCCCTAAACACTATGAAGAATACTTCGTCAAGATTTACGCCTAAACACAAGTGCGATAAAGGGTAGTGGATGGAGTAAAAAATGCAAAAATGGCGTACTTATTCCTCCCCGACGATTTATAGAGAACAAGCTCAGACGTCGTTATAGCAGCTATATTAGGCGGCGGATACAATAGCCAAATCACGACAACTTTACCTGTAAGTGCTGGCCATAGGTATCGCAAATACCGAACGATGCACAGTGCAAATAAATTGCACAGATGGGTTTTATATTCCGGGGACTTAGGGAGTGTTTGATTTTAATTTTTAATGTTATAGTGCAAAAATGAAATATGCAACATACAACAAAAAAAATGCCCACTAGAATAACCCACAAGGTGTCGGTCACACATCGAAAATGCACCTTTTACAATGCCAAATTGCTATTTCAAAAAATTACTCAACATCCCCCTTTGATTTTTTGAAAAAAATATCCCCCCTTAAAAAAATTCTTTTAACAAAGCATTTTTAATAACTATTATATATTTAAAATTAAAATAAATAATTTTAATTTATATAGTTTTAAAACTTTAGGAAAAAATAAATTAAAATTAAATTTTAATTTATAAAGTTTAAAACTATTAAAAATAAATTAAAATTAAAAATTTTAATTAAAAATTAATAATTATAAAAAAAACTTTGAAAAAAAAATATACCTTGGGGGGGTCGGCGGGATTTGAACCCCCGACCTGCAGGCTCCCTGAGCCTTACCGCACGGCTCACGACCACGTGAGCCAGCGGGCTGATCCGGAAAAATCAGCAAGTCACCTCCCTTTTCAACACCCTCTGCAGCAGCCTCCGGCTCGGCTTCCTCTCTGCAAGTCGCAGCGGGAACTTTATTTCGAAAAAAAAATTTCGCCCGGGGGGTTTACGTCGAACCGCCCTCTGTTCTGTCGAAAATTTTTTCTTTCCGTCGACCGCTCTTCCGCTCTTTGCCCGTTGTTTTGTTTTTTTTTTTATTTTTTTTTTTTTTTTTTAAAACAGGGCCAGGCCGCGCGCGCAGGGATTTGAAGGCGAGGGTAGAGGGCCCTCGGCCCTTCTGCGCAATGACTGCGTCTCACGGACGCAGTCCCGCGGGGGGGTTTATACCCCCTCCGATTTCCCGCGCGGGCGGGAATTTGAATTCCCGCTCCGCGGGCGGGGAGAGGGGGGGTGCCCTCGGGGAGCGCGCGCGCGCAAATCGCGCGTCGCGCGGGGAGTGGGGGTGGGGAGGGGGGGCCACCTCGGGGAGCGCGCGCGCGCGTCGCGCGGGGGTGGGGGGGGAACGTTGGGCCCGGGGGGCGGCGCTGTCGCGTCCGCTCCCTCCAATGGGACGTCTGCGTCCCTGGGCTCTGCGCCCTGCGCGCACACGGGACGTCTGCGTCCCTGGCCGCGCGTCGAGCTCGCGCGCAGTGGCTGGACCGGTGACGCAGCGCGCTCTGTTTTTTTTTTTTTTTTTTTTTAAATCTCGCGACAGGGAATAACACGTCGCGGACAAAAAAAATAAAAAAATTTCTCTCTGCTCGTCCGCCTCCAGCCTCCTCTCGCTGCTTCCTTTCACTGCAAACAGATCCCGTCCCAATCCGGCTCTGATGCCATGTAAAATACGGAACGTAATTGTATTATTGCAGCAGCGTTTAAATAAAGTTTACATCTGCCGGGAATAGTCACCGGCGCAACAGAAGAACAGAAACACTGTTACGAAGTTGTAACAGTCTGTCTAATAAACAAGTACAGACAAAGGTAAGTACGCTAACATATTCAAGATACCGAAAAGCATTGAATCCTCATGTACCGCAATGTCTTGCAATGGTACATTTGAGAGGACATGAACCTCTTTGAATTCAAGACATTGGACAAGAGAAATGCTATCAAAAATATAATTGATTGGACAAAGTACCACTATACTTTCCTTCTAGCGACCCCTACATAAACATGACCTTTTCTCTCATCATTTGCCAAAATCTTTGCCAATGGTGTAGAAATCCTAGAGGTGCAAGCCATTAGCCCCGCTTATGTGGGATTCCTCACCCTTATTAACATTGAGTCATAGCATGTATGTGGGGAGGGATAGTTGGCCCTCTTGCTTTCTAACCGGTTCATTGTGATGCTCTTCTTCTACAAGTTGTTATTTCCCCAATAGCATATTCCTATGACAGAATTTCGTTCCACATCAATACCTAGTTCTTATTGTAGTGTGTGCATGCACTAATAATCTCACATTGATCCCATTTTGGGACTAGAGTGGTTTATGAGCCCCACCACTTACCAAACTCTTTTCCAATGGGGTACCAATCTTAGAGGTGCAAGCTCTCATTCTCACTTATGTCGGATTCCCCACCTCTATTAACATCAAGTCTATTATCATGGATTACTTCATAAGCATTAGACACAAGCACCATAGAAAGCATATCATTAGAAGAAGAGGGAATGACCTCCTCATTAGCAACAAGAGGTACATCACCATCACAAGAACCAAATGCATAATCATGAGCATTAGAAGCAGCACCAATAGGAGGAGATCATCACCAAAAGAAGTGAACCACCCTTTAAGCCCAACAACGTCATGATCAATCAAATCATGCATCTCAATTTGATCCTCACATTATGATGCTTTCCTCAAATCATCAATTTCTTGAATAAGTATTTTATCAAGAGTTTAGAGGTTTTTACCTTCTCTCTCTTTTTAGAGTAGCTTCTCAATTTCAGCTTTTAAACTCGTTATTTTCAATAACACTTATTTTCTGATTTTAAGCTCTCAATTTTTGTCTCCCTTTCATGCAACTTGCTTTCAAGTTCAATCTCCCTTATGAAAGGGCCCTCATTGTCCTCTTTGACAATAAAACATTCATCATCCTTTTTAAATTCCCCTTGCAAGATATTCCACATCTCTCCCTTTCATGCAACTCGCTTTCAAGTTCAATCTCCCTTATGAAAGGGCCCTCATTGTCCTCTTTGACAATAAAACATTCATCATCCTTTTTAATTTCCCCTTGCAAGATATTCCACATCTCTTTGGCAAACTTTTCCAAAACGAACAAATTAGGATTATATTGTAGTTTTGCTAGGCATTTCTCAAATGTAGATTAAGTCAAGACAAAGGATATGTGAAAGACTAATTTTAACAGCAAATCCATTTGTTGTTCACGAAGTGAAGTCTTCTCTTAATGTATGACATCCTTAACAACCTTCCAACCATCTCTAGACATAAGCAAGTACCTCATATTTTCATCCCAAGAATGATAATCCCAATTTTGAGTAAGATGCTTAAAAAGCAATGTATCTTGGATATAGCATAAGGAAACAAGGTTAATTACAAGTTATAAGGTGGATTTAACCATAACAAGGTTAACTATGGCCTATAGGGCTTTCATAATAAAATATTATAATAAATTGCATACAATTGTACAATGATTGTCCATAGGCCTATACAAGATTGCATCATACAATGTCAGCCTTGGCCACAAGTTAGATTACCCTTTCAACAAGTGAGCTCAAGAATAGTGAATGCAAGCACAACATCTTCATCAAGCATTCTAATGAAGAAATCATCATTGTAATTGTTTATGTCGATGGTTTAATTTTAATTAATCATAGAGTTCACTTGAATCATGGAGTGAAGGCAAATTTGAAGGCTACCTTTAAGATGTCAGACTTAGGCCTTATACACTTCTCCAATGCCCTGAAAGACTTGCAACTAGAGAATGGGATTTGCATATCTCAAATCATATATCTATCAAACTCACCAAAGCCTTTTTCAGATGGAATACAATCGTCCTTGCTCTACACTTCCCAAATCAAGCCTTTGGTTGACCAAAGATACAAATGAAATATTTAAGGCTAAGATTGAATTGAAATGAACTTTTAGGTGTTAAACATCTACAACATCAAAATCTGCTACAACATTAAAATTCATTTATCGTTTTAAATTTATTTTATTTTTAGATAGGCCAGGGCCAGATCACATAGTACAAATCTAACATGTCCAACAAATCCAGACTGGACAAGATTTGTCCATATCTAGTCAGATCTGCTAACTATGGACAGCTACAAGAAACCAGCAAGTTCATGAAGAATAAACTGCTAGAATTGAAATTCGCAATTAGGAATAGTTTTAAGCATGATCCTAATCATATTGAACAATCACCATGGAGCATACAAGATGATAGGCATTGTTTATTTGGAAGTGCAAGCCTTTCATATATCTATTAATTGTATATTTCTTGAATTCACGTATTCCACAAATGAGTATATATTTTCAATATAAAAATTCCTTTTTTAAGTAAAAAGTAAAGTAGTTTTTGAACGTTTGTGAGACCATAGACCATATGAGACAACCCCCATGGAAGGTGTTGTTTACCCAATATATGGTTATCCAACCATACTCCGATTACCGAAGCATGGTGTACAACCCTACTGCCCCCAGGATTCAAACCTTGGACCTCTATTCAGAGTTCCAAAGTCTCCACCATTAGGCCACTCAGGTTGTACAGAGATCTGACAAGAGAATCAATAAAATAATATAGAAATCCGAACTTTGATCAACGTCCTCTTATAAATTATGGAATCCATTGCTCGCAGATGTACACTTCCGATATTCTTGTGCAATAGTCTGATTTAGACATTCTAGCAAACCAATTTATCACATATGACAAAAGCAAATTGCAATCAAGCATGTCTGAAAGGCAAAAGTTTCATTATATAAAAATTAAAGCCTTTAAAGTAATGAATAAAATGCAGAAGATATCATATCCAAGTTCATTCCATTTTACTCCTCTCATGCCACAAGTTGTCACACTAAAAGAAACTAATTCCAATAATGGCAAAATTTCTTCCAAATAGGCCATGGAGTTGAAGTGTAACTGGTGAGATATTTGGCTCACAGAGACCACCAGGCTTCAATTATGGGTGCCATATTAATAACATTCGTTGAAATACCAATATGTGATTTGTTAAAATATCACAGGAAGATGACCATGATGTAATACAGATAGGGATCAATTCAATCACATGCAACCAAATTAAAATTAAACACACACCCAAAAAAAATCCACATGATCATTGGAAAAAATCACAATTCCTTTTAATCCAGAGAGAAAGATTTAAATCAAGAAAAGAATAAAAAGAATTATATAAGACATATTAGCACACATCATCCATTTAAAGTATCTGTTTAAGTGGGAAGCATATCTGATTAAATACCATACCATTTCATCTTGAACTCCATCAATTGTGAGCCCTTTGTACAGCAAACTGAGTCGCAATGATAACCATATTTTTTTAATGTCCTTCAAAGATGCACTATCCTCTACATGTTCCAATTTGCAGACAACACAAGGAACAAGTTGCCCTACGGTAAAAAGATCTTTCAAAATTATTCTCCCTGACTCCTGCAAATCAATGGGCATAAAGCACCTGTCATTAAAAAAAATACTTACCACCGTGATAGAGTAGTGACTAAAGCCAAGTAAGAACAACTACTAGGATAGACAAAACTGCAAAAACTATATGAATTCAAATGATGTTAATGTCCGTATATGACCAGATTATGTAAATGGGGGTCTACAGTATAGCATTTCAAAGCCTGTACTGAATGTTAGAAGCACCCTGGGAAAAGAAAAGCAGCAACCATAAAAGCTATTATTAAAACGAGAAGATCAGAGAGGGATAACCCTAAAGGTATAAAGCCTAATGCAAGCAGAAACTGCAAAAACATTTGTTACTTGGTAAAAACTTACACTTACATAAAATTAAAAGTAGAACTCAATTACAACAAAGGCAAAGGTACATATCGAATGGCTCAACTGGTTAAATGCATCAACTTTTAAGGCAGAGACTAGGGTCAAATCTTGCCAAGTGATATATGCATAATGTAAACCCACTATGCAGTTTGTTGAAATACCATCATAACATGATCAAGATGTAATAAACAAAGGCAAAGTACATAAAAATAGCTTACGTTTCTCGGTTTTTTCCCATACGATGTCTTCTTCCCTACGACATCTTGGGTGATGCTTTCTCTCATACCCTGTGACTCAAACAAAATGTCAGATGCTTCCTCTGCTGTTACAATTCCACGTAAACCACCAGGGAGGCTTACAGTCAAGTCCTTATCATTCACTTCTGTAATGACTCCCCACAGCTTCATTCCAGTTGATAGATACTGCAAACTCATGAACGAATTACAAAACTATTAATTTACATCCATATTCTCTAGGAAAAAGTAGATAACAATTTATAAGACAGTTGTAACCAAGACATCCCCACCAGTCTCAGAGAATGTGCACAAATTGCTAGAAGGTTGACAACTTGGAATCACAACAAATGAAAGTAAACATGTTTATAATATTTGCTGAAAATGAGACAATGGACTAGAATAAACTTGCCTTCTTTAGGAATGCACAATAATGTTAAATGTCAGTGCCATTGTATAGTCCTCTATCAGTGTTTGCAATAAGGTCTTTTATGTAAGATAATGATTAAATAACAAACAAACAATACATGCCCATGAGGTTTGGGACAACTGGTTGGTAGTGAAGAAATTTATACCATAAACCAAGGTTCCAATCCCATGGGTGAACCTTATTATAAAATCAAATGGCATGAGCTCAACTGGTTAAATTCCTTGACTTTCAAGGAGGAGACCCAGGTTCAAATCTTGCCAAGCTGTTGTAATACCACTATGTGGTCACAATATGGGTGGGGCCCTTTTCAATCCCATATAAAAAATTCTAAAATCTAATATATACATACAATGAATCAACCGGTGCTTCCATTCAATATAACAACTACCAACGAATTCCTGGAGCCTTAATTATTTAGCATGTAAAGAACTATAACCAGAATATATGAATAATAGAATAGGTTTACAAGGCATGTCCAGTTTCTCAGGAACAGTTTGAGGCCAAGTTTGTCTAGGCATAATTACAGAATAAATAACAAGACTACATCTTTCAGTAGAAATAGCATGATACATTTCATTTACAATATACAAGGCACACACCCAACTTTTCATGAACCTTTTATTCATATCACTTGGTTTGCTTAATGCTAGGGCCAATTGTAACATCTCCAATATAGCCATGTCAGCTATCCTTATTTGTTTGGCTCATGCCATAGGTTAAGATAAGCCAGCCCTTCAACATTAGGGTTGGGTTTGTCACTTTAGAAGTCTGTATATAGGAAAACATATATGGTAGTTTGCTATGATACCTAGGAATAGGTAAATGGGGATTTATATAGGTATTATTGATGGTTGGCATGGACCACAAATAACCCAAGGTTGCTTGTATTAATAATATTATATAATAATAATGAGTGGGATAAGGGTTTAGGACTCGGCTAGGGTTACATTTATACGCCCCCAAAGTAACATTAGAAGATGAGTATATAAAGAAGGGGTATTGTCATTGTAATGATTCATCATTCATATCAAGTATTCTCTTGTAATCATATTTGCCCACAAAGTGGCTTATAAGACATTGCCCTCTCTAAGTGACGCTCTCATCTTGGGAGATCTTGTGGAGTTATTCCTTCCTTTAGGAGTATTACCGGTGTTGCCCTATCCTAAGGGTATTATCTATCTTTGTCTCACTGTATGGATTGTTATTGTAGATGAATAATTTGATGTTTCTGCATATTAGTGAATAATTTATGTTTGTGAGAAAAAAGTTTCATAACATAGTTTAATCATTATTACAATAATCTTTCTTCTATGGCCTTCGATGCACATGTGAAACTTTGCCCTCTCTAAGTGGCTAGAATTTGCTTCAGTGATTTGAATCTGGATATGTTGAACCATATGGGATTTGCTACTGTTGATTCTCCTATTTTGTTTATGTTACAAAATTGAGGTAATTACTGCAAAAATTGTTATTTTTACAAGTTATTTTGTTGCAAGTGGTATCAAAGCCACACTTTTGGCTTCCTATGGTGGGAGAACAGCGAGACCCAAATTCCTAGGCACCAAAATCACACCTTTTTCCAAAAAAAAGCAACATCTATTAATGAGGTAATTTCTGTCCAATTTTTTTGCACAAATATATTTCAGGCAAAATCATTTGCAGCCCCAAAACCAAAAATAAAGCTAAAATAAAATAATTATAGAAATAGAGTATTGAGTGTGTAAAGAACCTTGCAGGCTCAATCCCATCTTGAGCGCCTCTTGAGATAATCAAAACATGATATATATCAGGTAACCAGAGTTACTGTATCCAGCAAATCCTCCTGCTGTGATACCCATATCCACACATCACATACAGATGCTAATACGATACTTATTGAATACCGTATCCAAAAGTATCATAGTACATGGGTACCGTATTCAAACATATCCAAATACATGGATACTATATCTAGATGTATCTGAATACATGCCCCTATTTCATCTATATCTAATACATTTGGATATGGTCTAGGCACATTTAGAGTTGTGTTCACAACATGAGCTTAAAGGATGATTAAACAACTATATGAAACTACATTTTAATTTTTAAAAACATGACAGATGTCTTCTTAGTTAATAAAAATATTCTATATAAAACAATACATCCAGAGAGTCCCACACATATCCGCTATTATGCCTCCCATTGTCCAAGGATCACAACAAACCACAGTGCAACAACCTCTGATCATTCATTAGACACCAAATACTAATGTTCTTCCACAACTGCCACTTGGTCATAGTCCTCAAAATTCCTATGGAAGTCACTCAACTCCTGATGCCACCAAGGTTCTCCTCTAGTTATAGGTGCTTATGACCTAGGCTTTGCTTTTGATATGGATCCCACGACAGGAGGTGCTTCTAATTTCCTGGAATGGCCTCATGAAGTTCTTGTTCCTTGCCTCAACATGCCCACCTTTGAAGGTGTTGATCCACGAGGGTGGCTGGCCAAGATGGATAGCCTTATCTGCCTACAACATGTTCCTGAATTAGGTTGCGTTGCATTAGCAGCCTCTAAGTTGGGAACCCAAGCTCATCAATGGTTGTTGTGGCAGCTTTGCCAACATGGGGGTCCTCTTTTGTGGCCTGACTTCAAAGAACGATTTCTCTAAATATTTGACAAAGGATCTTCCACATCGTATGTGGTCCATCTTCTGCAAACAAAGCAAACAGGAAAAGTATTGCTCCGAGTTCACAAGTCTTCACACCTACACCTACCAATTGAATCCAACGGCAGTGGTCTCAACCTTTCGCCATGGTCTTAAAGATAAAATTCGACAAGAAGTCAACTTGCTCAATCCCTATACTCTCAAAGGTGCTCAACGTATAGCCTTGGCGACAGAATAGAAGCTCCAAGATTTGAGTCCCCAACATAGACATGACTTCAACTCTCATCGTCCTTACTACAATAATGAGCATTCCCAAGGATTCCTCTGTTTCAAATTTTGTCTCACCATCCCCGAGATCACGCCTATGAAGAACATTGTAACTTTCAAGTGGAAGGTGAAGACGCAGGAATACATGAAGATGAGGATTCATTGCAGGAGGAGCAACCGGCAATGGTAGATGAGACGGAACATGAGGATGATACCATGGCTCTCTCTACTCACACTCTTATGGGACTCCAAGCTCTCCATACTATCAAGGTACAAGGATTTATTAAATGACAGTGCGTAAATTTGTTGATTGATTCAAGTAGCACACAAGTATTGGAGTCGTTTTAATGCGAGATGAACACCCATTAGCCTTTGAAGGTAAGCAAATTTTAGGCAAGAATCTAGAACAAACCACCTATGAGAAGGAAATGTTAGTTTTTTGCATGCCATAGAGAAATGGAGGGCCTTATATGTTGGGGTGTTACTTCATCATCAAGACCGACCATAGCAACCTTAAGCATTTCTCAAAGCAATGTCTCTCATGCCAAAATAAATGGATGACCAAGCTCTTGGCATGATTTTGACTTGAATACAAGAAAGGAAAGGAGAATGTGGTGGTTGATGTTTTATCTCACAAATATGAGGATGTTGTTGCTTTCAATGTCATCTCTAGTTGTCTTCAACAATGGGTTACTGGCCCAAAGACTACGCGAATCAAAATGGAGGCAAGCTCATCATTGCATTCTTGTTTCTCGTATATTGACGAAGAGCTTCACAAAAAGAATTGCATTTAATCTTCCTCAGTCTTTGGTTATTAAGTCAAATATTCTCCAAGAATTGCATGCATCTCCTTTGGTTGGACATTCAAGATTCTTGAAAACATACCAACAAGTGAAGCAATATTTTTCTTGGAAAGGATTAAAAGTAGATGTCAAGACAATTGTGGTCGAGTGTGAGGTTTGTCAATGTAACAAAGGGGAAACAATTAAATCTCCTGGATTGTTAAAACCCTTGCCTATCCCCTAACCACCAACAGGAGCACATATCCATAGATTTCATTAAAGGCCTTCCCAAATCTGAGAGGCAAACAAATGATCTTTGTGGTAGTAGATCACCTTTCCAAGTATGCTCATTTTTGTGCATTACAACATCCCTATTTAGCAAGTAAGGTGGCCAAGGTATTTCTTGATTCTATTTTCAAATTACATGGTATGCCCAAAACCATTGTGAGTGACTGTGACCCTGTCTTCACCATTAACTTTTGGAAAGAACAGTTTCATATTAGTGGTAACAAGTTGAGTATATCCTCTTATTATCACCCTCGGTCAGATGGTTAGACAAAGATTGTTAATAAATGTTTGTGTAGCTAATTTCATTTTTTTTTGCTCATTACTGGGTTCATTGGCTGTCATTAGTTGAATGGTGGTATAATACTTCTTACCATTCATCCCTCAAGATGTCCCCATTTGAAGCATTGTATGGTCAAAAACCTCCATCAATGGCAGACTATGTTCCAAGATCCTCCAAGGTTGCCCAGGTAGATGATTTGTTATAGCAACAACGACTTGTGCTTTAGCTTCTTAAAGATAATTTGACCCAAGCCCAAAACCGCATGAAGCAACGATAGAATTCGCATCATTTTGAACGACAATTTGCTATAGAAAATATGGTTTTTTGTGCCTGAAACCCTACAAGCAATTGCCATTGAAGACCAAGTCCAATCAGAATTTAGCTCATCGGTTTTATGGGCCCTACAAGGTGGTTTGTCACATTGGTGAAGTGGCATATCAGTTGGAGCTTCCACCATCTTCCCACATCCATCATGCCTTTCCTGTATCTTGCCTCAAACAAGTTATTGGCCATAAGGTGCAGTCCCAGATGGAGCTTTCAATACTCGATGAAGAAGGTCAAATCACTCTTCAAATGCAATGTTGTGGTCTAGAGATCATCATCTTCGGTCTCGATAAATTCAATAGTTCCTCATCAAGTGGGAAGACCTTCCACAAGAAGATGCTACATGGGAGCCTGAAGCATTTTTCAATCTTTTCCAACTTTGAGGACAAAGCTTTCTAAGTGGGGGAGCCATGTAACAACTCCAATATAGCAATGTCAATTATCTTTATTTTTATTGGCTTGAGTCAGTTAGATAGTTGGCCCTTGTGCATTATGGTTAAGGTTAATGATTGATTTCATCTATAAATAGGAAGAGTTAGGTGGTAGTTAAGATCATCTTTCATATTAAGTCTGAGGGTTTGGTCGATTGGTAAAGTGCCTCGTTTGGCCCATGTAACCTTGGTTCAAATCTTTGGGCCCCGTAGTACCGAAGGGCGTGTCGCCCCAACGCCACTGACTACGTTAAAAAGTTTACCTGACACAACTGGAGGTTATAGTGGAAGCAAGGAGCAAGATTCAAACCCACG
Source organism: Wollemia nobilis (assembly GCA_028583015.1). Taxonomy (NCBI): domain Eukaryota; kingdom Viridiplantae; phylum Streptophyta; class Pinopsida; order Araucariales; family Araucariaceae; genus Wollemia; species Wollemia nobilis. Next base: position 5,149,746 of record JAQPPZ010000710.1, on the reverse strand, counting down.
AAGAGGCAATGAAAAATGTAACAAGTTACCGATCCCTCTAGTACACGCCAAAAAAAAAAAGATCGTCTTTCATATTCAAATCTTAGTTGCGTTTGTTGTGCATATGAGACTTCGCCCTCTCCAAGGGGAGAGAAAACATGAGAATTCGCCCTCTTTAAGTGGCTAAGAGTTTGCATTGATTTGAACATGAGATTTGATTTTCTCACAATTAGATCTAAATTATTATTATCATTGGGTAGGGTTATTTACTCATTATTGAATTACTACTACTATTGCTATAATCATGGAGACCACCAGAGAAACTATTTGTGTGCAAGCAAGACTTTTGTTAGTGTAAAATTACTTGCACATGTTCCATTGCTGAACTCATTCAATGTCCTTTGCTATGAACAATATTGTGCTACTTATATTCAAAATCACAAGGTTTAGGAGAACCTCACTTTTCTTGGAGAATTAGCATCCATCCAATGCTCAGACAATAATCTTCACCTTCATTTACACTGTATAAGCTCTATTTTCCAGTCTATGTTTAAGATGTCTCTTACATCTAGCTTCTCAAAAGCGTGCATACTTCAAAAATTTCAAAATCATGAACATATACATTTAGATCATTGTACTATAGCGTGAAGATGCAGGGGATCAAGATATTGGCACTTGTATACAATTGTAAGCTAGATAAGGTAGTAAGTTTTGATGTTCAAGATGTTTCAATTTTCATTTTAGAGCCTAGAGACCATAGGCTTAAGACTGCATAGGCTTTGGTAGCTAACACCCTTATTTAAATTTTTAGCAGTACTTTGATGTCTACAATTTTTCACATTGAACGTGGAAATCTCTCTTTTGTATCATTTTTTGTAACTTACTCAACTACACAAGATTTTGTAAGTTATACAACTTTGAATCTTATTCCGTGGACTTTTTTGTTGCTTCTTCCTTGGACTTTGTTGTTGCTTCTTCATTGGACTCTATGATTGTCTCTGTTGTAGACTCGAATTTTGATTCCTCTACTGCTTATTATAATTGGTTCTTGCTTCTCCTTGGATCCTTGCTCCTTAAGTTGAGCAATATCATGTAGTGTTATCTTCTTTTCCTATATACTATAACTTCGTGAACTTCTTTTGTACATTAATGTTAATAGAGTTATGGAGACTTAACTTTTTTCTTTTGGATACAACCAAGGACTAGCAAAATAGAATTTTTAGATAAAAACAAATCTCTCTAACCATCCTCTTGCTTTTAAAGTTGCGGTTCCCTTAGCCTTCAAACTATCATCCATATTTGTTTTTTCCCTTCTTTAAGTCTTTTAATTTATTCTTTATAGTCTTTAAGTGTATCCACCAAAGTAGTTATCTTTTTATCATTTCTCTCAAATTCCCATTTGCTTAGAATGCTTCTTCAAATTCTTCCCACGTGTACGAAAAATTATGGGCACAAACAAAATTCATATACCAAGATAAAGCTTCCTTTTGTAAAGGATCACTAAGCTTACGTAGTCATGCAAAATTAGCATACTTTAAAAAATTTCCATCATTCTCTAACATCAATATCATCCCCTCGAATGGCTATTGGTAACTTCATGAGCTCAACCCAAAAATATTGCCAAATAAGCTAGGGTTTAATAAATTGGGATTTCTCAAAAATAAAATTTTTCTTCACCAAATTTAGTCTAATCTTTTCCATAAAAATTAGATGTGCAAATTTTCTTCAAAACAAAACAATGGCAACTGATTTGTGCACCCACATTAAGAGATGATTTTTTTGGGACAAATTTTTGCACAGCCAGAAAACAATGTCAATAGCCCGACTTCAAACAACCATAACTTTCAATACTGCTTAGAATTTAACATATGACTAGTCATTTTTGTAGTACTCGAAATGATTTCCACAATGTTGTAAGAATATTCTGAATATTACAGCTCAGAAAAAATATATAAATCTTCAAAAAATATGACAAATTTCTGTTTTTTTCCTCTAAAAACTTCACAATTCATGAAATAATCTATGTAGACACTGCAAAAAAATTTCCACTCTGCCAGAAATGTTGCTTTGATACTAGGCGTTAAGAATCTTTCCTTCTGATGAATATGAATTAATAATCAGTATTTAGGAATATTGAAATCATCTACAAAGAATATACTCGGCACAAAAAAACAAATTATGTAAATACTCTTCAGGTAGGGGCAACACCAATGTTATTCCTTGAGGAAGGCACCACTCCACAATAATATCTGGAAACCACTCCACGAGCGGAGACTATTACAATGATTATTGGATTGGATTCAATGCTTTATAATTACTAGGTCCCTTGTTTATATAATCATCCTCTAGTGATATTTTGGGAAAGGCATAAACCCTATCCTCATCCCACTCATTATTATAATATAATATTATTATAATATAATTTCTTATAAATAGAGCCTACTTGCTTTTAGCCTTTTAGGCCATGCTATTTACATAATGCAATTGGATTATTTATAGCCCGTGCCAACTATATACTATAATTGGGTTATTAGTAGCTCATGCCAACTCCACAATACAATATTATATTAGTAGGTACCTATCCCCGGGTACCTCAACCCCAGCCAGACTTTTTTAGATTCTAAACTTTCTTGGAACCTACCAAACCTTACGCCCTGCCACAAATTTTTATAGCTATAAAATGGCATCGGTTCTAGATTCCTGCTCTTCTCTTCAACTTACTCATAAAAAAAAAAAAAAGTTTAAAACTACTGCACAGGGCAATAAAATATGCAAGTTTGACCTTGGCAGCGCGCTTCACCGTCCAGAAACTGTGGCACCCCGCCTTTACTTAAGAGGAGACCTTACTTGCCTCTCGCTCAAGGAAAGTGGGATTAAAACTCAAAAAAAAAGGATTGCTAAACAGCTGCCTCCACCATTATACTCAATCTGTGCAATAAAATCGGTTTGCTACAATGAAGAATCACAGTAACTTTTTGCAGCTCCAGCTCCTGTCAGGTCGTAAAAAAACTGGAATCTCCTGTTGAATGTTCTTTGGAGTTGGTATAACTTTGGCATATATGATGACTGCACGTATGGCATGTTCGTCCTATTCATATACAAGTATTCTTTTCTGGTAACCAGCTTCCAGTTGTCTTTGGAAATATCCTAATATCAATGGTTATTAGCCCTAACTACAAATTGTCGTTGTCGGCTATCGATCTAGCTTTCAAAAATTTGCGATAATTAGTAAGCTCTCAAAGCTGACTCTCCAGACTTTTGTCTACCCCAGCAATCATTCAGTATTTATGCTCTTCTTTCCGTGCATACGTATGGGCCTCCTCTCGATGGTCCTATTTTGAACCCCTAAAACTTAACACAGTGTATTTAACTGAAATACAGTCCATACCCGAAGTGGGCATATATACATTGCATATACGCCTGGCGTATATAAACTGTATATATGCACATACACTTCGTAACAGTGGGAGGTCCATACCTTAAAACGTCGTATATACACTGTATATATGCACATACACTTCGTAACAGTGGGAGGTCCATACCTTAAAACGTCGTATATACACTGTATATATGCACATACACTTCGTAACAGTGGGAGGTCCATACCTTAAAACGGCGTATATACACTGTATATATATGCACATACACTTCATAACAGAGGGAGGTCCATACCTTAAAACGGAGACTATGAACAAACTTGGGTGATTTTCCACCAATCCCCGGTTCGAAAAGGAGGTCACTCTTGTCCTCAAAAGGATTCGATTGGATTAATTTCTTGCGCTTTTTCGAGTGTTTCTGCTCCGCTGCAAACTCAGCCTCGGCCTCGGCTCTCGCTTCCTCCACCTCCTCCCGACTTAGCACGCCACCATCCCCTGCTTACAGTACAACCAAACCCTAATCAGACAAATCCAAATAATACATATACTTATATTTCCAAGCCCTAATCAAAAAAATCGAAACAGTGTGTACAAATACTTTCAAACCCTAATATTTACCTCGAGGGAAATCTGGAGCCTCCTCCTGCAACGACACCATTGAAGCTTCTGCTGGGGATTTGAGGTCCTCGTTTTTCCTCTTGAGATTTTTCTTCTTTTGCTTGTGCTGATGTTGCTGTGCCATCATTAATTTACAGCTTTACAACAGTGGAGTATGGCCGAAAATTTGAGAGAGTGATAGCAAAAACGAATTCCGACAAAGTCTGTGGCACAAGCGATGAGACCTTGCACGTAAACCTCTGCAAAACCCAGAGACCGCGCTCGCTCGCGGAGTTTGACAAAAAGGAGGAAAAATATTTAGGGTGCCGGATTTAAAAGCTTCTTTGTTCTCTAAAGTAGCGGGGTTCTCAGCCTACACTAAACCCCTGTTTAGAGACAATAAAATCTCTAGCTCTGCTGTATTATTTTTAATACATGTAATGTGCGTTATATAACTTAAAATTAAGATTGGAGACTTTTTTCGATAGGGATTATAATAGTAAAAGGTATTGCGTTTTTTAATGCATATCTAAGTTTAAAAGGATAACTTTTTAACCTATCAAAAAATTGTAGATTTTTTTTTTTTTTTTCTAAGAGGATGTTTACAAATTGCATCAACAACCACTCAATCACGCTCATGACGTTTGAACACAAGACCACTTAAGAAACAAGCACCATCTTTAGCCACTAGAGCAACTACCTATCGGCTTGAAGATTTTAAAATTATGTGAGTTTAATAGTGTAATTTTGAACTATGAATAGTGGACTTAAGAAAGAAAACTTTAGAATTTTGAATAGAGATTTAAGGTGTGAATTTTATAGAATAAGATTTTCACATTATCCTTATGTACCTAGGATATAGTGGGATAATCGTATATTTAATCATCATCCTTTGTGAGGGTTATATAATCTATAACTTTGTAGACGTAAAAATAATTTAAAATAAAAAAAAAATTTCACATAAAAATCGTAATTTTATAATAAATAAATATGAAATTACATTCTTCATATATCTCTTTGACATTTTTCAAAATTTCAATAGTGATTTAAAAGATACATCATAATTAGCTATCCCTATCATGCTAAGTTCTAACTTTAAGCACCTTTTCAATTTATCAAAGAGTATCTTTTAAATAGCTAACTTATGAGTTTTTTTGAAAAAGTTGTTTTATTTGTGTTTGTTTTAATTAGAGTGTATTAATCCTCAAATAGAAATTTTGACCAATTGAAGGCTAAACATGTTTAACAATCATGGTCCCATGGTGATCCTTAAGATGGAGAATTAGGATTTCAAAGGAGGAATGTCGGAGGTCTGCGGCATTATAGTAGCATTTTGAATGATTGAAGGGCAAGTAATAGGAGGAATATAGGAAGCTTGTGTCTATAACAGTTTTTGTTATTTCGTTAGGGCTCTAAATTTAGGGATCTTCATTACAGAGCTCTGTAAATTTATTGTTGTGTTAGAAGCTGAAACTTAATGTCAATGAAGGACCTATATTGATTTACAATTTTATTTAAGAAGGAGAATTGAAAATAGCATCAAAAAATTGTAGAAGGAAGCAAATTACGGGCCTGTTGAAACCTTAGTTGTATCCATTTGCCTTTAGAAGCATCCCTATCTTCGCCAAAAAAAATCTCCCTTGGGCAAGTGAGATAAGGGTCCCATACTTTTAGTATTTGTTGCTCCAATTTTTTTTTCTTTTTTTTTTGTGTGTGTCGTTTCTCTCCTTTCAATGGCAGCCTCTTCGAGAGGTTTACCATCAATCTCTTTTTGATATGTGGTGTTGAACAAAGGTTCTTCAAACAAAAGTGGGAGTTCTTCAAGAGGTTTTAAGTATGAAGCTTCTAAAGAGGGAAAAAATCAAGAGGTTTCTTGACCCCTAGCCTTCAACAAATGCTTGGATAAAACTTTAGAGTTACCGCGCTTCTGTGTCAAACTTAATTCCTTTAAATAATAAATTTTTTATTTCTCTGAGTGGGCATTAATTTGTTGCTTCACTGGTTTTTGGTCGAGGGAACAGGTTTTGTTAAATTGGATAAGGGAAGTCTCGAATCCAAAGGGAGAAGTAGAACTTAAACTCTGTCCTAAAGGCTTCTTCATAGCCATTTTTAGTTGCATGGAGGATAAAGAGAGGATTCAATATGTTGGCCCTTATTTCATGGCAAGTGCAGGTCTCTTTATGCAAAATTGGACCATAGGCTTTGATCCCAACAAAGAAAATCCAACCAAAGCCCCAGTCTAGGTCCAACTATATGCTCTCCCTCTGGAATTTTGGAATAAGGAAACCCTTAAAGGAATTGGAAATACAATAGGAGAATATGTAGGAATGTTCCAAATAACTAAAGAGGCTCATGTTACAACCTTTGCCCGTATTTGTATCCATGTTGACCTATCGTGCCCTCTTTTGAAGGTAATTATTCTTAGTGCAGGGGATTATGAATGGACCCAAGACCTAGATTATGAGAATGTGCCCTTTCATTGCAAATTTTGCCATGCTCATGGTCATATCCTTCGGAACTGCCCTATCCTTAAGCAAGAAGTGGAGAAGATAGATAAGAAGAATACAACAAGAAAGAAGGAAGAGTGGCAACGTCCCAAACTGTCTAACAAAAAGGATAAACAAGAGTGGAAGAAGAAAGGGGAACAAAAAAAATATACAAACTAATACTGTAACATCCCAATTTTTACCCTACTTTGTGTTTGCATTATATAGCTTAAGGTTTGATTTCATAGAGGTAATTATGAAATAAAAATAGATAAAGTATGCTTGGCTAAACTAGGAGAATTTGTTGCTAAATATAAATTGTTAGTGGCATTTAAGGCATTTACTTGGAATGTTTCTTTGTCTCCTTAGTTAGTTGAGAAATTAATTGCTAAGATTGGTTTACTTGGTTAATCAAGATCTTTAATTTGTGTTAAGCTTGATTAGTGGACAACATTAAAGAAGCATTAAATCTAGTGCTATTTTGTCCCTAGATTAGTTACAAGTTAATTGTGATTAATTAAGTTAATTAATTAGTTGCTTAGCAATGAAGAAAATATTAGTTGAAGAATTGGTATGTGTTGGGTTGTGATTGGACCACCTCATTTTCAAAGTCAAAATAACTCCAATTTCTAGATAACATTTATGATGGGCTCATCTTCAACAATTTTTAATAATAAAAAAATGGTTATGGGGGGAGGGTGAGTTCCATTATAAATAGAGGCATTTGGGAAGGCTTGAGGGAAGCGATATTTGCGGAGTGAGATCAGGGAGTATGCTCTCCAATAGAATTGGATCAAAAACCAAAAGTCTCACATTTTTTGCAAATTGGTTTTGGAAATCTAGAGGTTCCTAGGGAGTATGCTCTCTGGGTTTTACTCGGATCAAAAACTAGAAGGGCCTCGTGATTTACCTTAGTTTTCCTCACCTCGTTACTTTGTTGAAAGAAAAAAGAAGCACGTGTGGGACAAAGAACTGGGAGACTTGCCAGAGCTTGGGTCAAAAGAAGTCAACGAAAGATCCAGGTCAGGATTATGAATTCCAGATACCATATAGATAATGAGTATGCTTGATTAAGGAATGAAGAGATAATATAGAAGTAGCCTTACTATTGTAAGGGATAAAGGGTTTAATGGAGTATAAAGAAAATCTTTGAGTTTAAGAAGTTTGTTGTTCTACAATTTATGAGGGTTCTTGTCTGAAAACATGGTTTGCATTAGCTTTATAAAAAAATGTTCTTCTAAATAATTTAGAGGATTCAAGTTTAATGGACCATTTTATAAAGAAACTTACAAAATTGAATATGACTTGATGTGAGCTTGTATGGGTAAGGTGGAAGCTTACGTATAGTAGGCACAAGGGCTAAGTCTAGGTTTTATTGTAAAAAAAAAGAGTGACTCTTGAATGTGTTAGAGATAGAGTGATCTCAAGTTTTATATATAAGAAGCCCTGTTCCATGATCTTGAGCATAGGTTTACCTTCGGTAAGAGCGCTCAAGCTCCATTATAGGACTCTCATGCCCTATGTAGTACGTTTTGGGTAGCCATATCATAAATCGAGTGATCTGGTTGTGGGATGAGGAACAAGAATCACTCTACTTGTAGATATGAAGGTCATTGGTGATGTTTAGATTCGTTTGCCATCTAGAGGGGGTATGTCATAAAAAAATGTAGATGCTATGGCCGGCACCTTCGATAGGAATTCCTGGATGACGTCTTTTGGATGGGATGCAATGCATCCTCTGGATGAACGTTGAAACCCTGGTCTTGTTCGATGAGTGCAAGGGACTTCCAATTCGACTTGGGTTGGGTTTTAGAGAGAGTTTACGCGATGCAGATCATGTTCGGAAGAAACATAGTCGTTGTCCTATGAAAGCCTGAAACGACATTGATTTTTGGTAAATTAAAACTTAGGGTTATTTCCCTAAAGGTCTTATGAAATAAAAATAATAATAATAATTCTAACAATGACAAACCATAACCATCGATGATGAAACCCATCTATGACTCAGTTTGCACCACTTGTCACTACCCGGTTGGTTGCTTAGGGTTTGAGCTCCCCATGCATGAATGAAATGCGCATAGGCATGAGGCTTCGAGCAAGATCCAGGGGCCATGTCATCGAAAGGCTTCAGGGAGGCTACCACCTCGAGTAGCATGCTAAGCGCTTAGCCGTTAGGCTAAAGCGCTAGCACCTAACGTAGGCCTTCCCTTGTAAAAATTAAAATCGATGGGAAGAATTTTCCTATCAATAGTAATGCTTTAAGGAAGTATGATAAGAGTTCAGTTAGAGTATGGGTGGTGAAATGAAACAAGGAGGTGTAACAAGGTTTGTGGATAGGAATCATAGACCTAAGTTTTGTGATTGTCACTTTGGGTCTTGGATTTGTTATTAAATAAATAAAAAAAGTTTAAGTTCACCCAAGGAAAATTTATATGGGTACCTTGTCCATTTATGGTATAAAGTTTTGAAATGTTCATGAGTCTATGAATATCTCTAGTCATGAACAATATTAATATGACACAAAATTGTTTGATGAAATCCAATGCTACATATATATGTATATGTCACAATATAAGAAGTTAATTCTAGGTTGAAACTTAGAGTGACTTACATTAAAGGGAATAATCCTTTTTGAAAATATGTGGTAAACATAGTTTGGTCTACTCTTAGAGAGTTTGATTGATTATGATGGATGTTTTTGGCCAAATCTAGCAAAGATGCTAGTAGTGGATTCTTTTGACATTGTGATTTTATGTTATGAACAAGATTGTTTAAATGTTATTTTTGGGTGCTTATGTCTCTTGAGTCTTGGTAACAAAAATGTATAATGGCATATTTTACCATATTGTGATTCCAATGCATTGTACAAATAGAATCATGTATATGCAATCATGCATGCTAAATTAAGAAATGAAATATTGTGATGGCATAGTCTAATATGGGAGAAAGGGTAACTGGGTTGCATTTCTCGGGAACATATGGGGGTTCTCCATAGCCATGTCAATGGATGCAGTTAGTATAGATTTAAGAGCATGTTTCTTGTGTGATGAAATATGGGATGAAAGGAATGGGAAAAGTTTCATTCTTAGGAAAGTATGGGATTTCCTACTCTTGAATTGTGTTGAATGCTTGGTTGATGAAAAATTGTTTGCATTCTATGGATTACTGTTGCATGGCATTTTGTAGATTAGATATGCATGTTCATAATTTGGATTGTCCTGATCCCGAGTAACCTATCACCTAGTACTGGTTGGACTGAGGCAACTATTCCTGAAGTACCTGATGAACCTGAAAGAGAGTTGAAGACCAGAAGAAGTTGTTATTGTATTCAACTCAATGAGGCTATTGTTGTAACATTAAGAGCTTTCTGCAAAAGAAATGATGTAATAGCTTGTAGGAATTTATGATTCATTGAAAAAGGTTTCATAATGTAACTTTTGAATATCTGATTGTATAGGCTATAATCAGTGTAAATCTCTTTGAAGTATTATGTTCTGAAAACAAATTGTTTACCTGATCTAATATATATTACTTGAATTCTCAAGTGGATGCTTTGAGTATGAATGGTTAAATTAGATCTTTATAATTTTGTAAGTACAAATGTGGAAACATAGGATGAACATAAACATATCAAAGATTATACAAATGAGAGATCTAAATGGTTAATAGTCAATGAGATAAAGTGGTAGACAACATATGCCTACGAGAATCGGTTGGATGATTCCCTTAACAAACCATATGGGGTATGGTTGGTTGGTTAAGCACTGCACCTAAAAATATTATATCATTGGAAAACAATGAGTAGTCATCAAGGCATACACTTAAAGTTAGGTTGAAAGATACCTATGGTTAGGTTGAAAGATACCTATGGTTAAGTTGAATGATACCTATGGTTAGGTTGAAAATATACCTATGGTTGGAACTAGTTTAACTTGGGGTTAAACTTAAAAAGGGAAATGAGCGTTCTAGTTGAAATAGACTAGAAAATTCTCGTTGATCATTATGGGACACTGGCCACTCCCATACACATGGATAAACTCTGATCAAGTTGATTCTTGTGTGGTGCATAGCCTTGGAAACTCATGTGACTACTTATTCAATGGAAAACTATATAAAAGACTCTCATACGTATGTAAGTTTTTAAAAAAATGATGGTTAGTTTTGGTTGGGTAATTTGGGGTTATTACAGTTGGTATCAGAGCCTAGGTTAGATAGGTGCAAAACTCTAAATTTGATGTCTATATGTAAAGTAAGGAAAGAGAAATGGTGTGGATGTAGAAAATGAGCAAGTCTTGCCCCCCATGTTGAACCCCTGGTGAATCATATTGGAAGAGCTAGATGAACCCTCCACTAACGTGGGTCTTAAGCGGTGTACTTGATGCTCTTTTGGGGATCGTACTTGCCATTTGAAGCTCTAAACCAAAATTCTTCCTTACTTAGTCAAGATGTTGATACTCAACTTAAGTCATCATATAGAAAGGAGAAATACTTTAGTAAAGCTAGTAGAGCTAACAAAAAACTTTAGTTAGTATAAGCCTTCGGTATAATATTATGAACTAACACATTTCTTTAACTAGGGATTATGCCACCAAAACTTGGTAGTGGAGCAAAGATGCCTCCTCGAAGATCTCGACTAGCTAGTCTTGATAATTTTGGAGAGGGTCATGTGGGAGAGAGTTCAGGAAACCCTGAGGGGATGGAGAATCTCACAAATCTGGTTCAGAATATGCAAGGTGAGATGTCAACCTACAGAGAGCAGTTGACACAACAGAACAATTTGTTGGAAGTTCTTAGGGAGGAAATTCAGAGAAATAACAATAGGGCACCCAAAGCTCCTACTGAAGCAGTTATGGAAGAACCAAATGACCCTGATCAGGCAGTTAAAACTCGTATTAATGCTAAATTAGAGAAATACCTAAAGCATGTTAAGGTTAGAAAATTTTTAGGAAAGGAAAGTGGAGATTCTATCGAGTCATGGTTAAATGAACTAGCAATTTACTTCTCTATGAGAAATTACTCCTCAACCACAAAGATAGTCTTTGTCATAGGACTTTTGATAGAAGCTGGGTTGGAATGGTGGGAAACTTACTACAAGGATAAAAATATAAACATAATTCATTGTGAGTGGGATGTGTTTGAAAAAGCATTTAGAAAGAGATTCCTTATTGAGCAATACTACGCTAGGAAGCTAGATGAGTTTACTCAGCTAAAGCAAAGGGAGCAGTCAGTGGATGTATACTATAGGAACTTCACTAGACTCCTTAAGTACATTTCGACTTATGAAAATGATGATAAAATGAAGGTGCATCAATTCCTTTCAGGATTAGATCATCAACTTAGGATCTCTGTCAACATGTTCAAACCCACCAATTTGGAAATTGCATATGATCTAGCTTGTCAAGCAGAGTACAATCACAAAAAGAACAACAATCCCATCCAAGGATTCAAGAAGAACTACCAAAACCCATAGAAAATAAAGTGGAATAATGAGCCAAATCAAAAGAGTAAAGAAGGGTTTAAGTTTGGTAAAAGAAATGATGGGTCAACAAAAATATTTAAGAAGAAGTTTTAGTCTAAGGATAGAAACTTTACCAACGTAGAGAAGGCCAAACCCATGAATCAGGTAGAACCAGCTCCTACTGAAGGTAAGGAAAAATTAGTTCAAGGTTTGACTCAGAATTTAAAGGTTGGATGCTATGAGTGTGGGGGACCTCACTATGCTAGAAATTGTCCACGACGTACAGGAACTAACCAGAAGGTAAGCGATAAAGGACACCGGATTTATGCTACTATTGGAAATCAGAATCTTGATGGACAAGTGACCCCTATGCTCTTACAGGGTAAGGTTTTTGATAAAAATGTTAGAGTTTTGATAGACAATGGTGCTACGGATAGTTTTATCTCTAGTAGTTTTATTAGGGACATGCTAGAGAATCCAAAGTCTTTGGAAAAAGGGTGGAAAGTTGAGTATGGTTCTGGATAGACCTACTCTATAGACCAATATTATCCCTTGATAGAAATCTCCCTACCCATAAATTCTATCACTTGGAAATTCTATGTAGCTCCATTACATGCCTTTGACATAATTTTAGGGGTTGATTGGTTAAAGGACCGCAAGGCCTTGGTCAAATTTTAGGAGAGATGGGTCAAATTCATTGATGAGAATGAGAAGAGGATTAGGTTGTATAGTGAACAAGGGACATTCGAACCTATATTAATCTCTGCTATGCAACTTAAGAAGGTGATTAGAAAGAAAGGGTTGGTTTACATGGTCAAGGTAAAGGAGGTAAAGGAGGTTAAAAAGGAGGAAATATTTGAGAAATTCCCCATCCTTCAAGAGTTTAAGGATGTCTTTACATCTAAAATACCTGAGATGCCCCCTAAGTGAGAATTTGACTTTACTATCGATCTAATACCCAGTACAAAACCTATACATAGAGCACCATACATGATGAACTCTATAGAGATGCAAGAGCTGAAAGTACAACTACAAGAGTTGTTGGATAAAGGACTAATTAAGCCAAGTGTGTCTCCCTAGGGTGCACCAGTTTTGTTTATCAAGAAGAAGGATGGATCCTTGAGATTATGCATCGATTATAGGATGTTGAATAAAGCAATAGTTAAAAATAGATATCCTTTACCATGGATAGAGGATTTGTTTGATCAACTAAAAGGGGCTACTATCTTCTCAAAGATAGACTTGAAGTCTGGTTACCACCAGTTGAGAATCAAAGAAGAAGATACACATAAGACAACATTCAAAACTTGATATGGACACTATGAGTTCACAGTTTTACCATTTGGGTTAACAAATGCACCCATAACCTTCATGAATTTAATGAATAGTGTGTTCAGAAAATAGTTGGACAAGTTTGTCTTGGTATTTTTAGATGACATCTTGGTCTATTCTCGTAGCAAGGAGGAGCATGACAAGCATTTGAGGATAGTACTAAGGGTGTTGAGGGAAAATCAGCTATATGGAAATTTTTCCAAATGCAAATTTTATGTGTCACAAGTACATTACTTGGGACATGTCATATCTGCAGATGGAATTGCAGTTGATCCTAAGAAGATAGAAGCTATTTTAGATTGGCCAACCCCTACAAATGTAATAGAGGTTCAAAGTTTTATGGGCCTATCTGGGTATTATAGGAGGTTCATGAAATATTATGCCAAAATAGCCTATCCTATAACCAATATTCAAAGAAAAGGGAAGTCATTCCAATGGATGGACAAATGTGAAACAACGTTCCAGCTGCTAAAACAATTATTGACTACCACTCCTATGTTAAGGATTCCAGATCCTCAAGGTGACTTTTCAGTCTGTACCGATGCTTCCTTAGAAGGTTTGGGAGGTGTTCTATCATAATATGGAGCAGTGGTGGCTTATGAGTCTAGGAAACTAAAGAGACATGAAGTAAACTATGCCACACATGACTTAGAATTGGTCATAGTAGTGCATGCCTTGAAATTTTTGCGGCATTACCTGCTAGGAAGACCCTTCGAATTAAGAACAGATCACCAAATTCTGAAGTATATTTTCACTCAACCATTTCTAAATGCATGTCAAAGAAGGTGGATTGAATTTTTAGCAGAGTATGACTTTGGGATTGAATACATAAAAGGTAAAGAGAATAAGGTGGTAGACACACTAAGTAGAAGAAGGTATATCACTACTTTAACTAGAAGTCATGTGGACCTGATGGATCAGGTTAAGAGAGCTCAACTTCAGGACCCTTATTGTAGGGAAGTGCAAGAGAAAATAAGGAAGGACCCAAAGATAGCCCAAGATTTTGGCTTCAAATATGGATTCTTATGTTTCAAGGAATGGATTGTTATTCTAAAAACAAAGGATTTGCATAATATTATCATGAGAGAAGCTCATAGATCCCCTTATTCTGCTCATCCTGGAGGAGCTAATATGAGGGAGAATATGAAGAAAATATTTTATTGGTCAGGGATGAAGAAGGATATTACTAACTTTGTGGCTAAGTGTCTAGAATGTCAGAAGGTGAAAGTAGAGCATAAGCATCCTACTGGTCTACTATATCCTCATGATGTGCCCACAGAAAAATGGCAAGTGATATCTATGGAATTTATTGTGGGACTACCAAAAATGAGGTATCAACATGATGCCATAATGGTAATAGTTGACAAATTGACCAAAGTCGCACACTTCATTCCTGGTAGTACTATTGATGATGTAGTAGTTGTTGCTAATAGGTTCACTAAGGACATATTTAGATTATATGGATTTCTTGAAATGATCATCTCAGATAGGGACTCAAGGTTTACATCAGAATTTTGGCAAGCTCTCCATCGAGAAATTGGTACTTCACTGAATATAAGTTTTGCATATCATCCTGAGATGGATGGATAGATTGAGAGAGTCAATCAGGTATTAGAGGACATGCTACGCATGTACTGCATGGACCAGAAGTCTCGTTGGGAAGACTTCTTGCATCTAGTTGAGTTTACCTATAATAATGGGTACCATGCCTCTCTAAAGATGGCTCCTTTTGAGGCTTTGTATGGCCGTAGGTGCAGAACTCCATTATCATGGGATAATCCTGAAGATCGGGTCACTGTTGGACTAGAATATTTGAAGGAGATGGAGGAGCAACTAAAGATAATTTGTTAGAGGCTCAGGGAAGCTTCGGACCACCAGAAGAAATATGCAGACTTGAGAAGGACTCCTTTGGAATTTTTCGTAGGAGATAAGGTGTTCTTGAGAGTCAAATCTATGAAAAGTGCAATTAAGTCCACTAAGTTGGATCCCAGATATGTAGGACCATTTACCATATAGGAAAAGATCAGTCCTGTTGCTTACAGACTCGACTTGCCACCTAACTTGGAAAAGATTCACAATTCTTTCCATGTGTCCCTGCTTAGGAAATATATATTTGATCCTACTCATGTTGTGGATGTTTCTAAGTTGTAGATGATGGATCCAACATACATCAAGGTCAAGCCCATGAAGATTCTCGAGTTCCACACTAAACATATGAGGAAATGAAACTTGGAGCAATGTAAGGTCCAATGGGATCTTTACTCTGAGAAAAATACCACCTGGGAAAAGGTGGAAGACATGAAAAAACACTTTTCGTACTTATTTGAGGACACTGCATAGTGCCTAATTTTAGTTGAGACTTTGTGATAGCATGATGGACACTTATGCAAATTAAGTAGACTGATGGATTTTATTATGCTATGTATGGATTGACTAAATTTTGATGATGCTTGATGTTACTATGTAAAACTTAAACATGATTATGCAGTATAAGTACTTTATATTTTTAGAACATGATACTGCTAATGTCTGTTTACTGCATTTTAGGTCCAACTACACTCGTCAGGTGGGAGAGGTTGTTCTTCTCATTTGAAAGAAGGAGTTTCTCAACCACCAGGAATGGGGAACTAGAAAAAGGGAAAGGATGACAAAGACAATCCAGAGGGTATTAAAAAAATTTGCCCTCACATCACCATGACTACACTATTGGACCGTGATGTCCTAGACTAGTCTCCTAGTGGAATGGTGATAGTTGACTATCTTAAAAATGCCAACCATAGGAAAAACAATAGTGTGGAAATGGGGTTTGCATGATTAGCTTGCATAAAATATTGCATGATTTGAATGTGGTTGCAAAAATATATATTAGCTCAATGCTTGATTTGTTCTTTGTGATGAATGAAATGCAATTGACTAACCCTGGGAACGAAACATAGAGGACTGTGTTTAGCCTATGGGGGGAGTATGTAACATCCCAATTTTTACCCTACTTTGTGTTTGCATTATATAGCTTAAGGTTTGATTTCATAGAGGTAATTATGAAATAAAAATAGATAAAGTATGCTTGGCTAAACTAGGAGAATTTGTTGCTAAATATAAATTGTTAGTGGCATTTAAGGCATTTACTTGGAATGTTTCTTTGTCTCCTTAGTTAGTTGAGAAATTAATTGCTAAGATTGGTTTACTTGGTTAATCAAGATATTTAATTTGTGTTAAGCTTGATTAGTGGACAACATTAAAGAAGCATTAAATCTAGTGCTATTTTGTCCCTAGATTAGTTACAAGTTAATTGTGATTAATTAAGTTAATTAATTAGTTGCTTAGCAATGAAGAAAATATTAGTTGAAGAATTGGTATGTGTTGGGTTGTGATTGGACCACCTCATTTTCAAAGTCAAAATAACTCCAATTTCTAGATAACATTTATGATGGGCTCATCTTCAACAATTTTTAATAATAAAAAAATGGTTATGGGGGGAGGGTGAGTTCCATTATAAATAGAGGTATTTGGGAAGGCATGAGGGAAGCGATATTTGTGGAGTGAGATCAGGGAGTATGCTCTCCAATAGAATTGGATCAGAAACCAAAAGTCTCACATTTTTTGCAAATTGGTTTTGGAAATCTAGAGGTTCCTAGGGAGTATGCTCTCCGGGTTTTACTCGGATCAAAAACTAGAAGGGCCTCATGATTTACCTTAGTTTTCCTCACCTCATTACTTTGTTGAAAGAAAAAATGAGCACGTGTGGGACAAAGAACTAGGAGACTTGCTAGAGCTTGGGTCAAAGGAAGTCAACGAAAGATCCAGGTCAGGATTATGAATTCCAGATACCATATAGATAATGAGTATGCTTGATTAAGGAATGAAGAGATAATATAGAAGTAGCCTTACTATTGTAAGGGATAAAGGGTTTAATGGAGTATAAAGAAAAGCTTTGAGTTTAAGAAGTTTGTTGTTCTACAATTTATGAGGGTTCTTGTCTAAAAACATGGTTTGCATTAGCTTTATATAAAAATGTTCTTCTAAAATAATTTAGAGGATTCAAGTTTAATGGACCATTTTATAAAGAAACTTACAAAATTGAATATGACTTGATGTGAGCTTGTATGGGTAAGGTAGAAGCTTACGTATAGTAGGCACAAGGGCTAAGTCTAGGCTTTATGGTAAAAAAAAAGAGTGCCTCTTGAATGTGTTAAAGATAGAGTGATCTCAAGTTTTATATTGAAGAAGCCCTGTTCTATGATCTTGAGCATAGGTTTACCTTCGGTAAGAGCGCTCAAGCTCCATTATAGGACTCTCATGCCCTGTGTAGTACATTTTGGGTAGCCATATCATAAATCGAGCGATCTAGTTGCGGGATGAGGAACAAGAATCACTCTACTTGTAGATATGAAGGTCATTGGTGATGTTTAGATTCGTTTGCCATCTAGAGGGGGTATGTCATAAAAAAGTAGATGCTATGGCCGATACCTTCGATAGAAATTTCTTGAATGACATCTTTCGGATGGGATGCAATGCATCCTCTGGATGAATGTTGAAACCCTGGTCCTATTCGGCGAGTGCAAGGGACTTCCAATTCGACTTGGGTTGGGTTTTAGAGAGAGTTTATATGATGCAGATCATGTTCGAAAGAAACATAGTCGTTGTCTTGTGAAAGCCTGAAATGACATTGATTTTTGGTAAATTAAAGCTTAGGGTTATTTCCCTAAAGGTATTATGAAATAAAAATATATAATAATTCTAACAATGAAAACCATAATTGTCGATGATGAAACCCATCTATGACTCAGTTTGCACCACTTGTCACTACCTGGTTGGTTGCTTAGGGTTTGAGCTCCCCATGCATGAATGAAATGCACGTAGGCATGAGGCTTCGGGCAAGATTTAGGGGCCATGTCATCGAAAGGCTTCAGGGAGGCTACCACCTTGAGTAGTACGCTTAGCCGTTAGGCTAAAGCGCTAGCGCCTAACGTAGGCCTTCCCTTGTAAAAATTAAAACCGATGGGAAGAATTTTCCTATCAATAGTAATGCTTTAAGGAAGTATGATAAGAGTTCAGTTAGAGTATGGGTGGTGAAATGAAACAAGGAGGTGTAACAAGGTTTGTGGATAGGAATCATAGACCTAAGTTTTGTGATTATCACTTTGGGTCTTGGATTTGTTATTAAATAAAAAAAAAGTTTTAAGTTCACCCAAGGAAAATTTATATGGGTACCTTGTCCATTTATGGTATAAAGTTTTGAAATGTTCATGAGTCTATGAATATCTCTAGTCATGAACAATATTAATATGACACAAAACTATTTGATGAAATCCAATGCTACATATATATGTATATGTCACAATATAAGAAGTTAATTCTAGGTTGAAACTTAGAGTGACTTACATTAAAGGGAATAATCCTTTTTGAAAATATGTGGTAAACATAGTTTGGTCTACTCTTAGAGAGTTTGATTGATTATGATGGATGTTTTTGGCCAAATCTAGCAAAGATGCTAGTAGTGGATTCTTTTGACATTGTGATTTTATGTTATGAACAAGATTGTTTAAATGTTATTTTTGGGTGCTTATGTCTCTTGAGTCTTGGTAACAAAAATGTATAATGGCATATTTTACCATATTGTGATTCCAATGCATTGTACAAATAGAATCATGTATATGCAATCATGCATGCTAAATTAAGAAATAGAATATTGTGATGGCATAGTCTAATATGGGAGAAAGGGTAATTGGGGGATATGGTATGGGGGGGGGGGGGGGGGGGGGGTTTTTGGGGGGGGGGGTCTTTTGGTGGGTGGGGGGGGGGGTATTTTTTGGGTGGGGGGGTTTTTATTATGTTATTTTGTCGGGCCCCCCCCCCGGGGGGGGGGGGGGGACCGAGGGGGGACGGAGGGGGGGTGGGGGCAGAAGAAGTTGAGTATTGGGGGGGGGGGGGGGGGGGGGGTATGGTGGGAGTTGGGGGTGGGGGGGGGGGGGGGGGGGGGGGGGGGGGGGGGTATTGTGGGGGGGGGGGGGGGGGGGCCCCTTTTTGTGTGTGGGTGGGGGGTGGGGGGGGGAAAATATTTTGTTTTGTGGTTGTGGTGGGGGGGGGGTTTGTTTATTTATGTATGGTGTTTTTATATAGTTTGGTCGCCCCCGCGCCCCCCCCCCCCGGTGTGGGGGGGGGGGGGGCATACCCTGGGGGGCCGGGGGCCCGAAAGAGAGTTGAAGACAGAAGAAGTTGATGTTCAACTCAATGAGGCTATTGTTGTAACATTAAGAGCTTTCTGCAAAAGAAATGATGTAATAGCTTGTAGGAATTTATGATTCATTGAAAAAGGTTTCATAATGTAACTTTCAAATATCTGATTGTATAGGCTATAATCAGTGTAAATCTCTTTGAAGTATTATGTTCTAAAAACAAATTGTTTACCTGATCTAATATATATTACTTGAATTCTCAAGTGGATGCTTTGAGTATGAATGGTTAAATTAGATCTTTATAATTCTGTAAGTACAAATGTGGAAACACAGGATGAACATAAACATATCAAAGATTATACAAATGAGAGATCTAAATGGTTAATAGTCAATGAGATAAAGTGGTAGACAACATATGCCTACGAGAATCGGTTGGATGATTCCCTTAACAAACCATATGGGGTATGGTTGGTTGGTTAAGCACTGCACCTAAAAATATTATATCATTGGAAAACAATGAGTAGTCATCAAGGCATACGCTTAAAGTTAGGTTGAAAGATACCTATGGTTAGGTTGAAAGATACCTATGGTTAAGTTGAATGATACCTATGGTTAGGTTGAAAAGATACCTATGGTTGGAACTAGTTTAACTTGGGGTTAAACTTAAAAAGGGAAATGAGCGTTCTGGTTGAAACAGACTAGAAAATTCCCGCTGATCATTATGGGACACTGGCCACTCCCATACACATGGATAAACTCTGATCAAGTTGATTCCTGTGTGGTGCATAGCCTTGGAAACTCATGTGACTACTTATTCAATGGAAAACTATATAAAAGACTCTCATACGTATGTAAGTTTTTAAAAAAATGATGGTTAGTTTTGGTTGGGTAATTTGGGGTTATTACAAATACATTTGTAGTTCTACAAGAGACAAACCAAGAGATGGAGAAAACTGTAGATATCCGTGTAGAGGAACATGAACAAACTAACCAAGAAGGGAGTAAGAGGAAAAATGTAGTGGAAATTCTTGTTGAGCAATCTATGAAAGGTCCGAAAAACCTAGATGAAGGGGATTTAATCCAGAGGAATCCCCAGTAAATTTTTAACCTTGAAGATACCCCCATGGATATTAGTGAGCCTATTCAACATAAGAATATTTTGGAAGAAAGACCCTAGGACCCTCCCTTGAAGGGACCTTGCCAACTAGAGAGGGAGGAGAGTGGTCAAAGCATCCTGCAACAACGACCTAGTCATGAAATTGTAGTATCCTCTTCCACCAATCCCTCTTTAACTCTTAATTTTAATGACCTTTCTTCTATCCCCTTCAACTATAGTCTCTCAAAGTCCTTGAATCTTGAAGGAAATAAAGTAGAGGTAAAGGAAAAAGTTAAGAGGAGGAAAAAATCAAAAGACTTAGGGAAATTTTCCCCTAAGACTTGTCGTATGGGACTAAAAACTACCTCTTATACCAAAAGTAAGACTCATAAATTTAATTAGCTCAGGAAAGGAAGGAAACCTTTCGTCAAGCTCTTGGAAGACACAAGGAAGACCCTCGTGGATTCTAGACTGGTGGTACCCTTGACTACAGAGTTTTGGTAGGGAAACCCTTCACAAGTGGTTTACAATTAAGATACTCTCTTGAAATATTTGTGAAATACACTCCTTAAGAGAAGGATTGTCCTGGAGAGCCCTAACATTATTTTTCTTCAAGAAACCAAGCTGAATCTAGTAGAGATGGCTCTCAAAACTAATAAAATTTAGAAGGGTGAAGAATGTTTGGCAATTGCAGCTAAGGGTCAGGCAGGGGGTTTGGCGATTATGTGGAATCCTATAAAATGCTTGGTGATAGATTCCCTTGCAGGTAAGTGGTGGATCTCTATTGAGTTTATATTAGTTTCGTCCCCTCTCCAAGTTTGGGTTGTAAACATTTATGGTCCTATTGTTGCCCGAAGTAAAGTTGCATGTTGGAATAATATTATC
This sequence comes from Wollemia nobilis, assembly GCA_028583015.1. NCBI lineage: Eukaryota > Viridiplantae > Streptophyta > Pinopsida > Araucariales > Araucariaceae > Wollemia > Wollemia nobilis. Next base: position 5,128,360 of record JAQPPZ010000710.1, on the reverse strand, counting down.
TCTTCTCATGACCAGTCTAGAAATGATAAATGGATCATTGGAGGGTATTTCAAGGCTATTCGTAACCTCGGTGAGAAGAAGGGGGATTAGGAAACTGGATAGAAGTAGCAAAGACTTTGACTCTTTCATTTCTAGCCTCAACTTAATTGATGTGATCCCAAAATAGGGGTAGTTCACCTGGAATAATAGAAGAGTTGGGAAGGCCTTTGTGGCTGAGATATTGGATAGATTCCTTTTATAGAGAGTTGCCTTGAGACATCCTTTGTCACTGAGTACTTTATCTTACTAGGCTCTATCTCAGACCATTGGCCCATTTCCATAAGTTTACATATTTCTACTCGTCCTAGACAGTCTCCCTTTAAATTTGAGAGCATGTGGTTTCTTCACCCTGACCTAGAAGAGAAAGTTAGGTTCTGGTGGAGGGAAGGGAAGCCAAAGTGGGGAACTCACATGTATTTGCTAGCAAAAAGACTTAGTTTTATCAAGATGAAAATTAGGATATGGAACAAGCAAGATATCTTCAAACAAAGAGAAGTCCTATACAAGGATGTCATTCTTCTTCAATGTCAGGTGGAGTCCCAAGGGCTTACAAAGGCCCTTATTAGCCATGAGAAGGATCTCAGTAGACAAGTGGATGAACAAGAGTTGAAGGAAGAACTATTTTAGAAACAAAATTCAAGGATTAACTGGTTGAAGGAAGGAGATAGGAACTCTGCCTTTTTCCATAGAACCACTATCCATCATAGGAATTTGAATAGAATTTCTAGATTGACTAACTCTGAGGGAGAGATTACTGAGGATCCTCAAGAGATTGACCTATTGGCATAAAACTATTTCAAAAGTCTCCTAAATGAACCTCTGATTGATAGAGTTCAAGCTAGAGAAAGAGTCTTGTCTGCCATTCCCCTGAAGATTTCCCGTGAGCAAAATGAAAGTCTTACTAAGACTATTAGTTTGGAAGAAGTGGAAGATGCTATATTTAGATTTAAGAAAGAAAAATCTCCTGGGCCTGATGGCTTTCCCATTGATTTCTACCAGTGTTATTAGGACATCATTAAGAATGACATCCATAAGGTGGTGGAGGAAGCTCGTCACTCTAACTAGATGTTGAGAACCCTTAACTCCACTTTCCTAACTCTTATCCCTAAGACCCATCATGCTACTCGTATGGAGAACTTTAGACCCATATCCTTGTGTAATATTGCTTATAAAATTATTGCTAAAGTAATGGCTAATAGACTCAAGAAGATCCTCGACTCTATCATTTCTCGGGAGCAGGGTGGATTTGTGCAAGGCAGACAAATCCTGGATAGCATCCTCATTGCTCAAGAAACTATCCACTCCATGAAGTACAACAAAGATAGGGGATGCTTATTAAGCTAGACATGGCTAAAGCTTATGATCGAGTTAATCAAACCTTCCTTTTAAATATTTTGGAAAGCTTTGGTTTCTATCATGATTGGATTGAGTGGGTGAAAGCTTGTATCTCTTCGGTCATAGTTGCAATTTTGGTTAATGGTTCTCCTACTGGTTTCTTTGCTCCGTCTAGAGGCCTAAGACAGGGAGATCCTCTCTCTCCTTACCTCTTTATTATTTTGGCGGAAGGTCTTGGGAGACTAATCCAAAAAGATAAGAGCCTTGGTCTCTTGAAGGGTGTTTTTGTGGCAAGGGATAAGCATGCAATTTCCCACCTCCAGTTCGTGGATGATACTTTGCTTATGGGGGAAGCCACTCTTAGGGAGGCTCGTAGATTTAAGGAAATTTTAGAGGATTATCTAGATGCCTATGGAGGAGCCATAAATGTGCATAAGACGAAAGTGTTTTTCTTCAATACCCCCATTTGTGTCCAAGCAAATATTTCTAGGTTTTTCAACTATGAGAGGTCCTCTCTTCCGTTTAAGTACCTAGGCTTTCCTTTATCTGACTCTAATCCTAAAAGACTAGATTGGAATGAAATTCTCTCCAAATTTAGAAAGAGGTTACAGGGATGGAATTTCAAATAGATTTCCTCAAAAGGTACATTAACCCTTCTCAAATTTGTTCTTCAAGCTCTCCCGGTCTACTTCTTCTCTGCTTTATTAGCACCTGCAAAGGTTTTAAACCAGCTCAAAAAACTTTAAAAGGAATTTTTTGGGGTGGTCCCTCTCTTGAAAGGAAATGGTATCTTGTTGCTCAAATTTGTAAACCTCTCCAAGAGGGGGCCTTGGTATCAAAGATCTTCAAATTTTCAACAAAGCCCTTAATGGAAAACTGTTTTGGATATTTTGCAATGAAGAGAACCTCTTTTGGGCCAAAATTATTAGACAAAAGTATATCCCTGAGGTGGACTAGAAAGAGGTGATTAGGCTTGAAATTTTTTCTTCGGGGTCTTCTCTTTGGTCTAGCTTGACATCCCATAGCGCGTGGGTGTGTTCTGCTACCTTATGGAAGATCAGGGATGGCAACCAAGCTCTATTTTGGGAGGATGCGTGGAAACATTATGATCCTTTAAGAGAAGATAACTCCTTATCTGGTTTGAAAGAGGCCTTTGAAGAGGAGGGTTGGAGCCGAGTCAAGGACTATTTTTAGGACCATCCCATTCCCCATGAGATTGGTAGGATCGTGTTGCATGTTTGGAAAGATCCTCGGTCCTAGCCTAGTCAAATCAGGGATGTTGATAAATGTAATCTTTGGGGAATCATCTCTGGAAGGAAGCTTTCCTTCTATAAGGGCCCAAACATGTTGTGTTGGGGGAGTAGTGGAGATGGAAACTTTACTACCAATAAATCTTATAATTTCCTTATGGAGGCTAACTTCAATGGGGATTGGAATAGAATTTGGTAAAAAAATTGGAGGAAAGGAGTGTGGCCCAAGATCTCTATTTTTGTTTGGTAGGTGGTGCAAGACAAAATCCTAACTAGTCATAACTTGATGAAGAGAGGTTATTATGGCCCCTTTAGATGCCCTAATTATGAAGCTGAATCTGAAACCACCAACCATCTCTTCATCTCGTGCCCCTTTGCTCAGTCTCTCTAGCAAGACTTTGCAAACTCTTGGAGAAAACCCCTCCATAATTTTCAATCTATTAGGGATCAAATAGTGGAGTGGGTTGGACGAAAATATGATCCTGATTATATGAGAGCCATTTGGGAGTGGACCCCCACTTACATTATATGGATGATCTAGCTTCAAAGAAATAAAATTATTTTTAAGGAAGAAAGAATTTCCAAATCCCGAACCTGAATTTCTATTCAGAGGGCGGTAGCCAAATCTATTTTGGTCAAGAAATGGGAGGATTGGGATAAACCCTTGGATAGAAATCTTAGAGATATCAAAAATCAATGGTTGGGCCAACATTTATATGATAAAAGTGTTTGGTGCCCAATCAAGAATAATAAAAACATTAGGAATCATACTAATATCAGATGGCAACCTCCCCATAAAGGGTTTGTTAAGCTCAAATTTGATGGTGCGTCTAGGGGGAACCCCGAAAAAGCTGGTGGGGTTGGCATTTTTCGTGATGACCATGGGAATGTGAGAGGATATTTTTTCTTCAGCCTTGAAGATACCACTAATAATCATGTTGAGGCTCAGGCCCTCTTGGAAGGACTGTTGTGGGCCCTTAAACAAAATTGGTAGAATATTTGTGTTGAAGGGGATTCCCAGATGATCATCAACCAATTAAAAGACCAAAAACGGTCCTCCTCTCCCTCTAATTGGAGGTTAGTGGATATTATTCAGACTATTAAAGAATTTTGTCACTCATTTCAGTCCTTGGAATTCTATCATGTGCGAAGATCTGCAAACAAGGTTGCTGATGCTATTGCTAATTGGGGAGTGGATAGAGGTCTGAGAGAGACCACCTGGATCAACCAATCTGATGACATAAATGCTCCTGAGGACATCAAGCATAGAATTATTTCTTTGATTAGTAAAAATAAGGAGGGTGTTGGTGGCACTAGTCATGGTGAAAGCCTTATGATTGTTGCTTGTTTCATTATTATTTTTTTGTCTGTTTTGTTTATTTTCTCCTATTTTTTTGTCTCATTTGTCTACTTTCTTGGGTTTTTGGTCTCGTTTGTTTATTTTCTCTTATGATGTTTTTTATCGCGTCTGTTTATTTTCCCGTGTTTTTATTTTTTTGATGCTTATGGTTTATTTTTATTTTGTTTTTATTTGTGTTTTTAGGCATGCTATTTAGTATGCCAAAGGGGGTAGGCTAGGTGTGATCCTTGGGCGACTTTTGGCATAATAGATACCCCTGCCTCCTTGGGACTTACCCGAAAGTGGCACCTTGAAAGGGGTGTTTTCCATAAACAAAAAAATGATCAATTATAGTGCATTGCACAAAAATAATAATTTAATAATTGTTATTTATTTGAGTTTTTTTTTTTTTTGAAGCGAAAAACTCCTTGCGGAACCTCCTTGGTCTAAGAGACCACGAACAGGGGGTTCTACATCGTCAAAGTCACCCGGGGTCGCACCCGACCCCGCCCGCACCAACATTATCAATTGGATTTTGGATACCCAATTCAACTTTTTGGTAGGGTGGAGATTTGAACCTGGGACCTCCCTTGGAGGATTGCCCTCTCCTCTCCAACTCACCTACAACACCTGGGTTATTTAAGTTTTAATTAATTTATATAAAATTTAATTTTATATTTTGAAAGTTTATAATTTTTATTTTATAAATGTTTTTATATAATTTTTTTTTGTTAGTGTAATAAACCCCTATGACCAACGCTCAGGGCTGAGCAGTCTTTTCCCAACCATGACCCCTCCTAAAGCCAAGAGTTATGCTTATCAATAGGGAATTTAACACACAAACACCACACACCCACCCCTCACACACTCATCCATGCCGAAGTTTGAATTTTAGACCTTCCAAAGAAGAGCCAAAGCATTTTTATATAAATTTTTATTGGGTTGCAGGTTGTAATAGTTTATTTATTTCAAAGTTTATATTGTTTTAAGTTATAAATGTTTTATGTTAATTAGTGTAGACACCAAAATCTAGCCACTTTTTCTCCACCCATGATTTCCTGCCATTTTCGCCTATTATTTATATATATTTAAATAATAATATTTTATATAAATAAATCAATCCCAACCATCCGATTTCATTTAATCTCATCCGTTCACTTCCCTTAATCCATGCCACACCCTAAATTAAATATCTACCTGTGGATATGCTTTAATCTCAGTCACACGATTAGTGTTGTTTAAACCATAGAATGCCCTAGGTTGGATTATAAATAGGAGCCATTTTGATGGCTCAACCCCTGAGTTCCTTAGCCCCTGGAGTTTTCTAAGTTTCTTGAGCGCCCGAGTTCCCTGAGGTTCCTCGAGCTTTCAAAGTGCCTTAGAGTTCCAACCCAACCTTTGTGCCGTAATCCCACTCCATCCATCATATTCCCTATTCCCTCACTCGCCATCATTGTCGTCGCATCCTTTACCTTCATCAAATCTGCTTCTACAACATCTTTCCTTAGTCGTAAATGCCTTTGGATGCTTTTTATCACCACTAAGCGCCTCTGGGCACCTCCTTACCAGTCCTGAGTGCCCACAGACATTTCCTGTAGACACAAGGCACCCACCAACATTTTACGTAAGCCTTTATGAGTACCCCCTAGCCTTCGAGTGACGCTAGGGCACATTCTCACCATCGACTTGCAACAGATCCAACCATCAACATACTAAAGAACACAAGCTTATATTGAGAGGGGGGTGAACAGTATAGTGTTCACTTTTTACTTATTTCCAAACCAATATCAATTAGTGTCCTTAATTGCAATAACCAAATATAGTAGTGTGCATTAATAACTCAGATAGCAATAGTAAGAAAGAGCACAAGTCACCACACACAATTGAGACACAAGATTTAACGTGGTTCCCCCAATATGGGGTACTCCACAAGATAATATCCTTATAATATTTCACACATAAATAAGGATCCTTATCTAATACAATGATTTCTTTGATCTGCTCAAAGCTAGGCAATAACAAGCTCACTCAGAACTTGTCCAAATCTACATAACAAGCTCACATAGAACTTGTCCAAAACTGCTCAACAAGCTCACACAGAACTTGCTCAAATCTGCTCCAACAAGATCACTAAGAACTTGTCCAAATCTTCTCTAGCAAGCTCACCAAGAACTTGCTCAAATCTGCTCCAACAAGCTCACTAAGAAATTGTTGATAATCTGCTCTAGCAAGCTCACCAAGAACTTGCTCAACTCTGCTCAATAGGCTCACTCATAACCTCATCAAAATCTATCCCAAATCTGTCCACAAATCTGTCTAAAACTATCCACAAATTTGTCCCAAAAACTGTCCACAAAGCCTTCTCAAAGGCTCAATCAATCATACACAAACTGCCACAAATTTGTCCAGAAATCTATCCAAAGGGCCTTCTCAAAGGCTCAATTAATCATGATCAAGTAGTACTCAAATCTCATCCACAAATCTATGAAGGCAAGGCTTAATGATGAACTTAACAATGAATGGCAATGCACTCTACAATGGATGACAACAATGATCCACAATGATCTCAACTCAACTCAACTCATAGAAGCATAAAGAGAATTGTTAGAGACTCAATATTTTCTAAGCTCAATCTCAACTCAAATCAGAATTATAGAATATTTTGTTTCATGGGACTTGAACAATCACCTCACACAATCACTTGACTAGGCTCAATCAACTCAACTCAACCAATCACCACAAGGTACACTCTTTCTCACAAAACCCTAGTCCAAGCATGTATCAACCAACTCAAATGTTTCCAACAATTCTCAACCATAAATCTCACATAACAATGATACTCATGTTCTTTTCAAGTTCTTTACATAACCAATGGGCTTCAACAACTATGCTTATAAAACAAGGTTTAAACACAACTCTCAAACTAGAAAACCTTGAAGCATTCAACCAACCACTTTTGAAAAGGAAACCACAATCAATCCTTTTCACTCTAATGATATTTCAGAAATCAACCACCATAAACAATCAAATAGGAGAATGTGCCCATTACTTTTTGATGCCAAGAAGTTGTTCACAAAATCTTCCACACTCCTCAAGGGGATTCAAACCCCCGACTTACCCACATCGCGAGTGCCTTAGCCGCGGCTAAGGTTGCCACACGAGCTAGTCGCTCGTTCGAAAGGAAAAGGCACAACGTGCCTTAAAACCTTTCCTCCCTTTCCATAAATCAAAAGCGCTTCGAGCGCTTTTCTTCCAACACCTTTTGAACACAGTCAAGGGGATTTGAAACCTTGACATTTGTGCTGCAATACACCTTAGCCAAAAGCCAATTGCCAATGTGCGACTCAGTCCATGATGACTTTGGACTTCGACCAACCTACGTTTATTCGTTGCTTCTGCTTTCTAAAATATTTTTGCACGAGCTCAATTCGGATGCTTAGCCAATGATTATTAACCATGAGCAAGGATCAGTTTATGAACCTTAGGTATCCCCTTTATATAGCCTCATTATTTTCAATGACGTCGGTATAAATCTTGCATATTTAATTTTAAATTTAAATTTAAATTTTAAATAATTAAAATTTAAATTAAATATTAAAAATAAAATATCTCCATCACTGGGGCACCTTTTTCGATGAAACGAAAGGCCAACTTGGGTTTTAAGAGAAAACCAGTTCAAATCTACCATCCATGGTTTTAAATAAAACTTTTTATTTTGCCTACCTTGGTTTTCACAAAAACCCTGTATTTATCCATGCTTTCCAAAATATCATTTGGCCACCAAAACTCAATGTGATCCATGTGACATCAATGACAACATAAAATAACTCAAATTACCAACAATCTCCCCCTTTATCATCGATGGAAACACCTCTAAATCAAAAACCATAATCACTACAAAAACCATCTTCAAGAATCAAAGCTGCTCCCCCTGACTCAATACTCTCTATGGAGGCTGCTCCCCCTAACTCAATGCTCTCTTTGGAGGCTGCTCCCCTAACTCAATGCTCTCCCCTTTACTTAAATATCTCCCCCTTTGATATCAATGGCAAAAGGGACACCTATGGGGCTAAAATATATGACTCTTAAGCATAGCCCCCTCACCACCTTCTCTCTTGAGGTGATTAATTTTTGGGTGGGAGTACTTTTACTCCCATATTACATTATTTCTTTCCTTTATCAACTTCCTTCCATGTTTTTCTGATATCCTTATCTTGATCTTCTTGTCTAGAACCTGTTTGACCTTCTTACCTTGAACCTGTTTGACCTTCTTGCCTTGAACCTGTTTGAAATTGAGTCCTACACCATTTTGCAATATGTCCAAAGTTATTGCAATTAAAACACTTGATATTGGAGCCTTTAGATGGTGCCCATATCCTAAAATATTTCTTGAAATAATTTCCATATCCATTCCTTTCCTGAACCCTGTATTGTGAAGTTCTGTTTTCATGACCATTATGACCATGACTTCTGAATTGTGTAGCTCTAAAACCAAAACCATGTTGCTCATTTCCTTTGCACTGAGAAGCTCTATGACCAATATTTTTGCATAAGAAGCAATGTCCTTGAAAACCATACCTTCTTCCTTTGATGTTCCTTCTAGCAAAATCAAACTTCTTTGATCCATAGACCCTGTAGTGTATAGCCCTGTGTCCAAATCCATTACAAGAAAAACAATGTCCTTGAAAAGTCCTTTGTTCATGCCTTGGTTCCTCATACCTTTCTTGACCATTATTCCTATGACCATCTTCAACTTGTGCATTACATTCTTGAACTTTCTTTGTAGTATCTAAATCATCTTCCTTAGTTTCTTCCTTGTTTTTCTCTTCAAGTATTTCTTTTCCTTTTGAACTTGATTCACCTATCTCAAAAAAATATCCAAACTGAATATTTGGAGCCATAGGAACTTTGGAAATTTCTTCATAATGCTTAGGTGCTTCCTTGCTTTCATATTTAAGAACTTCCTTTCCTTTTGAGTGTGATTCCTGAAACCTGAAATATGAAACTTTTGGTGCTTTGGAATCTCCCTCTTCTTTCTCTTCATTTGTGTCAAGTAGTAAATTGACATCCATATCTATAGCCTCTGAAATACATGTTTCATTCTTAGTGAAAATATCTTGACCTTTTGAATCATGTGATGGATCAAACTTCTCAAGTAAGGAATATTTCATTTTTTTTCGATTCTCTTTAACCTCTTGTAGTTGCTCATGGATAACATTGAAGTCTTCCTTTAGATCAACAGAGACATTATCCTCTTGTGTAACTTCTTCTATTTGGAGTGAATGTTCTTCTTCTACTTCTTTTATTCCATAAAAACACCTTCTTCATCTTCACTGTCACTAATATCATTATAATCTTCTATAGCAAACAAAATCTCAAGATTTCTTTGACCATGCTTGTTTCCTTGATGTGTCATCTCATCTTCACTATCATTGAAACCATTGCAATATCCTGATCTATGATCTCTTTGACCACACACAAAGCATTTCTCTCTTTCACCTTCTATTCCTAGGAATAAATGTTCTTCCTTTTCATCATCTGATTTGTCTCTATCACTATGATCTGAGCTATCACTTGCTTCTACAATGTAGTAAGATTTCTTTGCCTTACAAAAAAATTTCTTCTTCTCATACCTGTTTTGCTTGTATCTGTCATCTTTGTCATGCTTATTCTTTCCATCTTCTTTTCTTTTGTGATCCTATTTTTCATCATCACTGTTTTCTTTTTATGGACACTTGTATGCATAGTGATCAAGATCACCACACTTGTAGCATCTGACTTTCCTTATATCCCTGAAATTCCTTGAGTCCTTATTCCTTTTGATGAAGTTAGCTTCCTCATCATTATCTAAAACTCTATCTATTTTTGGAACTTTTCCTTTCTCTTTTTCTGAAGCCTTGAATGCAATCTCTTTTATTGGAACCTGATGCTTACTTACCCTCATCTCATAAGCTATGAGAGTTCCTTGCAATTCTTCCATTGTTAGCTTGTTGATATCCATTATTTCTTCTATTTTTGAAACCTTAGCATCATATTTCATGGGAAGTGATCTCAAAACCTTTTGAGTAACTTCTGATTCTTTCATCTCAAATCCTAGACTTCTCATGGTGTTAGTAATCTCATCAACTCGAAGTAAAAACCTTGCAATATCTTCAGAATCTTCCATTTTCAATTCCTCAAATCTTTTTCTATGAGTTTGTAGTTTTGCCAACTTTACCTTGGAATCTCCCTCATAAGTATTCCGCAACTTGGTCCACATCTCATTAACTGAATTACATACCATAACCATTGCAAAATTTGTCTCTCGTAGCCCACTCAAAATACAATTCATTGCTCTTGCATTGATCTCAACCAATTTCCTGATAGTCTTATCTGCCTCAGGATCACCTTCAACCCTATAATTGTTTTCAACCATTTGCCATACCTCATATCCTTATGATATCAAGTAGTTCTTCATCCTTATTCTCTAGAAAGCATAATTGTTACCATCAAACAGTGGAGCCTTATTTGTATATGATCCATTATGTGAAGCCATCTGTGTTCTTGTAAAATCTGCCCTCAAGCTGTTAGCCTTTTTGAAGGAACCCGCTCTGATACCAATTGAAGAACACAAGCTTATACTGAGAGGGGGGGTGAACAGTATAGTGCCCACTTTTTACTTTTTTTCCAAACCAATATCAATTAGTGTCCTTAATTGCAATAACCAAATATAGCAGTGTGCATTAATAACTCAGATAACAATAGTAAGAAAGAGCACAAGTCACCACACACAATTAAGACATAAGTTTTAACATGGTTCCCCCAATGTGGGGTACTCCACAAGATAATATCCTTATAATATTTCACATAGAATTAAGGATCCTTATCCAATACAATGATTTCTTTGATCTACTTAAAGCTAGGCAATAACAAGCTCACTCAGAACTTGTCCAAATATGCATAACAAGCTCACATAGAACTTGTCCAAAACTGCTCAACAAGCTCACACATAACTTGCTCAAATCTGCTCCAACAAGCTCACTAAGAACTTGTCCAAAACTGCTCTATCAATCTCACCAAGAACTTGCTCAACTCTGCTCAATAGGTTCACTCAGAACCTCATCAAAATCTATCCCAAATTTGTCCACAAATCTGTCTAAAACTGTCCATAAATTTATCCCAAAAATTGTCCACAAAGCCTTCTCAAAGGCTCAATCAATCATACACAAACTACCACAAATATGTCTAGAAATCTATCCCAAGGGCCTTCTCAAAGGCTCAATCAATCATACACAAACTGCCACAAATATGTCTAGAAATCTATCCCAAGGGCCTTCTCAAAGGCTCAATCAATCATGCTCAAGTAGTACTCAAATCTCATCCATAAATCTATGAAGGCAAGGCTCAATGATGAACTTAACAATGAATGACAATGCACTCTACAATGGATGACAATAATGATCCACAATTATCTCAGCTCAAATCAACTCAAATCTCAACTCAACTCAACTCAAGTCAACTCAACTCAAGTCAACTCATAGAAGCATAAAGAGAATTGTTAGAGACTCAATATGTTCTATGCTCAAATCAAAATTATAGAATAGTTTTTTTCATGGGACTTGAACAATCACCTCACACAATCACTTGACTAGGCTCAATCAAATCAACTCAACCAATCACCACAAGGGACAATCTTTCTCACAAAACCCTAGTCCAAGCATGTATCAACCAACTCAAATGTTTCCAACAATTCTCAACCACAAATCTCACATAACAATGATACTCATGTTCTTTTCAAGTTATTTACATAACCAATGGGCTTCAACAACTATGCTTATAAAACAAGGTTTAAACACAACTCTCAAACTAGAAAACCTTGAAGCATTCAACCAACCACTTTTGAAAAGGAAACCACAATCAATCCTTTTCACTCCAATGATATTTTAGAAATCAACCACCATAAACAATCAAATAGGAGAATGTGCCCATTACTTTTTGATGCCAAGAAGTTGTCCATAAAATCTGCCACACTCATCAAGGGGATTCAAACCCCTAACTTGCCCACACCACGAGCGCCTTAGCTGCAGCTAAGGTTGCCACACGAGCTAGTTGCTCGTTCGAAAGGGAAAGGCACAACATGCCTTAAAACCTTTCCTCCCTTTTCGCAAATCAAAAGTGCTTCGAGCGCTTTTCTTCCAACATCTTACGAACGCAATCAAGGGGATTCGAAACCTTGACGTTTGTGCTGCCACACACCTTAGCCAAAAAGCTAATTGCCAATGCGCCACTCTATCTATGATGACTTTGGACTTCAACCAACCTTCGTTTATTCGTTGCTTCTACTTTCTAAAAGATTTTCGCACGAGCTCAATTCGGATGCTTAGCCAACGATTATTAATCATGAGCAAGGACCCATTTATGAACCTTAGGTATCCCCTTTATATAGCCTCCTTATTATTTTCGATGACGTTGGCGAAAATCTTACATGTTTAATTTTAAATTTAAATTAAAACTAAATATTAAAAATTAAATATCTCCATCACCAGGGCACCTTTTTCGACGAAACGAAAGGCCAACTTGGGTTTTAAGAAAAACCCAGTTTAAATCTGCCATCAATGGTTTGAAATAAAACCTTTTATTTTGCTTGCCTTTGTTTTCACAAAAACCCTGTATTTATCCATGCTTTCCAAAATATCATTTGGCCACCAAAACTCAATGTGATCAATGTATCATCAATGATCAATGTGACATCAATGACAACATAAAATAACTCAAATTGCCAACACATACATCAAGCAAATAACAAGGTAAATCTATTTCATTTGGTTATATTGTACATTGTTTAATTATGTTCGTATTTCATACTATTATAGCTAGGGTTTGAGTTGTGATTTCTAAGGGCTCATACAGTGGAGCCCTCATTATTATTACTAACTCTCTGGTGTTTCTTTATATGCAAATTAAATAGTACATTAGAAGCATTGGACAACTGATTAAGTTGGAGTGGCTCGACATTGGATACGCAAAAAACCCACTCACAACTATTGGGAGCAAGACGCAACTAAAGACACCACCATTTGTTGTAGCTAGGGTTTTGGAGAACCCTAGCAAGATTTGTAATAATTGTATCAAAAAGGATTCTTAAATCCGCTATTGTAACAATGGAGTTTTTAGGCTCTCCCCGTTTAATATAAATCTTATTTGTTGTGCAATATCTGGTTTATTTGAATTCTGCTTTATTTAGCATTGCTTGGTGTCGCATTTTTAGCTCTAAAAATGGCAATCACGGTGGGACCCCTTAAGGGTTTCATGTTCTGATTTATATTGAATTCTAACTTGTTATTTGTTGTCTTATTTTGTAGATTTTTAGAAGCACGAATCACGTGTCCTTCACCTGTTAGGGTTTTTGAAAGTTCATAGAAGTTACAGGAGGAGCACGAGATACCCAACGATGCTTGGAGGTCATCCAAAAATGCCCAGGTGCATTTAAAAAATGCCCAGCTATGTTTTACAACAATGTGGAACAGATACATAGTTTGTCCAGTAAGTCCACTATCTAAAATCCAATTTTTTATTTTACATATTTTGGGCTTCTTTGATGTATTTTTTAGATTCCAAGCTTAAAATGAACAATCATTAAGTAATATAGAAAATAACTCATCTTAGCTTGCATTTTAGGTTTCTTTTTGCATCCATTCACACGTTTCAGTTAGGATTTATGTTTTTGATGTATTCACAAGTATAAAATGTTGCATTCTAATTGTATTTGAATTGATAATCTACATAAATTAGAGTTGCATTTTAGGGTTAGAAGTACCTTCTTTTATCTATCTAAGTAGGAACATTATTAGGATGCCAAGAGTATTCCTGTCACTAGGCGATTCCAAGTAGAGGGGTGGATGAACCCTCCGATTGTCTTTGACAGGGGGTCTTAAGCGGTGTACTTCACACCCTTTGGAGAAATTGGCATTCTCTTGTTGGCTTCTGGTTTAGATTTATAAAATTAGTTTCTCCTAACATTGTTTTTCCACATTAATAAACAAAAACCTTAAAAGGAACAATTCACACACAACATGTTTCACTCAAAATAGTAGTGGTTGGATTTCATCACCAGCCATTGCTTGAGACTCGATGACAATGGCATTCATCTCCATCCATCTATCTCTGCCCATAGAAACCATATGATACCCTGAAGCAAACTTGCTGGATTTCATCACCAACAAGAATCTCGTTGCCTTATCTTTGCCATAGTTTTTACCTTTGTTTCATTAAGCAAGATTAGAACATCAAAATACACAAGACTGACACTTAAAATGAATACACATTAAAAATGAGATAATCAATGAACAAGGTAAGCCACGTTGGTTGAAAATTAGCATTGGTTGTTTGTTTCCTTTTTGCTTCTTAAAATTTTTAGTTTTATGTTACATTTGATAGTTTAATCTGTATTTTGATTTATTTGCTTATGGTATTAACTAGAAACCAAAATAAAGCTATAAATCAAGATAACTTAATGGAACCTTCATCTACCTTCCCCACCACTTCTATGGTAGATTCCCAAAATGTGACATAGGCAAGTTTATCTGCAGGTCCCTCTCATTCCTTTCCATCCACAACCTTCCATATGGCCATGCCCCAAGAGGAGTTAACCTCCCATACCATAGAAAACCACATTACCCATATAGACATGGCAAGAGTAGAAGATTTCATGAAGTCTTCTAGTTATTTCTTAGAGTCCATTCCCAATTCACCTAGACAGGATTCTACTTTACAACAAGAGCCTGTTTATTCCTAGCCTCCATCCACCTTTACCCAGGTGTATACTAACCCTATTTTTGAGGCATCATTTGCACCTTCTTTCCATATGTCCATTCCCCAACCTTCATGTGCTCCTAGCACCTCATATACCTCCACTTACACCAACCCCTTGTATGAAGCATAAGTTAATGTTGCTTCACAAGTTCTAGCCTCACAAGTTTCCATACCAAGTGTAACTTTCCCCAAGCCACATCTTCCATACCATCTACCTCCATACCCTTAGCCTTTGATAGAGAGATTAGTGAGGCATGGGAACACCTGAACAAATTACTTAGACAACATCAAAATGCTCAACAACAAGTACAGGAAAATCCTAAGCCTTCACATAACTCTACTCATACTGTCCTTGTCAACCAGGATCCATCATGGACACCACAATCTTCTATGGTTTCTATCCCCGTTCCCCCACCAAGACACACCATCACCCATCCTATTCCCATTGGTCAACCTAGCCATAACCCCCATCCATCAACCTCGTTCCATAATTCCCCATATTTCCATAACCAATCTCCCATTCATCAATTTCCATCCAATTCACCTAACCATCAATACCAATATCCTCATCACTTAGTCACTCCAAAACATTTCTCCACTCCACCATAGACTCATCATATAATTAAGGGCTTCCACATTCCTGAGGAAGACCCTCAAATTAAGGCCATGCAGAAACATATTGATTAGTTAATACAATTTACTCCTGGTTTTTCAAACCAAAAACCAACCTTATGCCAATTGATCAATCAACCAATCCATCCTTCGATACCATCACCACCATATATGGCAGATTTTATGGTACCTAAGTTTGATAAATTTAAGGGAATTGAGGATCCCAAAGAACATGTGAGAACTTTTGTACATGTTTTTTTCATAATTCAAAATGACAATGCTCTCATGCTTCAAACTTTTCCTCAAACATTAGGAGGGGATGCCATAGAATGGTACAATCAATTGCCAAGCCATAGTATTTATACTTTTGAGCAATTGATTGACCAATTATTTGAGCATTTCATCTTAAATTCTAAAAAGAAGATCTCATTATTTGATGTCTATGCTTTGAGACAACATGATGATGAATCTATTTATGATTTTAGAAACCGTTGGAGGGTTATCATCACTAAATTACCATTCACCCTACCAATGGATGAGCTAATTAAGTTATTCACCAAGAGTTGCTTAAAACCTATCTCTTGTATGCTTCAATTACGAACTTATCAATCATTTTAAGAAGCTTTAGCTCAGGCTAGTGTCATTGAGGATATCAAAATCCAAGAAGGCATTCTTAAGCCTAAAAAGAAAGAATGGTAAAATAAGTTCCAATATAAAAGCAACTATTTTGACCAACAAAAATCAACATAGGCTACCCCAGCCATCCAATCCAATAAATTTAATCAAGTGGTAGTGAGCTATTCGGTAATGGCTCAACAACAACATGTGCAACAAACACTGTAACCAATTGCCTATCATGCGGTCCTCTCAACAACACAAGCTCCAACAATTCATAACATAATGGCAGCTGTGGAAAACTGTCCCTGACGACAGTCTATTGGATGGAATCGCCAATACACCCCTTTAGTCGAGTCATATGCTTCCCTTTTTAGAAGGTTATATGAGACAAATAAATTTGCTTTGCCCGACATTAGATCAGATGATCCCACCAAACGTGGGAAACGTTATCGAGAACATCTATTTTATCCTTATCATAGGTAAAATGTGCATGACATTAACAATTGCCATGTGTTTAAAGACATAGTACAAGACCTCATTGAATTGGGGACAATCAAGCTTCATAGTCCCCTCGCTCAAAAAAACTAAAATCTTGGTATATTTCAAACACCACTTCCTCATCACGAGGAGGTGCAACCAAATGTAGGGGGAGTTAACACAAAAAATCCTCCTAACCAAGTCAATCACATACAACAATACCAAGGGTTTGTAGGGGCCATTCATGTTGTCACTAGAGGTCAAAGGAATAACCAACAAAGGTAACCACCTCCAGCAAGTATGTCACAACCTTCCACATCTCCATACAAGTTTCTCCCAATCCTTCATCACCCATCCATATCCCTAGTCAACCAAATCCTCCAAATCCACCTATCAATCGTCCACCTCGACCAATCATCTCATTGAGTAGCCGGTTAACTACAAGTCTAAAAATAGCTTCCGCAAAATTGTCAATCCATGAGTTGATCCAACAATCTCCTCCACATCAAGAGGCATTAATGGATAGTTTGAAATCCATTGAATTGCAATCGTAATATCCTAATGCCTTCAACAACTTTGTGGGGAGCATCCAAACATGCATGGAGCCTTCCATAACATTATATGACTTTGAGATTAAGCCAATCTCATCAGAATTAGTAGACCCTCCATTGCATATTATGGCTTTAATTGACAAGAAGCCTTTTAAAATAGTATTAATTGATACCGGTTCCTTTATCAACATCATTACCACATCCTCCCTTCATCATTTGAACCTTCCTCCATATCACATAACCAAGTCATCATTTACTCTCAAAGCATTTAATTATGCTTTGTGTTCCATAATTGGCACTATTTTTTTACCCATTGAAGTAGGGGTCAAAACGTTGCACATAATGTTCCACATCTTGTAAGGATCCATGGCGTACAATGTACTCCTTGGAAGACCTTGGATGAGGGAAATGAGATGTGTCCCTTTAATACTACATCAATGTTTGAAATATGTTCATGAGGGACAAGTACATTGCATACCGAAAGACATCGAGTCGTTTAAGTATTGTAATTTTATTTCAAATCCTTATGAGTCCATGCTCCCTTCCACTCACCTTTTTCTTTCACCATCATCCAATCCATCCACCACTTCACCAATATATTCATCAAAGGATCCCATTCCTGAAGAGCTCCCTATCACTAACCCTCATCAAGCTTCCACATCCCCATCATCTTCATCAGTGACTACATGCACATGTGGTCACAGTCAATCCACATCATCAACATCATTGCCATCCACTTCATCATCCTCATCCATTCAACAACATTTTCAAGCCAATCCATTGCCATCACCTAATGTTTCACAAGTCGAATTGACAGATTGTGAGATACCTCCATCTTCACCATTCCCTAATCCATCACCTGACCATAATCCTTCCCTATCATCTCAAGTCGAGGTCCACCTCACTAATCTTGGTATTCATGAATATGTGGTCCAAGACATCATCGTCACACCCCTCACCGTCCCTAGTGCTAAGGATTTCAGTCACCCATGTGACCCACCTTTAGCAATAGTAGCAATCTATAACATGGGTTCAAATCCAAATAATATACATTTTGTATATGGGAGAATTGATTCTTCATCAAATCCAGCTCCCATAGAGGAACCTAAAGAACCAACACTTGCCAACATTCCAAACATGATGGGATTTCCATATCGATACTTCCACATAGTCAATTGGCAAGATCATGGCTTAAGATTTCATGAATAGGGAGTGCATCAACCTATTGATGTCCCATATCAAGAGGTGCACAACCGTTCAGGTATATGTTACCACCCATTTTCCACCACCTCTTCTCTTGAACAAGTATTCCAAAGCCTTAATCTCAATTCAGGAGAAGAAGTCCTCAATCCCAACAATTTTGATGATGATATCTATGAAGAGTTCGAGCTTATGTTGATAATTTCGAATGAATCTGAAGAAGAATCGAATCCCATTATTCCCTATTATGAACAAGATGAGATTTATCTCAACATGTTCCCCATCCATGAGCCCATCCTTCGCTTGCTTCTTTTGCAAGAGTGAGTTGATCCTATCGGTGAACCACCACCTCCATTCCATTAAGCCATTCCATAAGCCAACTTGTAACATTTGTACATAACACAAACATAGTGGTTTTCACCACTACAAAAAAAATCAACAAAAAAATATTTTCTTTCTTTGCATTGCATATGTATATATCACTTAGATAAATACATTTATTTGTCTTACTTGCTGCTGCCCAGGTTAATCAAGTTCTTGGCACCGGTTCTTAGGTTCCATCCATTCCATTCGACCTTATTCACCTTGCCCATAAGTCAACATGAATATTGTTGATTTATTCATCCTGCTTTGTAATCCATAGGATCCGGCTAGACCAATTCCAATTGACATAAGTCTCATAAATATGGATCGGATTTCCTTGCCTCCATCCTTTGTTGAATTTTTCTTGTCCAAGGAATTGTTGAGGGCTTCCGCAAACTAAATTCCTCCATCCCCTCTGCGTTTTCCTTTACCTTCACCTTTAGATATCGAGGTTTTCCAAGAAGAAATAGATGAGAATAAGCCATAATAGTTTTATGACATCTTAGATGACATTAATATGATCCATACACCCCATCAACTTGAGGAAGGTTCCCACATGTCTATTGAATATACTATCAATGTGGACCTTAGTTCAGAAAAGGACAATCCCCAAATTTTCAAGCTTGGCAAAATTTTATCACCCAACGAACAAGAGCAATTTATTGCTCTCCTCAAGAGGAAGAAGGCCATATTTGCATGATCATACAAGGACATGTCTGGTCTTGATCCTAGTTTGGTTGTCCATAATCTCACATTATAACCTGATGCTAAGTCAGTGAATGAAAAACTTAGGAGAATGCATCCTACCATGGCCCTCTTGGTAAAAATAAAGCTTCAAAAACTCTTAGACATGAACTTCATAGTTCATATCGACTATCTTGAGTGGCTTTCAAACATGGTACCCATTCGCAAGCCTAACGGGGCGATACGCGTATGCACTGACTTTTGAGATCTTAACAAAGCGTGTCCTAAGGATGATTTCCCTCTTCCAAACATTGATACTCTTGTTGATACATGCGTTGGCCATGAAATGCTTTCACTCATGGATGGTTTTTCAGGATACAACCAAATTTGAATAAATCTTGATGACCAACACAAAACATCATTCACTACATCTTGAGGAACTTTTTATTACAAGGTGATGCTCTTTGGCCTCAAAAATGTAGGTGTCACTTATCAACGTGCTATGACATACATTTTCCATGATTATATGTATAAGATTATCGAAGACTATGTGGATGATCTCTTAGCTAAATCCAAAACTTGACAAGAACATATTGGTGCATTGGAAAAAGTTTTTGATCGACTCCTACAGCATAATGTAAGGTTAAATCCCAAGAAATGTGTCTTTGGTGTTACCTCGAGAAAACTTCTAGGATTCATTATCTCCAAAAGAGGCATTGAGGTGGACCCTAACAAGGTCAAGGCCATTATGGATATACCTCCCCCAACTAACTTAAAGGAATTGTATAGTTTATAAGAAAAAATCCAATCAATCCATCGTTTTACTGCGCAAATTTCTAACAAATGTAGGCCATTAAATTACCTACTAAAAAATGGGGTGCTATTCTCTTAGACAAATGAATGTCAAAAGGTCTTCGATGACATTAAGAAATACTTAGCTTCTCTGCCAGTCTTAGCTCCTCCTCATCCGGGGGTCCCATTTTATCTTTATGTCTCAGCAATGGGCTTTGCCTTAGGGACAATGCTTGCATAAAATAATGAGTAAAATTGAGAGCAAGCTGTCTATTACATTAGTCTAACATTGGTAAGCTATGAAATTCGATACGCTTATGTAGATAAACTGTGCTTAGCAATGGTTTTTTCCACTAAGAAACTTCAACATTACATGCTTATCCACACAACTTATGTCATAGCTAGAGAAAATCCTCTACATTATATGATGTCCCACACTTACAACAAATTTCGCACCACTAAATGGCTAATGCTCTTCACTGAGTTCGACTTGGAATTCATTAGACAAAAATCCATTAAAGGTTAGGTAATAGCCGATCAACTTGTGAAAGCTCCACTACCTAGTGATCATCCTTTGATTATTGAGCTCCTAGATGATTCGGTATTTGCTGTCACTAAGCAAGAAGATGTCATTCTGGAGGACGACGCTGATATCACATTATTCTTCGATGGCTCTAAGTGTACGAAAGGTCAAGGTGCTGGAGTCGTATTTCACACCCCACAAGGGGTACCTATCCCCTTGTCATTCAAACTTGACTTCCAATGCACGAACAACACTGCAGAGTATGAAGCCTTAGGTCTTCAATCAACTATAGCTATGAGCATTAAACGTATTAGGATATTTGGTGATTCTAAACTTGTCGTCAAACAAATCAATGAAGAATACCAATGCAAAGAACCTATCATTAAGCTTTATCATAAAGTAGCAATGAAATTACTCTCTAAGTTTGATTGGTATGAAATCAATAGTTTGCCACGTTTGAATAATAGATTTGCAGATGCGATGGCCTGTCTTGGATCATTAACTCCAAAGGACTCATTTGGAAAGGCACAACCCCTTATCATTTAAACAGTCCCTAAATATGCAATTTCCTGTACTAAGTCAAAAGATGAAAATGATGTTTGCTTTATCCAGTCGAATTCATATGAGCCTTGGTCGAGCCAAATAGTAGCATTTATCAAGTTTGGAACACTCCCATCTAACATATCTCAAACTTCTAAGCACACTTTCAAGCAAAAGATAGCTCGTTTCTTTCTCTTGGGGGACGTTTTGTATAAACATGACTATGATGGAGTCCTCCTTCGTTGTCTCGAGTCTAGTGAGGCATAAAAAGCCATAGCTAAAGCTCATGATGGTACTTGTGGTGGTCATTTTAGTGGAATGGCCATTGCAAAGTGTATTCTATGCATGGGTTATTATTGGCCCACAATGGAACGTGATTGTTGCACATATGTTAAACATTGCAAAAAGTGTCAAGAACATGCTAATTTAACTCATGTACCATCACAAGCCTTACAACCCATTAAAAGCCTTTGGCCCTTTTCACAATAGGATCTAAATTTAATTGGTAAAATTTTACCTCATTCCTCGGGATAACATACATTCATCACCACAGCCACTAAATACTTCACAAAGTGGGTTGAGGCAATTCCTCTAACCAACACGACAGGACCTCAAATTGTGGAGTTCATACTTCATCATATCATTTGTCATTTTGGTATCCTTTCGAAGATAATTTTATAAAATGGTAAGTCTTTCAAGAACAAGGATGTTCGAGCACTTTGCAAGAAATATAACATTCAACATAGTTTCTCAACTCCTTATTACCCATAAGCAAATGGATAAGTTGAAGATTCCAACAAGACCTTAGTTGCTATTCTCAAGAATTTTTTTAAAGAAAATCATAGATATTGGCATACACAAATACCCTTGGTATTATGGGCTTATCGAACAAGCATCCACATGCCTACAGGGACATCACTATTTTTATTGGTCTATGGAGCCGAAGCAATCATACTTCTTGAGCTCGAGATCCCTTCCTTATGAATTTATTTATAGGAATTCATAGATGACGATACTGCTAGAAAAGCATGTCTTGACCAACTCACACTTCTTGATGAGAGGTGAGTCAATGCTTTAGAGCATTTATGAGTTTATGAAGACCATATCAAATGTGCTTACAATGCCAAAGTTCATCTATGTGAATTCCAAGTAGGAGATCTTGTCCTTAAAGAGAATCAACAAAACACCAACGCATTGCCACATATTCATGATAAATTCGTGGCTAATTGGTTAGGTCCATACATTGTTACACAAAGAGTGGATAATGGTTATTATAGACTTGTCAGTTTAGAGGGAGAGGAAGAACCCGAACCACTTAATGTTATACACTTGAGAGCATTCTATGCATAATTTTATTTATATATATACATGGCTAATACACAAAAATTGTGTATACATTTCATTCATAACATTGCATTTCACTTGCATCTACATTCCAAAAATAATGCATTAAACCACATTTCATATTGTATTTCACAAAATTGTATTTCATATATTGCATTCACATCCACATTTCACATTTCATATTAGGGATCATTTATCCAATTCAAGGTCTTCATTGGTCCGATAAAATCGTGTTGCCTTAATCAAGGGCACCTTCACAATGTCATCCACACAATTTCACTAAGTCAAATTGCCATTAGCACAAGCCATATTCACAATTCCTAGGTGTTTTCGATCACTCAACCTCTCCTAGTATTTTAAGCAACCTCCAAAATACATGTAGAGTTCTTTTTAGGACCATTACACATACACATTAAGAAAATCTTGAGTTTTGGGAATTGACTCCAAAAAATTCTTGAACCAAACACAATTCGACGTCTTAAAAACATCTTGTGTCAAAGAGGGATAACACCATACTTGGTATAAACCTCAAAGTGAAAAGGGTCAGCCTTGCTAGTCCCATCATGCAACATAGTCCATAAAAATAGTGGTCTTCACCACTACTACAAAATAAAAAATAAAAGAAAGAGTAGGGAAAAATCCCCAAGAAAAAATTTACATCTTTTACATCACACACCACTGATCAATTGGGTTGTAAGTATCGTACTACATTTTTAGTTAGACGGTTAGGTAGTCATCCCCAAAACTTAAGATATCAAAAACAAAATTCGTTGACTATGGATTTAGCCTCCACCAGAGCTATAGAAACTTGATTGGTAGTGGTGTACGCTCATGCATGGTGATATGTCTCTTTTAAAAGAGACCTCTGACCACTCATATGGACAAGCTAGCTTCTTGGTTTCATCCATAACAGGTTTACCCAATTTACTCAAGATGATTTAATAAACTCACTTGCACACACACTGGTTCTTTATTGCCTCAGGTCATTACCATACTCTTGATTTGGTAAATGAATTAATTGCACACACATTTGGTCCTAGAAGGGTTAGGCAGTGTTAGTGAGTTTGTTTGATGCCATTAGGATGTGTGAATCTCTACAAAACTGGCAGTATTCCATATCAACATCCATATCTTCTTTCATATCAACATCCATATCTTATTCTATATCAACATCCATATCTTCTTTCGTGTCAACATCCATGACACGTCAAAAATCCATTCATCCAATACACCACCAAGTTTGGTACCCCTCATTAAACAACAATGCTAGCAAAATGTCTAAGAAAATATCTAAACTACAAATGATCATTAGCACATTCCACCTTGCATTAATCATCCATAACATATCATATGTGTTAATCATAAACACAATCATGCATTACACAAGAGCATCCCACAAAAAACATTCACATAAAAAACATTCACACAAAAATATAACACAAAAGGTAAAATCCATGTATATATATATATATGTATGTATGTATAAATGAATGCTAAAAAGGCTACATACAATGGAGCACCAAGAATCATATACAAAAGTGCATATAAGCACTAGCTATACCCTCCAAGAGGATCCCTGTGACCTATAAGGAACCTCTAACCTATGAGGAGCCTTAGACCTAGAGCTATGCCTAGACTCGCTATGCATAGTACCCCCAAACTCAGATGAAGTTGGAGGATCAGGAAGTGGAATATGATGTTCCATCAACCTATCCTCCAATACCTCGATATATCTATGTCGAGATCAAAGGCGTGCTATATTGATATTATATCGATGCTCTCTCTCTGCTACCTCTGCTCAAAGCCTTTCAATCCTCATATTTTTCTATACCAAATACTCCTCCATTTATGTCTAGTCCTCCTCGCTCTGACCTAGAGGGCCATTAGAAACCTCCTCTACATCCTCCCCATCTCCTCCATATCCCCCAATCTTAGGAGCCTGCTGCATTGCACCCTTAGCCCTTCGACTTGGACTATTAGATCGAAGGCATCGTTGTTGCTTGGGGAACTCTTGGATCCCCTCATCTCGGGCCTCCTGAGTACCCTCATACCTAGCCTCTCCACCTCCATCCCCATTGGCCACTCCTTGAGGTGATGCCCATGGTGGTTGAGTCGTGAACCATGTGTCATACTCCATGGTCATCCTTGCATCCTCAACATTCAGAAGATCTATCTCCTCATCATTCTCTAAGACCACTCTCTATGACTCCATGCATGGTATCCCTATCTCCTCTCAATGTCTCCTATAGCGCACCGACTCATCAGGGACATCCTACCTTAGTCCAAACTGGTGGAGCACTCATAGTATTGAAAGTACTCCATATCACTCCTATGTCTACCAACCACCCATCAAGCCTATCGCACTCGTCGTAAGTGCTCTTCATCCCCCGTTCATCTACAAACCCACCACGACTTCCATATCACTTGGACGAACATTAGTCTAGCCCATAACTCCCAGTACCACTGTCTCGTCCTCACTGGCCGAATCGACTGGACCTTCTCAGCCAATGCCCATCACCTAGCATAGGGTTTATTCCTATCCAAGCCTACCATAGATAAACCCTTCGATTGAGCCACACTAAAGTGCTCCCATGCCCAATACTACAGTAGCAGGATACACCCCAACCCCTTCCTCCTTCGCCTTGTCACATCATATAGCTCCTGGTACACCTGCACCAACAAGGCGAGAGCCCATGCATATACCTACCTCCTAGTGAGCATGTCGCTTACCTCTCTTATAAGATTCCATGGGAACCTGATCCCAGTGCTGTTTGGAGCCACGATGTTGGCCAACACGAAAATAACCAAAGCACGAAGGGGGTCCAACTCCTTGTCCACATATATGGACAAGTAAAGAATACTCCCACACTCCATATTCACCCCTTGCCATGCATCACCAAACATCCACATCATCTCCATATTTTGGTTGAGCCCGACCTCAACCTGGATTCCCTCTATTGGTACCTTGAGGATGCGATATACATCCTCCAAGATAACCATCACCTCGCTCATGGGGAGTTGAAAGGTCCCCCTATCTACATCCCACCTCCCCACCAAGGCAGAGAGGTACCCCTCATCGACCCTCACCACATCTAACCGGGCTACCTCCGCTAGCCCCACATCCTCCAAAAACTCCCACTCCTCATCTGTAACCGCCTTCCTCATCCCGAGGATGTAAGGTGAGAACCAGTGCCAAGCATCCAACATCTTAAGCTACAACACAACACAAATCATTTGTTAATAATTAAAAAAAATCACAAAAACACAAAAACTTTGCACAATACAAAAACATAATAAAAAAAGCGTTACCTTAGAATCTCGCACCCCAATCACAGTCTCGACCCTTGCACCAACTTAAAACATGGACACAATCAAATCTCATCATTAAAAATTTCCTTAACAGTCATCATAGCTACTGGCTTTAGCTAGGGTGATTGGTTATGATCCTAAGAATTATCAAACAATCACTAGCTGACCCTCCGAGGTTGACTACTTTTATTTTTTCTTTGCATATTCATATTTACATATCAATGGCTTTGGATTATGAAGTGTTTCAACAACATCGAATCATCCCAAAATTTGGGGCAACCACATATGGTTCCAAATCTTCCCATAATGGGATACATATTACATGATAATGACATCCATACTTAGCAAAATTCCTTCATCTATTGGGGCATAAACAAACGCATTTCTCATCACATGTTTCACAAATCCCTTCATCTGTTGGGGCAAAAATAGATACACATTTTTCACACATCCCTTCATATGTTAGGGCACAAACAAACACATCTTGCATCACATTTTCACAAATCCCTTCATCTGTTGGGGTAAAAACAGATACATCATATCATATTTTCACCAATCCCCTTCCTACCGTTGGGGCAAAAACGATATCACATTTTACATCATTCATATCATCCACATTCCATTTTCACAGATTATTTTTCAATTGGCTCTTGAGATTTATCCACAACCTCATTCGCCAATTGAGGGGGTAAGCTACACAATAACTTCAAATTATTTATTCTTTTACCTTTGATTTCGTCTTCACATTCCAATAAGAGAGAGAAGCTGCTTTTGTGCCTAGCCCGATTAGGTGTCTTGTATTTTTGCACCATATTGTATTTCACGCAACATGGTACAAAAAGGGGTATCTGTAGACACCAAAATATAGCCACTTGTACTCCACCCATGCTTTCCCACAATTTCCACCACAAAAATATAGCCACTTGTCCTCCATCCTAGCTTTCTCACCATTTTTACCTATTATTTATATATATTTATTTAAATAATAATATTTTATATATTATATTATATATATAATAAATATATATTTATATAAATAAATCAATCCCAACCATATGATTTCATTTAATCTCATTCATCCACTTCCCTCAATCCATGCCACACCCTAAATTTAATATCTACCCGTGGATATGCTTTAATATCAGCCACACGATTAGTGTCGTTGAAACCCTAGCATGCCCTAGGTTGGATTATAAATAGGAGCTATTTTGATGGCTCAACCCTTGAGTTCCTAAGCCCCTAGAGTTTTCTAAGTTTCCTGAGCGTTCGAGTTCCCTGAGGTTCCCCGAGCTTTTGAAGTGCCTTAGAGTTCCAACCCAACCTTTGTGCCCTAATCCCACTCCATCCATCATATTCCCTATTCCCTCACTCCCCATCGTCGTCACTGCATCCTTCACCAACATCTTTCCTCAGCCGCTAAGTGCCTCTAGGCATTTTCTATCACCTCCAAGCACCTCAGGGCTAGGGTTTCGGAGAACCCTAGCAAGATTTGTAATAATTGTATAAAAAAGGATTCTTAAATCCACTATTGTAACAACAAAGTTTTTAGCTAGGATTTAGGAGAACCCTAGCAAGATTTGTAATAATTGTATCTAAAAGGATTCTTAAATATGCTATTGTAACAACGAAGTTTTTAGGCTCCCCCTGTTTAATATAAATCTTATTTGTTGTGCAATATCTAGTTTATTTAAATTTTGCTTTATTTAGCATTACTTGGTATCACGTTATTAGCTCTACAATTAGAGTAATTGTACAACTAGGACTATAAGTCTTTACCATCATAATAGTGAAGTGACATGGGATTTGTTTATGAAATGTATTGATTCAATGATTAATATAGCTTTTTTACGTTTATCAAACTTCTTCATATAAACAATCGTTAATAGGAGCAATCTTTTAAAATGCTATTTTTTTTTTGTTTTAGTATCATTTTTTTCTAGGACGTAATGTATTGTATATAGTAAAGGAGGAGGAGCTACTAGATTATTTTAAAAGGGCTTTAGAATTAAGCAACCTGATATTTCATGTTTAAGTAGGATCAAAAGCTATTTTATTGTGTTTCTACGTTAAACAACCTTGAAACCAAAAGTCTTGCCATTAACAATAAGCAATTTATGGTTGTGTTCTTTATGTAATAAGTTTTATTTAATATGGCATTTTTTCTAGGTGTTTTCAATTATGTTGTGTTCAAGAAAACGAAAGTTTTGATGATGTTTAATTTTCTCTCTTCATTTTAATTCTTTTCAAATTAAAGTAAAAAAATATATTTTCTTATAGATCATGGTAGCAAAGACTATTTTTTTTTGATATGGTTAGTGTGAGAAACCCCTACGACCAACGTACAGGGTTGAGCAGTCTTTCCCAACCATGAATCCTCCAAGAGCTATGCTTATTAATAGGGAATTTAATACAAAACCACCACACACCCACTCCCTCACACACTCACCCATGTCACAGTTTGAACCTTGGACCTCTCGAAGAAGAGCCAAGGCTCGAACCGTTGCGCTGTCCCCTCTGGGACCAAAGACTATTCTTTTTAAAAAGGTGAAGTTAAAATAAGATTTTTTATTTTATTATATAGCAGAATTGGTAACACCACTGGATGTTGCCACTATAAACCCTAGATTGTTGGGTTAGACAAAGTCAATAGGACCCTGACCCTCAAGGGTATTGAACTAGGGCAGCTAACTGACAAACAGTCTGCTGCTACCACCAACCTATCACTTTCTAGATAGGTCATGGTTTGAACTTTGGACCTCTCTAAAGAGAGGTCAAATCCCTAACCACTATGTTGTCCTTGTTAAACAAAAATAATATTGTTGTAATAATCATTTAATTATAATAGTTAATTTTCTTGAAATTTGTAAACTTGGTTTAGGTAATTTTAGAAATAAAGTCTTTATGAGACGTTTTGATACCCCTCAAATTTTCACAAAATATGTGGATTATAGTTTCTAAGATATTGTATGATGAATAAGCCCTTGTATCTATTGGAAATTTCTATTGATTAATACAAATTTTAAAGCATTTTTGTATGTAGCATTGAAATCACAAGACAAGTCCAATGGATTTATAATTTTTGGCTTCTTAATATTTGTTATATAGACTTTATATGCCCTAATTTTTAAAGAATAAGCATTTTTTAAATGTTTTACTGAGGTTGAATTAGTTATTTTAAATTTTTTTCTTAGGTTAGGATTACTCTTAGGTTGTGAATTGACCACTCACATAAGTCTACAATTGCTCTAATTTCTTTATTTGCTATCAAAGCCTTGTTTATTGGTGCTAGAAGATGGCTCAACAAAGTGTTGATCTTGTGTAATATTATATTTTCCTTTTTATGAGGGAAACCTTTGAATATTAGAGTATTTACACAAAGTCATTTCTTGTTTCTCAATATTTGTGGACTTTCATATCTATAAGATACAAAAAACCAACCACCCAATAAGATTGCAATGCCTTCATAGCAAGTCAGAAGAATTAATTGTAGGAAAATAAAAAAATGATGCTAATGCATTGTTCTATATCCAAACTAGCATTCACAAGTTTATATTTCCAAAGATAGTTGAAAGCACAAAGTTTTGAGATGCATACGATACAATGGAGAAGTCATATATAAGCTCAAACAAGGTAAGAGTTTAAAACCTCCAACTATTGAGAAGAAACTTTGAGACACTTAAAATGCAAGATAATGAATCTATAAAAGAATTTATTACTAGAACTCAAAATATAGTAAATTTTATCCATGCTTATGGAGAGTCACTTAAAGATAAAAGAATTGTTGAGAAAGTGTTAAGGAGCCTTCTAAAGAAATAATATTTAGTCATCCTTGTCATAGAAGAACTAAATAATTTATTAACATTAATTTTCATTGAGTTGCTTGGTAGTCTTCAAACAGACAAGGATATAATCAAAAGAAGTGATGAATCTCTTAATCAAGATTTTTAGATAAACCTAAAAATTAAAGATAAACAAAGACAATCATCCCATTCCAAGAATGACACTTTTAAATCATATTTATTAACATTTAAATGTGGAAAAGGTTGTGGAAGAGCTAGAGAAAGAAGAGGTCATGACAAAGGTAGAAGTAGTCAGGGTAAAATATATCTTCACTACATATATTGTGACAAATTTGGCCATACTAAGAAATAAAATTTTAAAAGAGATGTAATAAATGATATCCATGCTATGGAGAGTCTCTTAAATATTTAAAGATCCTTGAAAAAGTATCAAGGAGCCTTCCAAGGAAATTTGATCCAATCACCATTTTCATAAAAGAATTAAAGGATTTACCAATACTAACTCTTGTTGACTTGCTTGGTAGTATTAAAACACGTAAGGACTATCAAAAGAAGTGAACAATATCTTGATCAAGATTTTTAGACCAAGCTAAAAATTGAAGATAAGCAAATACAACAATCCCCTTCTAATAATAAAGCTTATAATTCATCTTCATCAATCTTTAAAGGTGTTAGAGGTTGCGAATCGATAGAGTAAGAGAAGGTCATAGCAAAGGTCGAACCAACAAGGCCAAAAAACATATTTATTGCACATATTATGATAAATAAGGCCATATTGAGAAGTATTATTTTAAAAGAAATAGAAACTTCTCCAATATAAATTTTAGCTAGCAAATAGGTGAGACAATTAAAATGTGTTTCTATCATATAATAGTTTCAAAGCTATGGAAGATCATCTATGGTATATGGATACTAGCTACTCTAATCATATGACTAGAGTTTTATTTGTTGATTTGAATAATATTATCAAGAACCAAATTAAGTCTAGTAATGATAACCAAGCATAATACATAAGTAAAGGTATCTTAATATTAAAACAAAGAAAGGTAATGTAGTATATAGTATGACATTCTTTATGTACTAGGATTGAAGTACAAATAGTTAAATATTTGGTAGCATGGTTTGAAAAACTACAAAACCATTTTTTAAGGCACATATTGTAATATTTTTAAAGATATAACAATTTTTGGTGGCTAAAGTTTGTATGACTAAAAACAGGATGTATCCTTCAAAAATGCAACTAGTGATTTTGAAAGCTCTTATTGATGAAGCTTCACTATGGCATGAGAGGCTAGACAACCTAAATTTTGGTTCTCTTTCTTATATGCAAAAGAGAAATCGTGTTAGAGGTTTTTATTCATTTGATGAGATGCAAGAAAAATATGTGAAGGTTGTGAATAGGAAAGCAACAAAGAAAAAAATACCCGAGAACAAAGGATCCTTTGGTGTATAAGTAGAGGTGTATGGTCTTATGCAAACATTATCATTAGGAAAGAGTATACAGTTCCTATTGTTTTTTTATGACTTATCAAGAATAGTATGTCTCTTGAGTGAAAAATCTCAAGTATTTGGTAATTCTAGTAAGTTTAATTCCCTTTTTGAAAAGGAAACTGACTATTTTAAAAAGAATTGAGGATTGACAGATGTGGTGAATTCACCTCAAAATAATTTCAAGAATTTTGTAGCATCCATGGGATTAAAAAGTAGTTGACTACAATGTGTACACCTTGAAAAAATGAGGTGGTTGAGAGGAAGAACATTATAATTGTTGATATGGAAATAAGCATTTTATATTAAAATATGTGGTGGTTAAACTTCACTTGAGTGCACAACCAAATTTATATTATATTCCTTGTATATGCCCTTTGGGTCCTTATACACCTTGTATAGGTGAATAATGTATAATGTTTTATTATTTAGTCTAAAGGTTGGTTCCTTAACCTTGACCTAAAGGTATCTTGTAATTGGGATTAAATACCATCTCATACCAATGATTTTGTTATTGGTTAGAGTGTATTCTATTTTCTTTTAATGAGATAATTGTCCATGAGCATCGTATTATAAAATATGTATTGCATTTTAAGAGTTATTTTTAGCATTTGTGGGTAATGTGTGAAATTTATTTATTTATAGAAACTATTGCATAACTCAACATGGCATTAGAGCTATAAACTTACTACAACGGTAAGGGATTTAGCCTCTCTTTGAGAGGTCCAAGGTTCAAACCCTACTCAGTATGAGGGGATTGGGACTCATCATAAAAACTTGTGTAAACTCATTGAAAAAATTCAACATGGTATTGGAACGAGGTTTTTGTCATGGGATCTATATGAATCTCCATTACTCAATTGCTTATATTTGATATATAATTTTTTATATGGTGTCTCCTAAGAGCAACATTATTTGGAGAAACTAGAAGATTTTTTTGAGTCGTTGATAGTTTACCAAGAGATTTTTTGTTGGAAAAACACTAGGTTTACTTGGGTTGCAAGGATTTCACTAAGTTTAACATATTTGCTCTAGGAAAAATAGTATTAACATGTCTTATGTTCTTTTCTTGACACTCAATATAATATCTTCTTTTTAATTTCTAACTAGATGGATGCCCTAGTTTTAGGATTGAGTTTTCTAAATTTTTTTAAAACCTCATATATCTTTAATGGATTTAAAAAAAAAATCATTTCATTTTCTCTTTTAGTATTTTGTGTGTAATAGCAGCAAAAATGAGAGGGTAGGATCCATATGTTAATGAAGTCATGGCCAAAATTTCATGCATGTGAGCCACTTGACAAAGTCACTAATATGGTCTGGCAAATTTGCTACATTGTCATGAGAGGATGTCTTGATATGTTACATTCAATAAAAAATTATATAGGGAATACTATAGCAAATACAAACAAATTATCAATGCCTTAAGATTCTCTGTAAACTTTTAGGGGATCCCAATTCAACACTTATCTCTGTTTTGCCTCTAGGTATCTATTTTCTTGCTCCAAAAAAATGATCAATTTCTCTCTTTTATGAAAATTTTGAATTTAAGAAAGCAATTATTTTGTTAAATAATTCCCACATAGTGGGAAGTGGCATACACAACAAGCAAGATGGGTTGCATCATCATGCCAATGTTAGGCATCACATAAAGGCATGTGAAGAGAGGTGTGTGAGAAAGGTAAAGGGGGTCAACCTCCTTTATCACTTAGAAGGGGCATCTACAGTATGAAAATGCAGCCATGCCAAGTGGATTAGGGGATCCCCCTTAAGGCATTGGGCCTTAGAGATCTTGAGTTCAAACCCCACTAGCTCATTAATTTTTAATGATAATGATGACATCTCACCCAAATTAATGACATGTAAATATGTAAAGATGCCATGACATACCTTGATGGCATGAAATTGTATGGTGGCATGGCAATTTATGAATATGTCACCCTATTTTCACATACAAATGATCATGTGGTATACCTTAATGTAATGGTCACTAGAGATGACATGACAATCATTGATATAGTGCATGATGATGTGGCACGTGATGACACAGTAGGAGATGACATGGTAGGGTCAACATGTCAACGACTAATGTGGTAGATAGAGAAATATATGGTGAATATAAATTTTGTCTTTTACCAATCTCATTCTACCAAATTATTGAACCCATTTATTGTATAATTACATAGTTAACAACAAACTTGACAAAGTATGAATCTTAAAGTGAATCATAAAGAAACAAGTGGTGTAGTCTAGTTGACATTGTTTATATCAAATCAAAGCATGACAAGTGGTGCAATCTGGTTTGTTGGTATACTATCCAATAGCCTACACAATCAACACCTAATTATCAACACCTAATTAGTAGCCCCTTATTTTGGATAGTGATAAACAGTGTCATCTCATTTACTGATACATTATTTAGTTAGTACCTAGTTGAGACCAACTCAACCGCACATAATAACACATGACAACATCCCATTTGTTGTAGGGATAATTATTTTTAAAATTTTGAAGGTTTTAGAGACATTTTGTGTGATATTAGGGCCAATTTTCAAGGGACCACAACTTTTGCATACAAAATCATTTTGAACCTAATTTTTTACATCATACATTTTTTCAAGATCACTACATTGGTAGTGTTGTTTCTAGCCATAACTACATGTAGCATTTTTTATTTGGGTAGGATATTTATGGATCAACATGTGCCTTTGTTGAATGGTCCAAACTATTGCACTTAGAAAATAAATATTGAAGCTTTAATTTGAAGTAAGGGGTTTCTAAAATATGTGAATGAGGAGCCTCAAGGGACTAATTCTAAAGAAAGAAAGCATATTTTAAAAGATAAGAATGACGAGGCTCTTGGTGTGATATATATTAATGTTGACAAGATTTATAACATCTATGTTAGCAACACTATGGATACTAAGCAATTGCTTGACAAATTTTAAAGTTTATACGATTGCATTGATTCCATATAAATCAATAGATTAGAGCATCAAACTAGGAATCAATAACACTTTTATTTCTTGTCTTTAGATCTTTATTTTTATTTTAAATTTTGAATTTTATTTTATTGTTTGTCCTTAACTCTTCATTTTTTAATTTTATTTTTAATTTTAATTTGAGTAGCTTTCGCTATAGAGGAGGTGAATCAAAAATTAAAACACCGAAATAAATTTTTGGTTAAGGCATCAAATATATAATTTTTATTATGCTTTTTTTTTTGATACATAAAGAATCAATAACACCTTTTTCTAGATGCCTGATTGGCTCAGATGCTTCCACTATAACCCTATCCTACTCAGTAAGACAAAGTCAACAAGAATCCAACCCTTTAAGGCATCCAATTGGGGAATCAATAAGACCTTGTGTAAGATCAGCTTAGATGTTACTACTATAACCTTCACTAAGGAAGACAAAGTCAATTGGACCCAACCCTTCAAGACATCGAACTAGGAATCAATAAAACCTTTATTTCTTTTCCACAAATATTTTTTAATATATTTTTTTAAATTTAAATCTTAGTAGCTTCTACTATAGAGGAGATAAATCTTAGTAGTTTTCATTAATTTTTTTTATATATACATAAAATAATCAGTAACACCTTTTGTCAAATGCCTAATCAGCTTAGATGTTGCCATTATGTAGTCAATATTGAATACATATATATCACTATCCATTTTCTAGAGGTGGGGGTGCGGTTATAGTGGTAGCTTTTCGAATTCAATGAATGCTCACGTGGATAGAAAAAATAATATGTATTTATTGTCCTCATATATATATTTTTAATTATTTACTACAATTTCAAGAGGTTTAAAGGAGGTGAATCAAAACCATAAAAACCAAAATGAATTGTTGCTTGAGGTTTATGCTCTTTTATTTTTTGGTACATAGGAGAATCAATTTATCTGTTCAAATGCTACCACTATAAACCTAGCCTGTTGGATAAGAAGAAGCCAATGGGACCCTGACCTCGACCTTCTAAGGCATTGAACTAGGGAATCAATAACAATTTTTTCCAAATACTTGATGGGCCACTATAACCCTAATCCATTGAGTGAGATAAAGTCAACCAACCTTGATCCTCTAAGCAGAATACCTGATGGTCTACTATAACCCTAGTCTATTGGGTAAGACAAATCCTTGATCCTCTAAGGCATCAAAATGGGAATCGATAATAAAGAACACAAGCTTATACTGAGAGGGGGGTGAACAATATAAGACCACTTTTTACTTTTCTTTCCCAATCAATATTATGCAATGTATAGATAGCAATATCAACAACAGTAATCAAAGCAATGCACAAATCACCACACACAATAGAGACACCAAATTTACGTGGTTCACCCAATGTGGGCTACTCCACGGAGAAAATATTTCACTAAAATTTTCTCAATCAATCTCTTGGGAATCCTTTCCCTATTACAATATTTATGGATCTCTATCCAAAGGAGACACCAATCCCCTAATCAAGTTCATGGATCTCTATCCATAGGAGAACTCCTTTCTCCTAAGCTCTGACTGGTGATCTTCTAGAAGAACTATTGCCCCCACTACTCTGGCTAATGGATCTCTATCCACTGAAGACACCTATCCTCACTACCCTGGCTAATGGATCTCTATCCACTAGAGACTATCATCCTCTATACTCTATCACCTTCAAATCTCTATCTCAAATCTACACTAAACTCAGTCCTTCGATCTAGCACAAATCTGCTCAATCTCTATCTCTGGTCTGGCACAAACCTATCCTCAAATCTACACCAAACTCTATCCTTAAATTTGTACTAAACATAGTCCTTTGGTCTAGCACAAATCTATCCTCAATATCTATCCTCTGATTGCACTAAACATAGTCCTTCGGTCTAGCACAAATTTATCCTCAATATCTGTCCTCAAGCCTTAACTCAAAGCTTGACTTAATCTCAAATCAACTCTATTAGATCTACCCCAAACCTTAACTCAAGGTTTGAACAAATCAATCAATCAACTCTGCTCTCAAGCCTTCTCAAAGACTTGTCTCAAATATAATCCACAAGTCCTCTCTAGAACTTGTCAAATCTTCTCAATAAGTCCTCACTAGAACTTATCCAAATCTTCTCTCAATCTGTATTGTAAGCTTCCACAAAAGCTCACACAAATCTATCCACAAGTCTTCTCAAAGACTTACCTCAAATCTGCTCAACAAGTCCACACTAGAACTTGTCCAATCTCATAGAAACATAAAGAGAATTTTTAGAGACTCAATATGCTCTACATTCATCACAATGCTCAATCACTTTCAATCACTCTCTTAGAAACATATAGAGAATTTTTAGAGACTCAATATGCTTCACATTCACCTCAATACTCAATCACTTTCAATCACTCTCTTAGAAACATATAGAGAATTGTTAGAGACTCAATATGCTTCACATTCACCTCAATACTCAATCACTTTCAATCACTCTTTTATCATAGAAACATATAGAGAATTGTTAGAGACTCAATATGTTTCACACTCATCAATACTCAACCTCTTTCTCAAATCAATTTAGAATATAGAATAATTTGTTTCATAGAACTTGAACAATCACTTCACACATTCACTTGACTAGGCTCAACCAACTCTACTCAACCAATCACTCAATGAAATGATCCTTGCTCACAAACCCTAGTCCAAGCATATGAATACTCACTCAAATATTTCCAACAATGCTTTATCAATCAATCTCACATAACAATGATACTCATGTTCTTTCCAAACCCTAGTTCAAGTTCTTCACTCAACAACTCACTTCAACAACAATGCTTATAAGACAATCTTCACATAACAATGATACTCATGTTCTTTGCAAACCCTAGTTCAAGTTCTTCACTCAACTCAAACACTTCAACAACAATGCTTATAAAACAAGGTTTTATCAACAACTCTTAATTCCAGAAAACCTTGAAGCATTAATTCAAAACACTCTCAACAATGCAAACCAAACAATCCTTTTCACTCCAACTTTCCATTCACAATTTTCAACAATCACTCACTAGGAAGAATATGCCCATACCTTTTGTTGGATGTAGAAGTGCCTTTAGAAAACCTGTCTTAATCACAATTTTCTTCTTTCCAATTCCAATGGTTAGACACAACAATATTACTTCAACACTTTCCAAAAATATTCCTTGGACATAAAACAATCACAACTCAATTTATGCCTTATTGCTCCCTTTTAAAATAACACTCATCATAACATACATAAAGATAATTTCCTTGATACACCTTATAAACTCCAACTTAAAATAATATCCAACACCATAAAAATATCAACCAAACACCTTACAATATTTTCAAAACATTTGAGCAAACAACATTAAAAATTTAATTTTGCAAAAACCCTTATAACTCCTTTAGCAACCTTAGAACCAATTTAAATATGCAAAAATTAATTTTTAAATGCCCAAACTATATTCCCAAAATTTTTGATGACCAATTTACAAGCATACCTCTTTCTTCCCCAAAAGGGGATTCGGCGAGATTCGATCCGTCGTCTCCTCTATCCTAAGCACCTTAGCGCTTGGGAGCCCACCACGTGGGCTACGAATGCCCATGTGAAGGAAGGTAGAACCCCTTCCTCTTATGCCTCCACTCATCATCTATTTCTCATGAAACTTGCACACTCTTTCTTTGCTTTGGATGCAATGCAATTCGTAAGGCTCACAATTTTAAAGCTCACAATAATATTCGAAGGCATGGTAAGGTTTGGTAGGGTGGGAGTTCCCCCTTATATACATGTTTTTAATTTCTCCTCACGTCGGCCTTTTTATTCGAAATCAAATTTTGAATTTTAAATTTGATAACCCACCTTAGGGTTATTTAACCTTAGCTTAAATTAATTTATAATTAATAATTAAATTAAATAACTTTATAAGTTAAGTAAATTAACTAATAAATTAATTTATAAATTAATTTTAAACTTCCTTTGCATAATATTATAAAATAATATTATAATATTATTTATTTGGGCTTTTTCTTGCACTTTGGACCTCATCTGACTTCCTTGAACTGGATCTTGAAACTGAAACCAAAACGGATGCTGCCAACTAAAACTGCCACTACTGGTGCTGAAAGTTCGACATCAATGACCACTCACTCTTGACATCAATGACAACTTATCACTCAAAATGTCCAACAATCTCCCCCTTTGTCATTGATGGCAACCCAAATTCTTTTTACCAAATCTTGACCTTTTTCCTTTTTCTCCCCTTGGGAAACTGCTCCCTAACTCAATGCTTTCTCCTTAAACCAAATCTCTCCCCCTTACTCAAATATCTCCCCTTTGACATCAATGGAAAAGGGTCACCTTTGGGGCTCGGGGCTAAGAATGAATCTCTTAGCTTAGCCCCTCCCCCACCTCCTCTTGAGGTGGTTAATTCTGGGGTGGGAGTATTTCTACTCCCAGCAAGCACTGGTCTTTACCTTTATCCTCTTTCCTTCTTATCTGATCCTTCTGATTCCTTTGACTATTCCTTTCCATGTCCATATTCCTGTTCTTGTTCATGTCCATATTCTTATTCCTATTCCTATTCTATTTCCTGCTTGATTCTAGAATGTCTGCTCTACACCATTTTGTTGTATGTCCATCATTATTGCACTTATAACACTTAATGTTATTATTCCTTGGAGGTGCAAATATCTTAGGATTTCTCCTAGTGAAGCCATATCCTTTTCTATCATGAACCCTGCAATCCATTGCCTTGTGACCAAACTGATTACATGAGTAGCAATACCCATGGAAAAGTTGCCTATTTCTGAAATTCCCATTTTCTTGTCTTTCATGTGTCCTGCACTGTGAAGCCATGTGTCCAAACCTGTGACATGAGAAACACCTTCCATTGAAATTTCCTTGTCTTGACCTCATTGGTCTCTTAGTCTCTCTTAACCTATTCTGATTGTTGTTCCATCTGTTTCTTCTTTGTGCATTGTTCCTTTCCTTGTTGAAATTTCTGTTGTCCAACTCATCCTCAGATGTCTCACTTTCTCTTACATTGTCTTCTTCTAAAGTTTCTTCTTCTTAAGAACTTGAGGTTGACTCTTCTTCTTGTTTCTTTTGAGCCTGTTCAAAACCAAGACCTATTTTGTTTGTTGACCTTCTTTGTACCTTGATCATCTTATCCATAATCTTTGAGCTCTTTCCAAACTTGTGTAGCTTATCCTCAGATTTTTCTAAATCTTCCCTTAGTAGAGCTACTTCTTGTTCTAACCTTTCACATTCTAAGACCTTTGCTTCTAACTTATCCTTGAACTTCTTTGTCTTAGCCATTGACTTGTTTAGATCCTCTATAAGCTTTCTTCTCTCTTCATCACATTCTTGAAACTGAAACTCAAGTTTAGAGTTTTGCTTTCTTACCTTCTTTATTGTGTCAAGAGCATAAATAAGTTCTACCTTAAGATCAAATCCTTCTTTATCTGATTCTTCCTCTATTTGTTTGCCTTTGTCTACATCTTCATTTTCTTTTGACTTGTCTACTATAGGATCACCTTCTTCTTCTTCTAGTGCCATTAGAAGATTTTCTTCTGGTCCTTCAAGTGCATCCTCATATTCATCATCACTAAAACTATAACCATTCCTTGTACAACTATCTTCAAGATGTCCAAAGTTACCACATCTAAAACACTTGAGAATTATTGGTGACCTTTTCTTGACTTCTTCTTTTCTTCAATCATAAATAGGACTTCATCTCTATCATTATCTGAAAAACTAGCATCACTATCACTTGAGTACTTACTTGCCTTGTCTGCATAGTAGCTCCTCTTTTGTCTTTGAAAGAACTTCTTCCCTTGTCTGCTTTGTCCATCCTTACCTTTCTTTTGGTACCTATATTTTTCTGATTCCCTATTCCTGTGATCCTATTTTTCTTCATCATTGTTATTTTTAGCTTCTTGAAAATCAGTTGCATAGTGACCATACTTTCCACAATTGAAACATCTAACAGATTTTACATCTTTGAATCTTCTTGAATCCTTGTTCCTTCTACCATAATTTGCTTCTTCATCACTGGATGACTCATTGCTTGATTCTGACTTCTTACCCTTTGTCTTCTTAATTGCTTTGAAGGTTGCTTCCTTCTGGGATTAGGTTCTTTTGTTCTTAACTCAAAAGTTGTAAGAATACCAAGCAACATATCTCTTGTCAAAGAATCACCATCCTTTGCTTCTTCTATAGCTAAAATATTTTCACTAAACCTTGTTGGAAGAGACCTTAAGATCTTATCACAAACATCTGATTCAT
The DNA here is from genome assembly GCA_028583015.1 of Wollemia nobilis. Classification (NCBI taxonomy): domain Eukaryota; kingdom Viridiplantae; phylum Streptophyta; class Pinopsida; order Araucariales; family Araucariaceae; genus Wollemia; species Wollemia nobilis. Next base: position 5,088,042 of record JAQPPZ010000710.1, on the reverse strand, counting down.
CCACATTAAGTCCAAGTCCTTGCATAGCATTAACAACCTCATCTACCCAAAGTAGATAAGAACTAATGTCTTCCTCATTCTTCATTCTTAATTCTTCAAATTGTCCTTTGAGATTTCGTATCTTTGCCTTTTTGACACTTTTATCTCCTTCATATATGCTTTGCAACTTATCCCAAATTCCTTTTGCATCTTTACAATGCATAACTTTTATTGATTCTGTTCTATGCAAACCTCTCAAAAGTGCATTCATTGCTTTTGAATTGTAATGTTGTAGAAGCTTACCTTCCTTATCTGTAGGTGGATCAACTGGTGGTATGTATCCATTTTCAACTGCTTCCCAAATTTCATTGCCAAGTGCCATCAGGTGAACCTTCATTCTCATACTCCAATATATGTAGTCACTTCCATCAAATATTGGTGTTGAATTATCTGAGGACACATTCTTGGAATCCATTGTGTTCTTGAAAGCTTTTCCTTCAAGCTGTTAAACTCTTTCGAAGGAACCCACTCTGATACCAATTGAAGAACACAAGCTTATACTGAGAGGGGGTGAATAGTATAAGACCACTTTTTACTTTTCTTTCCCAATCAATATTATGCAATGTATAGATAGCAATATCAACAATAATAATCAAAGCAATGCATAAATCACCACACACAATAGAGACACCAATTTTATGTGGTTCACCCAATGTGGGCTACTCCACGGAGAAAATATTTCACTAAAATTTTCTCAATCAATATCTTGGGAATCCTTTCCCTATTACAATGTTTATGGATCTCTATCCAAAGGAGACACCAATCCCCTAATCAAGTTCATGGATCTCTATCCATAGGAGAACTCCTTTCTCCTAAGCTCTGATTGGTGATATTCTAGAAGAACTGCTTGCCCCCACTACTCTAGGCTAATGGATCTCTATCCATTGAAGACACCTGTCCTCACTACCCTAGCTAATGGATCTCTATCCACTAGAGACTATCATCCTCTATACTCTATCACCTTCAAAGATCTATCTCAAATCTACACTAAACTTAGTCCTTCGATCTAGCACAAATCTGCTCAATCTCTATCTTTGGTCTAGCACAAACCTATCCTCAAATCTCAAATCTGTACTAAACATAGTCCTTTGGTCTAGCACAAATTTATCCTCAATATCTATCCTCTGATCTGCACTAAACATAGTCCTTCGGTCTAGCACAAATCTATCCTCAATATTTGTCCTCAAGCCTTAACTCAAAGCTTGACTCAATCTCAAATCAACTCTGTTGGATCTACCCCAAACCTTAACTCAAGGTTTGAACAAATCAATCAATCAACTCTGCTCTCAAGTCTTCTCAAAGACTTATCTCAAATCTCCTTGTAAGTTCCAATCAAATCTTTCACAAGTCCTCTCTAGAACTTGTCCAAATCTTCTCAATAAGTCCTCACTAGAACTTATCCAAATCTGCTCTCAATCTGTATTGTAAGCTTCCATAAAATCTCACACAAATCTGTCCACAAGTCTTCTCAAAGACTTACCTCAAATCTGCTCAACAAGTCCACACTAGAACTTGTCCAATCTCATAGAAACATAAAGAGAATTGTTAGAGACTCAATATGCTCTACATTCATCACAATGCTCAATCACTTTCAATCACTCTCTTAGAAACATATAGAGAATTGTTAGAGACTCAATATGCTTCACATTCACCTCAATACTCAATCACTTTCAATCACTCTCTTAGAAACATATAGATAATTGTTAGAGACTCAATATGCTTCACATTCACCTCAATACTCAATCACTTTCAATCACTCTTTTAGAAACATATAGAGAATTGTTAGAGACTCAATATGTTTCACATTCATCAATACTCAAACTCTTTCTCAAATCAATTTAGAATATAGAATAATTTGTTTCATAGAACTTGAACAATCACTTCACACATTCACTTGACTAGGCTCAACCAACTCTACTCAACCAATCACTCAATGAAATGATCCTTGCTCACAAACCCTAGTCCAAGCATATGAATACTCACTCAAATATTTCCAACAATGCTTTATCAATCAATCTCACATAACAATGATACTCATGTTCTTTCCAAACCCTAGTTCAAGTTCTTCACTCAACAACTCACTTCAACAACAATGCTTATAAGATAATCTTCACATAAAAATGATACTCATGTTCTTTGCAAACCCTAGTTCAAGTTCTTCACTCAACTCAAACACTTCAACAACAATGCTTATAAAACAAGGTTTTATCAACAACTCTTAATTCCAGAAAACCTTGAAGCATTAATTCAAAACACTCTCAACAATGCAAACCAAACAATCCTTTTCACTCCAACTTTCCATTCACAATTTTCAACAATCACTCACTAGGAAGAATATGCCCATACCTTTTGTTGGATGTAGAAGTGCCTTTAGAAAACCTGTCTTAATCACAATTTTCTTCTTTCCAATTCCAATGGTTAGACACAACAATATTACTTCAACACTTTCCAAAAATATTCCTTGGACATAAAACAATCACAACTCAATTTATGCCTTATTGCTCCCTTTTAAAATTAACACTCATCATACCATACATAAAGATAATTTCCTTGATACACCTTATAAACTCCAACTTAAAATAATATCCAACACCATAAAAATATCAACCAAACACCTTACAATATTTTCAAAACATTTGAGCAAACAACATTAAAAATTTAATTTTGCAAAAACCCTTATAACTCCTTTAGCAACCTTAGAACCAATTTAAATATGCAAAAATTAATTTTTAAATGCCCAAACTATATTCCCAAAATTTTTGGCGACCAATTTACAAGCATACCTCTTTCTTCCCCAAAAGGGGATTCAACGAGATTCGATCCACCGTCTCCTCTATCCTAAGCGCCTTAGCGCTTGGGAGCCCACCACGTGGGCTACGAATGCCCACGTGAAGGAAGGTAGAACCCCTTCCTCTTATGCCTCCACTCGTCATCTATTTCTCATGAAACTTGCACACTCTTCCTTGCTTTGGATGCAATGCAATTCGTAAGGCTCACAATTCTAAAGCTCGCAATAATAATCGAAGGCATGGTAAGGTTTGGTAGGGTGGGAGTTCCCCCCTTATATACACGTTTTTAATTTCTCCTCACATCGGTGCTTTATTCGAAATCAAATTTTGAATATTAAATTTGATAACCCACCTTAGGGTTATTTAACCTTAGCTTAAATTAATTTATAATTAATAATTAATTTAAATAACTTTATAAGTTAAGTAAATTAACTAATAAATTAATTTATAATTAATTTTAAACTTCCTTTGCATAATATTATAAAATAATATTATAATATTATTTATTTGGGCTTTTTCTTGCACTTTGGACCTCATCTGACTTCCTTGAACCGGATCTTGAAACTGAAACCGAAACGGATGTTGCCAACTGAAACTGCCACTGACTGGTGCTGAAAGTTCGACATCAATGACCACTCACTCTTGACATCAATGACAACTTATCACTCAAAATGTCCAACATGTAACACCTTTATTTATTGCAATATTTATTTTTTACTATTTTTTTAAATTTTAATTTCAGTAGTATAGCTCTCAACTTTAGGAGGGGTCATGGTTGGGAGGAGACTGCTCAGCCCTATACGTCGATCATAGGGATTTATCACAATAACCAAATAAAAAAAAACGAGGAACACCAAAATGAATTATTGCTTGAGGCATCAAACAATTAATTTTTATTATGATCTTTTTCTTTTTTGAAACACAAAGAATCACTAACACCTTTTGCTAGATGCTTGATTGGCTCATAATCTCCCACTATAATCCTAGCCCACTAAGTTAGACAAAGTCAACAAGACCTCGACCCTCAAAGGCATCAAACTGGAGAATGAGTAATACCTTGTGTCAGATCAGCTCAAATGTTACCGCTATAACCTTCACTAGGCAAGATAAAGTTAATTGAACCCAACGCTCCAAGAAATCCAACTAGGAATAGGTAATACCTTTAGTTATTTTCCTCAAATATTTATTTTTTAATATATATATATATATATATATATATATATATATATATATATATATATAAATATATTTAATTTTAATTTTAATAGCTTCTATTATAGAGGAGATAAATTAAAACTAGGAACAAGAAAATGAATTGTCGCTTTAGGATTCAAAAGGATAGTTTTTATTATATATATTTTAAATATATACATAGGAGAATTACTAAAACCTATTTTTAGATACCTAATCAGCTTAGATGTTGCCATTATAACCCTAGTTTGGTAGGTGAAATAAATTCAATGGGACCTCAACCCTCGAAGGCATCAAATGGAAATCAATTACACCTTTTGTTGGAAATCTAATCGGCTCAAATGTTGCCACCAAAACCCTAGCCCATTGGATAAATGAAGTCAAGGGGACCCTAACCCTCTAGAACATCGAGAATAAGCAATACCTTTTATTTCTTGTGCTTATATCTCTATTTTTTAATATTTTTTTAACTTTTAATTTCAATAGCTTCTGCTATAAAGGAGGAACCAAGAACACCAAAATGAATTGTTGTTTTAGGCTTCAAACCACTAGTTTTTATTATGTTTTTTATTTATACATAGGAGAATTAGTAACACCTTTTACTGGATATTTGATTGGCTCAAATGCTGCTATGATAACACTAGCCCCCTAGGTAAGGAGAGTCAATGGGACCTAACCCTCTAGGGCATCTTATTGGTAAATTAATAATACCTTTTTTTGGCTCAAATGTTACCACTATAACCCTAGCTTGCAAGGTAAGATGAATTCAATAGGACCCAACCTTCTATTGTAGATGCTGCCACTATAACCCTAGCCCACTGGGTAAGACGAATTCAATGGGACCCCAACCTTTTGGCTTAGATGCTACGACTATAACCCTAGCCTGTTGAGTAAGACAAAGTTAATAAGACCTCGACCCTCCAGGGAATCGATCCAATTGAGAACTAGTAAAACCTTTTACGAGATACTTGATTGGCTCAAACACTACTACTATAACCGTATCCCACTATAATGGGACCCTAGACTTGGTGAATGAGTAATACCTTTTGCTTGATAAATCAGTAATACCTTTTTCCAGATACCTGATCAACTTAGATGTTGCCACTATAACCCTAACCTACTAGGTAAGATGAATTCAATGGCCCCCTAACACTCCTTGAATGACTTAGATGCTTTCACTATAACTCTAGCCACATGGGTAAGACAAAGTCAATGGGACTCAAACCCTCTAGGGCATCAAATTGGGAATTAGTAACACCTTTTGCTGGATAACTGATCGACTAAAAACGCTACCACTATAACCCTAGCCCACTAGGTAAGATAAAGTTAATGGGGTATCATATTAGATGCTACCATGATTATTGGATAAGACAAAATCAATGGGACCCTGATCCTTTAGGGCATAAAACTAGGCTAGCCAACCGATAAACACTTGGTCGCTACCATACAACCTATCTACTTTTGGGTATGTCATGGTTTAAACCTTGGACCTTCTCGAAGAAAGGATAAAGCCCTAACCATTGCATTGTACTTGCAAATAAATATTAAGGTAAATCATGGGATTTTATAAGGGTCTTTATCCCCTCATACCCATGTTTGAACTTGGGCCTCCTTAATGAAAATAAAAAAACTTACTACAATATCCCTCCTCTACAATGTAATTATTTCATCAATAATTTTACTTAAGTATATACGTTTACCTAATCAATGTCCTTATATAGAATCCAAAACTCATCACATTCCTTCTGAATGCTACAATGATAATGTTAACTTCATTAAATTGATCTTCATCTAATAACAATTCTTCTTCTAGTCTAGATTTCTCATTCTAATGCAACGTATTCAAATCATCAACTGGATCTATATGATTAAGGGTATATTTTTTCTAGATTCTATTAATGATTCTAGTCTTATAAGGAACTCTCATGCAAGTGTAATCCATTGAAATGTATCTTCTCTCTAATAATTTCATGATCCACTCACATGGTATAAGTATTATCCATGATGATAACATCTTGTACTACTATTAATTTAGAATGAGAGTTCCCCATCATCATTATATCCTTTAATTATCTTACTATATTAGCTTGTGTATCATCTATCTAAACTAATACATTCATCCTTTGGGTGCATGTAAGATCCAATTTGTTGCATAAGACTTTGGCATTGCAAATACTATAACTTTTGAATCAATAATAACAATGCATAACAAGAATCCTTTCACTTTGAACATGATGTATAAGGAAGGTGGTTTTATCACCTTTGGTTGTTCATTCTCTATAGTGATACAACATTGAAATTAACCTCTATTTGTTCCTCCACTATAAGACAATTAATTTATCAATTACATTGAGGTATCAATTCATTTCACTACACTTGCTTGACCACTCCTTGTTTGCTGGCATGAAATTAAATAAAGTTCTCGTTGGGAGGCCAAGGAGCTAAAGTTCTAGGGCTGGAGAGATTCAATGGTGATAGAGATGAAATAGAAGTAGGGGCCCATCGAGAAGTTCTCCTTAAAGGATTATCCTAATGATTCAAAGAAGGAGCCTATGTTTAATGAGTAGGATTCTAAAAATGAGTCCTTGCTTGCCGAGAAAGGTAACGATGACCAACCTTTAATTTCTAAAAGGTCCTTCAAGCATAATTGAATGAATAGTCTAGTTTTGAAAGCAAATGTGATTGATCTTTTGGGTCAGGGAGTGAAATATGAGGATAGTAGCCATTTTGGGATCAATACACAAGATTCACCTAGTTTGAGTGTTCTTAAGGACTATGGCCAAATGAAGCCTATGAGTGTTGCTATTAGGAAAGGTCCATTTTCTAAAAGGGGTGTCCAAAAAGGTCAAAAAAGCTAGGTTGATAAGTTTATGGTCCCTAAATGCACTAGTAGGTGACATAGAATGGTCAACTCGGACTCAAAAATAAAATCAGGGTAGGAGGAAAAAGAAGATAATGAAGACTATTGAGAGTCTAGGAACATAGGTCTACCTATCCCCTATGCTTTCATGGAATTTAAGCAAGGTTATTTGGGGGAAAGAACAAGAATTAAAAAGGACATGACTGGGGGTATTTCAATGGAGCATTTATTGGAAGCTCTACATTAGAGTTATTTGATCCTTAAAGACATGATTGATTATAGGATGAGATTGAGCCAAATATTAGTCCATACCTTCAAGGAGTATGTCTCCGAGCTCAAAAGTAGAACTAACTCTCTAGTTAGTGTTTAAGTGTGTTATGGAGTATTTTGGGACTAGTTCTTAGGTGCTTATGAATGTTTTACTTTTTTATTCATGTTCTATGTGGACCTAGTAGACCTTCTCACTTTGTAGATTGCTACACTACAATGTGTTTTAGTTTTATGGGTTGTCCTATGTGTGTTGTCTCTTATGTGTGATTGTTAGGTTTTTGAAGGTTCTCTCTTGTAAAAGGTTTGGTGCTCTTTTCAAAACCCCTTCTTCCACCCTAATCAAAAAATAGAATTAAAAAAGTTCAATATTTAAGTCAAAATGAGAAAATACTACTTAGCAATTCTTCTATGTTATATTTAAAAGATATAAATTTTAGTTGTATGATCTTATCAAGTGCTTCAATATTCAACTTCTCAATATGATTTAGCTTTGAAGTGCAAATTTCCTCAAAACTCATAACAAACACATCAAAAACAAGATTTTTTGTGTCCTATTTTTAGAAAAATTTTAGTGGATTGAAAATTTATTTCTTCAAGTATATATTTTGGCTAATTTTCCCACCCAATCATAAACTTACACTAATGATCAATGAATGGATCAATTGACATAAGGATGACATCAACGTGATCCATCAACAAATTGATTAATCTTCTTTATTGTCATGCAATTGGCAATTTGTATCATGCAACTAATTTGGTAGTGGCTTTTATGATCCCTCGTAAATGCATATCTACTTGATGTATGGTTTTGATGATGCTATGTGGTAATTATTAGAAGCATCCTCTTCATCTTAACTTAGCTTCTTGACACCCTCATGTTTGACTGCTTTTTCAAGGCTAAAAAATAAAACTTTTCATGTTTTTGGATCTCCATTCCCATTTTTTTTAAGAGAAAAATCCCTTGCGGGGCCGCCTTGGTCTGAGAGACCACGAAAAGGGGGTTCTACACCGTCAAAGTCACCCGGGAGTCGCACCCAGCCCTGCCCGCACCAACATTATCAATTGGATTTTGGGTACCCAATTCAAGTTTTTGGTAGGGTGGAGATTCAAACCTGGGACCTTCCTTGGAGGATTCCCCTCTCCTCTCCAGCTCACCTACAACACCTAGGTATCTCCATTCCCATTTTGAGTGTATACTAGGTGGCAATAAATCCCTATTTGTTGGGATCTATAGTTATTGTGTTTCTCTATTTCTTATTGCCTAACGAGCCAATCATCTAATGTTCTTCATTGAAGCCTATGCTAGGATTTCATTTGCTATTGTAAACATTCATAAGGTCCATTAATTCTATTTATCTCTTTTTACTCTTCTTGGATCACAAATTTGTGATTCTTATCACTTGGTATTTTTCTTTCTTGCTTAGCTGCTTTATTGATAGAAGATAGTCTCATCACTAACATCATGGAGGTTCATATTTAAAATTTGCTTTAAATTTTTTAAAGGCCCCTCTCTAGAACATTGGCCTATTACATGAATGACTAATTTTACATCATGTTAAGGTCACCTATAATTTGATAGATAATTACAAATCAACAACCTCTTGATTTGCCATGTCTAAGACATGGTTAAATTTTAAATTTTAAATCTTCTTATCTTTGAAACTTGATGATATCAAATGTTTACTTAGTATTTTTAGATCATCTGTATAACTTATTTGATGGCTATTTATTGAATGAATTTTACTCTATTTATGAATATGTGATTTATTACATAGATGGAATGATGAAATATAGTATAAGGTATAGTAAGTTTAACCATCATAAGGTTAAATATGGTCCTCTATATGCACACATCTTCATAAAATAACATATAATGATTACCCATAGGATTACATCATACAATGTTAGCTTGGTCCAAATAATGTTAGATTGCAAATAGAGGATCCACCAAACATTCTTACTTGTCCATAGACCAACCATTTATATTGAACATTGACTATAATTTCATCCGTTCATAAGTAACATAATTTAGAGAATCCAATTTTCCCAAGTTTATCTTCAACATTATAAAAAGTTCTTGAATTGATATCATCAACCCAAATAGTTATAAAAAAATGCAATTAAAATATAGGCCCACAACACTTATGCATGTGAGGGCTATGACCTTAAATATTTTGCTCTAGTTGATTCTCCAAGCTTGAAAAACAAACTTATAAAATCTTGGGACTATAGTATTAAACCATAATTTACCACATATTGAATGGGAAATATGATGTGGTTTGCCACATGACTACCACCTTTGTACCACTATACAAATTTTATGAATGCCTAAGTGCTATTTATACAATTTTAATTTAGGTTTTTGTGCCAAGTAAGATCCATGTCAACTTTCATATTGGCTACCATCACCACAAGACTAATTGAAGAAGTAACTTGAGATTCTAAATTATTTATACCCATGATCTTTAAGTAGTGGGTGCTTGACAAAGGGACCATTCGTCTCCTTAATTCTAAGAGGGATACCTCCATAATATAAATGACATGGATACATCAAACTAAAATGAAATAATTTCCTATGAAAAAGAGGATATGTACTAGTCCCATGGTGCTTCCCTCTAAAGATAAAAACAACCACTCATTAGCTAAAAGTCTATACCTCACAATGATATGTGAAGAACATGTTTTAGACTATTGATATGCTACCCTATTTGGAGAGAAAATAGAATTGAGGGAATCAAACACATGAGACTCCAATCCATAGTAGAAAGGTTTGCTCATATTAACTTGCATGATTATCATAGTTTATGATAACATATGTTTTATAGTTTCTTAGAAGCATGACCATTGTACCACTTCAGGCATAGCAAATATCATTACAAATGAATTGATGCCTAAAATATATGAGAAAAATCAAGCACATGATTAGATCCTATTTAATAACTTTCTAAGGTACTCTAACTAATGTTTCAAAGTCCTAGCATTTGAGGAGTATACCCAAGACTCCTAAGAAAACTTGATGTATTTCTCATTTAAACCTTCAAGATCTCATGTCGCGTGATCTAATTGAAGTCTTGAATGCACATTTATAGCATGTGAAGAGATTACTAACCATAAAAGCCACACCATTACAACATGATATTAGGATTAGGATATTTTGACTTTGGCCAAAACTAAAAACATGTTCCATATTCCAAAATATAACGACCAGGAAAATAATTTTTGTAAATTTATTTATTTTTCCTAAAAATTGCGATTCTCCGTTTTGATGTCTGTGAATGTAAAATCTTCCTCCATCGCTTTTTATGTTGAATTTAACTTTAAAAACCTTAGAATATAATCCATCCTTATAATTGGAAGAGAAAATAATGTCTTCAAATGAATTCTTATATGACCCTGAACAACTTAGAATACCATGTTGAATTTTATAATACTTTGCCAAAAACAATAAATCATCCACTCAAATATTATAAACAAATAAAATACAAATCAAATAAAAAAGTGATAAAACATAAGATATGAAGTATACCCGTAAGCACTAATGTTAAACAATTAATATAATTCACATAATGAATCAAATGGATGAGGTTTTTAAATAACTCAATAATTAATTATTAAATCAATATAAATTTTACCAATATAAAATTAAGATAAATACATAAGGTTAACAATACCAAGTTTAAACCATGGGATCAAAAATTTTATTATATAACACCCAAATATTATTAGCATTTAGTCAAAATAAAATAAAATCATTATTAAAATAACTTTCATTTTAAAGTGTATCTTAATTTAAGTATGATGTGAATATGTATTTGTCTTATATTTTAAAAATTGTATACTAGGGCAACTTAGTGTTAGGGCTTTGGCCTCTCTTTGTCTGTGGTCAAGGTTCCAAAATGGGATAGGTAACGACATAGTGTTTATCGGTTGAATGGTTTTATTGACTCTGTATAATCCAATGGGTTAGGGTATACTTACTTAATATCTCTATAATGTATGCTAATGAAGACATGTAAAGTATAATCTATAAATATTTTATACAATACATAATACATATTATATTTTAGAAAATGAATAGTGAGGTGTCTCTATTAAAACTTACTCCTTAAAAGCGGATGTGTTTGTTTTTCATGTTGTGGAGGGTTGGCTTGGCCCTTTTGACTTTGTCTAACCTAATGGAATAGGGTTTATAGTGGAAGCAACCAATAGTGTTGTAGATTTGCTTATATATTAAAAGATATATATTCTAATAAATGCATAGTGAGATGTCTATAATCTTGATTGCATACAAGTGGATGATCGTTTCTCCTATATATTAAGGTTCACCTCCATAATGATCAACATGTGGTGGGGATGGGGTTATAGTGGTTTTCTTGGTTCAAATTTTGGTGTTCCTGGTTTTGATTCACCTCCTCTACAGTAGAAGCTATTATTCATTTTGGTGTTCCTAGTTTCTATTCACCTCCTCTATAGCAGAAGCTACTATTCATTTTTGGCTAGGATTATAGTGGTATTTTTTGTGCTCAAATTATTATTTTTGATTATTTATTTTAATTTGAGGAGATTTAGAGGAGGTGAATCAAAACCAAAAACACCAAAATGAATTGTTGCTTGGCTCCATTACGCTCTTTTATTTTTTGATACATGGAAGAATCAGTTTGTTCATTCAAATGCTACCACTATAAACCTAGTCTGTTGGATAAGGCAAAGCCAATGGGACCCTGAACATGACCTTCTAGGGCATTGAACTAGGGAATCAATAATAACTTTTTTTGAATATGTGATGGACCACTGTAACACTAGCCCTATGGGTAAGATGAGGTCAACCAATCCTAACCCTCTAAGCCGAATACCTGGTGGTCCACTATAACCTTGGTCCACTAGGTAATATGAAGCCTTGACCCTCTAAGGCATTGAACTAAGAATCACTAACACTTTTATTTCTTGTCCTTTGATTTTTTTTTAAATTTTAATTTCCTTTATTTTTGCCAGCAAATTTTTAAATTTTAATATGTTTTTAAGTTAAATTTTAGTAGCTTCTGCTATGGAGGAGGTGAATCAAAAGCAGAAATACCAAAATGAATTGTTCCTTTAAACATGAAATGAATAATTTTTGTTATATTTTTCTTTTCTTTTTTGATACATAGATAATCACTAACACCTTTTGCTATATGCTTGATTGGCTCATATGCTCCCACTATAACCCTAACCTACTAAGTAATATGAAGTCAACAAGACTCGAAACCTCCAAGGCATCAAACTAGAGAATCAGTAACACCTTGTGTTAGATTGGATTAGATATTATCACTATAACCTTCACTAAGTAAGATAAAATCAACTCAACCCAACCCTGCAAGAAATCAAACTTAGAATCAATAACATTTTTATTTCTTTTCCTCAAATATTTATTTTTAATATTTGTTTTAATATATAAGTTTTAGTAGCTTTGCTATAGAGGAGATAACTTAAAACTAGGGACACTAAAGTGAATTGTTACTTCAGGCTTCAAATGAATAGTTTTTACTATATTTTTATATACATAGGAAAATCGGTAACACCTTTTATCAGATACCTAACTAGCTCAGATGTTACCGTTATAACCTTAGCCTGTTAGGTAACACAAATTCAATGGAATCGTAACCCTCAAAGTCATCTAAATGGAAGTTAATTACATCTTTTGTTCTAAATATGATCAACTCAAATGCTGCCACTAAAAACCTAGCCTAGTAGATGAAAGGAAGTCAAGGGGACCCTGATCCTCTAGAACATAGGGAATAAGCAACATCTTTTATTTCTTGTGCTCATATCTCTATTTTTTAATACTTTTTTCTTAAATTTTAATTTCAGAAGTCCAATTGGGAATCAAATATACATTTTTTTGGAAATATGATCGACTCAAATGCGGCCACTAAAATTCTAACCCACTAGATAAAAGGAAGTCAAGGGGACCTTGATCCTCTAAAACATTCAAAATAAGCAACACCTTTTATTTCTTGTGCTTATATTTCTATTTTTAATATTTTTTACTTAAATTTTAATTTTAGTAGCTTCCTCTATAGAGGAGGTGAATCAAAACCAAGAACACCAAACTGAATTGTTGCTTTATGCTTCAAACCACTAGTTTTTATTATATTTTTTTTTATACATAGGAACATCAATAACACCTTTTGCTAGATATTTTATTAGCTCAGATGCTACTACTATAACCCTATCCCTATATTAAGGAGAAGTCAATGGTATGTGCCACTCTAGGACATCTAATTGGAAAATAAGTAATACCTTTTTCTGCTCATATATTACCACTATAACCCTAGCTTGCATGGTAAGATCAATTCAAGAGGATCCAACCTTCTAGCTTAGATAATGCCACTATAACCCTATCCCATTTGGGTAATATGAATTCAATGGTACCCCAACCTTCTGGATTAGATGTTGCCACTATGACCCTAGCCTGGTAAGTAAGAGAAAGTCAATGGGACCTCGACCCTTTAGGGCATCGATCCAATTGAGAACTAGTAACTCCTTTGATAGGATACTTGATTGGTTTTGTTAGTCTCACAATGACACTGAGAGGAGGGGGCGTGAATCAGTGTAGCTTTTTAAAACTTAAATCTTCAACTCTTAAAGCCGAAACAATGAGAACTTAAAACCAAATAAAGCAAATATAACAAGAGAGCATCACACAACACAAGATGTATCGAGGTTCATCGATTTGGCTACTCCTCAAAAATTGACTGTTTGGACTCCCATCCAAATCCAGCCTTTGCAAAGCAACAACTTTACAATCAATTTACCAAAACCCACTGGAAGGAGCACCAATCGCTGATTTATCTGCACCAACAGAAAGGAGCACCAAACCCTGATCTATCTGCATAAAAAGAAAGGAGCACCAACCCCTGATTTACCAAAGACCAACCCCTGATTTATCTGAACCAACAGAAATGAGCACCAACCCCTGATTTATCTGCACAAACAGAAAGGAGCACCAACCCCTGATTTACCAGCACCAACTGGAAGGAGCACTAAACCCTGATTTATCTGCACCAAAAAAAAGGAGCACCAACCCCTGATTTATCTACACAAATAGAAAGAAGCACCAACCCCTGATTTACCAGCACCAACTGGAAGGAGCACCAACCACTGATTTATCTGCACCAACAGAAAGGAGCACCAACCCCTGATTTATCTGCAGAAAAAGAAAGGAGCACCAACCCATGATTTACTAGCACCAATTGGAAGGAGCACCAACCCCTAATTTACCAACACCAATTAGAAGGAGCACCAACCCCTAATGCCAAGCACCAACTTGGAATTCTGTTCTGAAACTAGAAGATTGACATAAAGATGCCTTCACTTTTACAAGACCCTGACTGGTCTATTGCTTACCCAACATCGCCCACTATTCACACACCACACACCCTTCTCGCTCGCCTCTCGTGCACCTCTCGCTCTCTTCGCAAGATTTAATCCGTCCTTAATTCTCCAACCAACACACCTTTTATAACCATCCTTTCTCTTTGTAACTCCAGTTGTAACTCCTTTCATATTCTCATACGCCACTTGTCAATTGTAACGCCTTCTTTATGTAACTCCTTTTGTATATATAGAGTAGGCATTTCGTCAAACACGTTACATGCAAAGAATTAACACCATATTCTCCTACCATGACTGTTCGTCTTCTCCTTCATGACTGTTCGTTTTCTCGGTCATGACTGTTCGTTTTCTCCTTTGTGCATGCATGCATTTTGGTTTCTAAAAAGGCTTTTCGTTTCTATTTTAATGACTGTTTGTTTTCTCCACATGGGCATGCATCTGTTTCTTTCCATGATTGTTTGTTTTCTCCACATGGGCATGCGTACATTTCTTTCCATGTGTAACGACCATCTTAAATGATTTCAAATCATTAAAGATTCCTTATGGGTCCACGTCACTATGTAGTCTTCTTGAGTCGCAAAAATACGACATGTCGCGATATCATGACACTTTTGTTACTCTGCCTGCCTGCCCTTTTTGAGTCGTAAAAATGCGACATGTCGCAATATCACGATGCTTTTGTTTCTCTGCCTGCCTGCCCTTTTTGAGTCATGAAAATGCAACATGTCGCGATATCGCGACACTTTTTCTTTCTCTGCCTGCCTACCCTTTTTGAGTCACAAAAATGCGACATGTCGCGATATCGTGACACTTTTTATTTCTCTGCCTGCCTACCCTTTTTGAGTCGTAAAAATACGACATGTTGTGATATCGCGACACTTTTTCTTTCTCTGCCTGCCTACCCTTTTTGAGTCGTGAAAATGCGACATGTCGCGATATCGCGACACTTTTTCTTTCTCTGCCTGCCTACTCTTTTTGAGTCACAAAAATGCGACATGTCACGATATCATGACACTTTTTCTTTCTCTGCCTTTCTCTTTCCTTTGGCCCGCACAAAAATACAACATGTCGTGATATCGCGTCACTTTTCTCCTTGCTCTTTCTCTTTCCTTTGGCCCACAAAAATACAACATGTCATGATATCGCGACACTTTTTCTCCTTGCTCTTTCTCTTTCCTTTGGCCCGTGAAAATACATGTTGCGATATCGTGACACTTTTTCTCCTTGCATTTTCTCTTCTCTTTTTGGCCGCGAACATGCAACATGTCGCGATATCGTGACACTTTTTCTCTTTGCTTTTTCGCTTCTCTTTTGGCTACGAAAATGTAACATGTCGCGATATTGTGACACTTTTTCTCCTTGCATTTTCTCTTCTCTTTTTGGCCGCAAAAATGCAACATGTCGCGATATCGCGACACTTTTTTCTCTTTGCGGTGTTTTGCTTTTTCTTTGATCTTTAGCATATGGGCCACTTCGGTCTTCTTGGACAACCTGTAACAACTTCACCCAAACATCAAAAACATCCTCATAAGCATTTAACTTCACTGTACATACTCTGAATAACCTCTGAACTCCTCGTCTACCGCATCAACCGATCTATCCGACCGTGTTGACAACAATGACAATACTGTTGCTGCACCTTGCTCAACAATCTCCCCCTTTGGAATTGTTGGGAACACGTGCAATTTCCTGTAACTCTTCTCCCCCTTTGACAACAATATCAAAGGGCTGCTGCAGACTCCCCCTAAGTCCATGCACAACATTCTCAGGCAAAAATTATTACACTTAGAAAAAATCACAAACATGAGCAAAAAGATAAACAAATACATAAATGCTCCCCCTGAGAATGTGGTCCCGATAGCTAGTCAATTATTGGGAAGCGTGACCACTCCCAATTTATTGCGAAGGTACTCAAAGACTTCCTTGGGCAATGATTTTGTGAAGATATCCGCCACTTGCTCTATTGTTGGAACAAAATCCAATTTAACCTCACCTTCCGCAACTTTCTCCTTCAAAAAGTGATATCGGATAACAATATGTTTTGTGCGAGAATGCATAACCGGATTCTTTGAGATGTTAATGGCACTGGTGTTATCACACTTAACTAAAATTGGCTCACTTAAGTTAATACCAAGATCTTTCAGGGTTTGTTTCATCCATAATACCTACGTACAACACACTGTCACTGTAATATATTCTGCCTTTGCTATAGATAAGGAGACTGACTCTTGTTTCTTACTGTGCCACGCAACCAACCTGTCTCCAATATAGAATACACCTCCACTAGTACTCTTTCTGTCATCTACACATCCTTGCTCAACTTGCAACCTGTCGTCATGGGAGTGCTAACTGGCTTACAATCCTCCATTGTGAACTTTTTTTTTTGGCATCTCTTTCACTAAACCAAATTATCGAATCATTACAATCCATAACTTTGAACAATGGTAGTAAGAACCATCAAAAGTACAACACCGACATATAGCAATACTACCAATGGTGACAACTCTCAATTTAATCACCACCCTTCACGGTACCTCCACAAACAACTACATGAATTGAAACACACTTTGAAAACTATACGACAACTTCCCCGCCTACTTGCCTTTCATCCTCGAGATAACCAAACAAATACATAGGAGCATTAAAATAAACTTTAAGATTGCTCCCCCTAAGGATGTGCTACCTGGAGTTGCTTAGTGCAATAGAGGAGTAGTCTCCTTCAGTCCAAGGAGACACGATTTCCTTTCGTCTTTCTTTCTCCACTCTGGTTTGATTACAGTTTTGGGATCTTATTTTGACTTTTCTTTTTCAGTAGCTTGTGCATGCTTTTCGAGAAATTTTCTATTTTGTCTCATTCCATTTGGTTGAAATTTTCTTCCCTAAAATTGATTTGATGCAAATGTACTTCGATAATTTCTTGCAATGTGCCCAAAATTATGACAGTTATAACATTCTACTGCATAATCCATCAAAGGTGAACAAACATTTCTACTGGGTGGTTGTCTCTTGTGCATCCTTGATGGATGATTATTTTCCTTTCTTTGATGCACATGATTTCTTAAATGTCCGTGTTGCATTCTTTGCGTCCGATGAAATCTATCGTCTTGCCTTAGATTAGATACAAAAGTTCTTGGACAAAACCTTGCTATGTGCCCATGACCATTACATTTAAAACATTGCACATGGTGTTCAACCGAAATAACATATGTATTTCTACCAAGCATAACTCTTTGATCTATTATTCAATCCATAATAAATTGCCTTGTGACCATAATGGTTGCATCTAAAACAATAGCCATTAAAAGCATTATTATGAATAAAGTGAGAGTGATAGAACCTCTTTTGTTGTGGTTGCTTTGTCTGTAGATCTCCTTTGAGATTTTCTTCCTTTTGAAGATTCAACTTCCAGCCTTTTCTTGCTTTGATCCTTCAGTAGTGGACTTCTTCTTCTTTGCAGATTTAGAAGATGAAGGTTGTTCAGCTTCACATCCAAGACCAAGCTTACACATGGGGCTTCTTTGTTGCCTTATCATTTTATCTAGCAACTTTGTGCTCTTCTCAAATTTGAGATTTGTATTGGCCCCTTCTAGTTGTTTCCTCAATAAAACAATCTCCTCTTCTTGTTTGCAAGCAAACAATCTCTTTCTCATTGATCTGTGACCTGAGAGTTTCTTCAATCCTTTTGGACTCTTCTACTTGCAGCTTTAGATCATTAATAATTTTATTAGATTCCTCTTCACGTTTGCTACATACATCACCTTTATCATCCAGGTGTGACTTCAAGGCTTCTTCTATTTTCTTGGCTTTATGAATTTGTAAGAAGAGATCTTCAATATTATCCCCATATTCTTCCAACTTATGCGAACTAGTTTATTATTCAGATGTGCAGGTTATATAACGTTTACAATGCCGGGAATAGCACACCGGCTGAACGGCTGAACTGAACTGTTACGAAATTGTAACAGTGTAACAATATGTCTAAATAATTAAATAAAGACAAAATAGCTATTAAGTACGCTAACATCCCCCTTTATTACATTATTTGGGTAATGTAATAACTAATAGCTATACTAGACTACTAACATCCCCTTACATTATTTTGCAATACAAAGTGAGCTGTGAAACAATTCAAATTTGACACGTCCAAGTGCCTTAGTGAAAATGTTTGCAACTTGAGCATCGGTGGGAATGTGCTGAAGCTGAATTCGATGCTTTGGAACTTCATCTCGAATGAAATAACATTGTGTGTCAATGTGCTTTGTTCTTTCATGATGGACTCGGATTCTTGACGAGGTTCGGAACACCCCGATTGTCGCAAAACAAGTGTATTGGAGATTTTGATGGATGGCCCATACTTGTCCGAATGCGACGTAACCATATCACTTCGCACACAGCCTTCACGTGCGGCACGATACTCTGCTCTCGTTGATGAAATAGCAACCACCTGTTTCTTCTTATCGTGCCAAGAGACAGGACCGGATCCCAGATGAAAAATGTATCCAAAAGTTGACTTGCGATCATCAAATGATCCGGCATAGTCGGAGTCCATGTATCCTTGCAAGAAGAATTTTTTGTTCCTCTTGTATTCTAGGCCATATTCCATAGTACCACGGACATAGTGAAGAACACATTTTGCTGCTTTCCAATGAGTGGTCTTAGGCTTCTGCATGAACCTCGAAAGATAGTTGACAACAAATACAAGATCTGGCCTAGTATTGGTCAGATATATGAGACTCCCAATCAACTGTCGATAGAGAGTACCATCTACCTGAGGTGAATCATCATATCATGATAACTAAAGTCCATTCTCCATTGGAGTTGCCATTGGCTTGCAATCAATCATGCGATATTTTTCTAGTAATGTCTTGGCATATTTTTTTTGAGACACTTTGATGGAGTGCTCCTTCTGGCTGAATTCTAGACCAAGACAGTAATGGAGAAGTCTCGAGATCCGTCATCTCAAAAGATTTGCACAAGTTTCTTTTGACAAGAGAGATCATAGTTTCGAACTCCTTGTAATGAGCAGATCATCCACATAGAGTACAAGCAACACTATCTCCGAACCCTGTTTCTTGAAATAGAGGTTTGCATCCGACTGGACATATCTTAAATCCATGCCGCATAAGGTGATTGTCCATTTTTATATACCAAGCTCGAGGAGCTTGTTTCGGCACCATATAAGGATTTGACCAATTTGCAAACCTTCTACTCTTGGCCTTCCACTTCAAATCCATCAGGCTGAGTCATATAGACTTCTTCTTGGAGATCACCATTTAGAAAGGCACTTTTGACATCCATCTGGTGAACTTTCCACCCATATTGTGCTGCCATAGCACACATAACCCGAATTGTGGTCATCCGAGCAAGAGGTGCAAAAGTTTCCTCGTAGTCAATGCCTTCCTTTTGAGCATAGCCCTTTGCAACAAGATGGGCCTTATGCTTATCAATTGTTCCATCTACCTTGTACTTGAATTTATATACCCATTTGCAGCCAATGGGTTTCTTTCCATGCGGCAGATCAACAAGCTTCCAAGTTTTATTTTTCATCAAAGACTCATACTCTGTATCCATAGCGGCCTTCCATTGAGGCTCACTGAGAGCATCTTGCACTGATGCAGGTTCAAGATCATCTATGGTAGACATGAACGCCCTATCATCATCAATATCCATATCCTCTACTTCTGTACTTGGAGTTACAGAAAGTTCCTCAAAAGATTGACAAAGATCATCAACCTCACTAGTTTCTTTGGTTTCTTTTTCCTTTTGAGCCATACTGCGTGTACGAGGTCTATCCAAATTCAAATTGGGAGGAGTGGATAAATTTGCATCTCTGATTGTATTTGTACACCATTTAGGATTCTTCTTCGATGGAGTTGAAGAAGATGTAGAAGGACCTCCTTCCTGTGTTGACGAAGGAATCTTCTCTTCCTTATATTCCACAATATCTTGGTGTACTTTAGATGTGCTCTGTGATGTGAAAGCTTCATCAAAGACAACATATCTCATTGATATGAATTTTCTTGGTCAAAGGATCTATCAATCGATATCCTTTAGAGTGCTCAGAATAACCAAGAAAAATACATCTCAGTGTTTTCTCATCTAGCTTCTTCCTTTTCTCTTTCGGTATGTGCATGAAAGTGTGACATCCAAAAATACGTAGATGAGATATGGAGGGTTTTCGACCACTCCATGCTTCCTGTGGAGTCATTCCTTTTAGGGCCTTTGTGGGTGCCCTATTCAACAGATATACTGCAGCTGGTGACAACTTCCGCCCAATATTGTTGCCCAAGAGTAGCTCCTGTGAGCATACAACGAACCATTTCCATGATAGAACGGTTCCTTCTCTCAGCAACTCCATTTTGCTGAGGAGTATAGGTAGTTGTTAACTATCTCTTGATTCCATGCTTATCTAGGAATGCAAAAAATTCATTAGAGGTAAACTCTCCCCCTCGATCTGAGCGAAGGGTTTTAATAGAAGCTCCTGAATCCTTGTCAACGAATTTCTTGAACTGCTGGAAGAATGCGAAAGCTTCAGATTTTAGTTGGAGAAAGAAAACCCACATCTTTCGTGAGTAGTCATCTACGAATAACTGAAAGTACCTCTTCCCTCCACAACTGTTGGGTGTGAAAGGACCGCACAGATCGGTGTGAATTAACTCCAAAGGTTTTCGTGCTCTTGTTGAGCTCTTCTCAAATGGTACTCTATGATGCTTTCCTGCCAAGCAGTCAGAGCACACTGGCAATGTGGCGTAAAGGGAAGGAAGACCCTTTACCATCTCATACTTACCGAGCTCAAGTAAGTAGCCGTAACTAAGATGCCCATATCTCTTGTGCCATAGGGAAGTTGCCTCCTTGGTAGAGACAATCATGGCAACATGTGGAGTAGAGATAGCATCTAGTGCAAATAAGCCGTGCTTATATGAAGCTGTTGCAATCTGTTTACCCTTCCTGGTAATAGTACAACACTTCTTTCCATTCTCAACATGAAAGTTGACAACCATATTTCTGTCCAGGATTTGTGTCACTGACAAAAAATTGTTGGCCAATCCCAGAACATAGAGGACTTTGTCAATCTGACACTTGCCATCAGGAAGAGTGACTGAAACTGTACCCTCTCCCTAAACCCTATAGGTTTTATCATCAAAAATGGTGACAAGTTTGCCCTCTTTGGCCACAAATGATTCAAACCATGATCTGTCGCCAGTCATATGTTTGCTAGCTCCAGAATCGACATACCAAATAGGATCCCTCTATGTGGAATCTATGGTAGTCATGAGCACCTTGTGTGCCCATTCAAAATTTGAGTCAGATTCTTCAACAACAACATTCACCTGGGGTTGCTTGTTTTTATTTTATGGTTTGTTTTGGCCTTTCTGCTTGTTCTTATGCCAACACCTGTTGGTGTCATGGTTGTCTTTCTCACAGATCTTGCACCACCTCTTCTTCTATTGAGGTTGTTTGCCTTTTCTTTTCGTATCCTATTGAGAATTTCCTCCTTTCTGAAAGTTGCCTCCTTTTTGCCCATTACCTTTCTTCCTAAAACCCCGCCTCGTTGGTGTATAGGGTCGTATTGGAAGAATCATCCTTGTGAAGTTGGCGTGCCTCTTGTTGTTGAAGCAGATTGACCAACTCGATGTAGGTAATTTGTCGTTGAGACACCTGGATGGAGGTTATCAACATATCAAATGAAGAAGGTAAAGCTCTCATCACAAGTGAAATGAGAAGCTTTTTGTCCACAGTATCTCCCAAAGAATTCAATTTCTCTTTCAATTCATACACTGCACAGAAAGAGTTCAACTGTTTCACCCTGTCTCAAACTCAGGTTATGAAGTTGTTGTTGAAGATGAAGAATGGTTGAATCATTATTTCCCTCATAAATGGTTCTAAGGGCATCCCATGCCTCTTTACCACTTGCTTTGTCAGCTATATGAGGTTGCACTTCATCTGAAATAGCAAACAAAATGAGCACCTTTGCTCGACTGTCTTTCTTGTCAAAAGCTATCTGATCTCGCGAAGGACCCGTGGATCCCATCGTTGGTGAAGGCCTAGTTGCTACTCCAAGAACAATATCCCACAAATCTTCCATTTGGAGAATTGCCTTCATCTTATGTTTCCATGGTGTATAATTTGGACCTTTCAATAACTGATGCGGATCAGTCATCAACTTTGCAACAGCAGCCATAGTGAAGGTTCCTTATATCACCAATTGGTCCCCCTTTCGATATACCTTTTGCTAGGCTGTTATACCATACAAAATACCCGCCCTTATATGAGGGAAACTATAGATATTTAGAAAGATCAACAAAAATCACCCGCCCTTACGTGAGGGAGACTATAGGTGAGTTTTAGAGATCATACGATACGTGGAACATAAGCGGTATTGAAAGGGAATCGCCTTGTTGATGGCACCTACCATAGAAGATTCTTCTCATGCGTGGGGCGTAACTTCCCCTAAACACTATGAAGAATACTTCGTCAGGATTTACGCCTAAACACAAGTGCGATAAAGGGTAGTGGATAGAGTAAAAAAATGCAAAAATGGCTAACTTATCTCTCCCCGACGATTTATAGAGAACAAGCTCAGACGTCGTTGTAGCAGCTATATTAGGCGGCAGATACAGTAGCCAAATCATGACAACTTTACCTGTAAGTGCTGGCCATAGGTATCACAAATACCGAACGCTGCAGTGCAATAAATTACACGGATGGGTTTTAATTATTTCGGGACTTAGGGAGTGTTTTGATTTTAATTTTTAATGTTATAGTGCAAAAATGAAATATGCAACATACAACAAAAAAAAATGCCCACAGGAATAACCCACAAGGTGTCGGTCACAGCCGAAAATGCACCTTTTACAATTTGCCAAATTGCTATTTTTCAAAAAATTACTCACATTCCCCCTTTGATTTTTTGAAAAAAAATATCCCCCCTTAAAAAAAAACTCTTTAACAAAGCATTTTAATAATTATTATACATTTAAAGTTAAAATAAATAATTTTAATTTATATAGTTTTTAAAAACTTATAAAAAAATAAATTAAAATTAAATTTTAATTTATAAAGTTTTAAAAAACTATAAAAAAATAAATTAAAATTAAATATTTTAACTAAAAAATAATAATTAAATAAAACCTTTGAATTTTTTTTTTTTATACCTTTGGGGGGAGTCGACGGGATTTGAACCCCCGACCTGCAGGCTCCCTGAGCCTTACCGCACGGCTCACGTCCACGTGAGCCAGCGGGCTGATCCGGAAGGATCAATGGAGGCCCTCGTATTTGAGTCGCTGCCCGACCACAGGTTCCTCCACTGCAAATCGCGGCCGCAGCGTTGCTTCGTCGCGCGCCGGGTTGTTTATTTTTATTTTTAAAACTCCCGTGCGTTCGTCGCTGCGGGGGGGGCCTCCCTGTTTTTTTTTTTTTTTAATTTCCCCCGACGCTGCTTGGGCGCGCAAATCACGCCTTCAACGGGGGGGGGGATGCGCAAATCGTGCTGTCTCGGCCAACGGGGGGGCTCCTCCCTCCTGCCCGAGTGTTGCGCGTGGGTCTCGACGCACGCGAACGTCCCTTCCGCTGCGTCTGCGCGCGGGTCGCGATGCGCACAGGTCTACGCGCTCCGCAGCGGGCTTCTGTCCGCCACGTGGCTCCCGCATCGCGACCTGCATGGGGGGGGCGTCCGCCCAGTCGCGTGGATGCGCCTCCCTCAGTCGCGTGGATGCGACGCGCGCGACACCAAAAAAAAATTATTATTATTATTTTTTTTTTCAAAAAAAACGTGCAGCCTGGACGCACTGACTGCCTACGCACAGCTGCGTCCGCAGCGGGGGAGCCTCTCCTCCTCAGTCGCGACTTGCACTACCTCTGCAAAAAAAAAACTCTGCCCAGCAAACAAATTACTGAACTGGCTCTGATGCCATGATAGAAAATGCGAACTAGTTTATTATTCAGATGTGCAGGTTATATAACGTTTACAATGCCGGGAATAGCACACCGGCTGAACGGCTGAACTGAACTGTTACGAAATTGTAACAGTGTAACAATATGTCTAAATAATTAAATAAAGACAAAATAGCTATTAAGTACGCTAACAACTTCTTGGACAATATTTTGTTCTTTTTCCTTTCTATACCCAACTCTTCAAGTGCAACGATCAACTCACCTTCTAGATATACTTCACCCTCAAGGTTTTCATCACATACTTCAAAATTCACTCCTTTTATCTTTTCTAGTTCAATTTTCTCTTCCAAAGGAACTGAAACTGACTGAGATGCCTTATTTGAGGAGGATCTATTCTTCTTACCCATTGCGTACTAATCCAAGATCAACCCTAGATGATTTAGCCTGACAAGGGAAACTGGCTTTGATACCAATTGTTAGTCTCACAATGACACTAAGAGGGGGGGTGAATCAGTGTAGCTTTTTAAAACTTAAATCTTCAACTCTTAAAGCCGAAACAATGAGAACTTCATCAAGGATAATTTTTTGTATTCTTACAAGTTACCAACTTCTCCTACTCTTCCTAGAAATATTTTCCAAGGTACTTCATGGATACCTTGCCATTATGTTTCACTTTTTTTAGGTATACTTGCTAAATTTATAGTCTACCTCTAAAAACTAAACTTTATAGAACAATCATTAACAACTTACAACACTTGCGTTTTCGCTACACACCTCTAAGGGTCTCATATAAACTTGTCCCTTCTCTAAAAAAACTTCTTATACTAATTTCATGTATATCCTATTTTATCTTTAATAACTCTTATACACATTCTCCCCTTAACTCCATAATCTGAATATTGAATTACTTACTTTATTCTTGTAACTATTGCATTTCATCACATATTCATTTTTGTGCATATCCAATATCTTCAAGTAAACTCATCCCTTCATACTTGATATCTTCACTTTGAGGTTATTATATAGATGGTTCTTCTTATCCAACAAACATTGTCATCATTCGATGTATGTTCTCTATATTCAATGATCAAAGTCTCTTTTCTTCTTAGACATCTATGAATTTGACATGCACATGTATTTTTATATTATTAATAGATCAATATTAAAATTCATCTTTTTCAATGACTATTTGCATGTTCATTTTTTTGCTTACTTGTATGCTCTTCCTTGTATAACTGCACTAGCTATTCCATAAGTTCGTTATTATCTAAGTCACTATCACTCATAATACTATCCTCCTACGTACGACTTGATTATTTGACCTCTTGAAGATAATCAGGTTTCCAATAAAAGGTGTTACTAATTCCCAAATCAAAGCCCTAGAGGGTCTGAGCCCCATTGAATTTTTCTTTTCCAAGTGGCTAGAATTATAGTGGAAACATATAAGTCAATCAAGGAGAGTTGGAAGCCATTGACTTAATAGGTATCTTACCTAGTTGGCTAGGGTTAGAGTGGTAGCATTTGAGTCAATCATATATCCAATAAAAGGTGCTACTAATTCCTAATTCAATGCCCTAAAGGTTCTGAGTCCCATTGAATTTGTCTTATCTAGGTGGTTAGAATTATAGTGGAAACATATAAGTCAATCAAGGAGGGTTGGGAGCCATTGACTTCATCTTACCTAGCAGGTTAGGGTTATAGTGACAACACCTAAGTTGATAAAGTATATAACAAATGGTGTTATTGATTCATCAAGCAAAAGGTATTATGGATTCAACAAGGTTAGGGTCCCATTATAGTGGACTAGGGCTACAACGATAGTCTTTGAGCTAATCAAGTATCCCGTAAAATGTGTTACTAGTTCTCAATTGGATCAATGCGCTAAACGGTCGATGTCCTAGAAAAATGTGTTATTGAAGATCCTATGTGTAAAAAACATGATAAAAACTAGTGGTTTGAAGCATGAAGCAACAATTCATTTTGGTGTTCTTGGTTTTGATTCACCTCCTCTATAGCGGAAGATACTGAAATTAAAATTTAAGTAAAAAATATTAAAAATACAAATATAAGCACAAGAAATAAAAGTTGTTTATTTTGAATGTTCTAGAGGGTGAGGGTCCCCTTGACTTTCTCTTATCCAGTGGGCTAGGGTTTTAGTGGCCGCATTTGAGCCATATCATATTTCCAATAAAAGAATTGGATTTCTGAAATTAAAATTTAAGAAAAAAGTATTAAAAATAGAGATATAAGCACAAGAAATAAAAAGGTGTTTCTTATTCCCTATGTTCTAGAGGATTAGGGTTCCCTTGACTTTTTTTTATCTAGTAGGCTAGGGTTTTAGTGGCAGCATTTGAGCTGATCATATTTAGAACAAAAGGTGTAGTTAATTCCCAATTAGATAATTGTGAGGATTACGGTTCCATTGAATTTATGTTACCTAACAGGTTAAGGTTATAATGGTAACATTTAAGCTAATTAGGTATCTGATAAAAGGTGTTACTCATTCTCCTATGTATATAAATAATATAATAAAACCTATTCATTTGAAGCCTGAAGCAACAATTCACTTTGGTGTCCCTAGTTTTGAGTTATCTCCTTTGTAGCAGAAGCTACTATAATTTATATATTAAAACAAATATTAAAAATATTTGAGCAAAATAAATAAAGGTGTTACTGATTTCAAGTTTTATTTCTTGGAGGGTTGGGTTGAGTTGACTTTGTCTTACCTAGTGAAGGTTATAGTGATAATATATAAGCTATCTAACACAAGGTGTTATTAATTTTCCAGTTTGATGCCTTGGAGGTTTCTTGTCTTGTTGACTTCATGTTACTTAGTGGGTTATGGTTATAGTGGGAGCATATGAGCCAATCAAGCATCTAGCAAAAGGTTTTAGTGATTATCTATGTATCAAAAAAGAAAAGAAAAAAACATAACAAAAATTATTCATTTGATGCATAAAGCAACGATTCATTTTGGTGTTCCTGGTTTTGATCCTCCATAGTAGAAGCTACTAAAATTTAACTTTAAAACATGTTTAAATTTAAAAATTTGATTGCAAAAAATAAAGGAAATGAAAATTTAAAAAAAATCAAAGGACAAGAAATAAAAGTGTTAGTGATTCTTAGTTCAATGCCTTAGAGGATCAAGGCTTCATATTACCCAATGGACTAAGGTTTGTTGGCAATTTTGGGTACTTTGGGTACATTGCCTTTGCTCAAGTGTATAAGTTGTCATTGATGTCAAGAAGGTCTTGAAGGAATTTGATTTGATGTCAAATAATTTGTTTTGATGAAGGTTACGGCATGACAGTTTCAAAGGTCTTTTGCAAACCCCAAGTTGGCAGGTTTAAAGATTACCGGTGGATGCATTGGTTTAATGCATTTGGGTCCAGGAGGAAGTATTTATTTAAATAATTAAAAAACCTTGTTAAGGTTCCATTTAATTATTTTTAAATAAATATTAAATTATTATTTGCATGGGTTCTCCTAATCCATGGCGCAAATGTCTTAACAAGGTGGGCGCTATGTTTTAGCTTTGTGGGCGCTAGCCAAGACCTCCGCCGACGTGTTAAAGACCTCCGCCGACGTCAAAGAGCCTATGGTAAAATTCATATTAATATCCCTCGATGAAAATCAAAGATGCATCCCATCCGAATTTCGAAAGAAAGTTGCTCGCTGTGTTTTCGACTGTGTGTCTTCGCCGTTTTCGTAATCTGTTGTGTTGTGTCTTCACCATTTTCGTAATCCGTTGATCGTTTGTGTGTCTTCGTCATCTTCGTAATCCGTTGTTCGTTTGATTGTCTCATCGTTTGTCGAATCCGCCATATAGCTTGTCGTCTGCGAGTTGGCATCAGAAGGAAGGGAGGACTGTGTTTTATTTTCCCTGGCATAGAAGGGACAAGCATAACAGAGTGAGGTTTAAACCTCATCGGGTGCCTTTGGCGCACCGGTAGCGGCTAGGCTATTGGCGCGCTACCCGAACGGGAGGTTCCGCGTTCGAATCACGCGAAAGGGTTTTTCGACGTGAAGTGGTTGCAGCAGGTGGTGTTAGATTTCGGGCGCAATTTCTCCATAGCGATTTTTGTTGTTGGCTAAGGTATTTTTTGAAATTAATCTTTTGCTAAGTGTATGTTGCGGATGGAGGATGTTTGTTAGAAGAAAAACAGCTTAGGAGTCATAAGGGTTTTAAAGCTTGTTGTTATTTTGATAAAAGATTATTTTGAAGGTGTTGTTGAAATATCTTATTGCATTCTTATGAGAGATAAACTTTATTTTTGATGAGACAATAAGGGAGAAATAAGGTGTATAAGGGATACATGTTTCTTGTAATGTTGAGAGTGCTTTTGGTTGATTATGGAAATGAAAGCATGATGTTTTAAGGTTAATTGCTTCTTGTGTGAAGTTGTGAAACCTTAAGTGGGCAGCTTTGAGATTGACATTTGCTTTCATTAAGTTGGTTATAATCAAGCTATTCTTTACTTGGTTAAAGTGTTGAGCTTACTCCTTTGTTGATGAATTGAAAAGTTGTTTTTATGCTATTGTGAGTTGAGTTGGTGGATGCTTTTTGTTCAAATAATGTTGGAGAGAAAAGGAGTTCTACTTGTTTCCTTTTCTGATGTTGATTGTGAAATGCTTCAAGGTTATGTTTTGAGTTGAATGGTGTTGATTGAACCTTGTTTGATGAACATTGTTGTTGAAGCCCTTATTGATGGTGAAAAGAACATGAGTATCATTGTTATGTGATTCTTTGCATAGTTGGCAATTGTTGGGGTTTCATGTTCTTGAAAGAAAGCATTCTATCCTATCCATTTCAGATTTTGAGTTGAGTTTTCAGATTTGAGATTGAGGTTGAGTTGAGTTTTTAGATTTGAGATTGAGTTTGATTTGAGTTGATTTGAGATTGAGTTTGAGCTGAGTTGATTTGAGTTGAGTTTTGAGATTGGGAGTTGAGTATAGAACATATTGAGTCTCTAACAATTCTCTTTATGCTTCTATGAGTTTGACAAATCACATTGGGTCTCTAACAATTCACCTTGTGATTTCCTACTAAGAAAGTTTTTCTTGGTGAGCTTGCTGAGGTTTTGGACAGGTTTCGGTGGGGACTTGTGAGCAGGTTTTGGACAGGTTTCGGTGGGGACTTGTGAGCAGGTTTTGGACAGGTTCCGGTGGGGACTTGTGAGCAGTTTTGGACAGGTTTCGATGGGGACTTGTGAGAGTGGAATGTTTGGACTTGTGAGAGTAGTCCTAGCAGAGGACTTGTGAGCTGAGTTTTGAGAGTTCTATCAGAGAACTTGAGGACAGAGATGCACTTGGTTCTTTGAGAAGAACCTGAGGATAGATTTGGCAAGTCTTTGAGAAGGCTTGTGTGTAGAGGATTGATTTGTTCAAGTGTTGGACAGATCTGACAGACAGAGGAAGACTTGTACTAGATCGACTGACTGTGTTTGGTACAGGTTGCTGAGCTGTTGTGGACGTGATCATAGAAGGCAGAGGTCTCTTAGGCTAAGCATTGAGGATAGGAGGTCTTCGGTGGAAAGGAGTTCCACGTGCTGGCAAGAGGTAGAGGTAGTTGATCTTCTGAGGGATCATTTCCAGAGTAGAGGGGAAGGTATCTCCTTTGAGCAGAGGCTCATAAATCCAGATTGAGGGGAAGGTATCTCCTTTGAGCAGAGGCTCATAAATTTAGATAGAGGGGAAGGTATCTCCTTTGAGCAGAGGCTCATAAATTCTGATTAGGGGAAGGTATCTCCTTTGGGCCGAGGCTCATAAACATTGTAATTGGGAAGGATTCCCAAAGAACTTTGAGATAACTTTTAGAGAAAAGTTTTGTGGACGTAGCCCAGCCATTCTGGGTGAACCACGTTAAAATTGGTGTCACTTTGTGGATGTTATTATGCATTGCTTTGATATTGCTTTGGGTATATTGCTTTACTATTTTGAAGTATAAAGGAAAAAGTAAAAAGAGGTCTTATACTGTTCACCCCCCCTCTCAAGTATAAGCTTGTGTTCTTCAATTGGTATCAGAGCGGGTGCCTTCGAAAAGTTTAACAGCTTGAAGGAAAAGCTAGTAAAGAACACAATGGATCATTCAAGTGGCAATGCAACACCTATTCTTGATGGGTCAGATTTTGGTCTTTGGAGTGCAAGGATGAAGGTTCATCTAATGGCACTTGGTAATGAGGTATGGGAAGTGATTGAAGATGAGTACACTATTCCCGTACATGGTCCTAATACTAAAGAAGAAAGGCTCCTACATCACAACAATTCAAAAGCAATGAATGCAATCCTGAAAGGCTTACAGAAAGCAGATCTCACCAAAGTGATTCACCGCAAGACAGCTAGTGAAATGTGGAATCAGTTGAAGGTGGTTCATACAGGTGATACAAATGTCAAAAAGGCCAAGTTGAGACACTTCAAAGGTATGTTTGAACAACTCAAGATGAATGATGATGAAAATATTAGTGACTACATGCTTCGTATGGATGAGGTTGTTAACTCCATGAAAGACTTAGGTCTTGAGCTTGCTGAAAATGATGTTTGTGATAAGATTTTAAGATCTCTTCCTAATAGATTTAGTGAAAATATTTCTGCTATTGAGGAAGCTAAAGATTTGGATAAGTTGAAAAAGGATGAGCTCCATAGTATACTTGCAGCATTTGAGTTGAGAACTCAAGTGAAGGTTGATGTCAAGAAAGAGGCAACTTTCAAGGCTACCAAGGAATCCAAGGGTAAACAACTTCAAGATAGTGATGAGTCTTCTAGTGATGAAGAGGCATATTACAAGCAAGAAAGGCAAGTTCTCTAGAAAGCACAAAAGTATGAAAAATATAAGATGTTTCAATTGTGGAAAGTTTGGTCATTATGCTACTAACCGTACTGTTCCCAAGAATGAAAGTGATGAAGATAAACAGGATTCTAAGAGCAAGGATTCTGAAAAGCACAAGCATCACAGGAAGATCAAAGATGAGCACAACAATCAAGGAAAGAGGTATTCTCACAAGCACAAGAAGAGTTTCTACCTAGACAAAGCAAGTAAGTGTTCTAGTAGTGATAGTGAAAGTTCTTCAAGTGATGATGAAAATGAGATGTTGTTCATATCAAAAAAAGAGGAAGAACCGAAACATAGATTCATTATCATGAAATGTCTTAGATGTGGAAATTTTGGTCACCTTGAGGATGATTGCACAAATAATGATTTGGTTTCTAGTATGTATGAGGATGCTTCAGAAAACTATAAGGAAGATGCATGTATGGTCTTTGAAAAGGGTAGCACCTCTAGTGATAAGAAATCTGAAAAAGGCTTTGATGATTCAAAAAGCAAACAAATAAAGGATCTTGAAAGTGAACTTATTAGTGCTCTTAGTGTTTTGGAAAAGGAAAGAAAGAAGAATGCTAGACTCAAGGATAAGTTAGATGAATGTTGTATGGAGAGAGATGATCTTATAGAAAGTCTTGACTTCTCTATAGCTAAGACACAAGAACTCAAGGATGAGTTAGAGTCTAAGGTTCTTGAGTATAGTGAGTTAGAACAGAAAATGGCTTCTTTGAAAGAGGAAACTAAAGAGTACAAGGATAAGCTTTACAGGTTTCAAGATAGCTCCAAAAAGGTTAAGTCACTCATCAAAGGTCAAAGAAAGACAACGAGATAAAATAGGCCTTGGTTTTGTTAAGCCACACAAGGAACAAGTTGGAGAGTCTAGTAAGAGACTCCAAAAGGAAGAGAGTTCTGATGAGGAAAGTATTTCAGATCATGAGTCCTTGAATGATAGATGCACAAAAACAGAAAATAGAATTCAGAATGAGAAGAAGAAGTTTTCAGGACCCAAGAGGTCAAATAAAGGAAAGTTTCAAGGCAGATGTTTTGCTTGTCACAGGTTTGGTCACATGGCTTCACATTGCATGGCTCAAGTGAAGAAGGTAAATGAAAGTTTTAGAAGTGCTAGTTTCTTTCAAGGGTATTGCTACTCTTGTCAACAGTTTGGGCACAAGGCAGTCTATTGCAAGGTAAATAACAGGAACAGGTTTGATCAAAACAGGTTTGGTCAGAACAGGTTTGGTCAGAACAGGTTTGGTCAAAACAGGTTTGGTCAGAACAGGTTTGGTCAGAACAGGTGGATTCAAAGATCAGGTTTACCTCAGAGAAACAACATCGTCAAGTGTTTCAAGTGCAACAATGAAGGTCACATAATCAGACAGTGTAGAGCTGAAATTCTAGAATACAGGAACAGGAACAAGTGGCATGATCAGGTCCAAGGATCAAGACATGGACAAGAATAGGGATGAGAACAAGAACAAGAACAGTGACAAGAATAGGAATATGGACAAAGAGTTCAAGAGAAGGCCCGACAAGGAAGTTATAGACGCTGATGATGATCAGTGCCTAATGGGAGTTTTACTCCCACCCCAGAATTAATCACCTCATCAGGAGGTGGGGGAGGGACTAAGCTAAGAGGCTCATTCTTAGTCCCGAGCCCCAAAGGTGGCCCTTTGCCATTGATGACAAAGGGGGAGAGATATGAGTAAGGGGGAGAGCTTCAAAGTGAAGAGGAAAGCTTCAAGTCATGGGGAGCAAAACTTCAAAGGAAGATTCTCGGTTGTGGGCACAGTTTCTCGCTTGTTAGCACAGTTGGTTTCAGTTTTGGCTCTTGAGAAGTGTTTTCAGTAAAGGTTTGCCATCAATGACAAAGGGGGAGATTGTTGGCAATTTTGGGTACTTTGGGTACATTGCCTTTGCTCAAGTGTATAAGTTGTCATTGATGTCAAGAAGGTCTTGAAGGAATTTGATTTGATGTCAAATAATTTGTTTTGATGAAGGTTACTGACATGACAGTTTCAAAGGTCTTTTGCAAACCCCAAGTTGGCAGGTTTAAAGATTACAGGTGGATGCATTGGTTTAATGCATTTGGGTCCAGGAGGAAGTATTTATTTAAATAATTAAAAAACCTTGTTAAGGTTCCATTTAATTATTTTTAAATAAATATTAATTTATTATTTGCATGGGTTCTCCTAATCCATGGCGCAAATGTCTTAACAAGGTGGGCGCTATGTTTTAGCTTTGTGGGCGCTAGCCAAGACCTCCGCCGACGTGTTAAAGACCTCCGCCGACGTCAAAGAGCCTATGGTAAAATTCATATAAATATCCCTCGATGAAAACAAAGATGCATCCCATCCGAATTTTGAAAGAAAGTTGCTCGCTGTGTTTTCAACCGTGTGTCTTCGTCGTTTTTGTAATCCGCTGATTTGTTTGTGTGTCTTCACCATTTTCGTAATCCGTTGATCGTTTGTGTGTCTTCGCCGTCTTCGTAATCCGTTGTTCGTTTGATTGTCTCACCATTTGTCGAATCCGCCATATAGCTTGTCGTCTGCGAGTTGGCGTCAGAAGGAAGGGAGGACTGTGTTTTATTTTCCCTGGCATAGAAGGGACAAGCATAACAGAGTGAGGTTTAAACCTCACCGGGTGCCTTTGGCGCACCGGTAGCGGCTAGGCTGTTGGCGCGCTACCCGAACGGGAGGTTTCATGTTCGAATCACGCGAAAGGGTTTTTCGACGTGAAGTGGTTGCAGCAGGTGGTGTTAGATTTCGGCGCAATTTCTCCATAGCGATTTTTGTTGTTGGCTAAGGTATTTTTCGAAATTAATCTTTTGCTAAGTGTATGTTGCGGATGGAGGATGTTTGTTAGAAGAAAAACAGCTTAGGAGTCATAAGGGTTTTAAAGCTTGTTGTTATTTTGATAAAAGATTATTTTGAAGGTGTTGTTGAAATATCTTATTGCATTCTTATGAGAGATAAACTTTATTTTTGATGAGACAATAAGGGAGAAATAAGGTGTATAAGGGATACATGTTTCTTGTAATGTTGAGAGTGCTTTTGGTTGATTATGGAAATGAAAGCATGATGTTTTAAGGTTAATTGCTTCTTGTGTGAAGTTGTGAAACCTTAAGTGGGCAGCTTTGAGATTGACATTTGCTTTCATTAAGTTGGTTATAATCAAGCTATTCTTTACTTGGTTAAAGTGTTGAGCTTACTCCTTTGTTGATGAATTGAAAAGTTGTTTTTATGCTATTGTGAGTTGAGTTGGTGGATGCTTTTTGTTCAAATAATGTTGGAGAGAAAAGGAGTTCTACTTGTTTCCTTTTCTGATGTTGATTGTGAAATGCTTCAAGGTTATGTTTTGAGTTGAATGGTGTTGATTGAACCTTGTTTGATGAACATTGTTGTTGAAGCCCTTATTGATGGTGAAAAGAACATGAGTATCATTGTTATGTGATTCTTTGCATAGTTGGCAATTGTTGGGGTTTCATGTTCTTGAAAGAAAGCATTCTATCCTATCCATTTCAGATTTTGAGTTGAGTTTTCAGATTTGAGATTGAGGTTGAGTTGAGTTTTCTGATTTGAGATTGAGGTTGAGTTGAGTTTTTAGATTTGAGATTGAGTTTGAGCTGAGTTGATTTGAGTTGAGTTTTGAGATTGGGAGTTGAGTATAGAACATATTGAGTCTCTAAAAATTCTCTTTATGCTTCTATGAGTTTGACAAATCACATTGGGTCTCTAACAATTCACCTTGTGATTTCCTACTAAGAAAGTTTTTCTTGGTGAGCTTGTTGAGGTTTTGGACAGGTTTCGATGGGGACTTGTGAGCAGGTTTTGGACAGGTTTCGGTGGGGACTTGTGAGCAGTTTTGGACAGGTTTCGGTGGGGACTTGTGAGCAGTTTTGGACAGGTTTCGGTGGGGACTTGTGAGCAGATTTGGACAGGTCCTAGCAGAGGACTTGTGAGCTGAGTTTTGAGAGTTCTATCAGAGAACTTGAGGATAGAGATGCACTGGTTCTTTGAGAAGAACCTGAGGATAGATTTGGCAAGTCTTTGAGAAGGCTTGTGTGTAGAGGATTGATTTGTTCAAGTGTTGGATAGATCTGACAGACAGAGGAAGACTTGTACTAGACCGACTGACTGTGTTTGGTACAAGTTGCTGAGCTGCTGTGGACGTGATCATAGAAGGCAGAGGTCTCTTAGGCTAAGCATTGAGGATAGGAGGTCTTCGGTGGAAAGGAGTTCCACGTGCTGGCAAGAGGTAGAGGCAGTTGATCTTCTGAGGGATCATTTCCAGAGCAGAGGGGAAGGTATCTCCTTTGAGCAGAGGCTCATAAATCCAGATTGAGGGGAAGGTATCTCCTTTGAGCAGAGGCTCATAAATTCAGATAGAGGGGAAGGTATCTCCTTTGAGCAGAGGCTCATAAATTCTGATTAGGGGAAGGTATCTCCTTTGGGCCGAGGCTCATAAACATTGTAATTGGGAAGGATTCCCAAAGAACTTTGAGATAACTTTTAGAGAAAAGTTTTGTGGACGTAGCCCAGCCATTCTGGGTGAACCACGTTAAAATTGGTGTCACTTTGTGGATGTTATTATGCATTGCTTTGATATTGCTTTGGGTATATTGCTTTACTGTTTTGAAGTATAAAGGAAAAAGTAAAAAGAGGTCTTATACTGTTCACCCCCCCTCTCAGTATAAGCTTGTGTTCTTCAAGGTTATAGTGGACCACCAGGTATTTCGCTTAGAGGGTGAGGATTGGTTGACCTCATCTTACCCAAAGTGCTAGGGTTATAGTGACCCATCACGTATTCAGAAAAAGCTATTATTGATTCCCTAGTTCAATGCCTTAGAAGGTCACGATTAGGGTCCCATTGGATTCACCTTATCCAACAGTCTAGGTTTATAGTGGTAGCATTTGAATGAACAAACTGATTCTTCTATGTATAAAAAAATAAAAGAGCATAATGGAGCCAAGCAACAATTCATTTTGGTGCTCATGGTTTTGATTCACCTCCTCTAAACCTCTTCAAGTTAAAATAAATAATCAAAAAATAAATATCTGAGAACAAGAAATACCACTATAACCCTAGCCAAAAATGGATAGTAGCTTCTGCTATAGAGAAGGTGAATCAAAACCAAAAATACCAAAATAGATCGTAGCTTTTTCTATAAAGGAGGTGAATCAAAACTAGCAACACCAATATTTGAACCAGTAAAACCACTATAACCCCATCCCCACCACATGCTGATCATGCAATCAAGGTTATAGACAGGCCCTTCATATTTATTGGGTTCGTCCTCAGTCCATGTTTGACTTGTTTGTCCAGTGGCCTCTCTTTTTGAACATGTGTCTCAGGTATATGTGGAAGATATGCCTTCATCACTACTTGTGGCAGATATGGTTGGAAAGGAATCATCAGGTCTTATTGGATGAGGTTGCTCAGTCATCCTCTGTCCTATCAAAAATTCTAGTATATGCTAATAAGAATGCCTGTTTAGTGCTTGTAGCGTCTAGACCTCCGAATCCTTTTGAATACTCATTAGGTCAGTCATTAAACTTACCTCTCACTGATGGCCTCAATCATCCATGAGTCTGTCCTAGAACCATGATCACATGGACCCCACCCCCCTAGGGTGGATTAAGTTAAATTTCGATGGGTCGGCTAGGGACAACCGGGATGGATGCTTACTCAAAGACCACAAGGGTGAGGTGCTGATAGCTTTTGCTGAACATGTTGGAGCTCAAACTAACAATGTTGCTGAAGCGAGGGTGGTTTGGAGGAGCCTAAAGGTGGTAGAGAATTATCTAGGGAAACTGTTGGTGGAAGGTGATTCTCTCATTATTATAAATATTCTAAAGAACACTAAGAGAGCTCCTTGGATATTTCATGACTACATACAAGAAGTGAGGGCTTTGATTCATGATCGACCCGAGCCCATAATTTTGCATACCTTCTGGGAAGCAAACATGACAGCCGATAGGTTGGCGAATAAAGGCATTGTAGCTGCAAACTTGATCACGTGGACTATAAATATTCCTCATGCAGTATCGACGGTGATAGAAAATGAGAAAGTTCAAAATGAAAGGCTCAGAATGGATCAATGACAAAAAATGGGGGTATTTTTCAAAATATTTTTTGAACCTTATAATGGCTTTGGTCATATTTGCTTTTTTCTTTCACGTGACTAGTGTTTTTTGCAGCTAGTGGGGTACTGATATAGTTTCATTATATACAAAGTTATGCATGGGAAACATCTCCTTTGACCTCAAGTCTTGCCCAAGGTGTGTTTGGTTTTGATGTCGCAACAGGGCCCTAGCAGGCAATAACAAAGTGTTGGAGATCCTTGACGATAGGGTACCGAAACCCACTGTAATAGTCTTGAAGAAGATGGCAATTTCATCAGCCTCCAATATTATCAACCAGTTAAAGAGTCTGTCTGGCCTCATTAGTGCAGCTGTTGATTTACGTGATTCTCTAAATATTCTATTTTACAGCGAGCAGTTCCAGGGGCGCGAGGAGTCGAAGGCAGAATCTGAAGTTGATGGCAAGGAGGAATCTAAGTATGAGGATGATAATGAGTCAGATGAGGACTACAAGGAATACTGACTGCTTGGCCTCCTGGCTATCCATTCTGTGGGATGTTTGTTTGACTATATTTTGCTATTTTTTGTATGGGCACAAGTGACCCTATGTGGCTCTTGCATGATTAGTTTTTCTCATTGTTAGTTTTGTTTTGCGTCTTTATTTTCTTATGGCTATAATATTTGGATTCCATAGTTTTGTTTGGTTGTATTAAGATGGAAGAGTAGGGCTTGGCCCTTGTTGTTGTCAGATTAAACTTGTAGGTCTTGGCCCTTGTCCAGTTGGTGGGTGGACCCTATTTTATAAAATAGTTTTGGGTCAACCAGTTAAAACCCGATGTTAATTATAAAATTCTCTTACTTAACAAAAATAAAAGTTATATACATATCACTATGCATTTTATAGAATATATATTTTAATATATAAGTAAATCTACAACACTATTGGGTGCTTCCACTATAAACCCTAATCTTCTAGGTTGGACAAAATAAACACGACCAAGCCAACCCTCCACAACATGAAAAGACAAACACACCTACTTTTAAGGAGTAAGTTTGAACACAGGTACCTCACTATTCATTTTATAAAACATACTATGTATTGTAAAAAATATTAATAGATTATACTTTACATGTCTTCATTAGCATACATTATAAGGATATTAAGTAAGTATACCCTAACCCATTGGATTATACAAAGTCAATGAAACCAATCAATTGACAAACACTCTTTCGTTACCTATTCCCTTTTGGAACCTTACACACAGCCAAATAGAGGCCAAAGCCCTAACACTAAGTTATCTTGGTATACAAGTTTTAAAATATAAGACAAATACAAATTCACATCATAGTTAAATTAAATTAAGATACACTTTAAAATGAAAGTTATTTTAATAATGATTTTATTTTATTTTAACTAAATGCTAATAATATTTGGGTGTTATATAATGAAATTTTTTATCCCATGGTTTAAACTTGGTATCGTTAACCTTATGCTTTTATCTTAATTTTATATTGATAAAAGTTATATTAATTTAATAATTAATTATTCAGGTATTTAAAAAATTCATCAATTTAATT
The DNA here is from genome assembly GCA_028583015.1 of Wollemia nobilis. Classification (NCBI taxonomy): domain Eukaryota; kingdom Viridiplantae; phylum Streptophyta; class Pinopsida; order Araucariales; family Araucariaceae; genus Wollemia; species Wollemia nobilis. The sequence continues at coordinate 5,049,150 of JAQPPZ010000710.1, read as the reverse complement.
CATTATGTGAATTTAATATTTATGTTGATTGTTTAGCATTAGTGCTTAAGGGTATACTTCATATCTTATGTTTTATCACTTTTTTATTTGATTTGTATTTTCTTTGCTTATAATATTTGAGCGGATGGTTTATTTTTTTTTGGCAAAGTATTATAAAATGCAACATGGTATTCTAAGTTGTTGAGGGTCATTTAACAATTCACTTGAAGACATTATTTTCTCTTCCAACTATAAGGATAAATTATATTCTAAGATTTTATAAGTTAAATTCAACATAAAAAGTAATGGAGGAATATTCTACATTCACAAACATCAAAACGAGGAATCACAACTTTTAGGAAAAAAAACAATTTTACAAAATTTATTTTCTTGGTCATTATATTTTGGAATATGGAACATGTTTTTGGTTTTGGTCAAAGTCAAAACATCCTAATCCAAATATCATGTTGTAATGGTGTGGCTTTGATGGTTAGTAATCTCCTCACATGCTAGAAATATGCATTCAAGTCTTCAATTGGATCAGGCTACATGAGATATTGAAGGGTTGCATGAAAAATGCATCAAGTTTTCTTAGGATTCTTGGGCATACTTATCAAATGCTAGGACTTTGAAACATTAGTTAGAGTACCTTATAAATATATTAAATGGGATCTAATCATGTGTTTTATTCTCCTCATATATTCTAGGTATCAATTCATTTGTAATGACATTTTTTATGCCTGAAGTGGAATATTGGTCATGCTTCTAAGAAACTAGAAAACATTTGTTATCATCAACTATGAAAATCATGCAAGTTAATATGAGCAAACATTTCTACTGTGGATTGGAGTCTCATGTGTTTGATTCCCTCAATTCTATTTTCTGTCTCCAAATAAGGTAGCATAGCAATAGTATAAAACATGTTCTTCACATATAATGGTGAGGTATGACCTTTTAGCTAATGGGTGGTTGTTTTTTATCTTTATAGGAAAGCACCATGGGATTAGTACATATCCTCTTTTTCATGGGCAATTACTTCCTTTTATTTTTATGGATCCATGTCATTTATATTATGGAGGTATCCCTCTTAGAATTAAGGAGATGAATGGTCCCTCCCACTACTCAAAGATCATGGATATAAATAATTTAGAATTTCAAGTTACTTCTTCAATTATTGTGGTGGTGATGGTGGCCAATATGGAAGTTGACATAAATCTTACTTGGCACAAAAACCTAAATTAAAATGGTATAAATAGCACTTAGGCATTCATAAAAGTTATATAGTGGTACAAAGGTGGTAGTCATGTGGCAAACCACATCATATTCCCCATTCAATATGTGGTGAATTATGGTTTAATACTATAGTCCCAAGATTTTATAGGTTTTTTTTCATGCTTGGATAATCAACTAGAGCAAAATATTTAAGGTCGTAGCCCTCACATACATAAGTGTTGTGGGCCTATAATTTAATTGGATTTTTTTATAACTATTTGGGTTGATGATATCGATTCAAGAATGTTTTATAATGTTAAAGATAAACTTGGGAAAACTGGATTCTCTAAATTATGTTATCCATGATGGATGAAATTATAGTCAATGTTCAATATAAATGGTTGGTCTATGGACAAGTAAGAATTTTTGGTGGATCCTCTATTTGCAATCTAACATTATTTAGACCAAGCTAACATTGTATGATGTAATCATGTGTAATCCTATGGGTAATCATTATATGCAATTTTATCAAGATGTGTGCATATAGAGGACCATATTTAACCTTATGATGGTTAATATTACTATACCTTATACTATATTTCATCATTCCCTCTATGTAATAAATCACATATTCATAAATAGAGTAAAATTCATTCAATAAAAATGCATCAAATAAGTTATACAAATGATCTAAAATACTAAGTAAACCTTTGATATCATCAAGTTTCAAATATAAGAATATTTAAAATTCAAAATTTAACCATGTTTTAGACATGACTAATCAACAAGGTGTTGATTTGTAATTATCTATCAAATAACTGGTGACCTTATCATGATGTAAAATTAGTCATTCATGTAACAGGTCAATGTTCTAAAGAGGGGCCTTTAAAAAATTTAAAACAAATTTTAAATATGAACCTCCATGATGTTAGCGATGAGACTATCTTCTATCAATCAAGCAGTTAAGCAAGAAAGTAGAATACCAAGTGATAAGAATCACAAATTTGTGATCCAAGAAGAGTAAAAAGAGATAAATAGAATTAAAGGACCTTATGAATGTTCACAATAGCAAATGAAATCCTAGCATAGGCTTCAATGAAGAACATTATATGATTGGATCGTTAGGCAATAAGAAATAGAGAAATACAATAACTATAGACCCTAACAAGTAGGGATTAGAAATACATTTATTGCCACCTAGTATACACTCAAAATAGGAATGGATATCCAAAAAACATGGAAAGTTCTATTTTGTAGCCTTGAAAAAGCAGTCAAACATTAGGGTGTCAAGAAGCTAAGTTAATATGAAGAGGATGCTTCTAATAATTACCACATAGCATCATCAAAACCATACATCAAGAAGATATGCATTGAGAAGGTACCATAAAAGCAACTACCAAATTAGTTGCATGATACAAATTTCCAAATGCACAATAATAAAGAAGATTAATCAATTTGTTGATGGATCACGTTGATGTCATCCTTATGACATTTGATCCATTCATTGATCAATAGTGTAAGTTGATGATTAAATGGAAAAATTAGCTAAAATATATACTTGAAGAACTAAATTTTGATGCATGAATCAACAATTCATTTTGGTGTTCTTGGTTTTGATTCACCTTCTCTATAGCACAATCTACTAAAATTAAAAACAAAGATTCGAGGACAAAAAATAAAAGAAAATAAAATTTAAAATTAATTAAAAATAAATATTTAAGGACAAGAAATAAATTTGTTATTGATTCCCTTCGATGTCGTAGAAGTTCAAGGCTTCATCTTAGCTAGTAGACTAGGGTTATAATGGGCCATTAGATTTTCAGCATAGAGACTCAGCATTGATTGAATTCATATTTTAAATTCTGGAGTCCAAGGTGAACATACAAGAGAAGCAATTACATCTACTTGTATGAAGTCAAGGTTGAATACAAGCATCTCACTATGCATTTTATAGAATATATATATATATATATACATATATATATATATATATATATACATATATATATATATATATATATATATATATATACATATATATATATATATATATATATATATATATATTAGTATATATAAGGGAATAAACAACAACATTGAATGCTTTCACTATAAAATTTAATCCATTAGGTTAGATGAAGTCAAGAACCCAACCATCCAAAACATGGAAAAACAAACACATCCACTTTTATGGAGTCAAGTTTGAATACAAGCACCTCACTATGCATTTTCTAAAATATACTATGTATTGTAAAAAATATTTATAGAGTATACTTTACACTACTTCATTAGCATACGTTACAGGGATGTAAGTAGGCAAGTTTAAAAAGAAACAATCAACCCTAACCCATTGGATTATACAAAGTCAATGAAACCAATCAAATGACAAATACTATGTCGTTACCTATTCCCTTTTGGAACCTTGGACATAGTCAAAGAGAGGCCAAAGCCCTACCATTAAGTTGTCCTTGTATGCAAGTTTTAAAATATAAGACAAATATAAATTCACATCATAGTTAGATTAAGATAAACTTTAAAATGAAAGTTATTTTTATAATGATTTAATTTTACTTTAACTAAAGGCTAATAATATTTTGGCATTACACGATGAAATTTTTTATCCCATTGTTTAAACTTGGTATTGTTGGAAATTTTGAGTTAGTTGTGTTATCATTGATTTCAAGAGTTAGTGCAAGACTTGGAAAAAGGAGGATTAAAATATTTGTATTTTAAGCCCAAGAGATTTGGTTTAAGAGTTTCACATGATTGGTCAAAAATATAGTTAAATATAAAGAAAAAACCTAAAGGAAATAATATTATAATATTTATTATTATAATATTAAAAAGAGGTCAGAAAAGGTCTAAGGGTGAAAGAGAAAAATACCTAGGCCAAATGGAAATAATATTATAATATTTTTATTATAATATTAAAGGTTAAAATTAAATCCTAAGGTAGTTTATAAATTATTTATAATATTTATATTATAAATTAATTTATAAAATAATATTATTTAAACCCTAAAGTTAGGGTGGGCGCAAATTCATTTTAATTTATTCTCCTCCTCGTCGACGTTCGATAAGATTGGCATATGGTATAAATACCATATGGTTTGCCAACCAAAAGACTAAGTCTTCGATTTTAGAGCACATGCGATTATTGTGGAATGCAAAAATTCGTGAGAAAAACAAGACAAGAGGAAATTATTTTTTATTTGCAGTCAAAAACGTGAAGGTCAAAGTGACCAAGGCATAAAGCCTTGATACCAACCAATCATTTGGGCTAGTGGCAAGTTGTTGTGTAAGTCGTAGGGTACGCGGGGGACCTGCGTTCGAGTCTTGGCAGCTACAAAGGGACAAAGCCTTTTGTTGGCTTTGGCACTAGTGGAAGAAACAAAGTGCTCAAAGAAATTTTACCTCCCACGTGAGCGCCTAGTTCACACGACAACTAGATCGCGGCTAGGGCGTAGGCGACGGCTTGACCTAGGATCAAATCCCACCGAGGAGTGTGTAAAGGTACTTTAATTTTTGTTATATGTGCATGTGGTCTAAAGTTGTATGTTGAGCACCTAGGGAGATATAAGGTGATTAAAGAGTTTTTTATTTTAATTAAAGGTTATGAAGAATTTAATTATTATTTAAAAGTGAATTACATTATTTTTGGGTAAGAGGTGTTAATTATTTTGAAATGTAATTTTAAGTTGGGAGGTATAAGGTGGTTAAGATATATTTTATTTTTGTCTTAAGTTGAAGATTGAGAAAGATTTGATTTTGGCTTAAAAGTGAATTGAATTATTTCTGGAAAGGTGTGGTTATTATTTGATAATGCATTTTTTAGTAGGGTTTTATCCAATGGTGAGAGGATAAATTGTTGGAATGACAGGTGGTCTAAGGATGAACAACTGACGCAATATCCTAACTTATCCCGAATCATAGATATCACGAAAGAACTCATTGGCAGAAAAATCTCCAGTTATATGGTTGAGGATAGAGGCAGAATGAAGTGGAAACAAATAAGGATTCAAGGATTTCAAGTAGAATCGAATGATCTTTGTAAGATTCTCGGAAAATAGTTTATCCCCATGAGACCCAAGGAAGATCAAGTGACCTGGGATCCTACGAAAAATGGGAAGTTCACTGTTAAATAAGTTTACAAGCTTATCCTTGATGACGAGGATTTTGTCCTCCAAAAGAACTTAGTTTGGATAAAAAAATTAATTCCAAAAATTACAATCTTTTCATGGCTGGTTATCCAAGGAATAATTCTAACCATTGATAATATGATGTGTAAAGGTATTTGTATCACTAATCATTGTTATCTGTGCAGGGCTAATTGGGACACCATTTATCACATTTTCTTTGAGTGCCCTTTTTCCTTGACTATCCTAAGTGGGGTTTTTCAGGCCTTTAATATTTCCTAGGTTAAACCAGCCATCGTACTTGATTTGTTCGTCCAGTGGCCTTACCCCTTTTCAAGCCAAAGACTTAGATACATGTGGAAAATTTGTCTCAATCACTATCTTTGGTAGGTGTGGTTAGAAAGGAACCATAGAGTCTTTAATGAGTCTATCCATGATCATAAAACTATCATTGTTAGGATCCTATCCTTTGCCAACGAGAATGTGAACCTTATACCTTTTGATAGTCGTAAACCTCATCTGCAGGAGACCATGATTGCTCAATCTTTAAGCTTGACCTTGTTAGATGAGTCTGTGCCTAGGGTAGTCAACCCTAGATCCAATGTTAAGTGGTCCCCACCCCTACAGGTTGGTTTAAGCTTAATTTTTATGGAGTGGCTAAGGACAATATTGGTAGAGCAGGCGCTGGCGGCATTGTGCGAGATCATAATGGGAATATGATGCTTACATTTTCTAAATATTTGGGAATAAGTACAAACAACGAAGCTGAAGCTAGAGCTATGTGGAGAGGCCTTCAAATGACTCAAGACTTAGAAGGAAATTTGATCGTATAAAGAGACTCTATGCATGTTATAAATCTCCTAAATAATTGGAAAACACCTCCTTGGAGGATTAAAACAATTGTTGAAGAGGCTAGGATCTTTTTCTAGGGAAGACAGGACAGAAAAGCCCAACAAGTCTTTCAGGAAGCTAAAAAAATTGCTAATAATTTGGCCAGTTTGGGTGTCGGAGCTTATTCAACAAGAATGCCAAGAATGATAGTTGAATTTACCAACAGGGAAGGCACTGTAAGTTTGAAGTCTAGGAGTATTCCCATATCTTTTTTGAAATGGACTCACAATAAAAATTATCCGAGCTGTCAGTCTTCGTGAATGTTTCTTGGAAATACCACAAAGACTAATGGAGATAGTCACATGTCAGATAACATGTCTCCTAGTCATCTTAGTAATTTGAGGCTGGTTGATAATCACAGGGTAGAAAAGAAATGATAATATAAGACTTCGAACCAGAGCCACGTGGACCACCAGATAGCTAGCACCATAAATCTAGCCAGTAGGTTCACTTCTCCAAGGCTGATTGGCCAAGATGGGATGTGGTCCCAAAGCATGTTACATACTAAAGAAAGCAATTACCAAAGAATTATTAAGAGTAACTGTCAATACAGAGCTTATGGGAGTATTTTCAGTACTCTGCTATGTGTGTCTCCAAATTTTTGTTTCTCCACTATTTCAAGGAAGGGATCCGTGCTTGTTTCTTTTTTTAATTATGATGCAGGTGCATTTTCTTGGGGTATACCCAAAATGTTGTATGGGAAGTTTCTTTTTGATAACATGCTATGTGCCTTACTGGATGTAATAGCTTTCTCGGCATGTAGATTTTACATATATAGGATCCTTAGGAAGGACATGTTCATCAACAGCCCTTGGCTGATTTTTGTAAAAGATTTTGGGTCAACTTGTAAAACCCGGTATTAATGCTATAGTATCTTATCTACCAAAAAAAAATAAGGGAGTTATTTTGATTATTTTATGCATTAAAATTCTGAAGTGGATTATTGTGAAATTGAGTTAATTGAACCTTTGCTAGTGATATTTGAAAATTTTGGAGATTATAAGGTGTACTTGAGACTTGTTATATTTGTGTGGTGAAATAAATATTGAGGAGAATTTTGAGTGGAGTTTTGAGATAGATTGTTGCTACCTAACCTTTGAATTGGAAAATAGGTTTTGATTGTGATTAAGACAAGTTTTGAAGACATATCTCCATCAAAAAAAAGGTATGGGCACATCTTCCTTGTGAGTGAAATATTGTTGGGTTGAATGTTATGAAATGCTAAGTTGGAGTGAAAAGGTTTGTTTGATAAGTATTGTTGAGTGAATTTTCATATACATGATTGGTGAATGTTTGTGAGAACAATTAGGTGTGAAATTGATAACTATCTTGAACTAGGGTTTGTGAAAGAACATGAGTATCATTTTTATGTGAGATTGTTTAATAAGCATTGTTGGAAATATTTGAGTGAGCCTTCATGTGTTGATTAGGGTTTGTGAATGATCACGAGTATCATTGTTATATGAAATTTAAAATTATCTTGAACTAGGGTTTGTGAAAGACCATGAGTATCATTTTTATGTGAAAACTGGAATCATGTTGATTTAAAGGTTGTGTTCCTTAAGTGAGTTGTTGGAAGTTTAGTGAAACACTTGGTGAGGGTTTGTAAGCAAGTTGTGTTTCATTGAGTGGATGGTTGAGTGAAGTTGATTGATTGAAAGCATTAGAGTGATAGTTCAATTTCCATGAAACAAATTGTTATTTATTTTTGAATTGATTTGAAAGTGAGTTTGAAAATGATAGAGTGATTTGTGAGTGTGAAACATATTGAGTCTCTTACCATTCTCTATATGTTTCTATGGTTAAACAAGATTATGAGTGAAACTTGTTTGTGTGATTGAAGAGGTTTTTTGAAAGAGATTAAGTTGAGTTTTTATATGCAAGTTTTGCAATTGATTTGAATAAGCTTTTGTGAAAGCTAATGGATAGATTTGAGTAAGTCTTAAAGGGGACTTCAGGACAGAGTTGAGCAAGCTTTTGTGAAAGCTTGTGAGAAGATTTGAGTAAGTCCTAGTGGAAATTTAAGGATAGATTTGTGCGAGATTTTATGGAAGCTTACATGCAGATTTGAGGTAAGTCTTGGTGAAGACTTGTTGAGCAGATTGGATAAGTTCTAGTGAGGACTTGTTGAGAAAATTTGAGGTAAGTCTTGGTGAAGACTTGTTGAGAAAATTGGACAAGTTCTAGTGAGGACTTGTTGAGCAGATTTGAGACAAGTCTTGGTGAAGACTTGTTGAGCAGATTGAACAAGTTCTAGTAAGGACTTGTTGGGCAGATTTGAGGCAAGTCTTGGTGAAGACTTGTTGGATAGATTTGAGGTAAGTCTTTGAGAAGAGTTGAGAGAAAATATGATTGATTTATTTGTTCAATATTTGAGTTAATGCTTGGAGCAGATCTAGTAGAGTTGATTTGTGATTGAGTCAAGATTTATGTTAAGGCTTGAGGACATATTTGTTCTAGACTAAAGGACAATGTTTAGTGCAGATTTGAGAACAAATATTGAGCAGATGTGTGCTAGACCAAAGTATAGTGTTTAGTGTAGATTTGAGAACTAATATTGAGCATATTTATTCTAGATCAAAGGACAGTATTTAGTGCAGATTTGAGACAGATATTGAGCAAATTTGTGCTAGATCGAATGACAATGTTTAGTGTAGATTTGAGACAGATATTGAGTATATTTGTGCTAGATCGAAGGACTGTGTTTAGTGCATATTTGAGATAGAGATTGAGCAGATTTATGCTAGATCGAAGGACTGTATTTAGTGCATATTTAAGGATAGAGATTGATCAATTTTTTTCTAGACCAAAGGACTGTGTTTAGTACATATTTGAGACAGAGATTTAGCAGAGTTGAGAGAAAGCTTTGGAGGTGATAAAGTAGAGGATAGTAGTCTCCAGTGGATAGATACCCATTAGCAAAGGCAGTTAGAATAGAAGTATTTTGAGTGAGAACATAGGTCTTCTATGGAGTGAGATACACAAGCCAATGCAGTGGAGGTAGTAGTCTACTAGAGGATAACCAGCCAGAGTAAAGGAGGAGTTCTCCTGTGGATAGATATCCACAAACTAGTAAAGGGGAAATAGTTCTCTTATGGATAGGTTTCCACAAACTTGATTAGGGAATTGGTATCTCCTTTGGACAGAGGTCCATAAACATTGTAATAGGGAAGGATTCCCAAGAGATTGGTTGAGGAAATTTTAGTGAAATATTTTCTAGGTGGACGTAGCCCACATTAGGTGAACCACATTAAAATTGGTGTCTCTATTGTGTGTGATGATTTATGTATTGATTTGATTATCGCAGTTGATATAGCCATTGATAATATTGGATAATATTATTTGGGAAAGAAATGTAAAAAGTGATCTTATATTGTTCACCCCCCCTCTCAATATAAGTTTATGTTCTTTAATTGGTATCAGAGCAAGTTCCTTTGAAAGAGTTTAACAACTTGAAGGAAAAGCTTACATGAACACAAATAGATTCTCAGAGTGGATCTTCAGGGAATACGGTACCATTGTTCGATGAGAACAATTATGCTTTTTGGATTATGAGAATGAAGATTTTCCTAATGGCACTAGAAAATTATATATGGAAAGCAATTTAGGATGGGTACATACTGCCAGCTACTCCACCTACTAATAAATATGCTAAGCTCCTACAAATGAATAATTCAAATACAATAAATGGAATCTTAAATGGTTTGCATGAAATAGAGTTTGTAAAATTTATGCATTGCACATCAGCAAAAGAGATTTGGGATAAGCTAAAATATATATATGAGGGAGACAAAAAGGTCAATATGGAAAAATTTCAAAATCACAAGAAAATATTTGAAGACCTAAAGATGAAGGATGAGGAAGATATTCCTACATAATTACTTCATGTGGATAAGGTTTTTAACTCCATGCAAGGAGTTGGGTTTAAAGTGGAAGAATTAAATGTTTGTCAAAAGGTTTTAAGATCACTTCCTAAGAGGTATAGTGAAAAGATTTATGCCATAGAAGAAACAACAGATATATAAACTTTGACAAGGGATGAGTTACATGGAACTCTCACAGGTTTTGAGATGAGAATAAAAGAGGAGTCAATTCCCCATAAAGAAGCAGCTTTCAAAGTTACAAAGAATACAAAGGGTAAAAAATCAGATTCAAGTAATGAGTCATCTAGTGATCAAGAAGCAAACTATGGCAGAAGGAACAAGGACGCAAGAAAGCACAAAGGTACAAAATCAGTTAAGTATTTCAAATATGGCAAATATGATCACTATGCATCTGATTGTCCAGAGGCTGGAAATAGCAGTGGTGATGAGAAACAAGATCATAAGAACAGGGAAGCAAGAAAATTCAAGTATCAAAAGAAAAATAGGTATGGAAAAACAAGTATGAAAAGAAGTTTTTCCAAAGGCATAAGAAAAGTTTTTATGTAGATAAAGTAGGCAAGAGTTCAAGTGATAGTGATGACAGGTCCTCAGAGAATTAAGAATATGAGATTCTATTTTTGACAGTAGAAAAAGAAGATGATAAGAAAAAGATAAAAAGGACACCAATAATCCTCAATTGTTTTAGGTGTGGAAACTTTGGTCATCTTGAAGATAGTTATACAAGGAATGGGTTCAGTTTCAGTGAAGATGAATATGAAGATGCTCTTGAAGGTTCAAAAGAAGAAAGTCTTATTATGGCAATATAAAAAGAAGGAAGTGCTTCTAGTGGAAATGAATTAGAAAAGAATAAATATGACCTTGAAGACAAAATAATAGAGGAAGAATCAAAAATGAAGAGGGAGGAGAATTTGATCTTGAGGGTAAGCTTATTTCTACTCTCAATACATTAAGAAAGGTAAGAAAGCAGAACTCAAAAATCAAGCTTCAATTTCAAGAATGTTATGAATAGAAAGGAAAGCTTATAGAAGATCTAACCAACTCAATATCTAAGACAAGAAAATTTAAAAAGAGGTTAGAGGCAAATATTTTAGAATGTGAAAAGTTAGAGCATGAAGTAGGTTCACTAAGGAAGGAAGTAAAAGAGTATAGAGACAAGCTACACAGGTTTGGGAGAAGCTAAAAGAACTTGGATAATATTATCAAGGTACAAATATCTTCATCAAACAAGATAGTACTTGGCTTTGAAGAATAACATAGAGGACAAGGAGAGGATCCAATCTCAAGATCCAAAGAAGAAGAAGCTTCAAAATAAGAGAGTGTATGGGAGAGTGAAACTTCTAAGGATAAGTTAGAAAATAGAAGGTTCAACAAGAAAAGAAAAAATGCACAAATGAGGAATATATAGAACAAGAAATAGCACAAGAAAGAGGAAACAAAGAGACCAATGGGGTCAAGGCCAGGGTTCTTCAATGGACGTTGCTTCTCATGTCACAGGTTTGGTCACAAGACTTCATAGTGCAGGACACATGAAAAACATGAATATGGTTTCACCAAAAGGAATCTCAAAATTGGACATCTATTTCAAGGGTATTGCTACTCTTTTAATTATTTTGGTCACAAGGTAGTAAATTCAAGGGTTCATGACAAGAATGGACATGGCTTCACCAGGAGGAACTACAAAATATATGCACCTTCAAGGAATCACTATATTAAGTGTTACAAGTGCAATAATATTGAGCATGTGGCTAAGTGGTGTAGAGCAAAATTTGCAGCTAAAAACGTGAAGGTCAAAGTGACCAAGGCATAAAGCCTTGACACCAACCAATCGGTTGGGCTAGTGGTAAGTTGTTGGCATGTAAGGCGTAGGTTAGGCGAGGGACCCGCGTTCGAGTCTCGATAGTTGTGAAGGGACAAAGCATTTTGTTGGCTTTGGCTCTAGTGGAAGAAACAAAGCACTCAACATGCTTTTTCCTCCCACGTGAGCACCTAGCTCACGCGTTAGCTAGGCTACGACTAGGGTGCAAGCGGTGGGTTGACCTGGGATCGAATTCCACTGAGGAGTGTGCAAAGGTACTTTAATTTTTGTTATATGTGCATGTGATCTAAAGTTGTATGTTGAGCATATAGGGAGATATAAGGTGATTAAAGAGTTTTTTATTTTAATTAAAGGTTGTAAAGAATTTAATTTTTTTTTAAAAGTGAATTGTATTATTTCTGGATAAGAGGTGTTAATTATTTTGAAATGCAATTTTAATTTGGGAGATATAAGGTGGTTAAGATATATTTTATTTTTATCTTAAGTTGAAGATTGAGGAAGATTTGATTTTGGCTTAAAAGTGAATTGAATTATTTCTAGAAATGTGTGTTGATTATTTGATAATAAATTTTTGAGTAGGGAGATATAAGGGAGTTATTTTAATTGTTTTATGCATTAAAATTTTGAAGTGGATTATTGTGAAATTGAGTTAATTGAACCTTTGCTAGTTATATTTGAAAAGTTTAGAGATTATAAGGTGTACTTGAGACTTGTTATTTTTGTGTGGTGAAATAAATATTGAGGAGAATTTTGAGTGGAGTTTTGAGATAGATTGTTGCTACCTAAGCTTTGAATTGGCAAAGAGATTTTGATTGTGATTAAAACAAGTTTTGAAGACATGTCTCCATCAAAACAAAAGGTATGGGCACATATTCCTTGTGAGTGAAATATTTTTGGGTTGAATGTTGTGAAATGCTAAGTTGGAGTGAAAAGGTTTGATAAGCATTGTTGAGTGAATTTTCATATATATGATTGGTGAATGGCTGTGAGAAAAATTAGGTGTGAAATTGAGAACTATCTTGAACTAGGGTTTGTGAAATAACATGAGTATCATTGTTATGTGAGATTGTTTAATAAGCATTGTTGGAAATATTTGAGTGAGCCTTCATGTGTTGATCAAGGTTTATGAAATATCATGAGTATCATTGTTATGTGAAATTGAGAACTATCTTGAACTAGGGTTTGTGAAAGACCATGAGTATCATTGTTATGTGAAAACTGGAATCATCTTGAGTCAAAGGTTGTGTTCCATAAGTGAGTTTTTGTAAGTTTAGTGAAACACTTGGTTAGGGTTTGTAAGCAAATTATGTTTCATTGAGTGGATGGTTGAGTGAAGTTGATTGATTGAAAGCATTGGAGTGATAGTTAAATTTCTGTGCAATAAATTGTTATTTATTTCTAAATTGATTTAAAAGTGAGTTTGAAAGTGATAGAGTGATTTGTGAGTGTGAAACATATTGAGTATCTTACCATTCTCTATATGTTTCTATGGTTAAACAAGATTATGAGTGAAACTTGTTTGTGTGATTGAAGAGGTTTTCTGAAATAGATTAAGTTGAGTTTGTATATGCAAGTTTTACAATTGATTTGAATAAGCTTTTGTGAAAGCTAGTGGATAAATTTGAGTAAGTCCTAAAGGGGACTTAAGGATATATTTGAGAAAGCTTTTGTGAAATCTTGTGAGCAGATTTGAGTAAGTCCTAGAAGGGATTTAAGGATAGATTTGTGTGAGCTTTTGTGGAAGCTTCCAAGCAGATTTGAGGTAAGTCTTGGTGAAGATTTGTTGACCAGATTGGACAAGTTCTAGTGAGGACTTGTTGAGAAGATTTGAGGTAAGTCTTGGTGAAGACTCATTGAGCAGATTAGACAAGTTCTAGTGAGGAATTATTGAGCAGATTTTAGGTAAGTCTTGGTGAAGACGTCTTTGAGCAGATTGAACAAGTTCTAGTAAGGACTTGTTGGGCAGAATTGAGGTACGTCTTGGTGAAGACTTGTTGGATAAATTTTAGGTAAGTCTTTGAGAAGACTTGAGAGTAGAGTTGATTGATTGATTTGTTCAAGATTTGAGTTAAGGCTTGGAGCAAATCTAGCAGATTTGATTTGTGATTGAGTCAAGCTTTGTGTTAAGGCTTGAGGACAGATTTGTTCTAGACTGAAGGACGATGTTTAGTGTAGATTTGAGAACAAAAATTGAGCATATTTGTGCTAGATCGAAGGACAGTGTTTAGTGCAGATTTGAGAACTGAGAATGAATAGATTTGTGTTAGATCGAAGGACAATGTTTAGTGTATATTTGAGACAGATATTGAGTAGATTTGTGCTAGACCAAATGACAGTGTTTAGTGCATATTTGAGATAGATATTGAGCAGATTTGTGTTAGACCAAAGGATTGTGTTTAGTGCAGATTTGAGACAGATATTGAGCAGATTTATGCTAGACCGAAGGACTATTTTTAGTGCATATTTGAGGACATAGATTGAGTAGATTTGTGCTAGATTGAAGTACTGTGTTTAGTGAAGATTTGAGATAGGAATTGAGAAGAGATAAGAGTAAGATTTTAAGGTGACAGGGTAGAGGACAATAGTCTCTAGTGGATAAAGATCCATTAGCCAGGGTAGTGAGGATAAAAGTCTTTTGAGTGAGGACATAGGTCTTTTATGGAGTGAGATCCAAAAGGCAGTGTAGTGGAGGCAGTAGTCTTCTAAAGGATCACCAGCTAGAATAGAGGAGAAGGAGTTCTCCTGTGGATAGAGATCCACAAACCAGCAAAGGGGAAAGAGTTCTCTTATGGATAGGTTTCCACAAACTTAATTAGGGGATTGATATCTACTTTGGACAGAGGTCCATAAACATTATAATAGGTAAGGATTCCCAAGAGATTGGTTGAGGAAATTTTAGTGAAATATTTTCTCCATGTATGTAGCCCACATTGGGTAAACCATGTTAAAATTGGTGTCTCTATTGTGTGTGATGATTTATGCATTGCTTTAATTATTGTAGTTGATATAGCCATTGACAATATTAGATAATATTGTTTGGGAAATAAAAGTAAAAAGTGGTCTTATACTTTACAACCCCCCTCTCAGTATAATCTTGTGTTCTTTAGGTATTGTTAACCTTACTATGGCCTTATCTTAATGTTATGTTGATAAAAATTATATTAATTTAAAATTTAATTATTAAACTATTTACAGACCTCATCCATTTGATTCATTAAGTGAATTTGATCTTTATATTGATGGTTTGCTGAGTGCTTAAAGGTATACTTCATATCTTATGTTTTATCACTTTTCTATTAGATTTGTATTTTCTTTACTTATAATATTTGAGAGGATGGTTTGCTTTTTTTTAATTAATATAAAATTCAACATGCTATTCTAAGTTGCTCAAGGTTATATAAAGAATTCATTTGAAGACACTATTTTCTATTCCAATTATAAGGATGAATTATATTCTAAGGTTTCATAAGTCAAATTCAACATAAGGAGGAATGGAGGAAGATTCTACATTCACATACAACAAAATTAGCAATCATATTTTCTAGGACAAAAATTTTAAGTTTACAAAATTTATTTTCCTCATCATTATATTTTGGAATATGGGACATGTCTTTGGTTATGGCCAAAGTCAAAACATCATAATACAAATATCATGTTATAATGGTGTGGCTTTGATGGTTAGTAATATCCTTGTATGTTATAAATGTGCGTTCAAGTCTTCAATTGGGTCATGTGACATGAGATATTGAAGAGGTGCATAGGAAATAAATCAAGTTTTCCTAAGAGCCTTGGGCATACTCCTCAAATGCTAGGAATTTGAAGAACTAGTTAGAGTACCTTAGAAATATATTAAATGGGATCTAATAATGTGCTTGATTTTTCTCGTATATTTGTAGGCATCAATTAATTTGTAATGACATTTTTTTATGCCTAAAGTGGAACAATGGTCTTGCTTCTAAGGAACTAGAAAATATTTGTTATAATCAACTATGGAAGTCATGCCAATCAATATGAGAAAACTTTGATATTATGGATTGGAGTCTCATGTGTTTGATTCCCTCAATAGTATTTTATCTCTCTAAATAGAGTAGCATATTTAGTCTAAGATATTTTATCTCTCTAAAAGTAAAGATCTAAGTACAATAAATAAAGGTGTTACTAATTTGATTTTGTTACCTTAGAGGTTCAAGGATTCATCTTACACGGTAGACCAAGATTATAGTGGACCATAGGCTTAGAATTTTAGTGTTGGTTGACTTTGTCTTACCGAGCAAGCTAGGGTTATAGTGACCCATCATGTATTTGGTAAAAGGTGTTGTTGATTTTCTAGTTCAATACCTTAAAAGGTCGAGATTGAGGTCCCATTGAAATCATCTTATCTAACAGGCTAGGGTTATAGTGGTTACATTTGAATGGACAAACTGATTCTCCTATGTATAAAAAAAACTATGCTTTACCTTAATATTTTGACTACAAGGACTACGTAGTGGTTAGAGCTTTAACCTCTCTTTGAGAAGGTCCAAGGTTTAAACCATGACATACCCTTAAGGAGATAGGTTGGATGGTTGGCTAGCCTAGTTCTATGTCCTGAAGGATCAAGTTCCCATTGACTTTGTCTTATCCAATAGGTAACTTTATCTTACCTAACTTGCTAAGGTTATAGTGGCAGCATCTACATTTGAGTCGATCAGGTATCTATCAAAGGGTTTTACTAATTCCTAATTTAATGTCCTACAGGGTCAGGGTCCCATTGACTTTTCCTTATCCAATAAGCATGGTAGCATCTAATATGATAGCCCATTGAATTTTTCTTACCTAGTGGGCTAGGATTATAGTGGTAGCATTTGAGTCAATCAGGTATCCCATAAAAGGTGTTACAAATTCCCAATTTGATTCCCTAGAGGGTATAAGCCCCATTGAATTTGTTTTATCTAGGTGACTAGAATTATAGTAGAAACATATAATTCAATAAAGGAGGGTTGGAAGCCATTGACTTCATAGGTATCTTACCTAGTGGGCTAGGGTTATAGTGGTAGCATTTGAGTCAATCAGGTATCCACTAAAAGGTGTTATTAATTCTTAATTCGATGCCCTAGAGGGTCTAAGTCCTATTGAATTTTTCTTATCCAGGTGGCTAGAATTATAGTGGAAACATATAAGTCCATAAAGGAGGGTTGGAAGTCATTGAATTCATCTTACCTAGCAGGTTAGGGTTATAGTGGCAACATCTAAGTTGATCAGGTATCTAAAAAAAGGTATTCTTGATTCTTCAAGAAAAATGTATTATGGTTTCAACAAGGTTAGGGTCCCATTATAGTGGGCTAGGGCTATAGCAACAGTGTTTGAGACAATAAATTATCCCATCAAAGGAGTTACTAGTTATCAATTGGATCTATGCCCTAAAGGGTCGAGGTCTCATTGACTTTCTCGTACTTAGTGGGCTAGGGTCATAGTGGCAATATCTAAGCCAGAAGGTTGGGGTACCATTGAATTCATCTTATACCCAAATAGGCTAGGGTTATTGTGACATCATCTAAGCTATAAGGTTGGATCCCATTGAATTGGTCTTACCTTGCAAGCTAGGGTTATAGTTGCAACATTAGAGCAGGAAAAGGTATTACTTATTTTCCAATTAGATGTCCTAGAGGGTCACATCCCATTGACTTATCCTTACCTAGGGGTATAGGGTTATAGTAGTATCATCTAAGCTAATAAAATATCTAGCAAAAGGTGTTATTGATGCTCCTATGTATAAAAAAAAAGACATAATAAAAACTAGTGGTTTGAAGCATGAAGCAAAAATTTAGTTTGGTGTTCTTGGTTTTGATTCACCTCCTCTATAGCGGAAGCTACTCAAATTAAAATTTAATTTAAAAATATTAAAACAAGAAATAAAGGGTGTTGCTTATTTTGAATCTTCTAGAGGATTAAGGTCCCCTTGACTTCCTTTTATCTAGTGGGCTAGGATTTTAGTGGTCGTGTTTGAGCTGATCATATTTCCAACAAAAGGTGTATTTGATTCCCAATTAGACTTTTGAAATTAAAATTTATGAAAAAAGTATTAAAAATAGAGATATGAGCACAAGAAATAAAATGTGTTGCTTATTCCCTATGTTCTAGAGGATTAGTGTCCCCTTGAATTCCTTTTATCTAGTAGGCTAGGGTTTTAGTGGCAACATTTGAGTTGATCATATTTAGACCAAAAGGTGTAATTAATTCCCAGTTAGAAGACTTTGAGGGTTACGGTTCCATTGAATTTGTGTTACCTAACAGGCTAAGGTTATAATGGCAATATCTAGGATAATTAGGTATCTGATAAAAGGTGTTACTAATTCTCCTATGTATATAAAAAATATAGTAAAAACTATTCATTTGAAGCCTGGAGTAACAATTCACTTTGGTGTCCCTAGTTTTGAGTTATCTCCTCTATAGAAAAGCTTCTAAAATATATATATTAAAACAAATATTAAAAATAAATATTTGAGGAAAAGAAATAAAGGTGTTACTGATTTTGAGTTCAATTTCTTGGAGGGTTGGGTTGAGTTGACTTTGTCTTACTAGTGAAGGTTATAGTGATAATATCTTAGCTGATCTAACACAAGGTGTTACTGATTCTCCAGTTCAATGTCTTGGAGGTTTTGAGTCTTGTTAACTTCATATTACTTAGTAGGTTAGGGTTATAGTGGGATCATATGAGCCAATCAAGCATCTAGAAAAAGTTGTTAAATTTATCTATGTATCAAAAAAGAAAAGAAAAACATAACAAAAATTATTCATTTGATGCCTAAAGCAACAATTCATTTTGGTGTTTCTGGTTTTGATTCACCTCCTCCATAGCATAAGCTACTAAAATTTAACTTAAAAATATATTAAAATTTAAAAATTTGATGGCAAAAAATAAAGGAAATTAAAATTAAAAAAAAAAATCAAAGGACAAGAAATAAAAGTGTTAGCGATTCTTAGTTCAATGCCTTAGAGGGTCAAGGCTTCATCTTACTCAATGGACCAAGGTTATAGTGGACCACCAGGTATTCGGCTTAGAGGGTGAGGATTGGTTGACCTCATATTACCCAAAGGGCCAGGGTTATAGTGGCTCATCACGTATTCAGAAAAATTTGTTATTGATTCTCTAGTTCAATGCCTTAGAAGGTCACATTCAGGGTCCCATTGGCTTCACCTTATCCAAAAGACTAGGTTTATAGTGGTAGCATTTGAATTAACAAACTGATTCTTCCATGTATCAAAAAATAAAAGAGATTAATGGAGCCAAGAAACAATTTATTTTGGTGTTCATGGTTTTGATTCACCTCCTCTAAACCTCCTCAAATTAAAATAAATAATCAAAAAATAAATATATGAGGACAAGAAATACCACTATAAACCTGACCAAAAAATAATAGTACCTTCTGCTATATAGGAGGTGAATCGAAACGAGGAACACCAAAATGGATCGTAGCTTCTGCTGTAGAGGAGGTGAATCAAAACTAGGAACACCAAAATTTAAACCAGAAAAACCACTATAACCCTATCCCCACCACATGTTGATCATTCTAAAAGTGAAGCTTAATATATAGGAGAAATGACCATCCACTTGTATGCAATCAAGGTTATAGACATCTCACTATGCATTTTCTAGAATATATATATATTAATATATATGCAAATCTACAACACTATTGGGTGCTTCCACTATACACCCTAATCAGTTAGGTTAGACAAAGTCAAAAGGGCCAATCCAACCCTCCACAACATTTAAAAACAAACACATCCACTTTTAAGGAGTAAGTTTGAACATAGGCACCTCACTATTCATTTTCTAAAATATACTATGTATTGTAAAAAATATTTATAGATTATACTTTACATGTCTTCATTAGCATACATTATAGGGATATTAAGTAAGTATACCCTAACCCATTGGATTATACAGATTCAATGAAACCAGTCAACCGATAAGCACTTTGTAGTTACCTATCCCATTTTGGAACCTTGAACACAACCACATAAATGTCAAAGCCCTAACACTAAGTTGTCGTGGTAGCCAAAGAAATATCAAAGCCCTAACACTAAGTTGTTGTGGTATAGTTTTAAAATATAAGACAAATACATATTCACATCATAGTTAAATTAAGATACACTTTAAAATAAAGGTTATTTTAATAATGATTTAATTTTATTTTAACAAGATGGTAATAATATTTGGGTGTTATATAATGAAATTTTTGATCCCATGGTTTAAAATTGGTATTGTTAACCTTATGCCTTTATCTTAATTTTATATTGGTAAAAGTTATATTAATTTAATAATTAATTATTGAGGTATTTAAAAACCTTATCCATTTGATTCATTATGTGAATTTAATATTCATGTTGATTTTTTAGCATTAGTGTTGGGTATGCTTCATATCTTATGTTTTATCACATTTTTATTTGATTTGTATTTTGTTTGTTTATAAGATTTGAGTGGATGGTTTATTTTTTTTTGACAAAGTATCATAAAACTCAACATAGTATTATTCTATGTCGTTGAGGGTCATATAAGAATTCATTTTAAGACATTATTTTCTCTTCCAATTATAAGTATGAATTGTATTCTAAGGTTTTATAAGTTAAATTTGGAATATTCTACATTCACAAACATCAAAATGAGGAATCACAACTTTTAGGAAAAATAAATAAATTTACAAAAATTATTTTTCTGGTCGTTATATTTTGGAATATGGCCCATGTTTTTGGTTTTGGCCAAATTCAAAACATCCTAATCCAAATATCATGTTGTAATGGTGTGGATTTGATGGTTAGTAATCTCCTCACATGTTATAAATGTGCATTCAAGTCTTCAATTGGATCAAGCGACATGAGATCTTGAAGGGTTGCATGAGAAATGCATCAAGTTTTCTTATGAGTCTTGGGCATACTCCTCAAATGCTAGGACTTTGAAACATTAGTTAGAGTACCTTAGAAAGATATTAAATGGGATCTAATCATGTGGTTGATTCTCCTCATATATTTTAGACATCAATTCATTTGTAATGAAATTTTGTATGCCTGAAGTGGAACAATGATCATGCTTCTAAGGAACTAGAAAATATTTGTTATCATCAACTATGATAATCATGCAAGTTAATATGAGAAAACCTTTCTACTATGAATTGGAGTCTCATGTTTTTGATTCCCTCAATTCTATTTTCTCTCTCCAAATAGGGAGCATATCAATATTCTAAAACATGTTCTTCACATATCATGGTGAGGTATAGCCTTTTAGCTAATGGGTGGTTGTTTTTATCTTTAGAGGGAAGAACCATGGGATTAGTACATATCCTCTTTTTCATAGGGAATTATTTCCTTTTAGTTTGATGGATCCATGTCATTTATATTATGGAGGTATCCCTCTTAGAATTAAGAAGACGAATGGTGCCTTTGTCAAGCACCCACTACTCAAAGATCATGGATATAAATAATTTAGAATCTCAAGTAACTTCTTCAATTATTCTTGTGGTGATGGTGGCCAATATGAAAGTTGACATGGATCTTACTTGGCACAAAAACCTAAATTAAAATGGTATAAATAGCACTTAGGCATTCATAAAAGTTGTATAGTGGTATAAATAGCACTTAGGCATTCATAAAAGTTGTATAGTGGTACAAAGGTGGTAGTCATGTGACAAACCACATCATATTCCCCATTCAATATGTGGTAAATTATGGTATAATACTATAGTCCCAAGATTTTATAGGTTTGTTTTTCATGCTTGGAGAATCAACTAGAGCAAAATATTTAAGATCATAGCCCTCACATACATAATTGTTGTGGGCCTATATTTTAATTGTATTTGTTTATAACTATTTGGGTTGATGATATCAATTCAAGAACTTTTTATAATGTTGAAGATAAACTTGGGAAAATTGGATTATCTAAATTATGTTACTTATGAATGGACGAAATTATAGTCAATGTTCAATATAAATGATTGGTCTATGGACAAGTAAGAATGTTTGGTGGATCCTCTATTTGCAATCAAACATTATTTGGACCAAGCTAACATTGTATGATGTAATCATGTGTAATCCTATGGGTAATCATTATATGCTATTTGATGAATATGTGTGCATATAGAGGACCATATTTAACCTTATGATGGTTAAAATTACTATACCTTATACTATATTTCATCATTCCCTCTATGTAATAAATCACATATTAATAAATAGAGTAAAATTCATTCAATAAAAAGGCATCAAATAAGTTATACAAATGATCTAAAATACTAAGTAAACCTTTGATATCATCAAGTTTCAAATATAAGAAGATTTAAAATTCAAAATTTAACCATGTTTTAGACATGACTAATCAACAAGGTGTTGATTTGTAATTATCTATCAAATGACTGGTGACCTTAACATGATGTAAAATTAGTCATTCATGTAATAGGTCAATGTTCTAAAGAGGTGCCTTTAAAAAATTTAAAACAAATTTTAAATATGATCCTCCATGATGTTAGCGATGAGACTATCTTCTATCAATCAAGTAGTTAAGAAAGAAAGAAGAATACCAAGTGATAAGAATCACAAATTTGTGATCCAAGAAGAGTAAAAAGAGATAAATATAATTAATGGACCTTATGAATATTTACAATAGCAAATGAAATCCTAGCATAGGCTTCAATTAAGAACATTATATGATTGGATTTCTAGGCAATAAGAAATAGATAAACACAATAAATATAGATCCCAAACAAATAGGGATTAGAAATATAATTTATTGCCACCTAGTATACACTCAAATGGGAATGGAGATCCAAAAAACGTGGAAAGTTCTATTTTGTAGCCTTGAAAAAGTAGTCAAACATTAGGGTGTTAAGAATCTAAGTTAATATAAAGAGGATGCTTCTAATAATTACCACATAGCATCATCAAAACTATACATCAAGAAGATATGCATTGACAAGGGAGCTACCAAATTAGTTGCATGACACAAATTTCCAAATGCATGACAATAAAGAATATTAATCAATTTGTTTATGGATCATGTTGATGTCATCCTTATGTCAATTGATCTATTCATTGATCAATAGTGTAAGTTGATGATTGAATGGAAAAATTAGCCAAAATATATACTTGAAGAACTAAATTTTGATGCATGAAGCAACAATTCATTTTGGTGTTCTTGGTTTTGATTCACCTTCTCTATAGCACAAGCTACTAAAATTAAAATTAAAATTAAAAACAAAGATTCGAGGACAAAAAATAAAAGAAAATAAAATTTAAAAATAATTAAAAATAAATATTTAAGGACAAGAAATAAAGTTGTTATTGATTCTCTTCGATGTTGTAGAAGGTCAAGGCTTCATCTTAGATAGTAGACTAGGGTTACAATGGACCATTAGATCTTCAGCTTAGAGAGTTAGCGTGGATTACAAGAGAAGCAATTACATCTACTTGTATGAATCCAAGGTTGAATACAAGCATCTCACTATGCATTTTCTAGAATATATGTATATATATATATATATATATATATATATATTAGTATATAAGTAATAAACAACATTGAGTGATTTCACTATAAACCTTAATCTATTAGGTTATATGAAGTCAAGAACCCAACCCTCCAAAACATGGAAAAAAAAAACACATCCACTTTTATGGAGTCAAGTTTGAATACAGGAACCTCACTATGCATTTTCTAAAATATACTATGTATTGTAAAAAATATTTATAGAGTATACTTTACACTACTTCATTAGCATATGTTACAGGGATATAAGTAGGTAAGTTTAAAAAAAAACAATCAACCCTAACCCATTGGATTATACAAAGTCAATGAAACCAATCAACTGACAAATACTATGCCATTACCTATCCCCTTTTGGAACCTTGGACATAGTCAAAGAGAGGCCAAAGCCCTACCACTAAGTTATCCTTGTGTGCAATTTTAAAAATATAAGACAAATATAAATTCACATCATAGTTAGATTAAGATAAACTTTAAAATGAAAGTTATTTTTATAATGATTTAATTTTACTTTAACTAAATGCTAATAATATTTTGGCGTTACTTTTGATCCCATGGTTTAAACTTGGTATTTTTAACCTTACTATGGCCTTATCTTAATGTTATGTTGGTAAACTATTATATTAATTTAAAAGTTAATTATTCAACTATTTACAGACCTCATCCATTTGATTCATTAAGTGAATTTGATCTTTATATTGATGGTTTACTGAGTGCTAAGAAGGTATAATTCATATCTTATATTTTATCACTTATCTATTGGATTTGTATTTTCTTTGCTTATAAGATTTGAGTGGATGGTTTGCTTTTTTTTTTAATTATTATAAAATTCAACATGTTATTCTAAGTTGCTCAGGGTTATATAAAAAATTCATTGAAGTCACTATTTTCTCTTCCAATTATAAGGATGAATTATATTCTAAGGTTTTATAAGTGAAATTCGACATAAGGAGGAATGGAGGAAGATTCTACATTCACATACATCAAAATTAGAAATCATATTTTCTAGGACAAAAATTTTAAGTTTACAAAATTTATTTTTCTCGTCATTATATTTTGGAATATAAGACATGTCTTTGGTTATGGCCAAAGTCAAAACATCTTAATCCAAAATTCATGTTGTAATAGTGTGGCTTTGATGGTTATTAATATCCTCGCATGTTATAAATGTGCGTTCAAGTCTTCAATTGGGTCATGTGACATGAGATGTTGAAGGGGTGCATGGGATATGCATAAATTTTTCCTAAGAGCCTTGAGCATAGTCCTCAAATGCTAGGACTTTGAAGCACTATTTAGAGTAACTTAGAAAGATATTAAATGGGATCTAATCATGTGCTTTATTTTCCTCGATATTTTTAGGCATCAATTTATTTGTAATGACATTTTTTTAATGCCTAAAGTGGAACAATGGTCTTCCTTCTAAGGAACTAGAAAACATTTGTTATAATCAACTATGGCATTCATGTCAGTCAATATGATCAAACTTTGCTATTATGTATTGGTGTCTCATGTGTTTGATTCCCTCAATAATATTTTCTCTCTCTAAATAGAGTAGCATATATATAGTCTAAGATATGTTCTTAACATATCATTGTGAGGTATGGCCTTTTAGCTAATGGGTGGTTGTTTTTATCTTTAGAGGGAAGCACCATGGGATTGGTACATATGCTATTTTCCATAGGGAATTATATCCTTTTAGTTTGATGGATCCATACCGTTTATCTTATGGAGGTATCTCTATTAAAGTGAAGGAGAGGGATGGCCCCTTTTTCAGGCACCCACTATGCAAATATCATCGGTATAAATCGTCTAGAATCTCAAGTTACTTCTTCAATTATTCTTATGGTGATGGTGGCCAATATGGAAGTTGACATGGATCTTACTTGGCACAAACACCTAAATTAAAATGGTATAAATAATACATAGGCATTCATAAAAGTTGTATAGTTGTAAAAATATGGCTGTCATGTGGTAAACCACATCCTATTCTCCATTCAATATGTGGTAAATTATGGTTTAATATTATAGTCCCAAGATTTGATAGGTTTGTTTTTCATGCTTGAAGAATCAATTAGAACAATTTTTTGAAGGTCATAGCCCTCACATACATAAGTGTTGTGGGCCAGGACGCCTTGGTCTGAGAATCCACGACCAGGAGTTTCTACACCATAAAAATAACCTGGGAGTTGTGGACCTATATTTTAATTACACATTATTTCTAGCTATTTGAATTGATGACATCAATTCAAGAACTTTTTATAGTTTTGAAGATAAACTTTGGAAATTTAGATTCTGTAAATTGTGGTACTCATGAATGGATGAAATTATAGTGTATGTTCAACATAAATGGTTTATCTATAGACATGTAAGAATATTTGGTGCATGATTAAGGAATAAACTACAAAATTATACCTTAACGAAAGTATTTGCACTAACAAAATGGAAGACACCATAACTCTATTATACCTAACATACTTTTTCTCATTAAAAACTAGAGTGATCCTACCAACGTGTGAAAAAAATTGAAATATTTGTTTGGAAAGGTCAATGTCATGGAGGGTTGTCAATTGGAGATAGAGTTTTCTACCCTCAACATGATGGATTTTAGTAATGTTGAGGATTATATTTTGATATTCAATCATTTAAGAGAAAAATATTGTTAGCAGAAGCTTGAGGTAGCAACAATTTATTTTGGTGTTTCTAGTTTGGATTTATCTCCTCTATAGAAGAAGCTACTAAAATTAATATTTAAAAAAATATTAAAAATAAATATTTGAGAAAAAAATTAAAGATTTTTCTAATTGCGAGTTGGAAGTCTTGGAAGGTTCAGTCCAGTTGACTTTGTCTTACCTAGTGAATATTATAGTGGTAATATCTGAGCTAATCTCACACAAGGTGTTACTGATTTCCTAGTTATATGCCTTGGAGGGTTGTGGTCTTGTTGACTTCCTCTTACTTAGGGGGGTAGGGTTATAGTGGGGGCATATGAGCCAATCAAAAATTTAGAAAAAGTGTTAAAGATTCTTGTGTATCAAAGAAGAAAAAGAGAATAATAAAATTAATTGTTTGATGCCTAAAACAACAATTCATTTTGGTGTTCGCAATTTTGATTCACCTCCTTTATAGCAGAGGTTACTGAAATTAAAATTTAAAAAATAATAAAAAATAAAGACTTGGCATAAAATTTAAGGAACTAAAATAAATATTAATAATTAAAAATAAAGATCTAAGTACAACAAATAAAGGTGTTACTAATTTGAGTTTGTTGTCTTAGAGGGTCAAGGATTCGTATTACACAGTAGACCAGGGTTATAGTGGACCATGGGCTTAGAATGTTAGTGTTGGTTGACTTTGTCTTACCAAGAGATCTAGGGTTATAGTGACCTATCAGGTATTTATTTGGTAAAAGGTGTTACTGATTTTCTAGTTCAATGCCTTAAAAGGTCAATATTGAGATCCCATTGGATTCATATTATCTAATAGGCTAGGGTTATAGTGGTTGCATTTGAATGGACAAATTGATTCTCCTATGTATAAAAAAAACCTATGCTTTACCTTAACATTTTGACTACAAGGACTACGTGGTGGTTAGGGTTTTAGCCATGACATACCCTTAAGGATATAGGTTGGATGGTTGGATAGCCTAGTTCTATGTCCTGAAGGATCAAGTTCCCATTGACTTTGTCTTATCCAATAGGTAACTTTATATTACCCAACATGCTAAGATTATAGTGGCAATATCTATATTTGAATCGATCAGGTATCTATCAAATGTTTTTACTAATTCCTAATTCGATGCTCTATAGGGTCAGGGTCCCATTAACTTTTTCTTATCCAATAAGCATGGTAGCATCTAATATGATACCCCATTGAATTTTTCTTACCTAGTAGGCTAGGATTATAGTGGTAGCATTTGAGTCAATCAGGTTTCCAATAAAAGGTGTTACTAATTCCCAATTTGATGCCCTAGAGGTACTGAGCCCCATTGAATTTGTCTTATTGAGGTGCCTAGAATTCTAGTGGAAACATATAATTCAATCAATGAGGGTTGGAATCCATTGACTTCATAGGTATCTTACCTAGTGGGCTAAGGTTATAGTAGTAGCATTTGAGTCAATCAGGTATCCAATAAAAGATGTTACTAATTCCTAATTTGATGCCCTAAAGGGTCTAAGTCCCATTGAATTTGTCTTATCCAGGTGGTTAGAATTATAGTGGAATCATATAAGTCAATAATGGAGGGTTTGGAGCCATTGACTTCATCTTACCTAGCAGGTTAGGTTTATAGTGACAACATCTATGTTGATCAGGTATATAACAAACGATGTTATTGATTCATCAAGCAAAAGGTATTATGGATTCAACAAGGTCAAGATCCCATTATAGTGGGCTAGGGCTATAGCGATAGTCTTTGAGCTAATCTAGTATCCCATAAAATGCATTACTAGTTCTCAATTGGATCGATTCCCTAAAGGGTCGATGTCCCATTGACTTTCTCTTACTTAGCAGTCTAGGGTCATAGTGGAAACATCTAAGCCAGAAGGTTGGGGTACCATTGAATTCATCTTACCCAAATGGGCTAGGGTTATAGTGACATCATCTAAGCTAGAAGGTTGGATCCCATTGAATTGGTCTTACCTTACAAGCTAGGGTTATAGTGGTAACATCTGAGAGGAAAAGGTATTACTTATATTCCAATTAGATGTCCTAGAGGGTCACATCCCATTGACTTCTCCTTACCTAGGGGGATAGTGTTATAGTAGTAGCATCTAAGCTAATAAAATATCTAGCAAAAGGTAATATTGATGCTCCTATGTGTAAAAAAAACATAATAAAAACTAGTGGTTTGAAGCATGAAGCAACAATTCATTTTGGTGTTCTTGGTTTTGATTCACCTCCTCTATAGTGGAAGCTACTAAAATTAAAATTTAAGTAAAAAATATTAAAAAATAGAAATATAAGCACAAGAAATAAAAGGTGTTGCTTATTTCGAATGTTCTAGAGGATAAGGGTCCCCTTTACTTTCTTTTATCTAGTGGGATAGGGTTTTAGTGGTCGCATTTGAGCCGATCATATTTCCAACAAAATAATTGGACTTCTGAAATTAAAATTTAAGAAAAAAGTATTAAAAATAGAAATATGAGCACAAGAAATAAAAGGTGTTGCTTATTACCTATGTTCTAGAGGATCAGGGTTCCCTTGACTTTCTTCTACCTAGTAGGCTAGGGTTTTAGTGGCAGCATTTGAGCTGGTCATATTTTAGAATAAAAGGTGTAATTAATTTCCAATTAGATGACTTTGAGGGTTATGGTTCCATTGAATTTATGTTACCTAACAGGCTAAGGTTATAATGGCAACATCTAAGCTAATTAGGAATCTGATAAAACGTGTTACCAATTCTTCTATGTATATAAAAAATATAGTAAAAACTATTCATTTGAATCCTGAAGCAACAATTCACTTTGGTGTCCCTAGTTTTGAGTTATCTCTTCTATAGAAGAAGCTACTAAAATTTATATATTAAAAATAAATATTTGAGGAAAATAAATAAAGGTGTTACTGATTTCGAGTTCGATTTCTTGGAGGTTTGGGTTGAGTTGACTTTGTCTTACCTAGTGAAGGTTATAATGATAATATCTAAGCTATCTAACACAAGGTGTTATTGATGTTGACTTCATGTTACTTAGTGGGTTAGGGTTATAGTGGGAGCATATGAGCCAATCAAGCATCTAGCAAAATGTGTTAGTGATTATCTATGTATCAAAAAAGAAAAGAAAAAAAAATAACAAAAATTATTCATTTGATGCATAAAGCAACAATTCATTTTGGTATTCCTAGTTTTGATTCACCTCCTCCATAGTAAAAGCTACTAAAATTTAACTTAAAAACATGTTTAAATTTAAAAATTTGATTGCAAAAAATAAACGAAATTAAAATTAATAAAAAATCAAAGATAGGAAATAAAACTATTAGTGATTCTTAGTTCAATGCCTTAGAGGGTCAAGGCTTCATCTTACCCAATGGACCAAGGTTATAGTGGACCACCAAGTATTCCGCTTAGAGGGTTAGGATTGGTTGACCTCATCTTACCCAAAGGGCTAGGGTTATAGTGACCCATAACGTATTTGGAAAAAAATGTTATTGATTCCCTAGTTCAATGCCTTAGAAGGTCATGGTCAGGGTCCCATTGGCTTCACCTTATTCAACAGACTAGGTTTATAGTGGTAGAATTTGAATGAGCAAACTGATTCTTCTATGTATCAAAAAATAAAAGAGTGTAATGGAGCCAAGCAACAATTCATTTTGGTGTTCATGGTTTTGATTCACCTCCTCTAAACATCTTCAAATTAAAATTAATAATCAAAAAATAAATATCTGAGAACAAGAAATACCACTATAACCCTAGCCAAATTTGGATAGTAGCTTCTGCTATAGAGGAGGTGAATCAAAACCAGGAACACCAAAATGGATCGTAGCTTTTGATATAGAGGAGGTGAATCAAAACCAAGAACACCAAAATTTGAACCAAGAAAACTACTATAATCCCATCCCCACCACATGCTAATTATTCTAGAGATGAAGCTTAATATATAGGTGCAATCAAGGTTATAGACATCTCACTCTACATTTTCTAGAATATTTATATTTTAATATATAAGCAAATCTACAACACTATTGGGTGCTTCCACTATAAAGCTTAATCCATTAGGTTAGACAAAGTCAACATCGCCAAGCTAACCCTACACAACATGAAAAACAAACACATCCACTTTTAAGGAGTAAGTTTGAACACAGGCACCTCACTATTAATTTTTTAAAACATACTATGTATTGTAAAAAATATTTATAGATTATACTTTACATGTCTTCATTAGCATACATTATAAGGATATTAAGTAAGTATACCCTAACCCTTTGGATTATACAAAGACAATGAAACCAGTCGACCGACAAACACTCTGTCGTTACCTATTCCCTTTTGGAGCCTTGGACACAGCCAAAGAGAGGCTAAAGCTCTAACACTAAGTAGTCTTGGTATTCAAGTTTTAAAATATAATACGAATACAAATTCACATCGTAATTAAATTAAGATACACTTTAAAATGAAAGTAATTTTAATAATGATTTAATTTTATTTTGATTAAATGCTTATAATATTTGGGTGTTATATAATGAAATTTTTGATCCCATGGTTTAAACTTGGTATTTTTAACCTTATACCTTTATCTTAATTTTATATTGGTAAAAGTTATATTAATTTAATAATCAATTATTGAGGTATTTAAAAACCTCATCCATTTGATTCATTATGTGAATTTAATATTCATATTGATTGTTTAGCATTAGTGCTTACGGGTATACTTCATATCTTATGTTTTATCACTTTTTTATTTGATTTGTATTTTCTTTGCTTATAAGATTTGAGTGGATGGTTTATTTTTTTTTTGCAAACTATTATAAAATTCAACATGGTATTCTAAGTTGTTGAGGGTCATATAAGAATTCATTTGAAGATATTATTTTCTCTTCCAACTATAAGGATGAATTATATTCTAAGGTTTTATAAGTTAAATTCAACATAAAAAGCAATGGAGGAATATTCTACATTCTCAAACATCAAAACAAGGAATCACAACTTCTAGGAAAAAAAATAAATTTACAAAATTATTTTCCTGGTCGTTATATTTTGGAATATAGAACATGTTTTTGGTTTTGGCCAAATTTAAAACATCCTAATCCAAATATCATGTTGTAATGGTGTGGATTTGATGGTTAGTAATCTACTCACATGTTATAAATGTGCATTCAAGTATTCAATTGGATCACGCGACATGAGATCTTGAAGGGTTGCATGAGAAATACATCAAGTTTTCTTAGGAGTCTTGGGCATACTCCTCAAATGCTAGGACTTTGAAACATTAGTTAGAGTACCTTAGAAAGATATTAAATGGTATCTAATAATGTGCTTGATAATCCTCATATATTCTAGGCATCAATTCATTTGTAATGACATTTTTAATTCCTGAAGTGGAACAATGATCATGCTTCTAAGGAACTAGAAAACATTTGTTATCATCAACTATGATAATCATGCAAGTTAATATGAGCAAACATTTATACTATGGAATAGAGTCTCATGTGTTTGATTCCCTCAATTCTATTTTCTCTCTCCAAATAGGGTAGCATATCAATAGTCTAAAACATGTTCTGCATATATCATGGTGAGGTATAGCCTTTTAGCTAATGGGTGGTTGTTTTTATCTTTAGAGGGAAGCACCATGGGATTAGTACATATCCTCTTTTTCATAGGGAATTATTTCATTTTAGTTTGATGGATCCATGTCATTTATATTATGGAGGTATCCCACTTAGAATTAAGGAGACGAATGGTGCCTTTGTCAAGCACCCACTACTCAAAGATCATGGATATAAATAATTTAGAATCTCAAGTTACTTCTTCAATTATTCTTGTGGTGATGGTGGCCAATATGAAAGTTGACATGGATCTTACTTGGCACAAAAAACTAAATTAAAATGGTACAAATAGCACTTAGACATTCATAAAAGTTGTATAGTGGTACAAAGGTGGTAGTCATGTGGTAAACTACATCATATTCCCCATTCAATATGTGGTAAATTATGGTTTAATACTATAGTTCCAAGATTTTATAGGTTATTTTTTCATGCTTGGAGAATCAATTAGAGCAAAATCTTTAATTACATACATAAGTATTGTGGGCCTATATTTTAATTATATTTTTTTTATGACTATTTGGGTTGATGATATCAATTCAAGAACTTTTTATAATGTTGTAGATAAACTTGGGAAAATTGGATTCTCTAAATTATGATACTCATGAATGGATGAAATTATAGTCAATGTTCAATATAAATTGTTGGTCTATGGACAAGTAAGAATGTTTTGTGGATCCTCTATTTGCAATCTAACATTATTTGGACCAAGTTAACATTGTATGATGTAATCATGTGTAATACTATGGGTAATCATTATATGTTATTTGATGAATATGTGTGCATATAGAGGACCATATTTAACCTTATGATGGTTAAGCTTACTATACCTTATACTAGATTTCATCATTCCCTCTATGTAATAATTCACATATTCATAAATAGAGTAAAATTCATTCAATAAAAATGCATCAAAGAAGTTATATAGATGATCTAAAAATACTAAGTAAACCTTTGATATCATCAAGTTTCAAAGATAAGAAGATTTACAATTCAAAATTTAACCATGTCTTAGACATGACAAATCAACAGGTTGTTGATTTGTAATTACCTATAAAATGATTGGTGACCTTAACATGATGTAAAATTAGTCATTCATGTAATAGGCCAATGTTCTGGAGAGGGGCTTTTAAAAAATTTAAAGCAAATTTTAAATATGAACCTCCATGATGTTAGCGATGAGACTATCTTCTATCAATCAAGCAGCTAAGCAAGAAAGAAGAATACCAAGTGATAATAATCACAAATTTTAAATATTTGTTTGGAATGGTCAATGTCATGGAGGGTTGTCTATTGGATATAGAGTTTTCTACCCTCAACATGATGGATTTTAGTAATGTTGAGGATTATATTTTGAGATTCAATAATTTAAGAGAAAAATATTGTTAGCAGAAGCCTGAGGCAGCAACAATTTGTTTTGGTGTTTCTAGTTTGGATTTATCTCCTCTATAGAAGAAGCTACTAAAATTAATATTTAAAAAAATATAAAAAAATAAATATTTGAGAAAAAAAATTAAAAATTTTACTAATTTCAAGGTGGAAGTCTTGGAAGGTTGGGTCCAGTTGACTTTGTCTTACCTAGTGAATGTTATAATGGTAATATCTGAGCTGATCTCACACAAGGTGTTACTGATTTCCTAGTTCTATGCCTTGGAGGTTTGGGGTCTTGTTGACTTCGTATTACGTAGGGAACTAGGGTTATAATGGGAGCATATTAGCCAATCAAAAATTTAGCAAAAGGTGTTAATGATTCTTTGTGTATCAAAGAAGAAAATGAGAATAATAAAATTAATTGTTTGATGCCTAAAGCAACAATTAATTTTGGTGTTCGCAATTTGATTCACCTCCTCTATAGCAGAGGCTACTGAAATTAAAAAAAAAAAAAAAATAATGACTTGGCGTAAAATTAAAGAAACTAAAAAATGTATTAGTAATTAAAAATAAAGATCTAAGTACAAGAAATAAAGGTGTTACTAATTTGAGTTTGTTGTCTTAGTGGTTCAAGGATCTGTATTACATGGTAGACTAGGGTTATAGTGGACCATGGGCTTAGAATGTTAGTGTTGGTTGACTTTGTCTTACCGTGCAAGCTAGGGTTATAGTGACCCATCAGGTTTTTGGTACAAGGTGTTACTAATTTTCAAGTTCAATGCCTTAAAAGGTCGAGATTGAGATCTAACAGGCTAGGGTTATAGTGGTTGCATTTGAATGGATAAACTGATTCTTCTATGTATAAAAAAATACTATGCTTTACCTTAATATTTTGACTACAAGGACTACATAGTGGTTAAGGCTTTGGCCTCTCTTTCGGAAGGTCCAAGTTTCAAACCATGACATACCCTTAAGGAGATAGGTTGGATCGTTGGCTAGCCTAGTTATATGTCCTGAAGGATCAATTTACCATTAAATTTGTCTTATCCAATAGGTAAATTTGTCTTACCCAACATGCTAAGTTTATAGTGGCAACATCTACATTTGAGTCGATCAGGTATCTATCAAAGGGTTTTAATAATTCCTAACTCGATGCCCTGTAGGGTTAGGGTTCCATTGATTTTTTCTTTTCAAATAACCATGGTAGCATCTAATATGATACCCCATTGAATTTTTCTTACCTAGTGGGCTAGGATTATAGTGGTAGCATTTTAGTCAATCGAGTATCCAATAAAGGTGTTACTAATTCCCAATTCGATGTCCTAGAGAGTCTGAGCCCCATTGAATTTATCTTATCCAGGTAACTAGAATTATAGTGGAAACATATAAGTCAATCAAGGAGGCTTGGAAGCCATTGTTTTCATAGGTATATTCCCTAGTGGGCTAGGGTTATAGTGGTAGCATTTGATTCAATAATGTATCCAATAAAAGGTGTTACTATTTCCCAATTCAATGCCCTAGAGGATTTGAGTCCTATTGAATTTGTCTTATCCAGGTGGCTACAATTATAGTGGAAACATATAAGTCAATCAAGGAGGGTTGGGAGCCATTGAATTCATCTTACCTAATAGGTTAGGGTTATAGTGGCAATATCTAAGTTGATAAGGTATCTAACAAAAGGTGTTATTGATTCGTCAAGCAAAAGGTATTATGGATTCAACAAGGTTAGGGTCCCACTATAGTGGGCTAGGGCTATAGTGACAGTGTTTGATCCAATCAAGTATCCTATCCAAATATTTACTAGTTCTCAATTGGATCGATGCCCTAAAGGGTCGAGGTCCCATTGACTTTCTCTTACTTAGCGGGCTAGGGTCATAGTGGCAACATCTAATTTAGAAGGTTGGGGTACCATTGAATTCATATTAACCAAATGGGATAGGGTTATAGTGGCATTATCTAAGCTAGAAGGTTGGATACTCTTGAATTGGTCTTACCATGCAAGCTAGGGTTATAGTGGTAATATATGAGCAGAAAAAGATATTACTTATTTTTCAATTAGATGTCCTAGAGTGTCACATCCCATTGACTTCTCCTTAATATAGGGATAGGGTTATAGTAGTAGCATCTGAGCTAATAAAATATCTAGAAAAATATGTTATTGATGTTCCTATGTATAAAAAAAACATAATAAAAACTAGTGGTTTGAAGCATGAAGCAACAATTCAGTTTGGTGTTCTTGGTTTTGATTCACCTCCTCTATAGAGGAAGCTACTGAAATTAAAATTTATGTACAAAATATTAAAAATAGAAATATAAGCACAAAAAATAAAAGGTGTTGCTTATTTTGAATGTTTTAGAGGATCAAGGTCCCCTTGACTTCCTTTTATCCAGTGGGTTAGAATTTTAGTGGTCGCATTTGAGTCGATCATATTTCCAAAAAAATGTGTATTTGATTCTCAATTGGACTTCTGAAATTAAAATTTAAGAAAAAAGTATTAAAAAAAAAGAGATATGAGCACAAGAAATAAAAGGTGCTGCTTATTCCCTATGTTCTAGAGGATCAGGGTCCCCTTGACTTCCTTTCATCTAGTAGACTAGGTTTTTAGTGGCAGCATTTGAGCTGATCATATTTAGAACAAAAGATGTAATTAACTTCCATTTAGATGACTTTGAGGGTTATGATTCCATTGAATTTGTGTTACCTAATAGGATAAGGTTATAATGATAACATCTGAGCTAGTTAGGTATCTTATAAAAGGTGTTACCGATTTTCCTATGTATATAAAAATATAGTAAAAACTATTCATTTGAAGCATGAAGTAACAATTCACTTTAGTGTCCCTAGTTTTAAGTTATCTCCTCTATAGCAAAGCTACTAAAACTTATATATTAAAAAAAATATTAAAAATAAATATTTGAGGAAAAGAAATAAAGATGTTATTGATTCTGAGTTTTATTTCTTGCAGGGTTGGGTTGAGTTGATTTTATCTTACCTAGTGAAGGTTATAGTGATAATATCTGAGCCAATCTAACACAAGGTGTTATTGATTCTCTAGTTTGATGCCTTGGAGGTTTCAAGTCTTGTTGAATTCATATTACTTAGTAGGTTAGGGTTATAGTGGGAGCATATGAGCCAATCAAGCATATAGCAAAAGGTGTTAGTGATTATCTATGTATCAAAAAAGAAAAGAAAAAAATATAACAAAAATTATTCATTTCATGTCTAAAGCAACAATTCATTTTGGTATTTCTGCTTTTGATTCACATCCTCCATAGCAGAAGCTACTAAAATTTAACTTAAAAACATATTAAAATTTAAAAATTTGCTGGCAAAAATAAAGGAAATTAAAATTTAAAAAAAAATCAAAGGACAAGAAATAAAAGTGTTAGTGATTCTTATTTCAATGCCTTAGAGGGTCAAGGCTTCATATTACCCAGTGGACCAAGGTTATAGTGGACCACCAGGTATTCGGCTTAGAGGGTTAGGATTGGTTGACCTCATATTACCCATAGGGCTAGAGTTATAGTGGCCCATCACGTATTCAGAAAAAGTTGTTATTGATTCCCTAGTTCAATGTCCTAGAAGGTCACGTTCATGGTTCCATTGGCTTTGCCTTATCCAATAGCCTAGGTTTATAGTGGTAGCATTTGAATGAACAAACTGATTCTTCCATGTATCAAAAAATAAAAGAGCGTAATGGAGCCAAGCAACAATTCATTTTGGTGTTTTTGGTTTTGATTCACCTCCTCTAAACCTCCTCAAATTAAAATAAATAATCAAAAATAATAATTTGAAGACAAAAAATACCACTATAACCCTAGCCAAAAATGAATAGTAGCTTTTGCTATAGAGGAGGTGAATAGAAACTAGGAACACCAAAATGAATAATAGCTTCTACTGTATAGGAGGTGAATCAAAACCAGGAACACCAAAATTTGAACTAATAAAACCACTATAACCTCATCCCCACCACATGTTGATCATTATGGAGGTGAACCTTAATATATAGGAGAAACGATCATCCACTTGTATGCAATCAAGATTATAGACATCTCACTATGCATTTATTAGAATATATATATTTTTAATATATAAGCAAATCTACAACACTATTGGTTGATTCCACTATAAACCCTAATCCGTTAGGTTAGACAAAGTCAAATGGGCCAAGCAAAACCTCCACAACATGAAAAACAAACACATCCACTTTTAAGGAGTAAGTTTTAACAAAGACACCTCACTATTCATTTTCTAAAATATAATATGTATTATGTATTGTAAAAAATATTTATAGATTATACTTTACATGTCTTCATTGGCATACATTATAGAGATATTAAGTAAGTATACCCTAACCCATTGGATTATACAGAGTCAATAAAACGAGTGAACCGATAAACACTATGTCGTTACCTATCTCGTTTTGGAACCTTGAACACAGCCAAAGAGAGGCCAAAGCCCTAACACTAAGTTGCCCTAGTATACAATTTTTAAAATATAAGACAAATACATATTCACATCATACTTAAATTAAGATACACTTTAAAATGGAAGTTATTTTAATAATGATTTAATTTTATTTTAACTAAATGCTAATAATATTTGGGTTTTATATAATAAAATTTTTGATCCCATGGTTTAAACTTGGTATTGTTAACCTTATGTCTTTATCTTAATTTTATATTGGTAAAAGTTATATTGATTTAATAATTAATTATTGAGTTATTTAAAAACCTCATCCATTTGATTCATTATGTGAATTATATTAATTTTTTGACATTAGTGCTTACGGATATACTTCATATCTTATGTTTTATCACTTTTTTATTTGATTTGTATTTTATTTGTTTATAATATTTGATTGGATGGTTTATTGTTTTTCGCAAAGTATTATAAAATTCAACATGGTATTCTAAGTTGTTGAGGGTCATATAAGAATTAATTTGAAGACGTTATCTGTTGAGAAGCAACACACCCCCACTGAAAAATGAATTTCATCCTTTGAAAACATTGAGCTTTCATTTTTGCAGTAAGGACCCTCTTGATATTTTTCAGGTTCTAAGTCCAAGATTTTTACTTGCCTCTTTCTTCTTCATGTTTTGCCTGTATCAAAGTATCCAAGTATTCTTGCATTCTGGCTTTGTTATCTCAGACTTCACTTTTTACATGCTAGAATCATTCATGGATAAAAAAAAGTCTTACACCGATATGAAAAAAATGCAGAAAACAAACAGATAAATTCATTGAAAATCAAAACTTTCTTTTTTTGGAAGTGTCGCGATATCGCGACACTTCCATTTTTGGAAATGTCGCGATATCGCGACGGGTTTTAGAAAATCGGCTAAGTCAGAAAAACGTAGCGATATCGCGACACTTCCATTTTT
Organism: Wollemia nobilis; assembly: GCA_028583015.1. NCBI lineage: Eukaryota > Viridiplantae > Streptophyta > Pinopsida > Araucariales > Araucariaceae > Wollemia > Wollemia nobilis. The sequence continues at coordinate 5,010,708 of JAQPPZ010000710.1, read as the reverse complement.
GGAAATGTCATGATATCGCGACACTTCCATTTTTGGAAATGTCGCGATATCGCTCCGTTTTGGAGAGAGAAAGCCAAATTGTACGGAACGTCGCAATTTCGCGACATGTCATGAAATCGCGACAAGTTTTGGAGAGAGAAGGCAAGTTGTACGGAATGTCGCGATATCGCGACGGGTTTTAGAAAATCGACTAAGGCATGAAATGGTCACGATTTCGCGACATGTCGCGAAATCGCGACATGTCGCATTTTTGCGGCTGCAAAGTGAAAAATCGACTAAGTGGAATGCGTCGCGATTTCGCAACATGTCGGGAAATCGCGACATGTCGCATTTTCGCGGTTACTAGAGTGAAAAGGATGCCAAGTGTGAAAAGCGTCACGATTTCGTGACATGTCGTGAAATCATGACGTGTCGCGTTTTCACGGCTGGAATGATAGAAAGGGCCCGAGGCGTACGGACTGTCGCGATTTCGCGACATGCCGATCGCGACGAGTCAGGGCAAAGAGGGAAACGAAGAGAAATGGAAGTGCAAGAAAATTTGCTAAGGCCAGAAAGGGTCACGATTTCGTGACATGTCGCGAAATCGTGACATGTCGTGTTTTCACGGCCCATGGAGAGAAAGGCGCCCGAGGCATACGGACTGTCGCGATTTCGTGACATGTCACAAAATTGTGACAAGGTCCGAGTCAAAGCACAGCAAGCAGCAAACCAAGGTTGGGAGAAAGGCAAAGTGTAGCTAAGACAAAGAAAGTCAAAAGGCAGGCAAAGCCAAGTGCAAGTCGGAGAAGTGTCACGAAATCGTGACGTCGCGAAATCGCGACACAATTGGGAAGTTAGTGCCAAAGCCGAGGGAGCGTCGCGAAGTCACGACGAGTTTCGAGGGGGAGCCCAAGGTCGCAAGGCAAGAAAGAAAAGGTAAGGTTTCAGCAAAGCAAGCAAGTCAAAAGGTAGGCAAAATCCAAAAGGGCCCAAGGCATGAAAGTGTCACAAAATTGTGACGTCGCGATTTCGCGACGTCACGAAATCACGACACAGTTGGGAGGAACGGAGCCAAAGCAGGAATGCGTCGCGATTTCGCGACATGTCACAAAATCGCGACATGTCGCATTTTCGCGACATGTCACGAAATCGTGACATGTCACGTTTTTGCGGCTCATGGGTAGAAAGGTGCCAAGTGCAGAGAACAGGTCACGATTTCGTGGCCATGTTGGGCAGCAAGGCCAAAGGCGCTGAACAGGTAGCGATTTCACGACATGTCACGAAATCGTGACATGTCGCAGTTTCGTGCCAGGAGAGATAAAGAAGCCAGAATGAAAAAGACAGCTGGAAGCAAGGGCACGTGTCACGATTTTTTGTGACACGTGTCAAAACACGAAGCAGGCCGACATGCAAATGAACTTTAGGGTTTTTTTAGCCTGGTTTAATAATTAAAGTTTTGATTTAATATTTTTAAAGTACTAATCTAATCTTTTGTCCTTTTTTTACAGGAGACCATCTGGCACTTGCATGACAGTGGAGAAATTGCCAGGAAGACAAAGATAAGTGCAAATTAATCGAAGATGGCCATATAGAAAGAAAAGATGTCAGGGTTGCTGTTTCATCCAATTTTTTACAGATTTGTTCGCAAAAATATTCTACGGTGACTAAGCTGCTGCCCATAATGCAGTATATCAGGAATTGGCCGAAAAATGGAAATATCTGCACACAGTTATCGGGTTTTTCCGATGAAGGCATTTAATGAAAATTGGATTCTCTAAATTATGATACTCATGAATGGATGAAATTATAGTCAATGTTCAATATAAATTGTTGGTCTATGGACAAGTAAGAATGTTTGGTGGATCCTCTATTTGCAATCTAACATTATTTAGACCAAGCTAACATTGTATGATGTAATCATGTGTAATACTATGGTTAATCATTATATGTTATTTGATGAATATGTGTGCATATAGAGGACCATATTTAACCTTATGATGGTTAAGCTTACTATACCTTATACTAGATTTCATCATTCTCTCTATGTAATAATTCACATATTTATAAATAGAGTAAAATTCATTCAATAAAAAGGCATCAAAGAAGTTATATAGATGATCTAAAAATACTAAGTAAACCTTTGATATCATCAAGTTTCAAAGATAAGAAGATTTAAAAATCAAAATTTAACCATGTCTTAGACATGACAAATCAACAGGTTGTTGATTTGTAATTACCTATCAAATGATTGGTGACCTTAACATGATGTAAAATTAGTCATTCATGTAATAGGCCAATGTTCTGGAGAGGGGCATTTAAAAAATTTAAAGCAAATTTTAAATATGAACCTCCATGATGTTAGCGATGAGACTATCTTCTATCAATCAAGCAACTAAGCAAGAAAGAAGAATACCAAGTGATAATAATCACAAATTTGTGATCCAAGAAGAGTAAAAAGAGATAAATAGAATTAATGGATCTTATGAATGTTCACAATGGCAAATGAAATCCTAGCATAGGCTTCAATGCAGAACATTAGATAATTGGATCGTTCAACAATAAGAAATAGAGAAACACAATAATATAGACCCCAACAAGAAGGGAATATAAATACAATTTATTGCCACCTAATATACACTCAAAATGGGAATGGAGATCCAAAAAATATGGAAAGTTCTATTTTGTAGCCTTGAAAAAGTAGTCAAACATTAGGGTGTCAAGAAGCTAAGTTAAGATGAAGAGGACACTTCTAATAATTACCACATAGCATCATCAAAACCATACATCAAGAAGATATGCATTGATGAGGGACCATAAAAGCCACTACAAATTAGTTGCATGATACATATTTCCAAATGCATGATAATAAAGAAGATTAATCAATTTGTTGATGGATCACGTCAATGTCATCCTTATGTCAATTGATCCATTCATTGATTAATAGTGTAAGTTGATGATTGAAAGGAAAAATTAGCCAAAATATATACTTGAAGAACTAAATTTTGATGCATGAAGCAACAATTCATTTTCGTGTTCTTGGTTTTGATTCACCTTCTCTATAGCACAAGCTACTAAAATTTAAATAAAAATTAAAAACAAATATTCAAGGACAAAAAATAAAAGAAAATAAAATTTAATAATAATTAAAAATAAAGATTAAAAGACAAGAAATAAAGTTATTACTGATTCTCTTCGATGTTGTAGAAGGTCAAGGCTTCATCTTAGCTAGTAGACTAGGGTTATAATGGACCATTAGATCTTTATATTAGAACGTCAGTGTTAATTGACTTCATATTGTAAATTCTGGAGGCCAAGGTGAACATACAAGAGAAGCAATTACATCTACCTGTATGAAGTCAAGGTTGAATACAAGCATCTCATTGTGCATTTTCTAGAAAATATATATATTAGTATATATAAGGGAATAAACAACAACATTGAGTGCTTTCACTATACACCTTAATCCATTAGGTTAGATGAAGTCAAGAACCCAACCGTCCAAAACATGGAAAAACAAACACATCCACTTTTATGGAGTCAAGTTTGAATACAAGCACCTCACTATGCATTTTTTAGATTTTCTAAAATATACTATGTATTGTAAAAAAATATTTATAGAGTATACTTTACACTACTTCATTAGCATACATTACAGGGATATAAGTAGGCAAGTTTAAAAAGAAACAATCAACCCTAACCCATTGGATTATACAAAGTCAATGAAACCAATCAACTGACAAATACTATGCGGTTACCTATCCCCTTTTGGAACCTTGACATAGTCAAAGAGAGGCTAAAGCCCTACCACTAAGTTGTCTTTGTATACAAGTTTTAAAATATAAGACAAATATAAATTCACATCATAGTTAGATTAAGATAAACTTTAAAATGAAAGTAATTTTTATAATGATTTAATTTTACTTTAACTAAATGCTAATAATATTTTGGTGTTACATGATGAAATTTTGAAAGTTATTTTATAACGATTTAATTTTACTTTAAATAAATTCTAATAATATTTTGGCGTTACACGATGAAATTTTTGATCCCATGGTTTAAACATGGTATTTTAAACCTTACTATGGCATTATCTTAATGTTATGTTGGTAAACTATTATATTAATTTAAAAGTTAATTATTCAGCTATTTATAGACCTCATCCATTTGATTCATTAAGTGAATTTGATCTTTATATTCATGGTTTACTGAGTGCTAAGAAGGTATATTTCATATCTTATGTTTTATCACTTTTCTATTTGATTTGTATTTTCTTTTCTTATAAGATTTGAGTGGATGGTTTGCTTTTTTTTTAATTATTATAAAATTCAACATGTTATTCTAAGTTGCTCAGGGTTATATAAATAATTCATTTGAAGACACTATTTTCTCTTCCAATTATAAGGATGAATTATATTCTAAGGTTTTATAAGTCAAATTTGATATAAGGAGGAATGGAGGAAGATTCTACATTCACATACACCAAAATTAGAAATCATATTTTCTAGGACAAAAATTTTAAGTTTACAAAATTTATTTTCCTCGTCATTATATTTTGGAATATGGGACATGTCTTTGGTTATGGCCAAAGTCAAAACATCTTAATCCAAAAGTCATGTTGTAATGGTGTGGCTTTGATGGTTAGTAATATCCTCGCATGTTATAAATGTGCATTCAAGTCTTCAATTGGGTCATGTGACATGAGATGTTGAAGAGGTACATGGGAAATACATCAAGTTTTCCTAAGAGCCTTGAGCATACTCCTCAAATGCTAGGACTTTGCAACACTATTTACAGTACCTTAGAAAGATATTAAATGGGATCTAATCATGTGCTTTATTTTCCTCAATATTTTTAGGCATCAATTCATTTGTAATGAAATTTTTTTTATGCCTAAAGTGGAACAATGGTCTTTCTTCTAAGAAACTAGAAAACATTTGTTATAATAAACTATGGCAGTCATGTCATTCAATATGATCAAACTTTGCTATTATGGATTAGAGTCTCATGTGTTTGATTCCCTCAATAATATTTTCTCTCTCTAAATAGAGTAGCATATATATAGTCTAATATATGTTCTTCACATATCATTGTGAGGTATGGCCTTTTAGCTAATGGGTGGTTGTTTTTATCTTTAGAGGGAAGCACCATGGGATTGGTACATATGCTCTTTTCCATAGGGAATTATTTCCTTTTAGTACGATGGATCTATACCATTTATCTTATGGAGGTATCTCTCTTAAAATTAAGGAGAGGGTGACCTCTTTGTCAGGAACCCACTATGCAAAGATCATGGGTATAAATCATTTAGAATCTCAAGTTACTTCTTCAATTATTCTTATGGTGATGGTGGCCAATATGGAAGTTGACATGGATCTTACTTGGCATAAACACCTAAATTAAAATGGCATAAATAACACTTAGGCATTCATAAAATTTGTATAGTTGTAAAAAGGTGACAGTCATGTGGCAAACCACATCCTATTCTCCATTCAGTATATGGTAAATTATGGTTTAATATTATAGTCCCAAGATTTGACAGGTTTGTTTTCATGATTGAAGAATCAATTAGAACACTATTTTGGAGGTCATAGTCGTAACATACATAAGTGTTGTGGTTCTATATATATATATGTATATATATATGTACATATATATATGTACATATATACATATATATATATATATATATATATATATATATATATTTATATGTATATATATATATTTATATGTATATATATATGTACATATATATATATATATATATATATATATATATATGTACATATATATATATATATATATATATATATATATATATAGTACATATAAATATCTATATATATATATATGTACATATATATATATATGTATATTTATATGTACATATATATATATATATATGTATATGTACATATATATCTATATATATGTATATGTACATATATATATATATATATATATATGTACATATACATATATATATATATATATATATATATATATATATATATATATGTATATGTACATATACATATATATATGTATATATATATATATATATATATATATATATATATATATGTATATGTACATGTACATATATATATGTATATATATATATATATATATATATATATATATATATATATGTACATATATATATATATTGTTATGTAATATATATATATATATATATATATATATATGTACATATACATATATATATATATGTACATATATATATATATATATATATATATATATATATATATATACATATATATATATATATATATATGTACATATATATGTACATATAAATATATATATATAAATATATATATATTTACATATAAATATATATATATATAAATATATATATATAAATATATATATATGTACATATATATATATATATATATATATATATATATATATGTACATATAAATATATATATATATATATATATATATATGTACATATAAATATAAATATATATATATATGTACATATAAATATAAATATATATATATATGTACATATAAATATAAATATATATATATATGTACATATAAATATAAATATATATATGTATGTACATATAAATATATATATATATATAAATATATATATAAATATATATATATTTATATGTACATATATATATGTATATGTATATATATATATATATATATATATATATATATATATATATATATGTATATGTACATATATATAAATATATGTATATGTATATATATCTATATATATATATATATATATATATATATATATATATACATATAAATATATATATATATATATGTACATATAAATATATAAATATATATATATATATATATATATATATATATATACATATAGTTTTTTTTTTTAAAATTTAGCGAAAAACCCCTTGTGAGGCCCCCTTTGGTCTGAGAAACCACGACCAGGGGTTCTACACCATAAAAATCACCCAATATTTGTGGGTCTATATTTTAATTGCACATTTTCTAGCTATTTAAATTGATGACATCAATTCAAGAACTTTTTATAGTTTTGAAGATAAACTTTGGAAATTTGGATTCTGTAAATTATGGTACTCATGAATGGATGAAATTATAGTGTATGTTCAACATAAATGGTTTGTCTATAGACATGTAATAATTTTTGGTGCATCATTAAGAAATAAACTACAAAATCGCCCCTTGACGAAAGTATTTACACAAAAAAAATGGAAGACACCATAACTCTATTATACCTAACATACTTTTTCTCATTAATAATTAGAGTGATCCTACCAACGTGTGAACCAAATTGAAATATTTGTTTGGAATGGTCAATGTCATGGAGGGTTTTCTATTGGATATAGAGTTTTCTACCCTCAACATGATGGATTTTAATAATGTTGAGGATTATATTTTGAGATTCAATAATTTAAGAGAAAAATATTGTTAGCAGAAGCCTGAGGCAGCAACAATTTGTTTTGGTGTTTCTAGTTTGGATTTATCGACTCTATAGAAGAAGCTACTAAAATTAATATTTAAAAAATATAAAAAAATAAATATTTGAGAAAAAAAATTAAAAATTTTACTAATTTCGAGTTGGAAGTCTTGGAAGGTTGGGTCCAGTTGACTTTGTCTTACCTAGTGAATGTTATAATTGTAATATCTGAGCTGATATCACACAAGGTGTTACTGATTTCCTAGTTCTATGCCTTGGAGGGTTGGGGTCTTGTTGTCTTTGTCTTACTTAGGGAGCTAGGGTTATAATGGGAGCATATGAGCCAATCAAAAATTTTGCAAAAGGTGTTTTGTGTATCAAAGAAGAAAATGAGAGTATTAAAATTAATTGTTTGATGCCTAAAGAAACAATTCATTTTGGTGTTCACAATTTTGATTCACCTCCTCTATAGCAGAGGTTAAAATTAAAAAAAAAATAATGACTTGGCGTAAAATTAAAGAAATTAAAAAATGTATTAGTAATTAAAAATAAAGATCTAAGTACAAGAAATAAAGGTGTTACTAATTTGAGTTCGTTGCCTTAGTGGTTCAAGGATCCGTCTTACATGGTAGAATAGGGTTATAGAGAACCATGGGCTTAGAATGTTAGTGTTGGTTGACTTTGTCTTACCATGCAAGCTAGGGTTACAGTGACCCATCAGGTTTTTGGTACAAGGTGTTACTAATTTTCAAGTTCAATGTCTTAAAAGGTTGAGATTGAGATCTAACAGGCTAGCATTATAGTGGTTGCATTTGAATGGACAAACTGATTCTCCTATGTATAAAAAAAAATTCTATGCTTTACCTTAATATTTTGACTACAAGGACTACGTTGTGGTTAAGGCTTTGGCCTCTCTTTCAGAAGGTCCAAGGTTCAAACCATGACATACCCTTAAGGAGATAGGTTGGATGGTTTGCTAGCCTAGTTCTATGTCCTAAAGGATCAAGTTACCATTGACTTTGTCTTATCTAATAGGTAAATTTGTCTTACCCAACATGCTAAGGTTATAGTGGCAGCATCTACATTTGAGTCGATCAGGTATCTATCAAAGGGTTTTAATAATTCCTAACTCGATGCCCTGTAGGGTTAGGGTTCCATTGATTTTTTCTTTTCAAATAACCATGGTAGCATCTAATATGATACCCCATTGAATTTTTCTTACCTAGTGGGCTAGGATTATAGTGGTAGCATTTTAGTCAATCGAGTATCCAATAAAAGGTGTTACTAATTCCCAATTCGATGTCCTAGAGAGTCTGAGCCCCATTGAATTTATCTTATCCAGGTAACTAGAATTATAGTGGAAACATATAAGTCAATCAAGGAGGCTTGGAAGCCATTGATTTCATAGGTATCTTCCCTATTGGGCTAGGGTTATAGTGGTAGCATTTGATTCAATAATGTATCCAAGAAAAGGTGTTACTAATTCCCAATTCAATGCCCTAGAGGATCTGAGTCCTATTGAATTTGTCTTATCCAGGTGGCTACAATTATAGTGGAAACATATAAGTCAATCAAGGAGGGTTGGGAGCCATTGAATTCATCTTACCTAATAGGTTAGGGTTATAGTGGCAATATCTAAGTTGATAAGGTATCTACCAAAAGGTGTTATTGATTCGTCAAGCAAAAGGTATTATGGATTCAACAAGGTTAGGGTCCCACTATAGTGGGCTAGGGCTATAGCGACAGTGTTTGAGCCTATTGAGCAAGGTGCAGCAACAGTATTGTCATTGTTGTCAACACAATCAAATAGATCGGTTGATGCAGTGGACAGGAGTTCAGAGGTTATTCAGAGTATGTACAGTGAAGTTAAATGCTTATGAGGATGTTTTTAATGTTTGGGTGAAGTTGTTACAGGTTGTCCAAGAAGACCGAAGTGGCCCATATGCTAAAGATCAAAGAAAAAGCAAAACACCGCAAAGAGAAAAAAGTGTCGTGATATCGCGACATGTTGCATTTTTGCGGCCAAAAGAGAAGAGAAAATGCAAGGAGGAAAAAGTGTCGCGATATCGCGACATGTTGCATTTTTGCGGCCAAAAGAGAAGCGAAAAAGCAAAGAGGAAAAAGTGTCGCGATATCACGACATGTTGCATTTTCGCGGCCAAAAGAGAAGAGAAAATGCAAGGAGGAAAAAGTGTCACGATATCGTGACATGTTGCATTTTCGCGGGCCAAAGGAAAGAGAAAAAGCAAGGAGAAAAAGTGTCGCAATATCGCGACATGTTGTATTTTTGCAGGCCAAAGGAAAGAGAAAGAGCAAGGAGAAAAGTGTTGCGATATCATGACATGTTGTATTTTTGTGCGGGCCAAAGGAAAGAGAAAGGTAGAGAAAGAAAAAGTGTCACGATATCGCGACATGTCGCATTTTTGTGACTCAAAAAGAGCAGGCAGGCAGAGAAAGAAAAAGTGTCACGATATCGCGACATGTCGCATTTTCGCGACTAAAAAAGGGCAGGTAGGCAGAGAAAGAAAAAGTGTCGCGATATCGTGACATGTCGCATTTTTGCGACTCAAAAATGGTAGGCAGGCAGAGAAAGAAAAAGTGTCGCAATATCGCGACATGTCGCATTTTCGTGACTCAAAAAGGGTAGGCAGGCAGAGAAAGAAAAAATGTCACGAGGCAGAGAAAGAAAAAGTGTCGCGATATCGTGACATGTCGCATTTTCGTGACTCAAAAAGGCCAGGCAGGCAGAGAAACAAAAGTGTCGTGATATTGCGACATGTCGCATTTTTGTGACTCAAAAAGGGCAGGCAGGCAGAGTAACAAAAGTGTCGCGATATCGCGACATGTCGTATTTTTGCGACACAAGAAGACTGCATAGTGACGTGGACCCATAAGGAATATTTAATGATTTGAAATCATTTAAGATGGTCGTTACACATGGAAAGAAACGTACGCATGCCCATGTGGAGAAAATGAACAGTCATGGAAAGAAACGGATGCATGCCCATGTGGAGAAAATGAACAGTCATTAAAATAGAAATGAAAAGCCTTTTCGAAAACCAAAATGCATGCATGCACAAAGGAGAAAACGAACAGTCATGACCGAGAAAACGAACAGTCATGAAGGAGAAGACGAACAGTCATGGTAGGAGAATATGGTGTCAATTCTTTGCATGTAACGTGTTTGATGAAATGCCTACTCTATATATACAAAAGGAGTTACATAAAGAAGGTGTTACAATTGACAAGTGGCGTATGAGAATATGAAAGAAGGAGTTACAATTGGAGTTACAAAGAGAAAGGATGGTTATAAAAGGTGTGTTGCTTGGAGAATTAAGGGACAAATTAAATCTTGCGAAGAGAGTGAGAGGCACACGAGAGGCAAGCGAGAAGGGTGTGTGTTGTGTGAATTGTGGGCGATGTTGGGTAAGCAATAGACCAGTCAGGGTCTTGTAAAAGTGAAGGCATTTTTATGTCAATCTTCTAGTTTCAAAGAATGAATTCCAAGTTGGTGCTTGGCATCGGGGGTTGGTGCTCCTTCCGAGTTGGTGCTAGTAAATCAGGGGTTGGTCCTCCTTTCTGTTTGTGCAGATAAATCAGGGGTTGGTGCTCCTTTCTGTTTGTGTAGATAAATCAGGGGTTGGTGCTCCTTTCTGTTTGTGTAGATAAATCAGGGGTTGGTGCTCCTTCTAATTGGTGCTGGTAAATCAAGGGTTGGTGCTCCTTTTTGTTTGTGTAGATAAATTAGGGGTTGGTGCTCATTTCTATTGGTGCAGATAAATCATGGGTTGGTGCTCCTTCCAGTTGGTGCTAGTAAATCAGGGGTTGGTGCTCTTTTCTATTTGTGCAGATAAATCAGGGGTTGGTGCTCTTTTTTTTTGGTGCAGATAAATCAGGGGTTGGTGCTCCTTCCAGTTGGTGCTAGTAAATCAGGGGTTGGTGCTCCTTTCTATTTGTGCAGATAAATCAGGGGTTGGTGCTCCTTTCTATTGGTGTAGATAAATCAGGGGTTGGTGCTCCTTCCAGTGGGTGCTGGTAAATTGATTGTAAAGTTGTTGCTTTGCAAAGGCTGGATTTGGATGGGAGTCCAAACAGTCAATTTTTGAGGAGTAGCCAAATCGGTGAACCTCGGTACATCTTGTGTTGTGTGATGCTCTCTTGTTATATTTTCTTTATTTGGTTTTAAGTTCTCATTGTTTTGGCTTTAAGAGTTGAAGATTTAAGTTTTAAAAAGCTACACTGATTCACCCCCCCTCTCAGTGTCATTGTGAGACTAACAATTGGTATCAAAGCTAGTTTCCCTTGTCAGGCTAAATCAGCTAGGGTTGATCTTGGATTAGTATGCAATGGGTAAGAAGAATAGATCCTCCTCAAATAAGGCATCTCAGTCAGTTTCGGTTCTTGTGGAAGAGAAAATTGAACTAGAAAAGATAGAAGGAGTGAATTTTGAAGTATGTGATGAAAACCTTGAGGGTGAAGTATATCTAGAAGGTGAGTTGATCGTTGCACTTGAAGAGTTGGGTATAGAAAGGAAAAAGAACAAAAGATTGTCCAAGAAGTTGGAAGAATATGGGGATAATATTGAAGATCTCTTCTTACAAATTCATAAAGCCAAGAAAATAGAAGAAGCCTTGAAGTCACGCCCGGATGATAAAGGCGATGTATGTAGCAAACGTGAAGAGGAATCTAACAAATTTATTAATGATCTAAAGCTGCAAGTAGAAGAGTCCAAAAGGATTGAAGAAACTCTCAGGTCACAGATCAATGAGAAAGAGATTGTTTGCTGCAAACAAGAAGAGGAGATTGTTTTATTGAGGAAACAACTAGAAGAGGCCAATACAAATCTCAAATTTGAGAAGAGCACGGAGTTGCTAGATAAAATGATAAGGCAACAAAGAAGCCCCATGTGTAAGCTTGGTCTTGGATGTGAAGCTGAACAACATTCATCTTCTAAATCTGCAGAAGAAGAAGTCCACTGCTGAAGGATCAAAGCAAGAAAAGCTTGAAGTTGAATCTTCAAAAGGAAGAAAATATCAAAGGAGATCTACAACAAAGCAACCACAACAAAAGAGGTTCTATCACTCTCACTTTATTCATAATAATGCTTTTAATGGCTATTGTTTTAGATGCAACCATTATGGTCACAAGGCAATTTATTATGGATTGAATAATAGATCAAAGAGTTATGCTGGTAGAAATACATCTGTTATTTTGGTTGAACACCATGTGCAATGTTTTAAATGTAATGGTCATGGGCACATAGCAAGGTTTTGTCCAAGAACTTTTGTATCTAATCTAAGGCAAGACAATAGATTTCATCAGACGCAAAGAATGCAACATAGACAGGGAAGAAATCATGTGCATCAAAGAAAGGAAAATAATCATCCATCAAGGATGCACAAGAGACAACCACCCAGTAGAAATGTTTTTTCACCTTTGATGGATTATGCAGTAGAATGTTATAACTATCATAATTTTGGGCACATTGCAAGAAATTGTCGAAGTACATTTGCATCAAATCAATTTCAGGGAAGAAAATTTCAACCAAATGGAATGAGACAAAATAGAAAATTTCTCGAAAAGCATGCACAAGCTACTAAAAAAGAAAAGTCAAAACAAGAGCCCAAAAATGTAATCAAACCAGAGTGGAGAAAGAAAGAGGAAAGGAAATCGTGTCTCCTTGGACTGAAGGAGACTACTCCTCTATTGCACTAAGCAACTCTAGGTAGCACATCCTCAGGGGGAGCAATCTTAAAGTTTATTTTAATGCTCCTATGTATTTGTTTGGTTATCTAAGGATGAAAGGCAAGTAGGCAGGGGAAGTTGTCATATAGTTGTCAAAGTGTGTTTCAGTTCATGTAGTTGTTTGTGGAGGTACCATGAAGGGTGGTGATTAAATTGAGAGTTGTCACCATTGGTAGTATTGCTATATGTCGGTGTTGTACTTTTGATGGTTCTTACTACCATTGTTCAAAGTTATGGATTATAACAGTTCTAATAATTTGGTTTAGTGAAAGAGATGCTAAAAAGGTTCACAATGGAGGATTGTAAGCCAGTTAGCACTCCCATGACAACAAGTTGCAAGTTGAGCAAGGATGTGTAGATGACAAAAAGAGTACCAGTGGAGGTGCATTCTATCTTGGAGATAGGTTGGTCGCGTGGCACAGTAAGAAACAAGAGTCAGTCTCCTTATCTACAGCAAAGGCAGAATATATTGCAGCGACAGTGTGTTGTACATAGGTATTATGGATGAAACAAACCCTGAAAGATCTTGGTATTAACTTTAGTGAGCCAATTTTAGTTAAGTGTGATAACACCAATGCCATTAACATCTCAAAGAATTCGGTTATGCATTCTCGCACAAAACATATTGCTATCCGGTATCACTTTTTGAAGGAGAAAGTTGCGGAAGGTGAGGTTAAATTGGATTTTGTTCCAACAATAGAGCAAGTAGCGGATATCTTCACAAAATCATTGCCCAAGGAAGTCTTTGAGTACCTTCGCAATAAATTGGGAGTAGTCACGCTTCCCAAGAATTGACTAGCTATCGGGACCACATTCTCAGGGGGAGCATTTGTGTATTTGTTTATCTTTTTGCTCATGTTTGTGATTTTTTCTAAGTGTAATAATTTTTGCCTGAGAATGTTGTGCATGGACTTAGGGGGAGTATGTAGTAGCCCTTTGATATTGTTGTCAAAGGGGGAGAAGAGTTACAGGAAATTGCACGTGTTCCCAACAATTCCAAAGGGGGAGATTGTTGAGCAAGGTGCAACAACAATATTGTCATTGTTGTCAACACGGTCGAGATAGATCGGTTGATGCGAGTGGATGGGAGTTCGTAGGTTATTCAGAGTATGTACAGTGAAGTTAAATGCTTATGAGGATGTTTTTGATGTTTGGGTGAAGTTGTTACAGGTTGTCCAAGAAGACCGAAGTGGCCCATATGCTAAAGATCAAAGAAAAAGTAAAACACCGCAACGAGAAAAAAAGTGTCGCGATATCGTGACATGTTGCATTTTCGTGGCCAAAAGAGAAGCGAAAATGCAAGGAGGAAAAAGTGTCGCGATATCGCGACATGTTGCATTTTCGCGGCCAAAAGAGAAGCGAAAAAGCAAGGAGGAAAAAGTGTCGCGATATCGCGACATGTTGCATTTTCGCGGCCAAAAAGAGAAGAGAAAAAGCAAGGAGGAAAAAGTGTCACGATATCGTGACATGTTGCATTTTCGTGGCCAAAGGAGAAGAGAAAGAGCAAGGAGGAAAAAGTGTCGCGATATCGCGACATGTTGCATTTTTGCGGGCCAAAGGAAAGAGAAAGATCAAGGAGAAAAAGTGTCACGATATCACGACATGTTGTATTTTCGTGCGGGCCAAAGGAAAGAGAAAGGTAGAGAAAGAAAAAGTGTCGCGATATCGCGACATGTCGCATTTTTGTGACTCAAAAAGGGCAAGCAGGCAGATAAAGAAAAAGTGTTGCGATATCGTGACATGTCGCATTTTTCGCGACTCAAAAAGGGCAGGCAGGCAGAGAAAGAAAAAGTGTCGCGATATCGCGACATGTCGCATTTTTGCGACTCAAAAAATGGTAGGCAGGCAGAGAAAGAAAAAGTGTCGCGATATCGCGACATGTCGCATTTTCGTGACTCAAAAAGGGTAGGCAGGCAGAGAAAGAAAAAGTGTCGCGATATCGTGACATGTCGCATTTTTGCGACTCGAAAAGAGCAAGCTGGTAGAGAAACAAAAGTGTCGCGATATCACGACATGTCGCATTTTTGCGACTCAAAAGGCAGGCAGGCAGAGTAACAAAAGTGTCGTGATATCGCGACATGTCGCATTTTTGTGACTCAAGAAGACTGCATAGTGATGTGGACCCATAAGGAATCTTTAATGATTTGAAATCATTTAAGATGGTCATTACACATGGAAAGAAACGTACGCATGCCCATGTGGAGAAAACAAACAGTCATGGAAAGAAACGGATGCATGCCCATGTGGAGAAAATGAACAGTCGTTAAAATAGAAACGAAAAGCCTTTTCAGAAACCAAAATGCATGCATGCACAAAGGAGAAAACGAACAGTCATGACCGAGAAAACGAACAGTCATGAAGGAGAAAACGAATAGTCATGGTAGGAGAATATGGTGTCAATTATTTGCATGTAACGTGTTTGACGAAATGCCTACTTATATACAAAAGGAGTTACATAAAGAAGAGGTTACAATTGACAAGTGGCGTATGAGAATATGAAAGGAGTTACAATTGGAGTTACAAAGAGAAAGGATGGTTATAAAAGGTGTGTTGCTTGGAGAATTTAATTGGGATTTTATTCGATGAAGAGAGTGAGAGGAGCGTGAGAGGCGAGCGAGAAGGGTGTGTGTTTTGTGAATTGTGGGCGATGTTGAGTAAGCAATAGACCAGTCAGGGTCTTGTAAAAGTGAAGGCATTTTTATGTCAATATTCTAGTTTCGAAGATTGAAGTCCAAGTTGGTGCTTGGCATCAGGGGTTGGTGCTCCTTCCAGTTGGTGATGGTAAATCAGGGGTTGGTGCTCCTTACAGTTGGTGTAGATAAATCAAGGGTTGGTGCTCCTTCCAGTTGGTGCTAGTAAATCAGGGGTTGGTGCTCCTTTCTGTTTGTGCAGATAAATCAGGGGTTGGTGCTCCTTTTTGTTTGTGCAGATAAATCAGGGGTTGGTGCTCCTTCCAATTGGTGCTGGTAAATCAGGGGTTGGTGCTCCTTTCTGTTTGTGTAGATAAATCAGGGGTTGGTGCTCCTTTCTATTGGTGTAGATAAATCATGGGTTGGTGCTCCTTCCAGTTGGTGCTAGTAAATAAGGGGTTGGTGCTCTTTTCTATTTGTGCAGATAAATCAGGAGTTAGTGCTCCTTTTTTTTGGTGCAGATAAATCAGGGGTTGGTGCTCCTTCAAGTTGGTGCTAGTAAATCAGGGGTTGGTGCTCCTTTCTGTTTGTGCAGATAAATCATGGGTTGGTGCTCCTTTCTATTGGTGCAGATAAATCAGGGGTTGGTGCTCCTTCCAGTGGGTGCTGGTAAATTGATTGTAAAGTTGTTGCTTTGCAAAGGCTGGATTTGGATGGGAGTCCAAACAAGTCAATTTTTGAGGAGTAGCCAAATCGGTGAACCTCGGTACATCTTGTGTTGTGTGATGCTCTCTTGTTATATTTGCTTTATTTGGTTTTAAGTTCTCATTGTTTCGGCTTTAAGAGTTGAAGATTTAAGTTTTAAAAAGCTACACTGATTCACCCCCCCTCTCAGTGTCATTGTGAGACTAACAATTGGTATCAAATCCAGTTTCCCTTGTCAGGCTAAATCATCTAGGGTTGATCTTGGATTAGTACGCAATGGGTAAGAAGAATAGATCCTCCTCAAATAAGGCATCTCAGTCAGTTTCAGTTCCCGTGGAAGAGAAAATTGAACTAGAAAAGATAAAAGGAGTGAATTCTGAAGTATGTGATGAAAACATTGAGGCTGAAGTATATCTAGAAGGTGAGTTGATCGTTGCACTTGAAGAGTTGGGTATAGAAAGGAAAAAGAACAAAATATTGTCCAAGAATTTGGAAGAATATGGGGATAATATTGAAGATCTCTTCTTACAAATTCATAAAGCCAAGAAAATAGAAGAAGCCTTGAAGTCACATCTGGATGATAAAGGCGATGTATGTAGCAAACGTGAAGAGGAATCTAATAAATTTATTAATGATCTAAAGCTACAAGTAGAAGAGTCCAAAAGGATTGAAGAAACTCTCAGGTCACACATCAATGAGAAAGAGATTGTTTGTCGCAAACAAGAAGAGGAGATTGTTTTATTGAGGAAACAACTAGAAGAGGCCAATACAAATCTCAAATTTGAGAAGAGCACAGAGTTGCTAGATAAAATGATAAGGCAACAAAGAAGCCCCATGTGTAAGCTTGGTCTTGGATGTGAAGTTGAACAACCTTCATCTTCTAAATCTGCAAAGAAGAAGAAGTCCACTGCTGAAGGATCAAAGCAAGAAAATCTTGAAGTTGAATCTTCAAAAGGAAGAAAATCTCAAAGGAGATCTACAGCAAAGCAATCGCAAAAAAAGAAGTTCTATCACTCTCACTTTATTCATAATAATGCTTTTAATGGCTATTGTTTTAGATGCAACCATTATGGTCACAAGGTAATCTATTATGGATTGAATAATAGATCAAAGAGTTATGCTGGTAGAAATACATCTGTTATTTCGGTTGAACACCATGTGCATTGTTTTAAATGTAATGGTCATGGGCACATAGCAAGGTTTTGTCCAAGAACTTTTGTATCTAATCTAAGGCAAGACAGTAGATTTCATCAGATGCAAAGAATGCAACACAGACGGGGAAGAAATCATGTGCATCAAAGAAAGGAAATTAATCATCCATCAAGGATGCACAAGAGACAACCACCCAGTAGAAATGTTTTTTCACCTTTGATGGATTATGCGGTAGAATGTTATAACTGTCATAATTTTGGGCACATTGCAAGAAATTATCGAAGTACATTTGCATCAAATCAATTTTAGGGAAGAAAATTTCAACCAAACGGAATGAGACAAAATAGAAAATTTCTCGAAAAGCATGCACAAGCTACTGAAAAAGAAAAGTCAAAACAAGATCCCAAAACTGTAATCAAACCAGAGTGGAGAAAGAAAGAGGAAAGGAAATCATGTCTCCTTGGACTGAAGGAGACTACTCCTCTATTGCACTAAGCAACTCCAGGTAGCACATCCTCAGGGGGAGCAATCTTAAAGTTTATTTTAATGCTCCTATGTATTTGTTTGGTTATCTAAGGATGAAAGACAAGTAGGCAGGGGAAGTTGTCGTATAGTTGTCAAAGTGTGTTTCAGTTCATGTAGTTGTTTGTGGAGGTACCGTGAAGGGTGGTGATTAAATTGAGAGTTGTCACCATTGGTAGTATTGCTATATGTCGGTGTTGTACTTTTGATGGTTCTTACTACCATTGTTCAAAGTTATGGATTGTAACAGTTCTGATAATTTGGTTTAGTGAAAGAGATGCCAAAAAAAAATTCACAATGGAGGATTGTAAGCCAGTTAGCACTCCCATGACGACAGGTTGCAAGTTGAGCAAGGATGTGTAGATGACAGAAAGAGTACCATTGGAGGTGTATTCTATCTTGCAGACAGGTTGGTTGCGTGGCACAGTAAGAAACAAGAGTCAGTCTCCCTATCTACAGCAAAGGCAGAATATATTACAGCGATAATGTGTTGTACGTAGGTATTATGGATGAAACAAACCCTGAAAGATCTTGGTATTAACTTAAGTGAGCCAATTTTAGTTAAGTGTGATAACACCGGTGCCATTAACATCTCAAAGAATTTGGTTATGCATTCTCGCACAAAACATATTGTTATCCGATATCACTTTTTGAAGGAGAAAGTTGTGGAAGGTGAGGTTAAATTGGATTTTGTTCCAACAATAGAGCAAGTAGCGGATATCTTCACAAAATCATTGCCCAAGGAAGTCTTTGAGTACCTTCGCAATAAATTTGGAGTGGTCACGCTTCCCAAGAATTGACTAGCTATCGGAACCACATTCTCAGGGGGAGCATTTATGTATTTGTTTATATTTTTTCTCATGTTTGTGATTTTTTCTAAGTGTAATAATTTTTGCCTGAGAATGTTGTGCATGGACTTAGGGGGAGTCTACAACAGCCCTTTGATATTGTTGTCAAAGGGGGAGAAGAGTTACAAGAAATTGCACGTGTTTCCAACAATTCCAAAGGGGGAGATTGTTGAGCAAGGTGCAATAACAGTATTGTCATTGTTGTCAACACAGTCAGATAGATCGGTTGATGCAGTGGATAGGAGTTCAGAGGTTATTCGGAGTATGTACAGTGAATTTAAATGCTTATGAGGATATTTTTGATGTTTGGGTGAAGTTGTTACGAGTTGTCCAAGAAGATCGAAGTGGCCCATATGCTAAAGATCAAAGAAAAAGCAAAACACCGCAAAGAGAAAAAAGTGTCGCGATATCGCGACATGTTGCATTTTTGTGGCCAAAAAGAGAAGAGAAAATGCAAGGAGAAAAAGTGTCGTGATATCACGACATGTTACATTTTCGCGGCCAAAAGAGAAGCGAAAAAGCAAGGAGAAAAAGTGTCGCGATATCGCGACATGTTGCATTTTCGCAGCCAAAAGAGAAGAGAAAATGCAAGGAGAAAAAGTGTCACGATATCGCGACATGTTGTATTTTCGCGGGCCAAAGGAAAGAGAAAGAGCAAGGAGAAAAAGTGTCACGATATCGCGACATGTTGTATTTTTGTGGGCCAAAGGAAAGAGAAAGAGCAAGGAGAAAAAGTGTCGCGATATCACGACATGTTGTATTTTTGTGCGGGCCAAAGGAAAGAGAAAGGTAGAGAAAGAAAAAGTGTCGCGATATCGCGACATGTCGCATTTTTGTGACTCAAAAAGGGCAGGCAGGCAGAGAAAGAAAAAGTGTCGCAATATCGCGACATGTCCCATTTTCGTGACTCAAAAAGGGCAGGCAGGCAGAGAAAGAAAAAGTGTCACGATATCGCGACATGTCGTATTTTTGCGACTCAAAAATGGTAGGCAGGCAAAGAAAGAAAAAGTTTCACGATATCGCGACATGTCACATTTTCGTGACTCAAAAAGGGTAGGCAGGCAAAGAAAGAAAAAGTGTCACGATATCGTGACATGTCGCATTTTCATGACTCGAAAAGGGCAGGCAGACAGAGAAACAAAAGTGTCATGATATTGTGACATGTCACATTTTTGTGACTCAAAAAGGGCATGCAGGCAGAGTAACAAAAGTGTCATGATATCGTGACATATCGTATTTTTGCGACTCAAGAAGACTGCATAGTGACGTGGACCCATAAGGAATCTTTAATGATTTGAAATCATTTAAGATGGTCATTACACATGGAAAGAAACGTACGCATGCCCATGTGGAGAAAATAAACAATTATGGAAATAAATGGATGCATGCCCATGTGGAGAAAACAAACAGTCATTAAAATAGAAACGAAAAGCCTTTTTAGAAACCAAAATGCATGCATGCACAAAGGAGAAAACGAACAGTCATGACCGAGAAAACGAACGAGTCATGAAGGAGAAGATGAACGATCATGGTAGGAGAATATGGTGTTAATTCTTTGCATGTAACGTGTTTGACGAAATGCCTACTCTATATATACAAAAGGAGTTACATAAAGAAGGCGTTACAATTGACAAGTGGCGTATGAGAATATGAAAGGAGTTACAACTGGAGTTACAAAGAGAAATGATGGTTATAAAAGGTGTGTTGCTTGGAGAATTAAGGGACGGATTAAATCTTGCGAAGAGAGCGAGAGGTGAGCGAGAGGCGAGCGAGAAGGGTGTGTGGTGTGTGAATAGTGGGCAATGTTTTGTAAGCAATAGACCAGTCAGGGTCTTGTAAAAGTGGAGGCATCTTTATGTCAATCTTCTAGTTTCAGAATAAAATTCCAAGTTGGTGCTTGGCATTAGGGTTTGGTGCTCCTTCTAGTTGGTGCTGGTAAATCAGGGGTTGGTGCTCCTTCCAGTTGGTGCTAGTAAATTAGGGGTTGGTGCTCCTTTATGTTTGTGTAGATAAATTAGGGGTTGGTGCTCCTTACTGTTTGTGCAGATAAATTAGGGGTTGGTGCTCCTTTCTATTTGTGTAGATAAATCAGGGGTTGGTGCTCCTTCCAATTGGTGCTGATAAATCAAGGGTTGATGCTCCTTTCTATTTGTGCAGATAAATCAGGGGTTGGTGCTCATTTATATTGGTGTAGATAAATCATGGGTTGGTGCTCCTTCTAGTTAGTGCTGGTAAATCAGGGGTTGGTGCTCTTTTCTATTTATGCAGATAAAGCAGCGATTGGTGCTCTTTTCTATTTATAAGTTTTAATTGCTATGGTTTTTAGAGCTGTTAATTCATATTTTGGAATGCCACACTGATTCACCCCCCCTCTCAGTGCCATACTAAGTACAACAATTGGTATCAGAGCCAAGTACCTGAACAGGCTTAAACAGCTAAGGTGATCTTGGAAGTTACGCAATGGCAAGTGGTGAAGGTTTCTCCTCGAACAAAGCACCATTGTTTGATGGGACTAACTATGCGTTATGGAAAATTAGAATGCAGACATATCTTAGTGCTTTGGGTTTTGACATCTGGGGTGCAGTAGTTAATGGTTACAAAGCTCCTGCCACCGCTCCAACAGACACGGCTAGTAAAAAGGCATTTGAATATGATTCAAAAGCAAAAAATTCCATCATGTGTGGACTAGTGGACAGTGAGCTAGTCAAGGTAATAAATTGTGAATCAACAAAAGATATATGGGATAAACTAGAGAACATCCATGAAGGAGATGATAGGATCAAGGAGGCCAAGCTTCAAGCACATCGAGATCAATACGAATCTTTAAAGATGGACAATGATGAGAACATAGAGACCTTCATGCAAAGAGTCAATGGGATCACCAATTCAATCAGAGGTCTCGACGAAGAATTAACCGATGCTACTATCGTGAAAAAGGTATTAAGATCGCTCCCTCCTAGATTTGATTCTAAAGTCTCTACCATAGAAGAAGCCAAAGATCTAAATAGTTTTAGTATGGATGAGATGCATGGTTCTTTGACTGCTTTTGAAATGAGAATAGGAAGGTCTAATCCCACAGACAGAGAAGCGACTTTCAAAGCCCTAAAAGGCAAAAACACAAAACAAGAGTCGAAGAAGAGGATGCTTCGGATGAAATGGAAGCAAATTTTGTCAGAAAGTTGAGAAAAGGAAAAGGAAAATACAAAGGAAAGCTACCTTTTAAATGTTTCAATTGTGGAGGCATTGGACACTTTGCTATCAAATGTCCTCTCCATGACAAGAACAAAGGTGAAGAAACTCAGCATCAAGAAAGAAGTGAATGGAGGAAGAAAACTAACTTCAAAAAAGGCAATTTCAAAAAGAAAAGCTTTATCTCCCGAAATGCAGAATCTTCCGAGGACAGTTCTAGTGAAGACTCTGAAGAAGGAACAGGTGAGGCTCTCTTTATGGCGTTTGAAGTAGAAGAATCGGAAGAGGCGAGAAAACACACAAAAGAGAGAAGGAATGAACTCCGAAGTATCTATTGAAATAGGTGAGGCTGAAGTTGATTTAGAAGGTGAGCTGGTTTCTACTCTTATAGAATGGAAATTTGAGAAAAGAAAGAATAAAAAATTGTTAAGGAAGCTTGAGGATGCAAATGACATTATAGCCAGTCTAAAAACACAGACAGAAGAGTACAAGAAAATGTCCGAAGATATTGAAGTACAGGTAACCATGAAGATAGATTACTTGTTGCAAATTGGAAGAAGAAAATGTTAGTCTTCGAATACAGATACAAGAGCTGGATCGAAAAATCAGTTGTCATTTAAAACGTGATGAAAGTTCGATGAAGGTGGACAAAATCCTAAGCAATCAAAGACCCACAGGTATCAAATTCGGTGCAGGTTTCTTGAAGGAGAATCATCAAGTGGACCAAAGGCAAGCAATGTTGAAAGTGAAAAGAGTAAAGACAAGAAGCAGTGTGTGGAAAGAAAAACAAATCGAGGCAAAAGAAAGCTGTAATGCCAGTCCTGAAATAGCAGCTGACATTGATGGCTTCACCAAGGTCACACATCAGAAGAAAAGAAGATCTAAGGCTCCTGCAACAACTTGGCCAAGACCATATTTCAGGTTCAATCATTATTTCTATGGTTTTTGTTTTAAATGTAATGGTTATGGGCATAAAATTGTTGACTGCAAGTACAATATAGGTTCAAGAAGTTTCACTAGTAGAAATGCTTTTGCTCCTCTAATGAGTTATGCAGTAGAATGCTTTAAGTGTCACAACTTTGGACATATTGCCAAAAACTGTCATAGTATTTCTGTTTCATATCAATCTCAGAAAAGAAGAAGTCAACCATATAGGGCAAAACAAAATAGAATTTCTTCTGAAGGATATGTGCAAGAGTCTGAAAAGGGGAAATCCCAGCTAGAACCCAACACCACAGTTAAAACAGAATGGAAACAAAAAGAACAGCTCAGGAAAGAACATGAATCTTTAATAGTGCAGACAGCTTTTAGAGCTCAGAATAAATATGTACCGTGGATTCTTGACGGTGGTTGCTCAAGTCATATGACGAGGTGATAAACACAAATTTGAAAATCTACAGAAATATGAGGGTGGTTACGTGAAGTTCGGCAATAATGATGGAGCCAAAATAATAGGTAAAGGATCTGTCAAAAATTAGTGAAGGGAAAATCAAGTCGGAAGAAGTTTTATATGTGGATGGTTTGAAACATAATTTGTTAAGTGTGAGTCAAATCCGTGATAAAGGACATGAAGTGGTTTTCAAGAAGCAGGGTTGTGAAGTCAGAAAAATAAACAACGGGAAATTGATAGCAACCGGCTCAAGGACGTCTGGCAACTCTGTACACACTCTCAAAATTTTTAGAAGGTATGTGCTTCATTGGACAAGAAGAAGAGAACTGGTTGTGGCATAAGAGGCTTGGACACATAAGTTTTGATAATTTGGTGAGAATCAGCTCTAAACAAGCAGTGAGAGATATTCCAACCATTAAGAAACCTTCAAATAGTGTTTGTGCTTCATGTCAGAAGGGAAAGCAAACTAGGGTTTCATTTAAAACAAAAGAATATCACACTAGCAGGCCTTTGGAACTCATTCATACAGACTTATGTGGACCCATGAGGACTCAAAGCATAAAAGACGACAAATACTTTATCGTTGTGTATCGATGATTATTCCAGAATGACATGGATATTCTTCCTAAAAGATAAAACAGAAGCTTTTGAAATGTTCAGAACCTTCAAACGACTAGTTGAGAATGAAACAGGAAAAAGGATTAAATGCTTGCGATCAGACAGAGGAGGAGAATTCATTTCGAATGAATTTATAGAATACTATGAAAAATATGGTATCAGGAGACAATATTCAGCAGCCAGAACTCCTCAGCAAAATGGTGTAGTAGAGAGGAAAAACAGAACTATACAGGAAATGGCATGCACCATGCTGGTGAGAAAACAAAATAGCAGATAGATTCTAGAAAGAAGCAGTTCACACAACAGTATACATTCAAAACAGGTATATGTTAAGAACTCATGAATGCAAAACACCGTATGAGTTGTGGTTTGGTAGAAAAGCAACAACAAAACATCTCAAAGTATTTGGCTGTAAGTGCTACATCAGAAAAACTGATGACAACCTCGGAAAGTTTGAAGATAGAGCAGATGAAGGAGTTTTTGTTGGTTATTCTCCACATAGCAAAGCTTACAAATGCTACAACAAGAGACTCAAGAAAATTGTGGACGGTGCCAGATGTTAAATTCGATGAAGGGAGGAAACAAATAGTTAACTTTCAAGAAAACTATCCAATCTACGAAGAAGTCATTGAAGGAGATGAAGTGCATGGTACAGAAAATACGTCTACGGCTGATGCAGATAACTTATCAGATGACTCAGAGGTACAAGAAAACAAAAAATTCAAAACAGAAATGTGGCGAGAAAAATCATCCTAGAGACCAAATAATTGGAGATCCCACAGTGGCATTCGGACAAGAAAGAAAGTAATAAGTAATTACTCTCTTTTATCCAGCATTGAGCCCAAAAACATAGATGAAGCAAGCAAAGATGACAGTTGGATGAAGGCAATAAATGAAGAGCTAGATCAGATTGAAAAGAACAGAACCTGGGAACTAGTACCTAGACACGCAAATAAGAATGTAATAGGCACCAAATGGATATTTTGAAATAAATTAAATGAAGACGGTCGGGTCATTAGAAATAAAGCAAGACTGGTTTGCAAAGGCTATGCACGAGTCGAAGGCATTGATTTTGAAGAGACTTTCGCACCAGTGGCCAGACTAGAAGCCATTAGAATGTTTCTGGCACTAGCAGTTCACAAGAACTTCAGAGTTTATCAAATGGATGTAAAATCTGCATTTTTAAATGGGAAACTTGAAGAAGAGGTCTATATTGAACAACCGAGATGGCTTTCAAATCGGTGAAGATCCTAACCTTGTATGCAAATTAAAGAAAGCACTCGTATGGATTAAAACAAGCACCACGGGCATGGTATGCTAGGCTAGATAATTATCTCTCTCAACAGGGATTCAAGAAAGGTTTAGTGGACAATAATCTATATGTGAAAATAGAAGGTGGGCATCTCATTGTTCTTGTTGTCTATGTGGATGATATCATATTTGGCAGCAACAAAGATGAATCGTGTAAAGACTTAGCAAACAAGATGCAGAATGAATTTGAAATGTCAATGATTGGTGAAGCTGTCTTACTTTTCGGGGCTACAAGTTAATCAGAATGAGAAAGGTATATTCATTTCCCAAATCAAATATGTGAAAGAAATGCTAAAGAGGTTCACTATGGAGGACTGTAAGCCAGTCAGCACTCCCATGACAACGAGTTGCAAGTTGAGTAAAGAAGACAAATCTCCACCTGTAGATCAAACCATGTATAGATCAATGATAGGAAGCTTACTATATTTAAGCGCAACCGGACTCGATATTCTGCAGGCAGTTTGCATGGTAGCTAGATTTCAGGCCAGTCCCAAAGAGACTCATGTAACATCAGTTAAAAGGATTTTTCGGTATCTCAAAGGCACCATGGAATATGGATTGTGGTATCCAAAAGGCAAAGATTTCACTCTTATATCATATTCAGATGCAGATTGGGCTGGATGTGTTGATGACAGAAAGAGTACCAGTGGAGGAGCATTCTATTTGGGGGACAGATTGGTTGCATGGCACAGTAAGAAGCAAGAGTCAGTTTCTTTATCTACAGCTGAGGCAGAATATATTGCAGCAGCAACATGTTGCACACAAGTCTTGTGGATGAAACAAACCTTGAAAGATCTAGGTATTAATTTTAGTGAACCAATATCAGTAAAGTGTGACAACACCAGTGCAATCAACATTTCTAAGAATCCAGTAATGCACTCACGGACAAAGCACATTGCTATAAGGTATCATTTCTTGAAAGAAAAAGTTGCAGAAGGAGAAGTTAAATTGGACTATGTCCCAACTACAGAACAGGTAGCGAGATATTTTTACAAAACCTTTGCCCAAGGAAGTATTTGAGTATCTTCGAAGCAAATTAGGAGTAGTCACACTTCCTAAGAAGTGACTAGCTACAGGGATCACTTTCTCAGGGGGAGCATTTGCGTATTTGACTATTCTTTTGCTCATGATCATAATTTGTGCCAGTTGCAACAAATTGTGCACGAGAAGTGTGAGGATGGACTCAGGGAGAGTCTGCAATAGCCCTTTGGTATTATTGACAAAGGGGGAGAAGAGTTACGAGGAATGTATACGAGTGTTGCCAACAATTCCAAAGGGGGAGATTGTTGAGCAAGGTGTTGCAAGAAGATTGTCATTGTTGTCAACACAGGCAGTTAGATCTAAGGTTGCAGTGGGTAGACAGATCAGAAGTCATTCAGATGCAGAAGATAGAAAAAATTCGAAGAAAAAGACAAGTTAGAAAACTGTCGCGATATCGCGACATGTTTTCTGTCGTGATATTGCGACAAGTCGGAGGAGAGAGAAGGCACAACCGAAAATGTCGCGATATCACGACAAGTCGGAGGAGAGAGAAGGCACAATAAAAAATGTCGCGATATCGCGACAAGTCGAAGGAGAGAGAAGGAGCAATTGAAAATGTCGCGATATCGCGACAAGTCGGAGGAGAGAGAAGGCACAATCAAAAATGTCACGATTTCGCGACAAGTCGGAGGAGAGAGAAGGCGCAATCGAAAATGTCACGATATCATGACAAGTCGGAGGAGAGAGAAGGCATAGTTGAAAATGTCACGATTTCACGACAAGTCGAAAGAGAGAGAAGGCGCAAGGCAAACTGTCACGATTTCGCGACATGTTGGAGGCCAAGAAGCTAAGTCGAGAAACTGTAGCGATTTCGCTACATGTTGAATTTTCGCTGGCCGAAGCAGGAAGAAAGTGTTAAGTGAAAAAGTTGTAGCGATTTCGCTACAAGTTGCAAAGGCACAACACAAAGGCGTAGCGATTTCGCTACGGGTAAAAGTTGCACAAAGCAAAGGTGTAGCGATTTCGCTACGGGTAAAAGTTGCACAGAACTAAGGTGTAGCGATTTCGCTACGGGCAAAAGTTGCACAACACGAAGGTGTAGCGATTTCGCTACCAGACAAAAGTGCAGAACTTAAAGATGCAGCGATTATGTTCAAGTCAAAATTTCATGGGAAAAAGCAAGTTGGAAGCACAAGGCACAAAGTTGTAGCGATTTCGCTACTGCATGAAGCTCAAAATGTACGAAAGCCGAAAGCGTCACGATTTCACGACAAAGATGAGGATGACATCAGTGAAAGCTGAAAGTGTCACGATTTCACGACAGGTTGCAAGAAAAGCCGCTAGAAGCCAGAAGCATCGCGATTTCGCGACAAGAATGAGGATGACGTCAGCAAAAGCTGAAAGTGTCACGATTTCATGACAGGATGCAAGAAAAGCTGCTGGAAGCCGAAAGCGTCGCGATTTCGCGACAAGAATGAGGATGACATCAGCAACTGATCAAAGTGTCATGATTTCATGACAAGAATGGAAGTGAAGCGTTCGAAGGCCAAAAGGGTCACGATTTCACGACGACAAGGTCAAGAAGGCGTACGGCCACAAAAAGTGTCGCGATATCACGACGTGTTGCTATTTCGTGGCAATAAGCTACAGGAAGGTGACGAAGGTGGCAGAAGAGTTTGAGGCCGACAAAGTTAAATCAGGGCCGACAGATTTTAGGGTTTGAAGCCGACATCTTTTAGGGTTTCACAGCCGATGTTCTTAGAGGTTGAAGCCGACATCATTTAGGGTTTTACAGTGGATCTGAAGCCGACATCTTTTAGGGTTTCACAGTGGATGCTCTTAGAGGTTGAAGCCGTCATCTTCTAGGGTTTACGGCCGACATTTTCTAGGGTTCATAGCCGACGTTTCCTAGGGTTTGTCTCTGAGATTTCGTCTATAAAAGGATGGTTACTTCGGTTGAAAAGATTAAGGAATATAGAGTGCGAGAGCAAGCAGAGTGCATTGCGTTGAGATAATGTGCGAATGCGAATAGAGTGATTGCGCAAGTTCGGCCGTGTAGAGTGCAAAGTTGTAGTTCGAATCTGCATATCGTGATTGCATGGATGAAAAGCGCAATGTGTAGAGATGGAGTTCTAAGTTCAAAATATTAGCGCATGAATAGCAGAAGTGTCGAACAGCCGATTGCAGCAGAGAGTGCAAAGTAGAATACAGAAGCGGTCGGATAGTGCGAATCGAGTTGCGTAGAAGCAGCAGAATGCAAAAAAATGGTAGACTGTGAGAAATGAGGTGAAAGTTTTATTTTGTAATCTTTATTATTATTTTCCAAGTTGTAGCTTGGCACAAGGGGTTGGTGCCTCTTTCCAGTAGGTGCTGGTAAAATAGGAGTTGGTGCTCCATTCTATTGAAGCGAGATAAAGTTAAGGGGTTGGTGCTCCTTCCGGTTGGTGTTGGTAAAGGATTATGTAAAGTTGTAGCTTTGCATTGACTGGATTTGGATGGTAGTCCAAGCAGTCATTTTTGAGGAGTAGCCACATTGGTGAACCTCGTTAAATTGCCATGTTATGTGTGATGCTTTCTTGATGCATTTAGTATCTCTCTTATCTGCTTTAAACTGCTACTGGATTTAAAACTAATTGTTTTAGAAGTTTTTTTAAAGAACACACTGATTCACCCCCCCTCTCAATGTCATTGTGATTACAACAGCTTGGAGAATTAAGGGACGGATTAAATCTTGTGAAGAGAGTGAGAGGTGAGCGAGAGGCGAGCGAGAAGGGTGTGTGGTGTGTGAATAGTGGGCAATGTTTTGTAAGAAATAGACCAGTCAGGGTCTTGTAAAAGTGGAGGCATCTTTATGTCAATCTTCTAGTTTCAGAACAAAATTCCAAGTTGGTGCTTGGCATCAGGGGTTGGTGCTCCTTCCAGTTGGTGCTGGTAAATCAGGGGTTGGTGCTCCTTCCAGTTGGTGCTAGTAAATTAGGGGTTGGTTCTCCTTAATGTTTGTGCAGATAAATCAAGGGTTGGTGCTCCTTATTGTTTGTGCAGATAAATTAGGGGTTGGTGCTCCTTTCTGTTTGTGCAGATAAATCAGGGGTTGGTGCTCCTTCCAATTGGTGCTGGTAAATCAGGGGTTGATGCTCCTTTCTGTTTGTGCAGATAAATCAGGGGTTGGTGCTCATTTCTATTGGTGCAGATAAATCATGGGTTGGTGCTCCTTCTAGTTGGTGCTAGTAAATCAAGGGTTGGTGCTCTTTTCTATTTATGCAGATAAAGCAGCGGTTGGTGCTCCTTTTTTTTGGTGTAGATAAATCAGGGGTTGGTGCTCCTTCCAGTTGGTGCTGGTAAATCAGGGGTTGGTGCTCCTTTCTGTTTGTGCAGATAAATCATGGGTTGGTGCTCCTTTCTATTGGTGCAGATAAACTAGGGGTTGGTGCTCCTTCCAGTGGGTGCTGGTAAATTAATTGTAAAGTTGTTGCTTTGAAAATGCTAGATTTGGATGGGAGTCCAAACAGTCAATTTTTGAGGAGTAGCCAAATCGGTGAACCTCGGTACATCTTGTGTTGTGTGATGCTCTCTTGTTATATTTGCTTTATTTGGTTTTAAGTTCTCATTGTTTTGGCTTTAAGAGTTGAAGATTTAAGTTTTAAAAAGCTACACTGATTCACCCCCTCTCTCAGTGTCATTGTGAGACTAACAATTGGTATCAAAGCTAGTTTCCATTATTAGGCTAAACCATCTAGGGTTGATCTTGGATTAGTACGCAATGGGTAAGAAGAATAGATCCTCCTCAAATAAGGCATCTCAGTCAGTTTTAGTTCCTGTGGAAGAGAAAATTGAACTAGAAAAGATAAAAGGAGTGAATTCTGAAGTATGTGATGAAAACCTTGAGGGTGAAGTATATCTAGAAGGTGAGTTGATCGTTGCACTTGAAGAGTTGGGTATAGAAAGGAAAAATAACAAAATATTGTCCAAGAAGTTGGAAGAATATGGGGATAATATTGAAGATCTCTTCTTACAAATTCATAAAGCCAATAAAATAGAAGAAGCCTTGAAGTCACACATGGATGATAAAGGTGATGTATGTAGCAAACATGAAGAGAAATCTAATAAAGTTATTAATGATCTAAAGCTACAAGAAGAGTCCAAAAGGATTGAAGAAACTCTCAGGTCACAGATCAATGAGAAAGAGATTGTTTGCTGCAAACAAGAAGAGGAGATTGTTTTATTGAGGAAACAACTAGAAGAGGCCAATACAAATCTCAAATTTGAGAAGAGCACAGAGTTGCTAGATAAAATGATAAGGCAACAAAGAAGCCCCATGTGCAAGCTTGGTCTTTGATGTGAAGCTGAACAACCTTCATCTTCTAAATCTGCAAAGAAGAAGAAGTCCACCTTTGAAGGATCAAAGCAAGAAAAGCTTGAAGTTGAATCTTCAAAAGGAAGAAAATCTCAAAGGAGATCTACAACGAAATCAACCACAACAAAAGAGGTTCTATCACTCTCACTTTATTCATAATAATGCTTTTAATGGCTATTGTTTTAGATGCAACCATTATGGTCACAAGGTAATTTATTATGGATTGAATAATAGATCAAAGAGTTATGCTGGTAGAAATACATCTGTTATTTCGGTTGAACACCATGTGCAATGTTTTAAATGTAATGGTCATGGGCACATAGCAAGGTTTTGTCCAAGAACTTTTGTATCTAATCTAAGGCAAGACAGTAGATTTCATCAGACACAAAGAATGCAACACGGACAGGGAAGAAATCATGTGCATCAAAGAAAGGAAAATAATCATCCATCAAGGATGCACAAGAGACAACCACCCAGTAGAAATTTTTTTTCACCTTTGATGGATTATGCAGTAGAATGTTATAATTGTCATAATTTTGGGCACATTGCAAGAAATTATCGAAGTACATTTGCATCAAATCAATTTTAGGGAAGAAAATTTCAACCGAATGGAATGAGACAAAATATAAAATTTCTTGAAAAGCATGCACAAGCTACTAAAAAAGAAAAGTCAAAACAAGATCCCAAAACTGTAATCAAACCAGAGTGGAGAAAGAAAGAGGAAAGGAAATCGTGTCTCCTTGGACTGAAGGAGACTACTCCTCTATCGCACTAAGCAACTCCAGGTAGCACATCCTCAGGGGGAGCAATCTTAAAGTTTATTTTAATGCTCCTATGTATTTGTTTGGTTATCTAAGGATGAAAGGCAAGTAGGCAGGGGAATTTGTCGTATAGTTGTCAAAGTGTGTTTTAGTTCATGTAGTTGTTTGTGGAGGTACCGTGAAGGGTGGTGATTAAATTGAGAGTTGTCACCATTGGTAGTATTGCTAAATGTCAATGTTGTACTTTTGATGGTTCTTACTACCATTGTTCAAAGTTATGGTTTGTAACAGTTCTGATAATTTGGTTTAGTGAAAGAGATGCCAAAAAAAAAAGTTCACAATGGAGGATTGTAAGCCAGTTAGCACTCCCATGATGATAGGTTGCAAGTTGAGCAAGGATGTGTAGATGATAGAAAGAGTACCAGTGGAGGTGTATTCTATCTTGGAGACAGGTTGGTTGCATGGCACAGTAAGAAACAAGAGTCAGTCTCCTTATCTATAGCAAAGACAAAATATATTACAGCGATAGTGTGTTGTACGTAGGTATTATGGATGAAACAAACCCTGAAAGATCTTGGTATTAACTTAAGTGAGCCAATTTTAGTTAAGTGTGATAACACCAGTGCCATTAACATCTCAAAGAATTTGGTTATGCATTCTCGCACAAAACATATTGTTATCCGGTATCACTTTTTGAAGGAGAAAGTTGTGGAAGGTGAGGTTAAATTGGATTTTGTTCCAACAATAGAGCAAGTAGCGGATATCTTCACAAAATCATTGCCCAAGGAAGTCTTTGAGTACCTTCACAATAAATTTGGAGTGGTCACGCTTCCCAAGAATTGACTAGCTATCGAGACCACATTCTCAGGGGGAGCATTTATGTATTTGTTTATCTTTTTGCTCATGTTTGTGATTTTTTCTAAGTGTAATAATTTTTGCCTGAGAATTTTGTGCATGGACTTAGCAGCCCTTTGATATTGTTGTCAAAGGGGGAGAAGAGTTACAGGAAATTGCACGTGTTCCCAACAATTCCAAAGGGGGGGATTTTTGAGCAAGGTGCAACAACAATATTGTCATTGTTGTCAACACAGTCAGATAGATTGTTTGATGCAGTGGATAGGAGTTCAGAGGTTATTCAGAGTATGTACAGTGAAGTTAAATGCTTATGAGGATGTTTTTGATGTTTGGGTGAAGTTGTTACAGGTTGTCCAAGAAGACCGAAGTGGCCCATATGCTAAATATCAAAGAAAAAGCAAAAAACCACAAAGAGAAAAAAGTGTCACGATATCGCGACATGTTGCATTTTCGCGGCCAAAAAAATAAGAGAAAATGCAAGGAGAAAAAGTGTCGCGATATTGCGACATGTTACATTTTTGCGGCCAAAAGAGAAGCGAAAAAGCAAGGAGAAAAAGTGTCGTGATATCGCGACATGTTGCATTTTCGCAGCCAAAAGAGAAGAGAAAATGCAAGGAGAAAAAGTGTCGCGATATCGCAACATGTTGTATTTTCTCAGGCCAAAGGAAAGAGAAAGATCAAGAAGAAAAAGTGTCGCGATATCGCGACATGTTTTATTTTTGCGGGCCAAAGGAAAGAGAAAGAGCAAGGAGAAAAGTGTCGCGATATCACGACATGTATTTTTGTGTGGGCCAAAGGAAAGAGAAAGGTAGAGAAAGAAAAAGTGTCGCGATATCGCGACATGTTGCATTTTTGTGACTCAAAAAGGGTAGGCAGGCAGAGAAAGAAAAATTGTTGCGATATCGCGACATGTCGCATTTTCATGACTCAAAAAGGGCAGGTAGGCAGAGAAAGAAAAAGTGTCGCGATATTGCGACATGTCGTATTTTTGCGACTCAAAAATGGTAGGCAGGCAGAGAAAGAAAAAGTGTCATGATATCACGACATGTCGCATTTTCGTGACTCAAAAAGGGTAGGCAGGCAGAGAAAGAAAAAGTGTCGCGATATCGCGACATGTCACATTTTTGCGACTCAAAAAGGGCAGGCAGGCAGAGAAACAAAAGTGTCGCGATAGTGCGACATGTCGCATTTTTGCGACTCAAAAAGGGCAGGCAGGCAGAGTAACAAAAGTGTCGTGATATCACGACATGTCGTATTTTTGCGACTCAAGAAGACTGCATAGTGACGTGGACCCATAAGGAATCTTTAATGATTTGAAATCATTTAAGATGGTCATTACACATGGAAAGAAACTACGCATGCCCATGTGGAGAAAATGAACAATCATGGAAAGAAATGGATGCATGCCCATGTGGAGAAAATGAACAGTCATTAAAATAGAAACGAAAAGCCTTTTTAGAAACCAAAATGCATGCATGCACAAAGGAGAAAACAAACAGTCATGACCGAGAAAATGAACAGTCATGAAGGAGAAGACGAACAGTCATGGTAGGAGAATATGGTGTTAATTCTTTGCATGTAACATGTTTGACGAAATGCCTACTCTATATATACAAAAGGAGTTACATAAAGAAGGCGTTACAATTGACAAGTGGCGTATGAGAATATGAAAGGAGTTACAACTAGAGTTACAAAGAGAAAGGATGGTTATAAAAGGTGTGTTGCTTGGAGAATTAAGGGACGGATTAAATCTTTCGAAGAGAGTGAGAGGTGCGCGAGAGGTGAGCGAGAAGGGTGTGTGGTGTGTGAATAGTGGGTGATGTTGGGTAAGCAATAGACCAGTCAGGGTCTTGTAAAAGTGAAGGCATCTTTATGTCAATCTTCTAGTTTTAGAACATAATTCCAAGTTGGTGCTTGGCATCAGGGGTTGGTGCTCCTTCCAGTTGGTGCTGGTAGATTAGGGGTTGGTGCTCCTTCCAGTTGGTGCTAGTAAATCAGGGGTTGGTGCTCCTTTCTATTTGTGTAGATAAATCAGGGATTGGTGCTCCTTTTTGTTTGTGTAGATAAATCAGGGGTTGGTGCTCCATTCTGTTTGTGTAGATAAATCAGGGGTTGGTGCTCCTTCCAATTGGTGCTGGTAAATCAGGGGTTGATGCTCCTTTCTATTTGTACAAATAAATCAGGGGTTGGTGCTCATTTCTATTGGTGCAGATAAATCATGGGTTGGTGCTTCTTCTAGTTGGTGCTAGTAAATCAGGGGTTGGTGCTCTTTTCTATTTGTGTAGATAAATCAGGGGTTGGTGCTCCTTTTTTTTGGTGCAGATAAATCAGGGGTTGGTGCTCCTTCCAGTTGGTGTTGGTAAATTAGGGGTTGGTTCTCCTTTCTGTTTGTGCAGATAAATCATGGGTTGGTGCTCCTTTCTATTGGTGTAGATAAATTAGGGGTTGGTGCTCCTTCCAGTGGGTGCTGGTAAATTAATTGTAAAGTTGTTGCTTTGCAAAGGCTGGATTTGGATGGGAGTCCAAATAGTCAAATTTTGAGGAGTAGCCAAATCGGTGAACCTTGGTACATCTTGTGTTGTGTGATGCTCTCTTGTTATATTTGCTTTTTTTGGTTTTATACGTCCACAAAACTTTTCTCTAAAAGTTATCTCAAATTTCTTTGGGAATCCTTCCCAATTACAAATTTTATGAGCCTCGGCCCAAAGGAGATACCTTCCCCCAAACAGAATTTATGAGCCTCTTCTCAAGGGAGATACCTTCCCACAATCTGATTTGATAAGTCTTTGCTTAAAGGAGATACCTTCCCCTCTTCTCTAGAAATGATCCCTCAGAAGATCAACTGCCTCTACCTCTTGCCAACATGTGGAACTCCTTTCCACAGAAGACCTCCTATCCTCAATGCTTAGCCTAAGAGACCTCTACCTTCTATGATCACGTCCATAGTAGCTCAGTAACCTATACCAAAACACAGTCAGTCGGTCTAGTACAAGTCTTCCTCTGTCTGTTAGATCTGTCCAACACTTAAACAAATCAATCCTTTGCACACAGACTGCACTGACTTCGCACACTCTATGCCCACACAGCAGCACTCTGTGTTCGTCTTTGCCCTTTGTGCTCTTTGTGCCCTTTGCTCTCTCTACACACTCACAGCTACACTTGGTCGAACTTCAACTTTTGCAATGTCTACGCAAACACAGCGACACTCAGTACAATTCACCACCACTCTTCGCTCACTCTACACACTTCGATCAAATTTTGCACTCTGCTCTCGATGATCAAACTTCTCACTCTACGCTCTATCTACGAATCTCGCAACAATAATTACATCCTACTCTTCAAAACAACTTGCCTTTTATAATAACACTTTCAAGATCAAAAACCTTAATCTTAGTCGGCTATAACCCTGATCTGTAGTCAGCTGCACAACCCTAAATGTCGTCGGCTGCAAACCCTAATCTTTGTCAGCTCACATTTAACTTTGTCAGCTTCAAATGCCTCTACAACTCTT
This sequence comes from Wollemia nobilis, assembly GCA_028583015.1. Lineage (NCBI taxonomy): Eukaryota > Viridiplantae > Streptophyta > Pinopsida > Araucariales > Araucariaceae > Wollemia > Wollemia nobilis. Next base: position 4,974,710 of record JAQPPZ010000710.1, on the reverse strand, counting down.
CTGTAGCTTTGGCCGCGAAACTATAACATGTGGCGATATTGCGACACCTTTGCAACTATACACTTTCTTTTGGATTTTGTCATGATATCGTGACACTTCAGCCTTTGTCGACTTTAACTAAGTTCTTGTCGTGATATCGTGACACTTTTGTCTTTGTCAACATCAACTTTGCTTATGTCGCGATATCGAGACACTTCTCCCTTTGTTGACCTCCTTTATGCTTTTGTCGCGAAATCATGACACTTCTGCCTCTGCAGAATTTGTCTTCACTTCTATCATGAAATCGTGGCACTTCTGTATTCATAACCTTCCTCTCTGCTTTTGTCATGAAATCATGACACTTCTCTTATTGAAGACCTGCTTTTTGTTTCTATCACGAAATCGTGACACTTCTACTGTTGAAGCCCTGCTTTCTATTTCTGTTGCGAAATCGTGACACTTCTGCTGTTGAAACCCTGCTTTCTATTTTTGTCACGAAATCGTGACACTTCTGCTTTCGTCTGCTTTCTTTTTTGCCTATTGTGAAATCGTGACACTTTCTGCATCCGTACGCTTTCCCTTCATCCTATCGTGAAATCGTGACACTTTCTTCATCCATACGTTTTCTCCACAACCTGTCGCAAAATCGCGACAGTTCTCACTTCAAAACCTTTCCTTTGCTACATGTCACGAAATCATGATAGTTCTCACTTGGAACATTTTCATCTGTAGCATGTCGTGAAATCGCGACGGTTCTCACTTTGAACTCTGCAGCATGTCATGAAATCGTGACAGTTCTCACTTTGAACTCTGTAGCATGTCGTGAAATCGTGACACTTTTCATGTTACTTTCTCTCTCTTCAAACTTGTCATGAAATCATGACAGTTCACACTGCAGACTCTCTCTTCTGCATTATGTCACGAAATCGTGACACTTTTTCGTTCATACAACATTCCTTGCAATATGTCGTGAAATCGCAACACTTTTCCTTCTTTGCCTTCCTGCTCTTTTCAAGTCGCAAAAATGCAACATGTCGTGAAATCGCGACACTTTCCACCTTGCTCTCTTTCTCTGCCAACATGTCGCGAAATCGTGACAGTTTTTCCTGCTTCTCTCTCTTCCAACATGTCACGAAATCGTGACAGTTTTGCCTGCTTCTTTTCTCTCTTCCAACATGTCGTGAAATCGTGATAGTTTTCCTTGCTTCTTCTCTCTCTTCTAACATGTCACGAAATCGCGATAGTTTTTTCAGCTCTTTCTCTCTCCTCTAATATGTCACAAAATCGTGACTATTTTTCTTGCCTACTGTATATGTCGCGATATCGCGACATTTTTCTTACTTGTATTTTTCTTTGATCTTTTGCAAATGGGCTACTATGGTCTTCTTGGAAACTCACTGTTCATGCTCTGAATAACCTTTGAACTTGTCATGCCGTAACCTTCATCAAAACAAATTATTTGACATTAAATCAAATCAAATGCTACCACTATAATCCTAGCCTACCAGGTAAGAAAAATTCAATGGGGTATCATCTTAGATGCTACCATGTTTATTGGATAAGAAAAAGTCAATGGGACCCTGACCCTACATAGCATTGAATTAGGAGTTAGTAAAACCCTTTGATAGATACCTGATCGACTCAAATATAGATGCCGCCATTATAACCTTAGCATGTTGGGTAAGATAAATTTACATATTGGATAAGACAAAGTCAATGAGAACTTGATCCTTCAAGACATAGAAATAGATTAGCCAACCATCCAACCTATCTGGTTAAGGGTATGTCATGGTTTGAACCTTGGATCTTCTCAAAGAGAGGCCAAAGCCCTAACCACTACGTAGTCCTTGTAGTCAAAATGTTAAGGTAAAGCATATGTTTTTTTTATACATAGGAGAATCAATTTGTCCATTCAAATGCAACCACTATAACTCTAGCATATTAGATAATATGGATCCAATGAGACCTCAATCTCGATCTTTTAAGGCATTGAACTAGAAAATTAGTAACACATTTTACCAAATACCTGATGGGTCAATATAACCCTAGCTCACTTGGTAAGATAAAGTCAACCAACACTAACATTCTAAGCCCATGGTACACTGTAACCATGGTCAACTATGTAAGACGAATCCTTGAAACTCTAAGGCAACAAACTCAAATTAGTAACACCTTAATTTCTTGTACTTAGATCTTTATTTTTAATTATTAATATTTATTTTAGTTTCTTTAATTTTATGCCAAGTCTTTATTTATTTTTTATTTTTATTTTTAATTTTAATGTCAGTAGCCTTTGCTATAGAGGAGGTGAATCAAAATTGCGAATACCAAAATGAATTGTTGTTTTAGGCATCAAACAATTAATTTTATTATTCTCTTTTTCTTCTTTGATACACAAAGAATCATTAACACCTTTTGCTAAATTTTTTATTGGCTCATATGCTCCCACTATAACCCTAGCCCCCTAAGTAAGAGGAAGTCAACAAGACACCAACCCTCCAAGGTATAGAACTAGGGAATCAGTAAGACCTTGTGTGATATAAGCTCAAATATTACCACTATAACATTCACTAGGTAAGACAAAGTCAACTGGACCCAACCTTCCAAGACTTCCAACTCGAAATTAGTAAAATATTTAATCTTTTTTTTCTCAAATCTTTATTTTTTAAGATTTTTTTAAATATTAATTTTAGTAGCTTCTTCTATAGAGGAGATAAATCCAAACTAGAAACACCAAAATAGATTGTTGCTGCCCTAGGCTTTTGCTAACAATATTTTTCTCTTAAATTATTGAATCTCAAAATATAATCCTCAAAATTACTAAAATCCATCATGTTGAGGGTAGAAAAATCTATCTCCAATTGACAATCCTCCATGACATTGAGCTTTCAAAATAAATATTTCAATTTAGTTCACACGTTTGTAGGATCAATCTAATTTTTAATGAGAAAAAATATGTTAGGTATAATAAAGTTATGGTGTCTTCCATTTTGTTAGTGCAAATACTTTCATCAAGGGGTAATTTTGTAGTTTATTCCTTAATGATGCACCAAATATTTTTACATGTCTATAAACAAACCATTTATGTTGAATATACATTATAATTTCATCCATTCATGAGTACCATAATTTACAAAATCCAAATTTCCAAAGTTTATCTTCAAAACTATAAAATATTCTTGAATTGATGTCATCAATTCAAATATCTAGAAATAATATGTAATTAAAATATATACCCACAACTATCGGGTGATTTTTATGGTGTAGAACCCTTTGGTCGTGGTTTATCAGACCAAGGCAGCCTCGCAAGGGGTTTTTCGCTATATATATATATATAACACTTATGTATGTGAGGGCTATGACCTTCAAAATATTGCTCTAATTGATTCTTCAAGCATGAAAAAAGAACTTATCAAATCTTGGGACTATAATATTAAACCATAATTTACTTTTAAATTAATATAATTGTTTACCAACATAACATTAAGATAAGACCATAGAAATGTTAACAATACCAAGTTTATAACATGGGATCAAAAATTTCATCGTGGAATGCCAAAATATTATTAGCATTTAGTTAAAGTAAAATTAAATCATTATAAAAATAAATTTCATTTTAAAGTTTATCTTAATCTAACTATGATGTGAATTTATATTTGTCTTATATTTTAAAACTTGCATACAAGGACAACTTAGTGGTAGGGGTTTGGCCTCTCTTTGACTATGTCCAAGGTTCCAAAACGGGATAGGTAACGGCATAGTATTTGTTAGTTTCATTGACTTTGTATAATCCAATGGGTTAGTGTTGATTGTTTCTATAACGTATGCTAGTGAAGTAGTGTAAAGTATACTCTATAAATATTTTTTACAATACATAGTATATTTTAGAAAATACATAATGAGGTGCCCGTGTTCAAACTTGACTCCATAAAAGTGGATGTGTTTGTTTTTCCATCTTTTGGAGGGTTGGGTTCTTGACTTCATCTAACCTAATGGATTAAGGTTTATAGTGAAAGAACTCAATGCTGTTGTGTATTCCCTTATATATACTAATATATATATATATATATATATATATATATATATATATATATATATATATATATATTTTTATTTTTCTGGAAAATTCATAGTGAGATGCTTGTATTCAACCTTGACTTCATACAAGTAGATGGAATTGCTTCTCTTGTATGTTCACCTTGACCTCTAGAATTTACAATATGAAATCAATCAATGCTGACTCTCTAATATGAAGATCTAATTGTCCATTATAACCCTAGTCTACTAGATAAGATGAAGCCTTGAACTTCTACGACATCGAAGGGAATTAGTAACAACTTTATTTCTTGTCTTTAAATCTTTATTTTTAAATTTTATTTTCTTTTATTTTTTGTCCTCAAATATTTGTTTTTAATTTTAATTTTTATTTTAGTAGCTTGTGCTATAGAGAAGGTGAATCAAAACCAAGAACACCAAAATGAATTGTTGCTTCATGCGTCAAAATTTAGTTCTTCAAGTATATATTTTGGCTAATTTTTCCATTCAATCATCAACTTACACTATTGATCAATGAATGGATCAATTGACATAAGGATGACATCAATGTGATCCATCGACAAATTGATTAATCTTCTTTATTGTCATGCATTTGGAAATTTGTATCATGCAACTAATTTGGTAGTGGATTTTTATGATCCCTCGTCAATGCATATCTTCTTGATGTATGGTTTTGATGATGCTATATGGTAATTATTAGAAGCATCATTTTTATCTTAACTTAGCTTCTTGACATCCTAATGTTTGACTGCTTTTTCAAGGCTACAAAATAGAATTTTCCATGTTTTTTGGATCTCCATTCCCATTTTGAGTGTATACTAGGTGGCAATAAATTGTATTTCTAATCCCTATTTGTTGGGGTCTATAGTTATTGTGTTTCTCTATTTCTTATTGCCTAGCGATCCAATCATATAATGTTCTTCATTGACGCCTATGCTAGGATCTAATTTGCTATTGTGAACATTCATAAGGTCCATTAATTCTATTTATCTCCTTTTTACTCTTCTAGGATCACAAATTTAAGATTCTTGTCACTTGGTATTCTTATTTCTTGCTTAAATACTTGATTGATAGAAGATAGTCTCATCACTAACATCATGGAGGTTCATATTTAAAATTTGCTTTAAAATTTTTAAAGGCCCCTCTCTATAACATTGGCCTATTACATGAATGACTAATTTTATATCATGTTAAGGTCACCAATCATTTGATAGATAATTACAAATCAACAACCTGTTGATTAGTCATGTCTAAGACATGGTTAAATTTTGAATTTTAAATCTTCTTATATTTGAAACTTGATGATATCAAAGGTTTACTTAGTATTTTTAGATCATTTGTATAACTTCTTTGATGCCTCTTTATTGAATGAATTTTACTCTATTTATGAATATGTGATTTACTACATAGAGGGAATGATGAAATATAGTAGAAGGTATAGTAAGTTTAACTATCATAAGGTTAAATATGGTCCTCTATATGCACACATCTTCATAAAATAGCATATAATGATTACCCATAGGATTACACATGATTACATCATACATTGTTAAGTTGGTCCAAATAATATTTGATTGCAAACAGAGGATCCACCAAACATTCTTACTTGTCCATAGACCAACCATTTATATTGAAAATTGACTATAATTTCATCCATTCATAAGTAACATAATTTAGAGAATCCAATTTTCCCAATTTTATCTTCAACACTATAAAAAGTTCTTGAATTGATATCACCAACCCAAACCAACCCAAATAGTTATAAAAAAATACAATTAAAATATAGGCCCACAAAACTTATGTATGTGAGGGCTCTGACCTTAAATATTTTTCTCTAGTTGATTCTCCAAGCATGAAAAACAAACCTATAAAATCTTGGGACTATAGTATTAAACAATAATTTATCATATATTGAATGGGGAATATGATGTGGTTTGTCACATGACTACCACCTTTGTACAACTATACAACTTTTATGAATGCCTAAGTGCTATTTATAACATTTTAATTTAGGTTTTTGCTAAGTAAGATTCATATCAAATTCCATATTGGCCACCATCACCACAACAATAATTGAAGAAGTAACTTGAGATTCTAAATTATTTATACCCATGATCTTTGAGTAGTGGGTGCCTGATAAAGAGACCATTCATATTGTAGAGGGGGAAAACTACCCTACCGCATACAATTCCCAAACAAAAGGGTTGGATCCACAAGGAGGGAACCCTTTCGTGGGGTGAACCATGGGGGTATGTTGTACTCTACACTCGGTGCTAGGGGGAAGGGTTCACCAGGAATGGTTTAAGGACTCACTCCAAGTCCTCGGGATATTTAGGATTGTTTGATGTATTCAGTTTCAGGCAATCACCTAAATTTGGCCTTTCTAGATCTAAGCTAGAAAAGATAAAGGACAATGCAAAAAATAGAATAATGCAATTGGAAATAGAATGCAGGCATACAAGAGCTATCCTAGAATGATTCTTTCTTTTGAATGCTCACTAACCTAGGGTTCTATTTCAGAAAACCTTTAAAGCAGAACTATGCAGGAGTAAATACACAAAAATTATCCCTAGATGCAAGCTAGATGCTCTTCACTTTCAGATGCCTAGAAATCAACAATGAAACCAGATTCTCAACCAATAAGAGTGATAGAGCACTTATCTAGACCGGTGGTTGATTTAGCCCTTTTCTGCCTCTTGTCCAATGATATCAAAGATTCTTGTTCCTGCAAGATCACTTATGAAACACTAAAAAATGAAATTAGTATTAGGGGGCCTGCATAGGCCATTGTATGATAGATCTAGCAGTAGTCAAGCCCCCTAGGTCCTTTTAGATGACCTTTTAATACAAAAGTAGAAATTGACCTTTGGAAATTTAATCATAAATAAAATGATAGCAGCATAAAATAGAAAGAAAAGTACATCAATATGATCTAGAGATAGAATGGAATGTAATAGTGAAAGCAAAATCTAAAAATTACCCTCGGTGTGCCCTAGGGCAAAATCATGCCTCACTTGGAGCGAGCATGATATCACAATAGCAAAGTCATGCCCTACCTGGATAGGGCATGATTTCACTTCTACGAATAACTTTGCCCTAATTAGGGCAAGCGAAGTCATGCCTCACCAATGCCAGGCATGATTTCACTACAGAATAAAGAAAAATAAGAAGTAAATGTAGAAGATGAAATAAATGTAAACAACAAAGTGATCAAACCCTAATGGACATCGTAGAAGTAGGTAGAAGAGAACCAAGTATCCATATGGGCACTCTATCTCTCCAAGCTACACCACGGATCCACCAAGTCACACAACAAATCAATCCAATCCATGCAATAGAAGATCAATCTAAAATTCGCACTTCGGGGGTTAGCTTACAGTAGAGAAAGTAAATCAAAATGAACTCTAAATAATTCACATATAGATCACACATAAAAAGTTTGCATATCACACTTGCACTTAAACTTCGCATGTCTCTTGATTTGGCAAGAACATCCTTCCTTTTATAGACAATCAAAAGAAGGAAAGCGGGCACAAATAAACTCACAATCGATGCCAAAACATGTGAGGAGGTTTAAACCTAGGTCTAAGTGGGCTTAAAAAATAATAAAATAAAATAAATTAAAAAACTAGGTTAAACAATGAAGTCATACGTTGGCACGAAGTCGCGCCTCGTAAATATGGGGTACGATTTCGCTAAAAGATAAATAAATTAAAAAGGGAGGGACAGAGGCCTTCCCTTGCACTTGGCAAGGGGTGAGGGCCTCTTAAGGGCACTAAGGAAGATTTCCCACTCAAAGTGGGTCAATTTTCGTGTCTACATTTTGCCCCCTCTTTGATGCATTTATGGCCTAGTAAATACATCAAAGAAAGATGTAAACTCCTATGGGCAAGAAGAAAACAAACATAGAAAAGGGGGTGGCTAGGTTTGGGCAAAAGGGTGAGACATTACTACCATTAATGCCTCTATGGGTGCCCCCTCGAGTTTTGAAAGAAAAGGACTTCCTTAAGAAACTCAAAAAAAAGAAAAGAAGAAAAAGGTAAATCATAGAGAACACAGAGAACAAAGCAAGCAAACAAATAATCAAACCAAAGAGCACTGGGTACAGTATGAACCTAATGCAACTAGCATGAAATGCATGGATGAATAGAAGAAGAGGAAAGAAAGAAGAAGGGGAAAGAAAAAGAAGAGAGGAAAGAGAAAATTGTGAGGTGAAAGAAGAAGAAGAAAATAATGATAAAACTCCAAAGGTCAACCATCTGAAATCGAGAAGAAAGCTGAATCAGAACCCTAACTAGAGGGTGTTATGCTCAAAATATGGTCCATGTATGGAGTGAATAACCCGCTATGGGTGTAGTACTCACTAAATATGGACCAATAAGTGAGATGTATAGTGTAACCCACTATGGGTGATTGCTCACTAGTGACTATTGTGGGGCGATTACCCACTAGGATGTATGTCGAGGCCTACTAAAATGGCCAAGGAGCTGATCCTGTAATGGGGTGTTGGGCCCGCTGAGTCAAAAGAGAGATGTAACCTGATAGGGGTGTTATAATGTATGCTGATGTAAAATGATATATGTAATGTGACTACCTGAGAAGGTGTATGCGTATGTATGTATGGACCAATCAATATGAGCATAACATGATGAGTGTGTGCATGTGCTAGAAGAAATGAGAGGAAGAAAATGAGGAGCAATGAATTGTGCATGTGTGCCCCCAGCTTGAAGTTTCAACTAGTGAAAATTCAAGAGGGAGGAAATGTGCAATCAAAGAAGAGAAGAATGTATATCCTTATCTGAACAAAGAAGACAAAGGAGAAATAAGAATCATGCAAAAAGACAAGGACATACCAAAAGAGGATTGCATTCCTTGACTTGGAGGAGAAATGATGATCATTGTAAAAACTTTCAAATTCAAGGAATACAAGAAGAAGAGAGAAGAGAAGAAAGAGCAAAGGAAGCAAATAAGAGAAGAAGGGATGAAAATGCATGGGCCCTAGGTTGGGGCTTCGCTAGGCATCAGAACCCTAGTGAAAGTGCAATGCATGTGAGCTATGACCTAACTAGGTATCATCACATGCCATTGTCATGAATCCCTAGAAACTATATGAACAAGCAGTCATGAGCAAGCAATAATGCAAATATGACAAGCAAAAGTGCAAGAACATAATGTCAAGCAATCATGCATAATATGATAGGCAAGTGTGCATAATATGTCAAGCAAACATGCAATGTGACCTAACTAAATGCATATGCAAAAATAAAGAATAAGTTAAGCATAATATATTTTCAAATGCATTATGTTCATAGGTTCTTTAAGCTCTTTACCATCCATGGAAGCTAACTTATAAGCATCGGAACCAAACTTAGCTGTTACAACAAAAGGCCCTAGCCAGTTGGGCTGAAATTTACCTCGAAGATCAACATGAGCATTAGTGTTCCATTGGTTTCATTTGAGGACAAGATCCCCAATCTCAAAAGAATGATTGTAAACCTTTTTAGAATAAGATCATCAGAGCCTATCTTGATATGCTCACAAATGCTCTAAGGCATGGATGCACTTTTCATCCAACAACTCCAACTGGTGCAAATGATCTGCATGAAACTCATCACCAACCTCGACATCTTGTAACAAGATGCACAAAGAAGGGACCTCTAGCTCAAAAGGGAACACTACCTCAGACCCATAAACCAAGACATATGGGGAGGCTCCTGTAGGAGTACGCATGCTAGTACGATATGCCCACAAGGTAGGATAAAGTTGAGTATGCCAGTCATGATCGGTCTTATTAACCAACTTCTTCAAAATCTTGATCAAGGACTTGTTAGATGCCTCGACTTGTCCATTACCCTAGGGGTAATAAGGAGTTGACCATCTATGCTGAATCTTATACTTAGCACAAATATTATGGATATCCTTGTTCTTGAAAGGAGTACCATTGTCAAAAATAATCATCGAAGGAATCCCAAACCTACAAAGGATCTGGTTGAAGATGAACTTAGAAACCTGAGTTCCAGTCACCATAACTAGAGGTATGGCTTCAACCCATTTAGTGAAGTACTCAGTCATAGTGATGATAAATTTGTGACCATCAGATGACATAGGGTTAACTTTCCCAATAATGTCCAATCCCCACATGGAAAAAGGCCAAGGGGAAGATATCACCCGAAGGTCTTGAGAAGGAGCATGAATAAGGTGATCATGGCATTGACACTTGTCATAGCATCAAACAAAATTGCATGCATATTTCTCCATGGAAGGCCAATAATACCCCATCCGAAGGAGCTTTTTGGCAATAGCATTACCACTAAAATGGCCTCCACATGAACCTTCATGAGCATCACTAAGAGCAAGTCGGGCTTCATCAGAGTTAAGGCATCATAAAAGGATACCTTCAAAATAATGTCGATATAAAGTATTTCCAATTATAACAAATTGGCACGCTCTTTTGCGCAATAGCTTACGTTGATTATGGTCTAAACCATCAGGCATCGAGCCATATTTAAGAAAATTAAAGATGTCGATATACCATGGTTTATATGGGGAATCTTCGATGGCAAAACACTCTAGGGGATCCAAACAAGAACTCAAAGATGTGGGTTCCTAGAGTTGTCGGATGATAATTGAAGCTTGATCATCTTCTAACTCCAAAGGGAATAAAGATGTAGTAGCAACCATGGCATCCACATGGTGGTTTGAGGATCTAGGGATAGACTCTATGGTTACCTGCTCAAAAGAAGACAACAACTTAGTAACAATCTCCTTATAGGGTTTAAGTTTATCATCTCAAGTCTGATAAACATCGTTAATCTGATTAACCACAAGTTGAGAGTCACCAAAGATCGAAAGGACCTTAACTTGCAAAGCTAAGGCTGCTCTAAGACCAAGGATCAAAGCTTCGTATTTTGTAGTATTATTAGTGCAAGAGAAATGAAGCTTGAAGGACAAAGGGATGAGCTATTTTTATGGTGTAACTAGAATGACTCTAGCTCCAGTGCCCTTCATGCATCGGGCTCCATCAAAAAATAAAGTCCAAGACTCGGACTCTTCAATCTCAACATTGAAGCACTCATCGGGAAACTCAACAACTATAGGATGGGCGAATTCTAGGGGAGCGAAGGCTAACTGATCAACAATCACCTGACCTTTGATAGCCTTCTGACCTATAAAAGTCAAATCAAACTCACTAAGGGCCAACACCCATTTAGCGGCTCGATCTGACAGGTGAGGCTTAGACATCAAGTAATGCAAGGGATCAAACTTTGTGATTACTAACATCTTATGGCTGAGCATGTAGTGTCTTAACTTCTGAGAAGCAAACACTATGACAAGGCAAAGCTTCTCTAAGGGAGTGTACTTGGTCTCATAGCTAACCAAAGTTCTACTAATATAGTAGATAGCTCTTTCTTTACTTTCATCATCATGTTGAGCCAACATGGCTCCTAAAGCATGAGCAATGGCTGCTATGTAAAGCAATAGATGCCTACCAGGTACAGGGGGAACTAAAATAGGTGGGGAGGTAAGATACCTCTTGAGATCATCAAAATATTTCTGACACTCGAGATCCCATCAAAAAACCACATCCTTCTTAAGAAGTTAAAGGAAAGGTTGACACTTATCGGCTAACTGGGCAATGAACCGATGGATAGACTGCAACTTACCTTGCAGACTACGGAGCTCGATCAGGGTACGAGGAGGAGGTATATCAATGATAGCTACTACTTTGGTAGGGTCCACTTCAATGCCTCACCTAGACACTATGAAACCTAACAACTTGCCAGATGTGACCCCAAACACACACTTAGCAGGTTTAAGATGAACCTTATATTGTCGAAGCCTTTCAAATATTCATCTTAAGTCATGGACATGATCCTTTCATTCTAAGGAATGAGCCAAAAGGTCATCCACATAGTCCTGGAGAATATCATGCATCATGTCATGGAAAATATAAGTCATGGCCCATTGATAGGTAGCTCCTGCATTCTTAAGGCCAAAAGGCATGACCTTCTAGTAGAAGGTACCCCAAGGGGTGGTGAATGTTATCTTGGCCTGGTCCTCAGGAGCAATCATGATTTGATTATAACCCGAGAAACCATCCATGAGCGAAAGCATTCCACATTTGGTAGTGAAATCTACAATCTGATCTATGTTGGGCAAAGGAAAATCATCCTTGGGACATGCTAAGTTAATGTCCCAAAAGTTGGTACATACTCTGATTGTTCCTTCCTTCTTAGCTATAGGAATGATATTGGAGATCCAATCAGAATAGTCGATGGCTTTGATAAAACTGACATCAAGGAGTTTTTGGAGCTCCTCCTTGATTGAAAGGGTGACCTTCGGATGCATCTTCCAAAGTTTCTGCTTAACAGGCTTAGCACTAGGCTTAACTACCAAATGATGCATGACAAGAGAGGGATCAAGCCCTGGCATGTCGACATATGACCAAGCAAAAATATCCTGATATTCTTTCAATAAATTGGTCAACTGCTCCTGCTCGTTCATGGTCAAGGCTTTGCCTAACTTAAGGATTCTAGGGGTTTCCTCAGAACCTATGTTCACATCTATGGTCTCCTCGATAAGGATGGACAACTCATCCTCAAGAGGAGGTGGGGCAGGAATCACTCCTAATTTCTCAAGGTCCTCGGGAGACATAGAACCAAAGTCCACTTGAGAACTAGAAGACTCAACCTACGCTATGCAAAGGATAGACCCATCAAAGTCAGTATCATTCTGAGATAAATCCTCATCTGTAACACATGACTCTAGGGTTAAGACTTTAGGTGAGGGTGGGCCCTCATCCTTAACACTCCACTTTAAACCTTGATGAGATTCCTTAAAGAGAAGATCTAAACAAGAAGAATCATCTTGATCTTGTGATGAAATATTTGTAGAAGAATTTTTAGAGGAAGACTGTGATGAATTAATTTGAGCGAGATCTTCTGGTGAAAAAAATTTGAATGGACGAGGATCACCCATAATAGAAATGATTCGGTTTTCAAATTCAAATTTTATGCATTGGTGAAAAGTAGAAGGGATGACCTCCATTGCATGAATCTAGGGTCATCCAAGAAGAAGATTAAAATATGCAGGACAAGACACCACATAAAACATTGTGTTTAAAATTTTTGGTCCAACTCTAAGAGGGAGTAAAATAGTGCCACAAGCTTCTTGAGAATCATTGTTGAAAGTCTTAATGATGTCATTGGATGTAATCAAATCTTCTTTCTTCAATCCAAAATTTTGAAAGAAATGATGTGTACAAACATTAAGTGAAGAACCATTATCAATCATCACTCTCTTAATAAGGGTGTCACCAATGTAAGCAGTGATATATAACGAAGAATCTTCTTGTACTCCTAAAGAAGTCATATCATTATCTAAAAATGTTAGACGAGGCTTCCGAAGAGAGTCTATAACTTTTGTCATGTCACCCGGGGAGATATCCGGGGGTACTGGCTGCTATTCCAAAATATTTATCATAGCTTCTTTATGGGCTTGAGAATTTTGTAAAAGTTCTAAGAGTGGAATTTTTGTTGACTCATCCATCTTCTGTACTATTTTCCTTGAAGTAGTTGTTATCATTCCAACCATGTTGTTATTATATTGGTATGGTACATTGTTATAAGACACTTGATTAGCTTATCTCATTCTATTCTGATTTGACTGGCTATTAGAAGACTGAAAACTACTTGTGTCAATGTGATCGACATCAATTAAGTCTTGAACCACATGTTTCAATATTTTACAAGAATTAGTCCAATGTCCTTCTACTCTATGATATGCACAATGTTGATCTACTTTATACCAATGAGTTGTAGTATCTGGTGGTCTTACTGGAGGTAGTTCTATTGCCTTAGCATCTAACAGTTGCTTTAAAACTGATTCCATAGGGATACTAAGTCTCATGAAATTCCTTTGAGGAGGTTTCTGAAGCACAATATTCTGTAGGCTATTATTGACATTATTAATAGGCCTACTATCACTATTACCTCCTATATGTTTATTCTTAGGTTGAGACTTAGTTGGCTTATCTTCTTTAACCTTGAGTTGACCTCTCCTGATGAGGGCTTGTTCCACTTTTCTTGCTAACTCAATTGCTTGGTCTAAAGATGTGACAGTAGTAGTTTCTAAAGCATAAGATAATTGTTCTTGTAAATTTCTCGTAAATATATCAAGCATATCTTTCTGAGACATAGGTTGTCTTAATCGACCAACTAAACTTCTCCAACGAGCTAAAAATTCTAAAAAACTTTCCTCTCTACTTTGCTTTAAATCATATAGATCTCTCATAGTCACTTCCTTTTCAATATAAGCACTAAACTGATGAACAAACATCTCTGTGGTCTTCTCAAAACTTTTCAAAGAATAGTTGGGTAACCGATAGTACCATTCTAATGCCACTCTGACAAGACTCTTTGGAAATGTTTTCAATAAAAGCATATCATCATAAACAAGATCATGGTAAGCTATTCTGAATCCTCTCAAATGCTCTATTGGATCTTCAGTCCCTTTGTAGATTGGCAATACTGGCATGGGAAAATGCTTAGGATAAGGCCTGGCAACAACAATAGGATCCAATGGCTGACTACACATATCCCTATAGTTGTATGTAAACCCTGATGGTTGAATCATATCCATTCTTGAGACCAATTGATTCACCATATTTGCCAAATTCTGCATTTTTGAGTTATGTGCATTCCCAATATTCCCTTGACTTAGGTTGGACATGTGAAGGTTGTTGTTATAGGTGGTGCCTTGTGAGAATGGAATATTTACTTGTGATGGAATAGAGGAAATATTGTTGATATTAGAGGATGGAAGAGGAAATTGAGAACCAATTTGAGTGCTACTACTAGTTGGATGAATTGTTGAATTCATTCCAATGTTGGTGGTCATAGTAGTGGCATAAGTAGGTTGGTAAGTTTGATAACCATGATTCAAAGATTCACTCAAAGGATTATGAGGTGGGATATCCTTTTCAAGCAATGCTTCTTCTTCTAAGGCCATATCCAAAGCATGTTTATGATATTTATAAAAGGTCCATATATGATCAAAATATTTAAAGATGATATTCCCATTAGGATCTTGGATAGGATCAAGATGATTATTAGTCTCTTATTCTAGGTTATGATTTTCTCTATCAATTTGATCATTTTCCTAAAAAATCTCATCAAACCTAAGGAGTCTTCTCCCTCCCTCAAGGTCAAAAGCCATTGAGAAAGAGGAGAAAGACAAGAAGAAGGACTAAGACCAAAAGGAACCTGCGTACTTACACACAAAGAAATTATCTTTTAAAATATTTGGCACACAATTTTAATGATCTTGCTTAGTGTTTAAAATAAAAGGAGGTGTTCACGTCGGGTTCACCAAATATGTAGAGGGGGAAAACTGCCCTACCATGTACAATTCCCAAACAAAAGGGTTGGATCCACAAGGAGGGAACCCTTTCGTGGGGTGAACCATGGGGGTATGTTGTACTCTACACTCGGTGCTAGGGGGAAGGGTTCACCAGGAATGGTTTAAGGACTCGCTCCAAGTCCTCGGGATATTCAGGATTGTTTGATGTATTCAGTTTTAGGCAATCACCTAAATTTGGCCTTTCTAGATCTAAGCTAGAAAAGATAAAGGACAATGCAAAAAATAGAATAATGCAATTGGAAATAGAATGCAGGCATACAAGAGCTATCCTGGAATGATTCTTTCTTTTGAATGCTCACTAACCTAGGGTTTTATTTCAGAAAACCTTTAAAGTAGAACTATGCAGGAGTAAATACACAAAAATTATCCCTAGATGCAAGCTAGATGCTTTTCACTTTCAGATGCCTAGAAATCAACAATGAAACCAGATTCTCAACCAATAAGATTGATAGAGCACTTATCTAGACCGATGGTTGATTTAGCCCTTTTCTGCCTCTTGTCCAATGATATCAAAGATTCTTGTTCCTGCAAGATCACTTATGAAACACTAAAAAATGAAATTAGTATTAGGGGGCCTACATAGGCCATTGTATGATAGATCTAGCAGTAGTCAAGCCCCCTAGGTCCTTTTAGATGACCTTTTAATACAAAAGTAGAAATTGACCTTTGGATATTTAATCATAAATCAGAAAGATAATAGTAAAAAATAGAAATAAAAGTACAGTAGTATGATCTAGAGATAGAATGGAATGTAATAGTGAAAGCAGAATCTAAAAATTGCCCTCGGTGTGCCCTAGGGCAAAATCATGCCTCACCTGGAGCGGGCACGATATCACAGTAGCAAAGTCACGCCCTACCTAGATGGGGCATGATTTCACTTCTACGAATAACTTTACCCTAATTAGGGCAAGCGAAGTCATGCCTCACCAATGCTAGGCATGATTTCATTATAGAATAAAGAAAAATAAGAAGCGAAAGCAGAAGATGAAATAAATATAGACAATAAAGTGATCAAACCCTAATGGACATCACAGAAGTAGGCAGAAGAGAACCAAGTATCCATATGGGCACTCTATCTCTCCAAGCTATGCCACGGATCCACCAAGTCACACAACAAATCAATCCAATCCATGCAATAGAAGATCAATCCAAAATTCGCACTTCGGGGGTTAGCTTGCAATAGAGAAAGTAAATCAGAAATGAACTCTAAATAATTCGCATATAGATCACACATAGAAAAGTTTGCATATCACACTTGCACTTAAACTTCGCATGTCTCTTGATTTGGCAAGAACATCCTTCCTTTTATAGATAATTGGAAGAAGGAAAGCGGGCACAAATAAACTCACAACCGATGCCAAAACATGTGAGAAGGTTTAAACCTGGGTCTAAGCGGGCTTAAAAATATAATAAAATAAAATAAATTAAAAAACTTGGTTAAACAGTGAAGTCGCGCCCCATCCTGATGGGGTGCGATATCGTTGGTGCGAAGTCATACCTCGTAAATATGGGGCATGATTTCGCTAAAAGATAAAAAAATTAAAAAGGGAGGGACAGAGGCCTTCCCTTGCACTTGGCAAGGGGTGAGGGCCTCTTAAGGGCACTAAGGAAGATTTCCCACTCAAAGTGGGTCAATTTTTTGTGTCTATACGTCTCCTTAATTCTAATAGGGATACCTCCATAATATAAATGACATGGATCCATAAAACTAAAAAGAAATAATTCCCTATGAAAAGAGGATATGTACTGATCCCATGGTGCTTCCCTCTAAAGATAAAAAACAACCACCCATTAGCTAAAAGGCCATACCTCACCATGATATGTGAAGAACATGTTTTAGACTATTGATATGCTACCCTATTTGGAGAGAGAAAATATAATTAAGGGAATCATACACATGAGACTCCAATCCATAGTATAAAGGTTTGCTCATGTTAAATTGCATGATTATCATAGTTGATGATAACAAATGTTTTCTAGTTCCTTAGAAGCATGACCATTGTTCCACTTCAAGCGTAAAAAATTTCATTACAAATGAATTGATACCTAAAATATATAAGGAGAATCAAGCACATGATTAGATCCCATTTAATATCTTTCTAAGGTACTCTAACTAATGTTTCAAAGTCCAAGCATTTGAGGAGTATGCCCAAGACTCCTAAAAAAACTTGATGTATTTCTCATGTAACCCTTAAAGATCTCATGTCGCCTAATCTAATTGAAGACTTGAATGCACATTTATAGCATGTGCAGATATTACAAACCATCAAAGCCATTCCATTACAACATGATATTTGGATTAGGATGTTTTGAATTTGGCTAAAACCAAAAACATGTGCCATATTCCAAAATATAACGACCAGGAAAATAAATTTGTAAATTTATTATTTTTTTCCTAAAAAGTGTGATTCCTCATTTTGATGTCTATGAATGTAGAGTCTTCCGAATTTAACTTATAAAACCTTAGAATACAATTCATCATTATAATTGGAAGAGAAAATAATATCTTCAAATGAATTCTTATATGACCCTCATAAACTTAGAATACCATGTTGAATTTTATAATACTTTGTCAAAAAGAAAACCATCCACTCAAATATTATAAGCAAAGAAAATACAAATCAAATAAAAAAGTAATAAAACATAAGATATGAAGTATTCCCGTAAGCACTAATGCTAAACAATAAATTTAAATATTAAATTCACATAATGAATCAAATGGATAAGGTTTTTAGATACCTCAATAATTAATTATTAAATTACTATAACTTTTACCAATATAAAATTAACAATACCAAGTTTAAACCACTAGATAAAAATTTCATTATATAACACCCAAATATTATTAGCATTTAGTTAAAATAAAATAAAATCATTATTAAAATAACTTTCATTTTAAAGTGTATCTTAATTTAACTATGATGTGAATATGTATTTATCTTATATTTTTAAACTTGTATACCAGGACAAATTAGTATTAGGGCTGTGGCATTTCTTTGGCTGTGTTCAAGGTTCCAAAATGGGATAGGTAAGGTAGAGTGTTTGTGGGTTGACTGGTTTCATTTAATTTGTATAATCCAATGGGTTAGGGTATACTTAGTTAATATTCCTATAATGTATGCTAATGTAGACATGTAAAGTATAATCTATAAATAATTTTTACAATACATAGTATATTTTAGAAAATGAATAGTGAGGTGTCTGTGTTCAAACTTACTCCTTAAAAGTGGATGTGTTTGTTTTTTCATGTTGTGGAGGGTTGGTTTGACCCCGTTGAATTTGTCCAAACTAAAGGATTAGGGTTTATAGTGGAAGCACCCAATAGTGTTGTAGATTTGCCTGTATATTAATATATATATTCTAGAAAATACATAGTGAGATGTCTATGACCTTGATTGTATACAAGTGGATGATAGTTTTTCCTATATATTAAGATTCACCTATATATTAAGCTTCACCTATACAATGATCCAAATATTCTCTCAATTTGTATTGTAAGCTTCCACAAAAGCTCACCCAAATCTATCCACAAGTCTTCTCAAAGACTTACCTCAAATCTGCTCAACAAGTCCTCACTAGAACTTGTCCAATCTCATAGAAACATAAAGAGAATTGTTGGAGACTCAATATTCTCTACATTCATCACATTGCTCAATTAATTTCAATCACTCTCTTAGAAACATACAGAGAATTGTTAGAGACTCAATATGCTTCACATTCACCTCAATACTCAATCACTTTCAATCACTCTCTTAGAAACATATAGAGAATTGTTAGAGACTCAATATGCTTCACATTCACCTCAATACTCAATCACTTTCAATCACTATTTTATAAACATATAGAGAATTTTTAGAGACTCAATATGCTTCACACTCACCTCAATACTCAATCTTAAATCAATTCAGAATATAGAATAATTTATTTCACAAAACTTGAACAATCACTTCACACATTCACTTGACTAGGCTCAACCAACTCTACTCAACCAATCACTCAATGAAATGATCCTTGCTCACAAACCCTAGTCCAAGTATATGAATACTCACTCAAATATTTCCAACAATGCTTTATCAACCAATCTCACATAATAATGATACTCATGTTCTTTCCAAACCCTAGTTCAAGTTCTTCACTCAACAACTCACTTCAACAACAATTCTTATAAGACAATCTTCACATAACAATGATACTCATGTTCTTTGAAAACCCTAGTTCAAGTTCTTCACTCAAATCAAACACTTCAACAACAATGCTTAAGAAACAAGGTTTTATCAACAACTCTTAATTCTAGAAAACCTTGAAGCATTAATTCAAAACACTCTCAACAATGCTAACCAAACAATCCTTTTCACTCCAACTTTCCATTCACAATTTTCAAAAATCACTCACTAGGAAGAATATGCCCATACCTTTTGTTGGATGTAGAAGTACCTCTAGAAAACCTATCTCATTCACAAATTTCTTCTTTTCAAATCCAATGGTTAGACACAACAATATTACTTCAACACTTCCCAAAAATATTCCTTGGACATAAAACAATCACAACTCAATTTATGCCTTATTGCTTCCTTTTAAAATAACACCCATCATATCATACATAAAGATAATTTTCGTGATACACTTTATAAACTCCAACTTAAAATAATATCCAACACCTTGAACAAAACACCTTACAATATTTTCAAAACATTTGAGCAAACAACATTAAAAATTTGATTTTGCAAAAACCCTTATAACTCCTTTAGCAAATTAGAACCAATTTAAACTATGCAAAAATTAATTTTTAAATGCCCAAACTATATTCCCAAAATTTTCAATGACCAATATTCAAGCATACCTCTTTCTTCCCCAAAATGGGATTCGAAGAGATTCGATCCGCTGTATCCTCTAGCATAAGCGCCTTAGCACTTGGGAGCCCACCGCTTGGGCTACTAATGCCCACGTGAAGGAAGGTAGAACCCATTCCTATTATGCCTCCACTCACCATCTATTTCTCACAAAACTTGCACACTCTTCCTTTGCTTTGGACGCAACGCAATTCATAAGGCTCACAATCTTTAAGGTTCGCAATAATATTCGAAGGCATGGTAGTTTTGGTAGGGTGGGAGTTCCCCCCTTATATACACGTTTTAATTTCTCTCACGTCGACACTTTGTTATTTGAAATCAAATTTCAAATTTTAATTTTGATAACCTACTTTAGGGTTATTTAACCTTAGCTTAAATTAATTTATAATTAATTTAAATAACTTTATAAGTTAAGTAAATTAACTACTAAATTAATTTAAATTAATTTATAATTAATTTTAAACTTCCTTTGCATAATATTATAATATTATTTATTTGGGATTTTTCTTACACTTTAGACCTCATCTGACTTCCTGGAACCAGGTCTTGAAACTGAAACCGAAATGGATGCTGCCAACTGAAACTGCCATTGACTAGTGCTGAAAGTTTGACATCAATGACCACTCACTCTTGACATAAATGACAACTTATCACTCAAAATGTCCAACAATATCCCCCTTTGTCATTGATGGAAACCCAAATTCTTTTTACCAAATCTTGACCTTTTTCTTGTTCTGCTCCCCCTAACTCAATGCTTTCTCCTTAAACCAAATATCTCCACCTTACTCAAATCTCTCCCCCTTTGACATCAATGGCAAAGGGTCACCTTTGGGGCTCGGGGCTAAGAATGAATCTCTTAGCTTAGCCCCTCCCCCACATCCTCTTGAAGTGGTTAATTCTGGGGTGGGAGTATTTCTACTCCTAGCAAGCACTGGTCTTTACCTTTATTCTCTTTCCTTCTTATTTGATCCTTATGATTCCTTTGACTATTACTTTTCATGTCCATATTCTTGTTCTTGTCCATGTCCATATTCCTATTCCTATTCCTATTCCTGCTTGGTTCTGGAATGTCTGCTCTACACCAATTTGTTGTATGTCCATCATTATTGCACTTATAACACTTAATGTTATTATTCCTTAGAGGTACAAATGTCTTAGGATTTCTCCTAGTGAATCCATATCCTTTTATGTCATGAACCCTACAATTCATTGCCTTGTGATCAAACTGATTATATGAGTAGCAATACATATAGAAAAGCTGTCTATTTCTAAAATTCCCATTTTCTTGTCTTTCATGCATCCTGCACTGTGAAGCCATGTGTCCAAACCTGTGACATGAGAAACACCTTCCATTGAAATTTCCTTGTATTGACCTAATTGGTCTCTTAGTCTCTCTTAACCTATTCTGATTGTTGTTCCATCTGTTTCTTCTTTGTGCATTGTTCCTTTTCTTGTTGAACTTTCTGTTTTCCAACTCATCCTCAGAAGTCTCATTTTCTCTTATATTGTCTTCTTCTGAAGTTTCTTCTTCTTCAGAACTTGAGGTTGACTCTTCTTCTTGTTTCTTTTGAGCTTGTTCAAAACCAAGACCTGTTTTGTTTGTTGACCTTACCTTGATCATCTTATCCACAGTATTTGAAATTTTTATAAACTTGTGTACCTTATCCTCGAATTTTTCTAAATATTTCCTTAGTAGAGCTACTTCTTGTTCTAACCTTTCACATTCTAAGACTTTTGTTTCTAACTTATCCTTGAATTTTTTTGTCTTAGCCATTGACTTGTTTAGATCCTCTATAAGCATTCTTCTTTCTTTATCACATTCTTGAAAATGAAACTGAAGTTTAAAGTTTTGCTTTCTTACCTTCTTTATTGCGTCAAGAGCATAAATAAGTTCTGCCTTAAGATCAAATACTTCTCTTTCTGATTCTTCCTCTATTTGTTTTCCTTTGTCTACATCTTCATGTTCTTTTGAATTATCTTCTATAGGATCACCTTATTCTTCTTCTAGTGTCATTAGAATATTTTCTTTTGGTCCTTCAAGTGCATATTCATATTCATCATCACTGAAACTATAATCATTCCTTGTACAACTATCTTCAAGATGTCCAAAGTTACCACATATAAAACACTTGAGAATTATTGGTGACCTTTTCTTGACTTCTTCTTCTTCTTTAATCATAAATAAGATTTCATATCTATCATTATTTGAAAAACTAGCATCACTATCACTTGAGTACTTGCTTGCCTTGTCTGCATAGTAGCTCCTATTTTGTCTTTGAAAGAACTTCTCTTGTCTTTTTCTATCCTTGCATTTCTTTTGGTACCTATATTTTTTCGATTCCTTGTTCCTGTGATCCTGCTTTTCTTTATCATTATTATTTTTAGCTTCTTGACAATCAGTTGCATAGTGACCATACTTTCCACAATTGAAACATGTAACAAATTTTGCATCTTTGAGCCTTCTTGAATCCTTTTTCCTTCTGCCATAAATTGCTTCTTCATCACTGGATGACTCATTGCTTGATTATGACTTCTTACCCTTTGTCTTATTAATTTCTTTGAAGGCTGATTTCTTCTGGGGATTAGGTATTTTGTTCTTAACTCAAAAGCTGTAAGAATACTAACATATCTCTTGTCAAAGAATCACCATCCTTTGCTTCTTCTATAGCTAAAATATTTTCACTAAACCTTGTTGTAAGAGACCTTAAGATCTTATCACAAACATCTGATTCATCCACATTAAGTCCAAATCCTTGCATAACATTAACAACCTCATCTATCTGAAGTAGATAAGAACTAATGTCTTCCTTATTATTCATTCTTAATTATTCAAATTGTCCTTTGAGATTTCGTATCTTTGCCTTTTTGACACTTTTATCTCCTTCATATATGCTTTGTAACTTATCCCAATTTCCTTTTGCAACTTTACAATGCATAAATTTTATTGATTTTGTTCTATGCAAACCTCTTAGAAGTGCATTCATTACTTTTGAATTGTAATGCTATATAATATTACCTTCCTTATTTGTAGGTGGATCAACTGGTGGTATGTATCCATTTTCAACTGCTTCCCAAATTTCATTACCAAGTGCCATCAGGTGAACCTTCATTCTCATACTCCTATATATGTAGTCACTTCAATCAAAGATTGATGTTGAATTATCTAAGGACACATTCTTGGAATCCATTGTGTTTTTGAAAGCTTTTCCTTTAAGTTGTTAAACTCTTTCGAAGGAACCAGCTCTGATACCAATTGAAGAACACAAGCTTATACTGAGAGGGGGGTGAATAGTATAATACCACTTTTTCCAATCAATATTATGCAATGTATAGATAGCAATATCAACAAAAATAATCAAAACAATACATAAATAACCACACACAATAGAGACAACAATTTTACGTGGTTCACCCAATGTGGGCTACTCCATGGAGAAATTATTTCATTAAAATTTTTGTAATCAATATCTTGGGAATCCTTTCCCTATTACAATGTTTATGGACCTCTGTCCAAAAGAAACACCAATCCCCTAATCAAGTTCATGGATCTCTATCTATAGGAGAACTCATTTATCCTAAGATCTGATTGGTGATCTTCTAGAAGAACTGTATCCCCCACTGCTCTAGCTAATGGATTTCTATCCATTACAGACACCTATCCTCACTACCCTGGCTAATGGATCTCTATCCACTAGATACTGTCGTCCTCTATACTTTATCACCTTCAAATCTCTATCATAAATTTACACTAAAATCAGTCCTTCGATCTAGCACAAATCTACTCAATCTCTGTCTTTGGTCTGGCACAAACCTGTGCTCAAATTTGTACTAAACATAGTCCTTTGGTTTAGCAAAAATTTGTCCTCAATCTCTGTCCTCTAATCTTACACTAAACACAGTCCTTTGTCTAGCACAAGTCTATCCTCAATATTTGTCCTCAAGCATGAATTCAAAGCTTGACTTAATCTCAAATAAAATCTGCTGGATTTGCCCCAAACCTTAACTCAAGGTTTGAATAAATCACTCAATCAACTCTGCTCTCAAGTCTTCTTAAAGACTTGTCTAAAATATGCCTTGTAAGCTTCCACAAAAGCTCACACCAATCTGTCCACAAGTCCTATGTAGAACTTGCCAAATATGCTCAATAAGTCCTCCCTATAACTTATACAAATCTAATTTTAATCTGTATTGTAAGCTTCCACAAAAGCTCACCCAAATATATCCACAAGTCTTCTCAAAGAATTACCTCAAATTTGCCCAACAAGTCCTCACTAGAACTTGTCCAATCTCATAGAAACATAAAGAGAATTATTGGAGGCTCAATATGCTCTACATTCATCACAATGCTCAATTAATTTCAATCACTCTCTTAGAAAAATACACTGAATTGTTAGAGACTCAATATGCTTCATATTCACCTCAATACTAATCACTTTCAATCACTCTCTTAGAAACATATAGAGAATTTTTAGAGACTCAATATGCTTTACATTCACCTCAATACTCAATCACTTTCAATCACTCTTTTAGAAATATATAGAGAATTTTTAGAGACTCAATATGCTTCACATTCACCTCAATACTCAATCTCAAATCAATTCATAATATAGAATAATTTGTTTCACAAAACTTGAACAATCACTTCACACATTCACTTGACTAGGCTCAACCAACTCTACTCAACCAATCACTCAATGAAATTATCCTTTCTCACAAACCCTAGTCCAAGTATATGAATACTCACTCAAATGTTTCCAACAATGCTTTATCAATCAATGTCACATAACAATTATACTCATGTTCTTTCCAAACCCTAGTTCAAGTTCTTCACTCAACAACTCACTTCAAAAACAATGCTTATAAGACAATATTCATATAACAATGATACTCATGTTATTTGCAAACCCTAGTTCAAGTTCTTCACTCAACTCAAACACTTCAACAACAATGCTTAAGAAATAAGGTTTTATCAACAACTCTTAATTCTAGAAAACCTTGAAGCATTAATTCAAAACACTCTCAACAATGCTAACCAAACAATCCTTTTCACTCCAACTTTCCATTCACAATTTTCAACAATTACTCACTAGGAAGAATATACCCATAACTTTTTTTGGATGTAGAAGTACCTCTAGAAAACCTGTCTCAATCACAAATTTCTTCTTTTCAAATCCAATGGTTAGACACAATAATATTACTTCAACACTTTGCAGAAATATTCCTTGGACATAAAACAATCACAACTCAATTTATGCCTTATTGTTTCCTTTTAAAATAACATTCATCATATCATACATAAAGATAATTTCCTTGATACACCTTATAAACTCCAACTTAAAATAATATCCAACACCATGAAAATATCAACCAAAACACCTTACAATATTTTCAAAACATTTGAGCAAACAACATTAAAAATTTAATTTTGCAAAAACCCTTATAACTCCTTTAGCAACCTTAGAACCAATTTAAACTATGCAAAAATTAAATTTTAAATGCCCAAACTATATTCCCAAATTTTTTGGTGACCAATATTCAAGCATACCTCTTTCTTCCCCAAAAGGGGATTTGGCGAGATTCGATTTGCTGTCTCCTCTATCCTAAGCGCCTTAGCACTTGGGAGCCCACCGCGTGGGATACTAATGCCCATGTGAAGGAAGGTAGAGCCCCTTCCTCTTATGCCTCTACTCGCCGTCTATTTCTCACAAAACTTGCACAATCTTCCTTCACTTTGGACGCAATGCAATTTGTAAGGCTCACAATCTTTAAGGTTCGCAATAATATTCGAAGGCATGGTAGTTTTGGTAGGGTGGGAGTTCCCCCCTTATATACATGTTTTAATTTCTCCTCACGTCGGCGCTTTGTTATTCGAAATCAAATTTTGAATTTTAATTTTGATAACCCACTTTAGGGTTATTTAACCTTAGCTTAAATTAATTTATAATTTATAATTAATAATTAAATTAATTAATAATTAATTTAAATAAATTTATAAGTTAAGTAAATTAACTAATAAATTAATTTAAAATTAATTTATAATTAATTTTAAACTTCCTTTGCATAATATTATAAAATAATATTATAATATTATTTATTTGGGCTTTTTCTTACACTTTGGACCTCATCTAACTTCCTGGAACCGGGTCTTGAAACTAAAACCGAAACGGATGTTGCCAACTAAAACTGCCACTGATTGGTGTTGAAAGTTCGACATCAATGACCACTCACTCTTGACATCAATGACAACTTATCACCCAAAATGTCCAACATGTAACACCTTTATTTATTGTCATATTTATTTTTTACTATTTTTTTAAATTTTAATTTCAGTAGTATAGCTCTCAACTTTAGGAGGGGTCATGGTTGGGAGGAGACTGCTCAGACCTATACGTCAATCATAGGGATTTATCACAATAACCAAATAAAAAAAACTAGGAACACCAAAATGAATTATTTCTTGAGGCATCAAACAATTAATTTTTATTATGCTCTTTTTCTTGTTTGAAACACAAAGAATCACTAACACCTTTTGCTAGATGCTTGATTGGCTCATATTCTCCGACTATAACTTTAGCCCACTAAGACAAAGTCAACAAGACCTCGACCCTCCAAGGCATCAAACTGGAGAATGAGTAATACCTTGTGTCAAGTCAGCTCAAATGTTACCACTATAACCTTCACTAGGTAAGATAAAGTTAATTGAACCCAACGCTCCAAGACATCCAACTAGGAATTGGTAATACCTTTAGTTATTTTCCTCAAATATTTATTTTTTAATATATATATATATATATATATATATATATATATAAATATATTTAATTTTAATTTTAATAGCTTCTATTATAGAGGATAAATTAAAACTAGGAACAAGAAAATGAATTGTCGCTTTAGGCTTCAAAAGGATAGTTTTTATTATATATTTTTTAAATATATACATAGGAGAATTACTAAAACCTATTTTTAGATACCTAATCAGCTTAGATGTTGCCATTATAACCCTATCTTGGTAGGTGAAATAAATTCAATGGGACCTCAACCCTCGAAAGCATCAAACTGAAATCAATTACACCTTTTGTTGGAAATCTAATCGGCTCAAATGTTGCCACCAAAACCCTAGCCCATTAAGGTCCGAGGTGTAGACCAATTGGTTCATCCAAAACCCATAAGGGGGCGAAGGTCCAAGGTTAAAATCTCGGGCCTCGTCGGACTGAACGCTTGTCCCTTTCCTGGTGCTTTCAGCGGCATAAAAGGTTTAAAATGATTGTGGCATGGTGGTTATAGGGGCGGACTGCACGAAGATCTATGTGGCAGATTCTAGGGTGGACAATGCATAATACTGTGGCGGCCATAAAAGCTGGACAGCCTACCCGGATTCGTGGCGGCTACCGATTCCACCATGTATTTTCAAAAAAAAAAAAAAAAAAAAAACCCTAGCCCATTGGATAAATGAAGTCAAGGGGACCCTAACCCTCTAGAACATTGAGAATAAGCAATACCTTTTATTTCTTGTGCTCATATCTCTATTTTTTAATATTTTTTTAACTTTTAATTTTAGTAGCTTCTGCTATAAAGCAGGAACCAAAAACACCAAAATGAATTGTTGTTTTAGGCTTCAAACCACTAGTTTTTATGTTTTTTTTTTTTATACATAGGAGAATTAGTAACACCTTTTACTGGATATTTGATTAGCTCAAATGCTGCTATGATAACACTAGCCACCTAGGTAAGGAGAGTCAATGGGACCTAACCCTCTAGGGCATCTTATTTGCAAATTAATAATACCTTTTTTGACTCAAATGTTACCACTATAACCCTAGCTTGCAAGGTAAGATGAATTCAATAGGACATAACTTTCTATCTTAGATGCTGCCACTATAACCCTAGCCCACTGGGTAAGACGAATTCAATGGGACCCCAAAATTTTAGCTTAGATGCTACGACTATAACCCTAGCCTGTTGAGTAAGACAAAGTTAATAAGACCTTGATCCTCCAGGGAATCGATCCAATTGAGAACTAGTAAAACCTTTTACGAGATACTTGATTGGCTCAAACACTACTACTATAATCGTATCCCACTATAATGGGACCCCATACTTGGTGAATCAGTAATACCTTTTGCTTGATAAATTAGTAATACCTTTTTCCAGATACTTGATCAACTTAGATGTTGCCACTATAACCCTAACCTACTAGGTAAGATGAATTCAATGGCCCCCTAACACTCCTTGAATGACTTAGATTCTTTCACTATAACTCTAGCCACATGGGTAAGACAAATTCAATGGGACTCAAACCCTCTAGGGCATAGAATTGGGAATTAGTAACACCTTTTGCTGGATATCTGATCGACTAAAAATGCTACCACTATAACCCTAGCTCACTAGGTAAGATAAAGTTAATGGGGTATCATATTAGATGCTACCATGATTATTAGATAAGACAAAATCAGTGGGACCTTGATCCTTTAGGGCATAAAACTAGGCTAGCCAACCGATAAACACTTGGTCGCTACCATCTAACCTATCTACTTTTGGGTATGTCATGGTTTAAACATTGGACCTTCTCGAAGAAAGGATAAAGCCCTAACCATTGCATTGTACTTGCAAATAAATATTAAGGTAAATCATGGGATTTTATAAGGGTCTTTATCCCCTCATACCCATGTTTGAACTTGGGCATCCTTAATTAAAATAAAAAAACTTACTACGGTATCCCTCCTCTACAATGTAATTATTTCATCAATAATTTTACTTAAGTATATACGTTTACCTAATCAATGTCCTTATATAGAATCCAAAACTCGTCACATTCCTTCTGAATGCTACAATGATAATGTTAACTTCATTAAATTGATCTTCATCTAATAACAATTCTTCTTCTAGTCTAGATTTCTCATTCTAATGCAACGTATTCAAATCATCAACTGGATCTATATGATTAAGGGTATATTTTTTCTAGATTCTATTAATAATTCTAGTCTTATAAGGAACTCTCATGCAAGTGTAATCCATTGAAATGTATCTTCTCTCTAATAATTTCTTGATCCACTCACATGGTATAAGTATTATCCATGATGATAACATCTTGTACTACTATTAATTTAGAATGAGAGTTCCCCATAATCATTATATCCTTTAATTATCCTACTATATTTTCTTGTGTATCATCTATCTAAACTAATACATTCATCCTTTGGGTGCATGTAAGATCCAATTTGTTGCATAAGACTTTGGCATTGCAAATACTATAACTTTTGAATCAATAATAACAATGCATAACAAGAATCCTTTCACTTTGAACATGATGTATAAGGAAGGTGGTTTTATCACCTTTGGTTGTTCATTCTCTATAGTGATACAACATTGAAATTAACCTCTATTTGTTCCTCCACTATAAGACAATTAATTTATCAATTACATTGAGGTATCAATTCCTTTCACTACACTTGCTTGACCTTCATATGATATTTGTTTTATTTTTTAGTACCTCCTAAAATAAATCAAATTTTCCTAGTAAAATTAAATCTTCATACATGCTTACCCTATATAGAGTTTTATTGAGTTATTCTATGCCATTAATCTAAATTTTTATAAGTAAAAATTGTTCAGAATCTCTAAAAATAAAACTCCTAGTTTTCTTGCATGAAATTAAACAAAGTTCTTGTTGGGAGGCCAAGGAGCTAAAGTTCCAGGGCTTGAGAGATTCAATGGTGATAGAGATGAAATAGAAGTAGGGGCCCATCGAGAAGTTATCCTTAAAGGATTATCCTAATGATTCAAAGAAGGAGCCTATGTTTAATGAGTAGGATTCTAAAAATGAGTCCTTGCTTGCCGAGAAAGGTAACGATGACCAACCTTTAATTTATAAAAGGTCCTTCAAGCATAATTGAATGAATAGTCTAGTTTTGAAAGCAAATGTGATTGGTATTTTGGGTCAGGGAGTGAAATATGAGGATAGTAACCATTTTGGGATCAATACACAAGATTCACCTAGTTTGAGTGTTATTAAGGACTATGGCCAAATGAAGCCTATGAGTGTTGCTATTAGGAAAGGTCCATTTTCTAAAATGGGTGTCCAAAAAGGACAAAAAAGCTAGGTTGATAAGTTTATGGTCCCTAAATGCACTAGTAGGTGACATAGAATGGTCAACTCAGACTCAAAAATAAAATCAGGGTAGGAGGAAAAAGAAGATAATGAAGACTATTAGGAGTCTAGGAACATAGGTCTACCTATCCCCTATGCTTTCATGGAATTTAAGCAAGGTTATTTGGGGGAAAGACCAAGAATTAAAAAGGACATGACTGGGGGTATTTCAATGGAGCATTTATTGGAAGATCTACATTAGAGTTTTTTTTATAAGTAACATTTATATACATAGTTGAGTTTTTTTAGAGGATCTCAAAAACCTTATTACAAAAACGGGATGAACCCATTACAGCCGCGAGGTTGAGGACTCATAGCGAGCCTCAGACCTGAACAAAAAGAAACTAAAGCTGTCCATAGTATTGAAGAGCAAGGATAAACAAGCCCCCAGGAGGCCCAAAAACCCAACCGGCCAGGGATCGCTCACTCAGTCCTAATGAAGAAAGGAAATCATCCCTAGTAAAGCGTCATGAATGGAAAAAGAGCGGCTAGCCGACTTGGGACTGCTGCCCACGTCAGGTGTCCCCATGGGTTCGCAGGGGATCGCCTCAATGCGAGCAGTAATTGGATGCCACAAAAATAGGGTGGGGAAACCCGACCGCCACCTGATCGCCTTCCCAAGAACACCTGACGTGTCCCACCTTGCTGATCTAGCGAGAATCATTGAGCTTTTTTGAACTCTGACGCAGCCACGTCAGCAACATCTTGAGGGATTCCATGATCCCAAATGGTGAGTTTGTCGGAGGAGGATCCTTTGTTGGCTAGGAGGTCAGCCAAAGAGTTTCCTTCCCTAAAGATGTGCTGGCATCTGTGGGTCCTACTGCGGAGAATCCGTCGAATTTCTTTGATGGTGTTGTGGACCCTCCAGGCAGGGGTCTCATCCTTGTTCAAGTAGTTGATGATATTCATGGAGTCACCTTCAATGATGATAGCTCTGGGATCCTCCGAGATGAGGGCCAAACCTCTCCAAAGGGCTCTAGCTTCCGCGACATGGTTGGTTTGAACCCCAAGATTTTTAGAGAAAGCTAGGATAACCATACCATGATGGTCCCTGACAGCGCCACCAGCCCCCGCTGCTCCTGGGTTCCCTTTGGAAGCCCCATCAAAGTTAAGCTTAATCCATCCCAGAGGGGGAGGACTCCACTTAGCAAGGGTACGGGGGTGAGGTAGATGGTTCCCCAGGGAGGGACAGTTAGAAATATTGAGAGAAGTGAGGATACGCCCTTCCCGGGTCAAAGGATGGGGGCTGGGGCATTGAATGAGATTGGCATTTTTGGAAGTGAAAGCCATAGCCCTGATGGCCACCGAGGGAGGATCCCGGGTAGAGGTCCCAAAGATCCTGTAGTTTCTCTCAAGCCAGACTTTGCCATATCAGGTGGTGAAGGCAGATGTCCCAAAGGAAGCGGAGCTTAAGATTGGCAAAGGGTTGGGGCCATTGGGTGAAGGCATCACACAATGACTTGGGAGGAACCCATTGGATCTGAAAGGTAGAAAGGGTGAACCCAAACACAGCCGAGGTGAACTCACAGTGGAGGAACAGGTGATCGGTGGATTCCCAATTGGACAGGCAGAGGTAACATCTATTGGGAAGGGGAATGCCTCTTTTGATGAGGTTCTCAGTGGTGAGGGATTTGTTTTGGAAGGCAATCCAAGAGAAGAAGGCCACTTTCTGAATGAGGTTCTTCTTCCAAACAATATGGGAGGGGGAGATGGGGTGATCCTTCAGGAGGGAGAAGGCAGATTTAACAGTGTACAGCCCCTTGTCGGATCCAACCCAGGTAGGTTTGTCATCTTTTTGCTCAGTGGGAATGGTAGTTGCTTGGAGCATAATGTTGAGGGCTGCAGCCTCAGGTGAGTTGCCCGCGAGGATCCTCCATCGGGGTTGACCATCCTCCCAGACTATGAAGTCAGAAACCTTCATTCCTAAACGAGAGTCAAGAATCATTTGAAGCATGGCGAGGTCTGCTCTGCCGCTTAGGGGTTCATCCAATAACCATTTGTCGCTCCAGAAATCAATGCTTTGTCGGTCTCCCAGAACCCATCTGAGACCTTTCTGGATGAGCACTTTGGAATGAGTCACAACCTTCCAGAAGGTAGAGCCATTGGGATGGTTGCCAGAATCAAGGAAAGAGTGGTTTCCCATGTATTTCTTAGACACCAGCATGGTCCACTCTGCAGGGTCTTTCGAGATAATCCTCCAAGCCTGCTTGCCTAGCAAGGCTGTGTTCATGTCTGACAGTTTTCTGAATCCCAATCCTCCCTGCTGCTTACTTTTGCAGACAATGTCCCAAGCCACTAGGGGAATCTTAGCTTTGTCTTCGGACCCTGACCATAGAAATTTTTTTTGGATGCGTTCAATAAGCTTGCACACTGACTTGGGAAGAGAGAAAACTGACATGAAGTAAATGGGGATGCTCTGGAGGGTTGAACTTGATAGGGTTACTTTCGTCGCTTGGGACAGAAGTTTACCTTTCCAGGCTGCCAGCTTCCGTTGGAATCTTTCCAAAACATTGTTCCACATACTCTCTTTTGGTCTTCCCCAGAATAAGGGGAGTCCCAGATAGGAGGATGGGAGAGATCCTGCAGAGCACCCAAGGATCCGCCCAATCCTGCCCTGACGGTCCAGGGGGTGTGCACGAAAAACAACTTACTTTTGGAGAAGTTAACCTGCTGCCCAGCCGCTTTCTCATAGAGGGAAAGGATATGCTTGATGTTTCTAGCCTGAATGACAGACGCCTGCGTTGAAAGGATGGTGTCATCAACAAATTGCTGGTGAGTAGTGGGAGTGGAGTTGGACGCCACTATGATGCTAGAGATCTTCCCTGCCACTCTGGCCGTTGAAAGGGTTTTGCCAAGGGATTCTGCCAAGATGATGAACAAAAGAGGGGATAGAGGGTCTCCTTGACGGAGTCCTCTGACGCTGGGAAAAAATCCAGTGGGGGAACCATTGACCAGCATCGAGAACCAAGCAGAGGAAAAGCAGTTATGGATTAGCTGAACCCATATGGGGTGGAAACCAAACTTCAGAAGGACATCCCGGAGGAACTCCCAATTAACTCGATCAAAAGCTTTGGTCATATCAAGTTTGAGGAAGAGACCTACTTTTTTGCTTCGAAACACAGAATGAAGGGTTTCTTGAATGGTAATGACGACGTCTAGAATGTTTTTGCCTTTGACCGAGCTTCCTTGGCGAGGGTCAATAATGGTGGGGAGAATGGGCTTCATTCTGGACGCCATGGCTTTGGTGAGGATCTTGAAGAGGATGTTGCAGAGACTTATGGGGCGAAAGTCAGCCATGGTTCGACAATCAGGGGACTTGGGGATCAAAGCAATGAAGGTGGAGTTGATAGCCTGGGGAATGGGGTGGGATTGGAGGCACAAATGGCAGCGCAGACGTCCGGTCCTACCAGGTCCCAGAAGGCTTGGTAGAATCGGGGAGGAAATCCGTCCGGCCCGGGGGCTTTATCAGGTTGCATGGAGAAGACCACCTCCTTGATTTTTGAGTCAGAGAAAGGCTCGAGGAGGGAGGAATTGGAGTCACCAGAAACCAGACTGGGGATGTTCTCCAGAAGGGCGGCCTTGGCACGGGCAGAGATTTTTGGGGAGGTTCCTAAGAGGTTTTGAAATAAAGAAACAACCTCAGTTCTGATCTCGTGGATATCTTCAGTGCTGGAACCATCGCTGCATTGAATTTTGCTAATCTTATTGGAGCCTCTGTCTCATGGTTGTAGCATGGAAGAATCTGGTATTGGAGTCTCCCGCTTTGATCCATAGTTCTCTGGATTTCTGCCTCCAGAAGGATTCCTCCTTGTCAAGAATGGTGTGGAATTCAGCAAGCCGTTTTCCTTCCTCCTTCCTCACTGCAGCCCCGGAGTCCCCTTCTTCCACCCTTCTCTCAATGGCTTGGAGTTGATCTGAAATTAACTTCTTTTGGCTGAAAATGTTGCCAAACACCTCTCTGTTCCACCTCCGCATGTTATCCTTGGTGAACTTGAGCTTCTGAGTTATCCTGAAGATGGGAGATCCATGGACATGCTGGTTCCATCACTGACTCATCTTTTCACGAAAGTCCTTGTGTTTGAGCCACATAGCCTCAAACTGAAAGGGGGTTCGAAAAGCGGGAGACTTGCCCACCTGGAGGATAATGGGATTATGGTCCGATCCAATCTCGGGGAGAGCCGAAAGGGATGCATCACCAAAGAGAGGAATAGCTTCCTGGGAGATCAGGAACCTATCCAATTTGACCTGTATCAGATTACCTCCAATTCTCCTGTTGCTCCAAGTATAGAGATGAGATTACCTCCAATTCTCCTGTTGACATTGGAGTTATTTGATCCTTAAATACATGATTTATTATAGGATGAGATTGAGCCAAATATTAGTCCATAGCTTCAAGGAGTATGTCTCCGAGCTCAAAATTAGAACTAACTCTCTAGTTAGTTTTTAAGTGTGTTATGGAGTATTTTGGGACTAGTTCTTAGGTGCTTATGAATGTTTTATTTTTTTATTCATGTTCTATGTGGACCTAGTAGATCTTCTCACTTTGTAGATTGCTACACTACAATGTGTTTTAGTTTTATGGGTTGTCCTATGTGTGTTGTCTCTTATGTGTGATTGTTAGGTTTTTGAAGATTATCTCTTGTAAAAGGTTTGGGGCTCTTTTCAAAACCCCTTATTCCACCCTAATAAAAAAATAGAATTAAAAAAGTTCAATATTTAAGTCAAAATGACAAAATACTACTTAGCAATTCTTCTATGTTATATTTAAAAGATAAATTTTAGTTGTATGATCTTATCAAGTGCTTCAATATTCAACTTCTCAATATGATTTAGCTTTGAAGTGTAAATTTCCTCAAAAATCATAACAAACACATCAAAAACAAGATTTTTTGTGTCCTATTTTTAGAAAAATTTTAGTGGATTGAAAATTTAGTTCTTCAAGTATATATTTTGGCTAATTTTCCCACCCAATCATAAACTTACACTAATGATCAATGAATGGATCAATTGACATAAGGATGACGTCAACGTGATCCATCAACAAATTGATTAATCTTCTTTATTGTCATGCAATTGACAATTTGTATCATGCAACTAATTTGGTAGTGGCTTTTATGATCCTTCGTAAATGCATATCTACTTGATGTATGGTTTTGATGATGCTATGTGGTAATTATTAGAAGCATCCTCTTCATCTTAACTTAGCTTCTTGACACCCTAATGTTTGACTACTTTTTCAAGGCTAAAAAATAGAACTTTTCATGTTTTTGGATCTTCACCAACATTATCAATTGGATTTTGGGTACCCAATTCAACTTTTTGGTAGGGTGGATATTCAAACCTGGGACCTCCCTTGGAGGATTTCCCTCTCCTCTCTAGCTCACCTACAACACCTGGGTATCTCCATTCCCATTTTGAGTGTATACTAGGTGGCAATAAATTGTATTTCTAATCCCTATTTGTTGGGATCTATAGTTATTGTGTTTCTCTATTTCTTATTGCCTAACGAGCCAATCATCTAATGTTCTTCACTGAAGCCTATGCTAGGATTTAATTTGCTATTGTAAACATTCAAAATGTCTATTAATTCTATTTATCTCTTTTTACTCTTCTTGGATCACAAATTTGTGATTCTTATCACTTGGTATTTTTCTTTCTTGCTTAGCTGCTTTATTGATAGAAGATAGTCTCATCGCTAACATCATGGAGGTTCATATTTAAAATTTGCTTTAAATTTTTTAAAGGCCCCTCTCTAGAACATTGGAATATTACATGAATGACTAATTTTACATCATGTTAAGGTCATCGATAATTTGATAGATAATTACAAATCAACAACCTCTTGATTTGCCATGTTTAAGACATGGT
Source organism: Wollemia nobilis (assembly GCA_028583015.1). NCBI lineage: Eukaryota > Viridiplantae > Streptophyta > Pinopsida > Araucariales > Araucariaceae > Wollemia > Wollemia nobilis. The sequence continues at coordinate 4,938,389 of JAQPPZ010000710.1, read as the reverse complement.
TAAATTTTAAATCTTCTTATCTTTGAAACTTGATGATATCAAAGGTTTACTTAGTATTTTTAGATCATCTGTATAACTTATTTGATGCCTCTTTATTGAATGAATTTTACTCTATTTATGAATATGTGATTTATTACATAGAGGGAATGATGAAATATAGTAGAAGGTATAGTAAGTTTAACCATCATAAGGTTAAATATGGTCCTCTATATGCACACATATTCATAAAATAACATATAATGATTACCCATAGGATTACATCATACAATGTTAGCTTGGTCCAAATAATGTTAGATTGAAAATAGAGGATCCACCAAAAATTCTTACTTTTCCATAGACCAACCATTTATATTGAACATTGAATATAATTTCATCCATTCATAAGTAACATAATTTAGAGAATCCAATTTTCCCAAGTTTATCTTCAACATTATAAAAATTTCTTGAATTGATATCATCAACCCAAATAATTATAAAAAAATGCAATTAAAATATAGGCCCACAACACTTATGTATGTGAGGGCTATGACCTTAAATATTTTGCTCTAGTTGATTCTCCAAGATTGAAAAACAAACCTATAAAATCTTGGGACTATAGTATTAAACCATAATTTACCACATATTGAATGGGGAATATGATGTGGTTTGCCACATGACTACCACCTTTGTACCACTATACAAATTTTATGAATGCCTAAGTGCTATTTATACAATTTTAATTTAGGTTTTTGTGCCAAGTAAGATCCATGTCAACTTTCATATTGGCCACCATCACCACAAGACTAATTGAAGAAGTAACTTGAGATTCTAAATTATTTATACCCATGATCTTTAAGTAGTGGGTGCTTGACAAAGGGACCATTCATCTCCTTAATTATAAGAGGGATACCTCCATAATATAAATGACATGGATCCATAAAACTAAAAGGAAATGATTCCCTATGAAAAAGAGGATATGTACTAATCCCATGGTGCTTCCCTCTAAAGATAAAAACAACCACCCATTAGATAAAATTCTATACCTCACCATGATATGTGAAGAACATGTTTTAGACTATTGATATGCTACCCTATTTGGAGAGAAAATGGAATTGAGGGAATCAAACACATGAGACTCCAATCCATAGTAGAAAGGTTTGCTCATATTAACTTGCATGATTATCATAGTTTATGATAACACATGTTTTATAGTTTCTTAGAAGCATGACCATTGTACCACTTCAGGCATAGCAAATATCATTACAAATGAATTGAGGCCTAAAATATATGAGGAAAATCAAGCACATGATTAGATCCTATTTAATATCTTTCTAATGTACTCTAACTAGTTTTTTAAAGTACTAGCATTTGAGGAGTATACCCAAGACTCCTAAGAAAACTTGATGCATTTCTCATTCAACTCTTCAAGATCTCATGTCGCGTGATCCAATTGAAGTCTTGAATGCAAATTTATAGCGTGTGAAGAGATTACTAACAATCAAAGCCACACCATTACAACATGATATTAGGATTAGGATATTTTGACTTTGGCCAAAACTAAAAACATGTTCCATATTCCAAAATATAACGACCAGGAAAATAAATTTTATAAATTTATTTATTTTTCCTAAAAATTGTGATTCTCCGTTTTGATGTCTGTGAATGTAAAATCTTCCTCCATTGCTTTTTATGTTGAATTTAACTTTAAAAACCTTAGAATATAATCCATCCTTATAATTTGAAGAGAAAGTAAGCTGTTGGTCCGACTTTCATACACACCCTGTGAAGAATGAGCAGGAAACTCTGATAACACTTATACGGGATAAATCCCACTCACTTTAGGATCTAACTGGTTATCCAAGGTGCGAGTTACAGAGTCGGGTCGAATGTCAATTCACTCTTTTTCGCTTCTGGAATAGTTTTCAATATGGACTGTTTCTTACCTTACAACGGGCTCAATGAACTTGTTCAGTAATGTTCAAAAGTTGTCACTTGTTGACAATCAGATTTAAAATTGATTCTTTGATCTAGCTCTCATGGGTCAGCAGATTTAAATAAAAGACAAAATTAAAAGAAAATAAAAATGGATCATTTCACGGTAAAACAAAGAGAGGGTAGGGTAAGGCAGAAAGAGAAGTTTATCAAACTTTAACTATAAGGCCAAAACTACCAATTTTATCTATACTATCAGCTTCACAACAGAACAAATCAAAGAAGAAAGTGTCCAGTTTTCTAAGATCACTTTCAACTAAGAGCACAAGGCAAAGGTGGAACAGGTCTGGAAGAAAATCATAAACAGAAAGGAAGTCCGTTAAAATTGGTATTTCTCACTGGCAGCATAGCTCACACAGTGAGGACAGAGCAATTAGAACAAACTTGAACCTTAAATCGGTGATTTTCCCTAGCATACAATAGAACAAATGAAGCCCAACAACATATTTAATCTTGGTAACACAGATTTACAGCATATATTTAATAAACTTTAATGAAACGGATAACAAAAGAAAATGAACTTATCACAATCTGCAAAAGATTAGGCTCCTGGCCATGCTATCACAGAAAACAAAAGCACATCAACTCCAAGTCCAAAAATAAAATATTTCACAGAATTTGCAAGAAATTGCTTCAATAGCCTTTTATTTCTAAGTCTCCGCCTCCCGCGATTACATTTAGAAGCTGTATTTATAGACTCAGGACAGATCCTGATCTTTTCAAAAATATCTTCTTCTCAAACCCTAAATCTTATCACCTTAAACCCTAGGACCCGGGTTTTACAATATAAAGCCATTTAAAACAAAGCTCGGACAAAACTTAACCATTCTGCAACTCAGTGCAGTCACTTGCCATAAATGGAGAAGATAGAATTCGAATGCCACTTGCATTCACCCGCAACTGTAAATAAATGCCCTCATTAATTCCTTCGGGTAAGCTGGATGAGTCACCACTTTTCTGACATTTCATCTCCGCAGAGCCATCCGTGAGCTGAAAATCTCTGCAAACCATTAATTCTGCCATAAATTTTCATTAAATGCCTTCACCGGCAAAACCCGGTAACTGTGTGCAGATATTTCCATTTTTCGGCCAATTCTCGATATACTGCATTATGGGCAGCAGCTTAGTCACCGTAGAATCTCTTTGCGGACAGATCTGTAAAAAATTGGATGAAACAGCAACCCCGACATCTTTTCTTTCTATATGGCCGTCTTTGATTAATTTGCACTAAGCTTTACCTTCCTGGCAATTTTTCCGCTGTCATGTAAGTGCCAGATGGCCTCCTGCAAAAGGGACAAAAAGATGGATTAATACTTTAAAAATATTAAATCAAAACTTTAATTATTAAACCAGGCTAAAAAAACCCTAAAGTTCATTTGCATGTCGGCCTGCTTCGTGTTTTGACACGTGTCACAAAAAAACTGCGACACGTGCCCTTGCTTCCAGCTGTCTTTTTCATTCTGGCTTCTTTATCTCTCCTGGCGTGAAACTGCGACATGTCACGATTTCGCGACATGTCACGAAATCGCTACCTGTTCAGCGCCTTTGGCCTTGCTGCCCAACATGGCCGTGAAAATGTGACATGTCACGACATGTCGCGAAATCGCGACCTGTTCTCTGCACTTGGCACCTTTCTGCCCATGAGCCGCGAAAATGCGACATGTCACGATTTCGTGACATGTCACGAAATCGCGACGCATTCCTGCTTTGGCTCCGTTCCTCCCAACTGTGTCACGATTTCGTGACACTTTCATGCCTTGGGCCCTTTTGGATTTTGCCTACCTTTTGACTTGCTTGCTTTGCTGAAACCTTACCTTTTCTTTCTTGCCTTGCGACCTTGGGCTCCCCCTCGAAACTCGTCGCGACTTCGCGATGCTCCCTCGGCTTTGACACTAAGTTTCCAATTGTGTCACGATTTCGCGACGTCGCAAAATCGTGACGTCGCGATTTCATGACACTTCTCTGACTTGCACTTGGCTTTTCCTGCCTTTTGACTTTCTTTGTCTTAGCTGCACTTTGCCTTTCTCCCAACCTTGGTTTGTGCTTGCTTGCTTTGACTTCGGACCTTGTCACGATTTCGCGACATGTCACGAAATCGCGACGATCCGTATGCCTCGGTGCCTTTCTCTCCATGGGCCGTGAAAACACGACATGTCACAAAATCGCGACCCTTTCTGGCCTTAGTAACTTTTCTTGCACTTCCATTTCTCTTCGTTTCCCTCTTTGCCCTGACTCGTCGCGATTTCGTGACATGTCGCGAAATCGCGACAGTCCGTACGCCTCGGGCCCTTTCTGTCCTTCCAGCCGTGAAAACGTGACACGTCACGATTTCGCGACATGTCGCGAAATCGTGACGCTTTTCACACTTGGCATCCTTTTCACTCCAGTAGTCGTGAAAATGCGACATGTCGCGATTTCGCGACATGTCACGAAATCGTGACCATTTCATGCCTTAGTCGATTTTTCTCTCTCAGCCGCGAAAATGCGACATGTCGCGATTTCGTGACATGTCCGTACGACTTGCCTTCTCTCTCCAAAACTTGTCGCGATTTCGTGACATGTCGCGAAATCGTGACGTTCCGTACGATTTGGCTTTCTCTCTCCTAAACGGTAGCGATATCGCGACATTTCCAAAAATGGAAATGTCACGATATCACGACATTTTCATTTTTGGAAAGTGTCACGATTTCGCTACGTATTTCGACTTAGCCGATTTTTAAAAACCCGTCGCGATATCGCGACACTTCCAAAAATGGAAAGTTTTGATTTTTAATGAATTTATCTATCTGTTTTCTGCATTTTCTTCGTATCGGTGTAAGATTTTCTTTATCCATGAATGATTCTAGCATGTAAAAAGTGAAGTCTGAGATAACAAAGCCAGAATGCAAGAATACTTGGATACTTTGATACAGGCAAAACATGAAGAAGAAAGAGGCAAGTAAAAATCTTGGACTTAGAACCTGAAAAATATCAAGAGGGTCCTTACTGCAAAAATGAAAGCTCAATGTTTTCAAAGGATGAAATTCATTTTTCAGTGGGGGTGTGTTGCTTCTCAACAAATGGCGATATCTACGGGTAAAATAGTAGCATTATTTTAGAACCCAGGACTCTAGTTTCAAAACAACATAGACCATGTATCTTGCCTTGCCACAGACATTCTTCACAATAAATTGACTACTAACTGATAGTTGTTAAAATTTCCCAAGGACATACTAGGCTGAATTACTTAAGGAAGATTTCTGAGGTGCAATTACAAGTGTATGAAACTTTCTTCAAGAATGACTGGATCGAATGTTGAACTCTGGATTGATCAGCTTTTCTAGATTGTAAAAAGGGGAAACCGAGTAGAGCTCTGTTTACTAGTTTAGCCTTTTACAGCCCCGACAGAGTTACCCTTTAGATTTACACGACCCAAATTTACAACTGTGAAGTAGAATCTACAACTTGGTGGAAATAAAACATCCTTTGAATTCTTGGCTGTCTCTTTCATTATATAACTCTTTTTTTTTTTTTTTTATCTCTCTTTTTTTTTATATATATATTGAAAATAACAGAGTGCCAATTCAACTTACATCTCTTTCTTTTGAAATACATCAACATCTGAAAAGCCTTAGAAAGAATAACAATTTTCTTTTAATATTTCATCAATCTGAACTGCTTCGACTCAGGCACTGATAGCCTTTATGGATACTCAAATAATTACATGAATCATAGTCCCCTCTTATAACCAACTTTTCTTGGATTCCCCGGAGTTTCTCCAACCAAACAGCATAGCAGTTTCTTTATAATTAAAACAACCGTGGCAAGCAAGACACAAAATCCAATCATCCTTCCACTGTTGTTCTGACTAAAAAAATAGTTCCACTGTTCAGTTCAAACAGACTATCTCACAATTATGAAAATGAACACCGGATTCTGGACTCAGAATGGAACAATCTTTTAGAAGGCTGACTTTTTCATGATGCTCAGGCAAAGGTTAAAGAACAGAATTTTTAGAAGCCAAAGAACTTTGTACAGACTTCCAAGGATAAGTACAGACCTCTAAAACAAAATAAAATAAAAACTGCACAGACTTTAAAATAAAACTGTACAGGCAGCAAAGAAAACAAAACTGCAAGGTTATTTACAAAGGAAATAAAATAAAACTGTACAGGCAATTAGGATTAAACAAAACAAAAGAACACTGCACAGACATTTAAAAACAAATTAAAACAAAGCAACTAAAAAATAAGCAATTAAAAACAAATTAAAACAAAGCAACTAAAAGTACAGAATTAAATAAACAAATTAAATTAAAATAAAATTAAACTAAAAAAAAATAAAAGAAACTAAATAAAAAAAACTAAACTAAACAACTGTACAGACATGAAAAGTAAACTAAAATAAACAACTGTATAGACATTAAAAGTAAACTAAAACAAAATAAACTGCAAAGTTATTTACAATGTATACACATGTTACAACTTCTTTATGACTCATTCAAATGATATATTGGATGGAACAGTCGAGAAATAATGTTTTAAGTATTGACCATTAACAAGGAGGTCCAAAAAATTACCATCAAGGTCTTGTAAACGAAATGCATTGTTACCCGAATCTCAGCAATCTGGTAGGGGCCTATCCACAGTGGCTGCAACTTTGTATGCTTACCCTTCTTCTCATGGGCCTTGTCCCATAGAAGCACCAAGTCTGCCAGTCTGAAAGCTTTCACTTTGGCCCTCTTGTCAAACCACCGCTTGACGGTTTCTTGGTGCCGATTGAAGTGTTCCAGGGCTTGGAGTCTTTCATCCTGCAAGTTAGTTAGATCTAAAACACGAGCCTCTGCATCATCTTGATCCTCAAAATAGTCTAAGACAAATTGGTAAGTAGGTAAATTCCAGAGAGATGGGAACAATTGGCTGGGTACCATACAACAAAGCAAAAGGAGAAGTTTTAAGAGCCACTTTATATTTTATCCGGTCAGCCCAAAGTGCATATTTCAATAATGTATGCCACTCGCTCGGGTTTATCTGCTGCAGATTTCTTGATGGCATTCATTAAATTCTTGTTTGTGGACTCAACCAGTCCATTGCCTTGGGGATAATAGTTGGATGAGAATCTGATAACTATCCCCATCTGGTATGCCCATTCTGCAAACTCCAATGATTGGAAGGCTGGTCCATTATCACACACCAAATTCAGAGGAACCCCAAACCTAGTTATGATATTTAATTCTAGAAATTCAATGACTTCATGAGCTGTACTTCTTGTGGTGGCTGCTGCTTCAACCCATCTTGTGCAGTAATCAGTAGCTGTCAGAACATACTTATGCCCTGTTGAAGAATTTGGATTAATCACTCCCACAAAATCAAGTCCCCATTGCATGAAAGGTTTATTTATTACAACAGGTTGCAATGGGAGAGCCCGGTTGGCCTCTTTGGCTGCAAAAGTTTGGCACTGATGGCAGGTTCTTACATGCTGATGTGCATCCTTAAAAAGTGTAGGCCAGTAATAGCCTGCTCTCAGTATTTTATGTGCAGTAGCAGATCCTGATGAATGCCCTGCCCCTAACTTTTCATGAAAACTGGACATGACTTCACTGACTTCACTGGGAGAAATGCATCTCAAGAAAATGCCAGCATAATTCTCTCTGTACAAATTACCTGCTTTGAGGAGATAATGAGCAGCTTTCAGTTTTAATGCTCTCCTTTGGGTTCTGTTCAAGTGAGACGGGCAAATTCCAAATTGCAACAGATGAGTAATATCCCCATACCAGTCATCAGATTCAAAATTTAACTGATTAACTTCTTCCCGTAGAGGTACTTCGGCAATGTGTCGGGACAAACCAAGTCCTCTGATCAATTTAGCAGGCCGAATTTCTAAATCATATTCTTGCAGCCTTGTAACCCAATTACCCCTCAGTTCACCCAACTCATTCTGACTTAGAAGGTATTTAACAGCTGGGTCTGGCACTATAGCATGAATTCTGCTTCTTAGTATGTAGTGCCTGAACTGTTTAACTGCTCTTACCAAGGCATAAGCTTGTTTGTCTAAACGAGAATATTTCAGCTCAGCCCCCTTCAAATTGGTACTCTTGAAAGCAATTGGATGTTCTCCGGTATCTCTCCATTGGGTCAGAACTACAGCAAGTGTGTGTTCAGAAGAAAAAGTGTACAGATAAAAATCTGCACTGAAATCTGGGCTTACCAGAACTGGTGCTTGTTTTATGGCTGTCTTGATTTCTTGGAAAGCAGTCTTAGCTTCTGTGGTCCAGACAATCTGAGCAGTTTGCTTTAGCATGTCATTCATTGGCTTGACTATCTCTGCAAAACCGGAGATGAACTTCCTGACAAAGTTAATTTTTCCAAAGAAGGACCTCAACTCTTTCTTGGAGTTGGGAAATGGTATGCCGGATATGGCTTCAACTCTGCTCGGATCCATAGAAATGCCATCTTTTGTGACCAAGTGCCCAAGGAGCTTTCCTTCGTTACACCAAAAATGCACTTCTTTGGATTCAAGGAAATTCCAAACTCCCCGCACTTGTTAAACACGAGACTCCAAGTGTTTTACATGGTCAAACCGAGATTTAGAGAAGACTGTTAAATCATCCATGTAAACAACAATACATTTACCCATAAGCCCCTTGAAGGCATGATCCATTGCTCTTTGAAATGTAGCTCCGACATTTATTAATCCAAATGGCATCCTCTTGTAAGCAAAAGTTCCCCACTTAGTTGTGAAAGCAGTCTTCATTCTGTCTTCCTTCTCAACCAATATCTGATTATAGCCTGAGAAGCCATCCAGGAAAGACATCATCTCTGAACCATTGACAATCTGCAAGACTTCATCCATAGAGGGCAGAGGGTAGTTATCCTTCTCAGATGCCTTGTTTAAATTTCTAAAATCCACACACAGGCGGATCTCTCCATTTTTCTTCCTGACTGGCACCAGATTGGCCACCCAAGTAGAATGCCTGATGGGAAAAATAATGGCAGCACTTAACAGTTTTTCTACCTCTTTCTGGATGATGGGCTCCAACAGAGCATTAACATGCCTCTGTTTTTTCCAGAAAGGCTTGCAAAATTCTTTTAAAGGTATAATGTGAGTGTAAACTTTCGGATCAAATACCTTTAAGTCTTTGTATGACCGAGGCCATGACATCCTTGGACCTGTGAAGAAAATCAATCATACTTCTCTTTATTTCTGGATCACAGTTCTTAGCCAACTTGATGTGCCTGGGATCTTCTTCAGTCCCTATGTTCAAATTTTCAGTCTCACTGTCTGTGGCAGCCACATAATCCTCAGAATTCACCTTTTGCTTGATTTTGTCAACATCAAAGAGCCGCTCCAGCTCCACCATGCCTTTTGGAATTCTATTGTCTTTCAACTTCATTATTCCCCTGTCATCATCTAACTGTTCCAGTAGGGTATCTCTTTGGCCCTCATCAATTATAGCATTCTCAAATGTGTTAGTACTCTGCAAAAAATTTACAATCTGTTGATCATCAGAGAAAACTTGAAAATTATCTATATTGTTTGGAACTGAAGGACAAGGGACTAACTCAATTGAAAACTTGTTCCATTTAAATTCTTCCAATGGCTTTAAACTTGCAGCTGAAGAAGCCAAGACATCTGCATGTGAATTCTGCTCCCTGGGTATATGTGTCAGATTAAATGCATCAAAATCTTCTACAAGATCCCAAGCCCGGTGTTTGTATCCTTTTAAATAAGATGCTTTACACTGGAATTTACCCTTGACTTGATTTGCCACCAATTCTGAATCAGTGAAAACTTGAATATTTCTCACACTTCTGTCCAAAGCAAATTTCAAACCTAAAATCAGAGCTTCATACTCTGCTAAATTATTTGTACAAGGGAACTGTAGGCGGTAAGACATAAAGTATGTCTGACTTTCAGGCCCTTTGAGGACTGCCCCTGTTCCAGAACCCTGTTTAGATCTAGCTCCATCCACATGAAGTGTCCAGACTTCATTAGTATGTACAGGATGGGCTTTATTAAACTTGTCATTTTGCCCAGTTGTTAAATTGTAGACTCCAATATCTACCTCTGCAATATTTACAGTTTCATTTGCTGCATTGTACTCAGTAATTGTATGCTTGTACCTGGGTTCTCTTTCAACCCGTAATTGATTTGCCACTCCTTTCCACGGCAACCACATGTGTGAAAAATCTGTTGCCAAGTATCCGTTCAGAGATCTAGACCAATCCCTACTCAACAGCATCCCGTACCCCACAGGGATATCCACAACCTGAATTTCAATTTTATGTTGAGCCCTTGGCTCAGATGCTAATTGGATATGAATATTTTGAAGCTCTCCAACAACTTTAACCTCTGATTTGTCCAATTGGACAACTCTCCTTTCAGACTTCATTGGGGTCAGACCCAACTGTCGACAAATGGCCAAAGGCATAACATTTGCGAGATGCACCCGAATCTACCAAACAATTATGTAAGTTCTTCCCAAAAATACGGACAATCAGTAAAAAGGGGGGAACTTCAGTTTTTTCTTTGTACATGGCTAGATTGGCATGTGCTATTTTCTTTCCTTTGTCCACAGGTTTAGTAGCAGGGCCAGAGTATGTTTTTATCAGATTGTCTCTCTGCTCTGAAATCTGTGCCAACTCATGCAGAGTAATGTTGGCCTTAATCTTTTTCATATCCTCCACTATGTTATATCCTTTGTTAAGTGGAGGGACAAAAGCATCTGGTCCTCTTTGACTTCCTCCCTTTGGTGGAGATGGATTATTGCTTGGAGAGGGGTCCGGGGGAACATTGTGAGAGTTGTCCGGAGGGGTTGATGTAGTATTAGGCTCCGGATTCCTGTTTCTCAGGTTGTAATTATCTCTTCAGTACTCGCTGGAAAGCCTGCACCTCATCCATAGGCATTTCAACTACATTCTCAGATTCATCCAGGAAAGTGAAAGAATCCAGGACCATAGCTGCACTGTGGCCGGATGAACTTGGGCCATCAGCAGTTCTTTGATTTTCAGGGGAGATCAAATCTCCAGACAAAGCTTCAAATGCATTGCAAAATTCCAGACAATCCAACTCCCCATGCTGTGAAGTGGCATGTATTCTGCACCATTTGGGCAGAGCTAAATCACAAATGTTCACATCATGGCCTTTGCCCTTGTAATCTTTATTAGGTTCATATGGGGGCTTGTTGAATCTGTTTGGTTGATATGAATATCTGTTGGAGTTGTCCCCAGTAGAAACTTGCCTTTTAAAACTCAAGAAATCATTGGCCAACTTCTGAACAATCTTTGAGACTTCTTCCACTCTTGCATTGTCAGCCTCTTTCACTGGGTTCTGTACATTCTCAACAGGTGCTACAGCCAATGGATTTGCTGATGGTAGAGTCTGACAAATTGGCAACATTACCTGATGTGGAATAGGATTGAACACAGGGGCAGCTTGTGTAATCAGAGGAATTTGCTGAGCATTTAATGGTTGGGGTCCCAACTGTCTTTCCAGAATCAAAGCTTCTTTATAAGCTTCTGTCAAATTAGTAATAGTGGGATCTCTCTTCAAAAGACAGAGGTCATCGGATCCAGAGAGTTTCTAAAAATCTCTAATGCCAGGTCAGCATTCGGTACATAATACCCAGTAAGTCTACCATAAGCTTTCTGGAATCTAACATTATATGATCTGATAGATTCACTTAATTCTCTTTTGATGCCAAAAAATTGTTGGTATAATATACTAGGATCTATCACTTTCCCGAACTGTGACACAAAAACTTTTTCTAAGTCATTCCAGCTGGTGACAGAATCATTAGTGAGGTTTAGAAACCAATCATAAGCTCCCTCCTGGAGAGTGAACGGGAATAGTCTGCAGGCAACATCCTCATGCTGTACATTTAATAATTTCAAAGCATTCTTGAATGCAACCAAATGTTCCTCTGTAGTTCTTGTCCCATCATGTTTATATCTAGGGAGATATCTTTTCGGATTTCTGGGCAGGTCATGGGCAATACCCAAAATATTCAAAGCAGTGGAGCCCAACCAATTTGCCATTACTACTTGGCTGACTGTGATATTCTGAGTTGTGGTTGGAGTAACTATCAGTGGTGATAAAACTGTTTCTGACAGAGACTTGGCCCTTCTGAGGCTACTTCTTCTCGGAGTTTCTAATTCAGGGACAAGGAGCTCTCCGGCTCTGGGGTGGGACCTTGTTACCCTGTATGTAGAATCCAGCTTTTCACAAGCACTTACAAACTTACAATCCTTAACAGAGTACTGAACTTGAGGTGTTCTCTTCTGGCAATTTTAAAAATTGTACTGACAATTTACAATACTGACCGGAGCTCACTGGGCCATTTTTAAATGTTGGTGTTAAGTCCCGCTGATAAAAAAAAAAAAAAAAAAATTTAAAAGAGCCAAAGAGGAGGGAAAAGGATTCAAAAGATAAAATACCAGACTCAGCACATACAACTTACAATACTTGAACGGAGTTCAAAAGGCCCTCCTTCTAGCGCCATTTTTAAATGTTGGTCCGACTTTCATACACACCCTGTGAAGAATGAGCAGGAAACTCTGATAACACTTATACGGGATAAATCCCACTCACTTTAGGATCTAACTGGTTATCCAAGGTGCGAGTTACAAGTCGGGTCGAATGTCAATTCACTCTTTTCCGCTTTTGGAATAGTTTTCAATATGGATCTGTTTCTTACCTTACAACGGGCTCAATGAACTTGTTCGGTAATGTTCAGAAGTTGTCACTTGTTGACAATCAGATTTAAAATTGATTCTTTGATCTAGCTCTCATGGGTCAGATGATTTAAATAAAAGACAAAATTAAAAGAAAATAAAAATGGATCATTTCACGGTAAAACAAAGAGAGGGTAGGGTAAGGCAGAAAGAGAAGTTTATCAAACTTTAACTGTAAGGCCAAAACTACCAATTTTATCTATACTATCAGCTTCACAACAGAACAAATCAAAGAAGAAAGTGTCCAGTTTTCTAAGATCACTTTCAACTAAGAGCACAAGGCAAAGGTGGAACAGGTCTGGAAGAAAATCATAAACAGAAGGGAAGTCCGTTAAAATTGGTATTTCTCACCGGCAGCATAGCTCACACAGTGAGGACAGAGCAATTAGAACAAACTTGAACCTTAAATCGATGATTTTCCCTAGTATACAATAGAACAAATGAAGCCCAACAACATATTTAATCTTGATAACACAGATTTACAGCATATATTTAATAAACTTTAATGAAACGGATAACAAAAGAAAATGAACTTATCACAATCTGCAAAAGATTAGGCTCCTGGCCATGCTATCACAGAAAACAAAAGCACATCAACTCCAAGTCCAGAAATAAAATATTTCATAGAATTTGCAAGAAATTGCTTCAATAGCCTTTTATTTCTAAGTCTCCGCCTCCCGCGATTACATTTAGAAGCTGTATTTATAGACTCAGGAGAAATCCTGATCTTTTCAAAATATCTTCTTCTCAAACCCTAAATCTTATCACCTTAAACCCTAGGACCCGGGTTTTACAATATAAAGCCATTTAAAACAAAGCTCGGACAAAACTTAACCATTCTGCAACTCAGTGCAGTCACTTGCCATAAATGGAGAAGATAGAATTCGAATGCCACTTGCATTCACCCGCAACTATAAATAAATGCCCTCATTAATTCCTTCGGGTAAGCTGGATGAGTCACCACTTCTCCGACATTTCATCTCCGCAGAGCCATCCCTGAGCTGAAAATCTCTGCAAACTATTAATTCTGCCATAAATTTTCATTAAATGCCTTCATCGGAAAATTTCGGTAACTGTGTGCAGATATTTCCACTTTTCGGCCAATTCTCGACATATTCCACTATGGGCGTAGACTTAGTCACCGTAAAATCTCTTTGCGGACAGATCTGTAAAAATTGGATGAAACAACAATTCCCGACATCTTTTCTTTCTATATGGCCGTTTTTGATTAATTTGCACTAAGCTTTACCTTTATGGCCATTTCTCCACTGTCATGTAAGTGCCAGATGGCCTCCTGCAAAAGGGACAAAAAGATGGATTAATACTTTAAAAATATTAAATCAAAACTTTAATTATTAAACCAGGCTAAAAAAACCCTAAAGTTCATTTGCATGTCGGCCTGCTTCGTGTTTTGACACGTGTCACAAAAAAAACGTGACACGTGCCCTTGCTTCCAACTGTCTTTTTCATTCTGGCTTCTTTATCTCTCCTGGCGCGAAACTGCGACATGTCACGATTTCGCGACATGTCACGAAATCGCTACCTGTTCAGCGCCTTTGGCCTTGCTGCCCAACATGGCCGCGAAATCGTGACATGTTCTCTGCACTTGGCACCTTTCTGCCCATGAGCCGCGAAAACGCGACATGTCACGATTTCGTGACATGTCATGAAATCGCGACGCATTCCTGCTTTGGCTCCGTTCCTCCCAACTGTGTCGCGATTTCGTGAAATACGTCGCGATTTCGTGACACTTTCATGCCTTGGGCCCTTTTGGATTTTGCCTACCTTTTGACTTGCTTGCTTTGCTGAAACCTTACCTTTTCTTTCTTGCCTTGCGACCTTGGGCTCCCCCTCGAAACTCGTCGCGACTTCGCGACGCTCCCTCGGCTTTGGCACTAACTTCCCAATTGTGTCGTGATTTCGCGACGTCGCGAAATTGCGACGTCGTGATTTCGTGACACTTCTCCGACTTGCACTTGGCTTTGCCTGCCTTTTGACTTTCTTTGTCTTAGCTGCACTTTGCCTTTCTCCCAACCTTGGTTTGCTGCTTGCTGTGCTTTGACTCGGACCTTGTCGCGATTTCGCGACATGTCATGAAATCGCGACAGTCCGTACGCCTCGGGCGCCTTTCTCTCCATGGGCCATGAAAATGTGACATGTCACGATTTCGCGACATGTCACGAAATCATGACCCTTTCTGGCCTTAGCAACTTTTCTTGCACTTCCATTTCTCTTCGTTTCCCTCTTTGCCCTGACTCGTCGCGATTTCGCGACATGTCACGAAATCGCGACAGTCCGTACGCCTCGGGCCCTTTCTGTCCTTCCGGCGTGAAAACGCGACACGTCACGATTTCGTGACATGTCACGAAATCGCGACGCTTTTCACACTTGGCATCCTTTTCACTCTAGCAGCCGCGAAAATGCGACATGTCACGATTTCGCGACATGTCGCGAAATCGCGACACTTTTTACACTTAGTCGATTTTTCACTTTGCAGCCGCGAAAATGCGACATGTCACGATTTCGCGACATTTCGTACGACTTGCCTTCTCTCTCCAAAACTTGTCACGATTTCGTGACATGTCGCGAAATCGCGACGTTCCGTACGATTTGGCTTTCTCTCTCCAAAACGGTAGCGATATCGCGACATTTCCAAAAATGGAAAGTGTCGCGATTTCGCTACGCACATTTCGACTTAGCCGATTTTTCAAAAACCCGTCGCGATATCGTTAGGGATCGCGACACTTCCCAAAAATGGAAAGTTTTGATTTTTAATGAATTTATCTATCTGTTTTCTGCATTTTCTTCGTACCGGTGTAAGATTTTCTTTATCCATGAATGATTCTAGCATGTAAAAAGTGAAGTCTGAGATAACAAAGCCAGAATGCAAGAATACTTGGATACTTTGATACAGGCAAAACATGAAGAAGAAAGAGGCAAGTAAAAATCTTGGACTTAGAACCTGAAAATCATCAAGAGGGTCCTTACTGCAAAATGAAAGCTCAATGTTTTCAAAGGATGAAATTCATTTTTCAGTGGGGGTGTGTTGCTTCTCAACAGTAACGTCTTCAAATTAATTCTTATATGACCCTCAAAAACTTAGAATACCATGTTGAATTTTATAATACTTTGCGAAAAACAATAAACCATCCAATCAAATATTATAAACAAATAAAATACAAATCAAATAAAAAAGTGATAAAACATAAGATATGAAGTATATCCGTAAGCACTAATGTCAAAAAATTAATATAATTCACATAATGAATCAAATGGATGAGGTTTTTAAATAACTCAATAATTAATTATTAAATCAATATAACTTTTACCAATATAAAATTAAGATAAAGACATAAGGTTAACAATACCAAGTTTAAACCATGGGATAAATTTTTTTATTATATAACACCCAAATATTATTAGCATTTAGTTAAAATAAAATTAAATCATTATTAAAATAACTTCCATTTTAAAGTGTATCTTAATTTAAGTATGATGTGAATATGTATTTGTCTTATATTTTAAAAATTGTATACTAGGGCAACTTAGTGTTAGGGCTTTGGCCTCTCTTTGGCTGTGTTCAAGGTTCCAAAACGAGATAGGTAATGACATAGTGTTTATCGGTTGACTCGTTTTATTGACTCTGTATAATCCAATGGGTTAGGGTATACTTACTTAATATCTCTATAATGTATGCTAATGAAGACATGTAAAGTATAATCTATAAATATTTTTTACAATACATAATACATATTATATTTTAGAAAATGAATAGTGAGGTGTCTCTGTTAAAACTTACTCCTTAAAAGTGGATGTGTTTTTTTTTCATGTTGTGGAGGTTTTGCTTGGCCCATTTGACTTTGTCTAACCTAACGGATTAGGGTTTATAGTGGAATCAACCAATAGTGTTGTAGATTTGCTTATATATTAAAAAAATATATATTCTAATAAATGCATAGTGAGATGTCTATAATCTTGATTGCATACAAGTGGATGATCGTTTCTCCTATATATTAAGGTTCACCTCCATAATGATCAACATGTGGTGGGGATGAGGTTATAGTGGTTTTATTAGTTCAAATTTTGGTGTTCCTGGTTTTGATTCACCTCCTATACAGTAGAAGCTATTATTCATTTTGGTGTTCCTAGTTTCTATTCACCTCCTCTATAGCAGAAGCTACTATTCATTTTTGGCTAGGGTTATAGTGGTATTTTTTGTCTTCAAATTATTATTTTTGATTATTTATTTTAATTTGAGGAGGTTTAGAGGAGGTGAATCAAAACCAAAAACACCAAAATGAATTGTTGCTTGGCTCCATTACGCTCTTTTATTTTTTGATACATGGAAGAATCAGTTTGTTCATTCAAATGCTACCACTATAAACCTAGTCTGTTGGATAAGGCAAAGCCAATGGGACCATGAACGTGACCTTCTAGGGCATTGAACTAGGGAATCAATAACAACTTTTTCTGAATACGTGATGGGCCACTATAACTCTAGCCCTATGGGTAAGATGAGGTCAACCAATCCTAACCCTCTAAGATGAATACCTGGTGGTCCGCTATAACCTTGGTCCACTGGGTAATATGAAGCCTTGACCCTCTAAGGCATTGAAATAAGAATCACTAACACTTTTATTTCTTGTCCTTTGATTTTTTTTTAAATTTTAATTTCCTTTATTTTTGCCAGCAAATTTTTAAATTTTAATATGTTTTTAAGTTAAATTTTAGTAGCTTCTGCTATGGAGGAGGTGAATCAAAAGCAGAAATACCAAAATGAATTGTTGCTTTAGACATGAAATGAATAATTTTTGTTATATTTTTTTCTTTTCTTTTTTGATACATAGATAATCACTAACACCTTTTGCTATATGCTTGATTGGCTCATATGCTCCCACTATAACCCTAACCTACTAAGTAATATGAAGTCAACAAGACTTGAAACCTCCAAGGCATCAAACTAGAGAATCAATAACACCTTGTGTTAGATTGGCTCAGATATTATCACTATAACCTTCACTAGGTAAGATAAAATCAACTCAACCCAACCCTACAAGAAATCAAACTCAGAATCAATAACATCTTTATTTCTTTTCCTCAAATATTTATTTTTAATATTTTTTTTAATATATAAGTTTTAGTAGCTTTTCTTTAGAGGAGATAACTTAAAACTAGGGACACTAAAGTGAATTGTTACTTCATGCTTCAAATGAATAGTTTTTACTATATTTTTATATACATAGGAAAATCAGTAACACCTTTTATAAGATACCTAACTAGCTTAGATGTTATCATTATAACCTTATCCTATTAGGTAACACAAATTCAATGGAATCATAACCCTCAAAGTCATCTAAATGGAAGTTAATTACATATTTTGTTCTAAATATGATCAGCTCAAATGCTGCCACTAAAAACCTAGTCTACTAGATGAAAGGAAGTCAAGGGGACCCTGATCCTCTAGAACATAGGGAATAAGCAGCACCTTTTATTTCTTGTGCTCATATCTCTTTTTTTTTAATACTTTTTTCTTAAATTTTAATTTCAGAAGTCCAATTGAGAATCAAATACACATTTTTTTGGAAATATGATCGACTCAAATGCGACCACTAAAATTCTAACCCACTGGATAAAAGGAAGTCAAGGGGACCTTGATCCTCTAAAACATTCAAAATAAGCAACACCTTTTATTTCTTGTGCTTATAATTCTATTTTTAATATTTTTTACATAAATTTTAATTTCAGTAGCTTCCTCTATAGAGGAGGTGAATCAAAACCAAGAACACCAAACTGAATTGTTGCTTCATGCTTCAAACCACTAGTTTTTATTATGTTTTTTTATACATAGAAACATCAATAACACATTTTTCTAAATATTTGATTAGCTCAGATGCTACTACTATAACCCTATCCCTATATTAAGGAGAAGTCAATGGGATGTGACACTCTAGGACATCTAATTGAAAAATAAGTAATATCTTTTTCTGCTCATATATTACCACTATAACCCTAGCTTGCATGGTAAGACCAATTCAAGAGGATCCAACCTTCTAGCTTAGATAATGCCACTATAACCCTATCCCATTTGGTTAATATGAATTCAATGGTACCCCAACCTTCTAGATTAGATGTTGCCACTATGACCCTAGCCCGCTAAGTAAGAGAAAGTCAATGGGACCTCGACCCTTTAGGGCATCGATCCAATTGAGAACTAGTAAATATTTGGATAGGATACTTGATTGGATCAAACACTGTCACTATAGCCCTAGCCCACTATAGTGGGACCCTAACCTTGTTGAATCCATAATACCTTTTGCTTGACGAATCAATAACACCTTTTGTTAGATACCTTATCAACTTGGATATTGCCACTATAACCCTAACCTATTAGGTAAGATGAATTCAATGGCTCCCAACCCTCCTTGATTGACTTATATGTTTCCACTATAATTGTAGCCACCTGGATAAGACAAATTCAATAGGACTCAAATCCTCTAGGGCATTGAATTGGGAAATAGTAACACCTTTTATTGGATACATTATTGAATCAAATGCTACCACTATAACCCTAGCCCACTAGGGAATATACCTATGAAAACAATGGCTTCCAAGCCTCCTTGATTGACTTATATGTTTCCACTATAATTCTAGTTACCTAGATAAGATAAATTCAATGGGGCTCAGACTCTCTAGGACATCGAATTGGGAATTAGTAACACCTTTATTGGATACTCGATTGACTCAAATACTACCACTATAATCCTAGCCCACTAGGTAAGAAAAATTCAATGGGGTATCATATTAGATGCTACCATGGTTATTTGACAAGAAAAAATCAATGGAACCCTAACCCTACAGGGCATCGAGTTAGGAATTATTAAAACCCTTTGATAGATACCTGATCGACTCAAATGTAGATGTTGCCACTATAAACTTCGCATGTTGGGTAAGACAAATTTACCTATTTGATAAGACAAATTTAATGGTAAATTGATCCTTTAGGACATATAACTAGGCTAGCCAACGATCCAACCTATCTCCTTAAGGGTATGTCATGGTTTGAAACTTGGACCTTCCGAAAGAGAGGCCAAAGCCTTAACCACTATGTAGTCCTTGTAGTCAAAATATTAAGGTAAAGCATAGTATTTTTTTATACATAGAAGAATCAGTTTATCCATTCAAATGCAACCACTATAACCCTAGCCTGTTAGATCTCAATCTCGACCTTTTAAGGCATTGAACTTGAAAATTAGTAACACCTTGTACCAAAAACCTGATGGGTCACTATAACCCTAGCTTGCACGGTAAGACAAAGTCAACCAACACTAACATTCTAAGCCCATGGTCCACTATAACCCTAGTCTACCATGTAATACATATCCTTGAACCACTAAGACAACAAACTCAAATTAGTAACACCTTTATTTCTTGTACTTAGATCTTTATTTTTAATTGCTAATACATTTTTTAGTTTCTTTAATTTTACTCCAAGTCATTATTTTTTTTTAAATTTTAATTTCAGTAGCCTCTGCTATAGAGGAGGTGAATCAAAATTGCGAACACCAAAATTAATTGTTGCTTTAGGCATCAAACAATTAATTTTATTATTCTCATTTTCTTCTTTGATACACAAAGAATCATTAACACCTTTTGCTAAATTTTTGATTGGCTAATATGCTCCCATTATAACCCTAGCTCCCTAAGTAAGACGAAGTCAACAAGACCCCAAACCTCCAAGGCATATAACTAGGAAATAAGTAACATCTTGTGTGAGATCAGCTCAGATATTACCATTATAACATTCACTAGGTAAGACAAAGTCAACTGGACCCAACCTTCCAAGACTTCCACCTTGAAATTAGTAAAATTTTTAATTTTTTTTCTCAAATATTTATTTTTTTATATTTTTTTAAATATTAATTTTAGTAGCTTCTTCTATAGAGGAGATAAATCCAAACTAGAAACACCAAAAAAAAATGTTGCTGCCTCAGGCTTCTGCTAACAATATTTTTCTCTTAAATTATTGAATCTCAAAATATAATCCTCAACATTATTAAAATCCATCATGTTGAGGGTAGAAAACTCTATATCCAATAGACAACCCTCCATGACATTGACCATTCCAAACAAATATTTAAAATTTGTGATTATTATCACTTGGTATTCTTCTTTCTTGCTTAGCTGCTTGATTGATAGAAGATAGTCTCATCGCTAACATCATGGAGGTTCATATTTAAAATTTGCTTTAAATTTTTTAAAAGCCCCTCTCCAGAACATTGGCCTATTACATGAATGACTAATTTTACATCATGTTAAGGTCACCAATCATTTTATAGGTAATTACAAATCAACAACCTGTTGATTTGTCATGTCTAAGACATGGTTAAATTTTGAATTTTAAATCTTCTTATCTTTGAAACTTGATTTGTAGGTCTTGGCCATTTTTGTTGTCAGTTTAAACTTTTAGGGCTTGGCCTTTGTCCAGTTGGTCAGTGGACCCTATTTTGTAAAATGGTTTTGGGTCAACCAGTTAAAACCCGGTGTTAATTATAATATTCTCTTACTTACCAAAAAAAAAAAAAAAGGTTTACTTATTATTTTTAGATCATCTATATAACTTCTTTGATGCATTTTTATTGAATGAATTTTACTCTATTTATGACTATGTGAATTATTACATAGAGGGAATGATGAAATCTAGTATAAGGTATAGTAAGCTTAACCATCATAAGGTTAAATATGGTCCTCTATATGCACACATCTTCATCAAATAACATATAATGATTACCCATAGTATTACACATGATTACATCATACAATGTTAACTTGGTCCAAATAATGTTAGATTGCAAATAGAGGATCCACAAAACATTCTTACTTGTCCATAGACCAACAATTTATATTGAACATTGACTATAATTTCATCCATTCATGAGTATCATAATTTAGAGAATCCAATTTTCCCAAGTTTATCCACAACATTATAAAAAGTTCTTGAATTGATATCATCAACCCAAATAGTCATAAAAAAAATATAATTAAAATATAGGCCCACAATACTTATGTATGTAATTAAAGATTTTGCTCTAATTGATTCTCCAAGCATGAAAAAAAAACCTATAAAATCTTGGAACTATAGTATTAAACCATAATTTACCACATATTGAATGGGGAATATGATGTAGTTTACCACATGACTACCACCTTTGTACCACTATACAACTTTTATGAATGTCTAAGTGCTATTTATACCATTTTAATTTAGTTTTTTGTGCCAAGTAAGATCCATGTCAACTTTTATATTGGCCACCATCACCACAAGAATAATTGAAGAAGTAACTTGAGATTCTAAATTATTTATATCCATGATATTTGAGTAGTGGGTGCTTGACAAAGGCACCATTCGTCTCCTTAATTCTAAGTGGGATACCTCCATAATATAAATGACATGGATCCATCAAACTAAAAGGAAATAATTCCCTATGAAAAAGAGGATATGTACTAATCCCATGGTGCTTCCCTCTAAAGATAAAAACAACCACCCATTAGCTAAAAGGCTATACCTCACCATGATATATGCAGAACATGTTTTAGACTATTGATATGCTACCCTATTTGGAGAGAGAAAATAGAATTGAGGGAATCAAACACATGAGACTCTATTCCATAGTATAAATGTTTGCTCATATTAACTTGCATGATTATCATAGTTGATGATAACATATGTTTTCTAGTTCCTTAGAAGCATGATCATTGTTCCACTTCAAGAATTAAAAATGTCATTACAAATGAATTGATGCCTAGAATATATGAGGATTATCAAGCACATTATTAGATACCATTTAATATCTTTCTAAGGTACTCTAACTAATGTTTCAAAGTCCTAGCATTTGAGGAGTATGCCCAAGACTCCTAAGAAAACTTGATGTATTTCTCATGCAACCCTTCAAGATCTCATGTCGCGTGATCCAATTGAAGACTTGAATGCACATTTATAACATGTGAGGAGATTACTAACCATCAAATCCACACCATTACAACATGATATTTGGATTAGGATGTTTTAAATTTGGCCAAAACCAAAAACATGTTCTATATTCCAAAATATAACGACCAAGAAAATAAATTTTGTAAATTTATTTTTTTTCCTAGAAGTTGTGATTCCTTGTTTTGATGTTTGTGAATGTAGAATATTCCTCCATTGCTTTTTATGTTGAATTTAACTTATAAAACCTTAGAATATAATTAATCCTTATAGTTGGAAGATAAAATAATATCTTCAAAAGAATTCTTATATGGCCCTCAACAACTTAGAATACCATGTTGAATTTTATAATACTTTGCCAAAAAAAATAAACCATCCACTCAAATCTTATAAGCAAAGAAAATACAAATCAAATAAAAAAGTGGTAAAACATAAGATATGAAGTATACCCGTAAGCAATAAAGCTAAACAATCAATATGAATATTAAATTCACATAATGAATCAAATGGATGAGGTTTTTAAATACCTCAATAATTGATTATAAAATTAATATAACTTTTACCAATATAAAATTAAGATAAAGGTATAAGGTTAACAATACCAAGTTTAAACCATGGGATCAAAAATTTCATTTTATAACACCCAAATATTATAAGCATTTAATTAAAATAAAAGTAAATCATTATTAAAATTACTTTCATTTTAAAGTGTATCTTAATTTAATTACGATGTGAATTTGTATTTGTCTTATATTTTAAAACTTGTATACCAAGACTACTTAGTGTTAGAGCTTTGGCCTCTCTTTGGCTGTGTCCAAGGATCCAAAAGGGAATAGGTAACGACAAAGTGTTTGTTGGTCGACTTGTTTCATTGTCTTTGTATAATCCAAAGGGTTAGGGTATACTTACTTAATATCCTTATAATGTATGCTAATGAAGACATGTAAAGTATAATCTATAAATATTTTTTACAATACATAGTATGTTTTAAAAAATTAATAGTGAGGTGCATGTGTTCAAACTTACTCCTTAAAAGTGGTTGTGTTTGTTTTTCATGTTGTGGAGGGTTAGCTTGGCCATGTTGACTTTGTCTAACCTAATGGATTAGGATTTATAGTGGAAGCACCCAATAGTGTTGTAGATTTACTTATATATTAAAATATAAATATTCTAGAAAATGTAGAGTGAGATGTCTATAACCTTGATTGCATACAAGTGGATGATCATTTCTCCTATATATTAAGCTTCATCTCTAGAATAATTAGCATGTGGTGGGGATGGGATTATAGTAGTTTTCCTGGTTCAAATTTTGGTGTTCTTGGTTTTGATTCACCTCCTCTATATCAAAAGCTACGATCCATTTTGGTGTTCCTGGTTTTGATTCACCTCCTCTATAGTAGAAGCTACTATCCAAATTTGGCTAGGGTTATAGTGGTATTTCTTTTTCTCAAATATTTATTTTTTGATTGTTAATTTTAATTTGAATATGTTTACAGGAGGTGAATCAAAACCATGAACACCAAAATGAATTGTTGCTTGGCTCCATTACACTCTTTTATTTTTTGATATATAGAAGAATCAGTTTGCTCATTCAAATTCTACCACTATAAACCCAGTCTATTGAATAAGGTGAAGCCAATGGGACCCTGACCATGACCTTCTAAGGCATTGAACTAGGGAATCAATAACAACTTTTTCCAAATACGTTATGGGTCACTATAACCCTAGCCCTTTGGGTAAGATGAGGTCAACCAATCCTAACCCTCTAAGCAGAATACCTGGTGGTCCACTATAACCTTGGTCCATTGGGTAAGATGAAGCCTTGACCCTCTAAGACATTGAACTAAGAATCACTTATAGTTTTATTTCTTGTCCTTTGATTTTTTATTAATTTTAATTTCGTTTATTTTTTGCAATCAAATTTTTAAATTTAAACTTGTTTTTAAGTTAAATTTTAGTAGCTTCTACTATGGAGGAGGTGAATCAAAACCATGAATACCAAAATGAATTGTTGCTTTATGCATCAAATGAATAATTTTTGTTATGTTTTTTTCTTTTCTTTTTTGATACATAGATAATCACTAACACATTTTGCTAAATGCTTGATTGGCTCATATGCTCCCACTATAACCCTAACCCACTAAGTAACATGAATTCAACATCAATAACATCTTGTGCTAGATAGCTTAGATATTATCATTATAACCTTCACTAGGTAAGACAAAGTCAACTCAACCCAAACCTCTAAGAAATCGAACTCGAAATCTGTAACACCTTTATTTATTTTCCTCAAATATTTATTTTTAATATATAAATTTTAGTAGCTTCTACTATAGATGAGATAACTCAAAACTAGGGACACTAAAGTGAATTGTTGCTTCAGGCTTCAAATGAATAGTTTTTACTATATTTTTTATATACATAGAAGAATTGGTAACACCTTTTATCAGATTCCTAATTATCTTAGATGTTGCCATTATAACCTTAGCCTGTTAGGTAACACAAATTCAATGGAACTATAACCCTCAAAGTCATCTAATTGGAAATTAATTACACCTTTTATTCTAAAATATGATCAGCTCAAATGCTGCCACTAAAACCCTAGCCTACTAGATAAAAGAAAGTCAAGGGGACCCTGATCCTCTAGAACATAGGTAATAAGAAACACATTTTATTTCTTGTGCTCATATTTCTATTTTTAATACTTTTTTCTTAAATTTTAATTTCAGAAGTCCAATTATTTTGTTGGAAATATGATCGGCTCAAATGCAACCACTAAAACCCTAGCCCACTGGATAAAAGAAATTCAAGGAGACCCTTATCCTATAGAACATTCGAAATAAGCAACACCTTTTATTTCTTGTGCTTATATTTCTAATTTTTAATATTTTTTACTTAAATTTTAATTTTAGTAGCTTCCACTATATAGGAGGTGAATCAAAACCAAGAACACCAAAATGAATTGTTGCTTCATGCTTCAAACCACTAGTTTTTATTATGTTTTTTTACACATAGGAGTATCAATAATACCTTTTTCTAGATATTTTATTAGCTTAGATGCTACTAATATAACCCTATCCCCTTAGGTAAGGAGAAGTCAATGGGATGTGACCCTTTAGGACATCTAATTGGAATATAATTAATACCTTTTCCTCTCAGATGTTACCACTATAACCCTAGCTTGTAAGGTAAGACCAATTAAATGGGATCCAACCTTCTAGCTTAGATGATGTTACTATAACACTAGCCCATTTGGGTAAGATGAATTCAATGGTACCCCAACCTTCTGGCTTAGATGTTGCCACTATGACCCTAGACTGCTAAGTAAGAGAAAGTCAATGGGACATCAACCCTTTAGGTAATCGATCCAATTGAGAATTAGTAATACATTTTATGGGATACTAGATTAGCTCAAAGACTATCGCTATAGCCCTAGCCCACTATAATGGGACCCTGACCTTGTTGAATCCATAATACCTTTTGCTTGATGAATCAATAACACCGTTTGTTATATACCTGATCAACATAGATGTTGTCACTATAAACCTAACCTACTAGGTAAGATGAAGTCAATGGCTCCAAACCCTCCTTGATTTAATTATATGATTCCACTATAATTCTAACCACCTGGATAAGAAAAATTCAATGGGAATCAACCCCTTTAGGGCATCAAATTAGGAATTAGTAACACCTTTTATTGGATGCCTGATTGACTCAAATGCTACCACTATAACCTTAGCCCACTAGGTAAGATACCTATGAAGTCAATGGCTTCCAACCCTCATTGATTGAATTATATGTTTCCACTAGAATTCTAGGCACCTGGATAAGACAAATTCAATGGGGATCAGTACCTTTAGGGCATCAAATTGGGAATTAGTAACACCTTTTATTAGAACCTGATTGAATCAAATTCTACCACTATAATCCTAGCCTACTAGGTAAGAAAAATTCAATGGGGTATCATATTAGATGCTACCATGCTTATTGGATAAGAAAAAGTTAATGGGACCCCGACCCTATAGAGCATCGAATTAGGAATTAGTAAGACCATTTCATAGATACCTGATCGACTCAAATGTAGATATTGCCACTATAACCTTAACATGTTGGGTAAGATAAAGTTACCTATTGGATAAGACAAAGTCAATGGGAACTTGATCCTTCAGGATATAGAACTAGGCTATCCAACCATCCAACCTATATCATTAAGGGTATGTCATGGTTTGAACCTTGGACCTTCTCAAAGAGAGGCCAAACCCTAACCACCATGTAGTCCTTGTAGTCAAAATGTTAAGGTAAAGCATAGGTTTTTTTTTATACATAGGAGAATCAATTTGTCCATTCAAATGCAACCACTATAACCCTAGCCTATTACATAAGATGAATCCAATGGGATCTCAATATTGACCTTTTAAGGCATTGAACTAGAAAATCAATAACACCTTTTACCAAATAAATACCTAATAGGTCACTATAACCCTAGATCACTTGGTAAGACAAAGTCAACCAACACTAACATTCTAAACCTATGGTCCACTATAACCCTGGTCTACTATGTAAGACGAATCCTTGACCCTCTAAGGCCAAAAACTCAAATTAGTAACACCTTTATTTGTTGTACTTAGATCTTTATTTTTAATAATTAATATTTATTTTAGTTCCTTAAATTTTATGCCAAGTCTTTATTTTTTATTATTTTTTAAATTTTAATTTTGGTAACCTCTGCTATAAAGGAGGTGAATCAAAATTGCGAACACCAAAATGAATTGTTGTTTTAGGCATCAAACAATTAATTTTATTATTCTCTTTTTCTTCTTTGATACACAAGAATCTTTAACACTTTTTTCTAAATTTTTGATTGGCTCATATGCTCGCACTATAACCCTACCCCCCTAAGTAAGAGGAAGTCAACAAGACCACAACCCTCCAAGGCATATAACTAGGAAATCAGTAACACCTTGTGTGATATCAGCTCATATATTACCACTATAATATTCACTAGGTAAGACAAAGTCAACTGGACTGAACCTTCCAATACTTCCAACTCGCAATTAGAAAAATATTTAATTTTTTTTCTCAAATATTTATTTTTAATTTTTTTTTTAAATATTAATTTTAGTAGCTTCTTCTATAGAGGAGATAAATCCAAACTAGAAACACCAAAATAAATTGTTGCTACCTCAGGCTTCTGCTAACAATATTTTTCTCTTAAATTATTGAATCTCAAAATATAATCCTCAACATTACTAATCCATCATGTTGAGGGTAGAAAAATCTATCTCCAATTGACAACCCTCCATGAAATTGACCTTTCCAAACAAATATTTCAATTTGGTTCACACGTTGGTAGGATCACTCTAGTTTTTAATGAGAAAAAGTATGTTAGGTATAATAGAGTTATGGTGTCTTCCATTTTGCTAGTGCAAATACTTTCGTCAAGGGGTAATTTTGTAGTTTATTACTTAATGATGCACCAAATATTCTTACATGTCTATAGATAAACCATTTATGTTGAACATACACTATAATTTCATCCATTCATGAGTACCATAATTTACAGAATCTAAATTTCCAAAGTTTATCTTCAAAACTATAAAAAGTTCTTGAATTGATGTCATCAATTCAAATAGCTAGAAATAATGTGTAATTAAAATATAGGTCCACAACTCCCAAGTTATTTTTATGGTGTAGAAACCCCTGGTCGTGGTTTCTCAGACCAAGGCATCCTGGCCCACAACACTTATGTATGTGAGGGCTATGACCTTCAAAAAATTGTTCTAATTGTTTCTTCAAGCATGAAAAACAAACCTATCAAATATTGGGACTATAATATTAAACCATAATTTACCACATATTGAATGGAGAATAGATGTGGTTTACCACATGACAACCATATTTTTACAACTATACAACTTTTATGAATGCCTAAGTATTATTTATACCATTTTAATTTAGGTGTTTGTGCCAAGTAAGATCCATGTCAACTTCCATATTGGCCACCATCACCATAATAATAATTGAAGAAGTAACTTGAGATTCTAAACGATTTATACCCATGATCTTTGCATAGTGGGTGCCTGACAAAGGGGCCATCCCTCTCCTTAATTTTAAGAGAGATACCTCCATAATATAAATGGTATGGATCCATCAAACTAAAAGGATATAATTCCCTATGGAAAATAACATATGTACCAATCCCATGGTTCTTCCCTCTAAAGATAAAAACAACCACCCATTAGCTAAAAGGCCATACCTCACAATGATATGTTAAGAACATATCTTAGACTATATATATGCTACTCTATTTAGAGAGATAAAATATTATTGAGGGAATAAAACACATGAGACACCAATACATAATAGCAAAGTTTGATCATATTGACTGACATGAATGCCATAGTTGATTATAACAAATATTTTCTAGTTCCTTAGAAGGAAGACCATTGTTCCACTTTAGGCATTAAAAAATGTCATTACAAATGAATTGATGCCTAAAAATATTGAGGAAAATAAAGCACATGATTATATCCCATTTAATATCTTTCTAAGTTACTCTAAATAGTGCTTCAAAGTCCTAGCATTTGAGGAGTATGCTCAAGGCTCTTAGGAAAAATTTATGCATTTCCCATGCACCCCTTCAACATCTCATGTCACATGATCCAATTGAAGACTTGAACGCACATTTATAACATGCGAGAATATTAATAACCATCAAAGCCACACTATTACAACATGAATTTTGGATTAAGATGTTTTGACTTTGGCCATAACCAAAGACATGTCTCATATTCCAAAATATAATGACGAGGAAAATAAATTTTGTAAACTTAAAATTTTTGTCCTAGAAAATATGATTTCTAATTTTGACGTATGTGAATGTAGAATCTTCCTCCATTCCTACTTATGTCGAATTTCACTTATAAAACCTTAGAATATAATTCATCCTTATAATTGGAAGAGAAAATAGTGACTTCAATGAATTTTTTATATAACCCTGACCAACTTAGAATAACATGTTGAATTTTATAATAATTAAAAAAAAAGCAAACCATCCACTCAAATCTTATAAGAAAAGAAAATACAAATCAAATAGAAAAGTGATAAAATATAAGATATGAAGTATACCTTCTTAGCACTCACTAAACCATCAATATAAAGATCAAATTCACTTAATGAATCAAATGGATGAGGTCAGTAAATAGTTGAATAATTAAATTTTAAATTAATATAATAGTTTACCAACATAACATTAAGATAAGGCCATAGTAAGGTTAAAAATACCAAGTTTAAACCATGGGATCAAAAGTAACGCCAAAATATTATTAGCATTTAGTTAAAGTAAAATTAAATCATTATAAAAATAAATTTCATTTTAAAGTTTATCTTAATCTAACTATGATGTGAATTTATATTTGTCTTATATTTTAAAACTTGCATACAAGGAAAACTTAGTGGTAGGGCTTTGGCCTCTCTTTGACTATGTCCAATGTTCCAAAAGGGGATAGGTAATGGCATAGTATTTGTCAGTTGATTGGTTTCATTGACTTTGTATAATCCAATGGGTTAGGGTTGATTGTTTCTTTTTAAACTTACCTACTTATATCCCTGTAACATATGCTAATGAAGTAGTGTAGAGTATACTCTATAAATATTTTTTACAATACATAGTATATTTTAGAAAATGCATAGTGAGGTTCCTGTATTCAAACTTGACTCCATAAAAGTGGATGTGTTTTTTTTTCCATGTTTTGGAGGGTTGGGTTCTTGACTTCATATAAACTAATAGTTTAAGGTTTGTAGTGAAAGCACTCAATGTTGTTTATTACTTATATATATATATATATATATATATATTCTAGAAAATGCATAGTGAGATGCTTGTATTCAACCTTGGCTTCATACAAGTAGATGTAATTGCTTCTCTTGTATGTTCACCTTGACCTCCATAATTTATAATATGAAGTCAATCAATGCCGACTCTCTAAGCTAAAGATCTAATGGTCCATTGTAACCCTAGTCTACTAGCTAAGATGAAGCCTTGAACTTCTACAACATCGAAGAGAATCAATAACAACTTTATTTCTTGTTTTTAAATATTTATTTTTAATTATTTTTAAATTTTATTTTCTTTTATTTTTTGTCCTCAAATATTTTTTTTTAATTTTTCTTTTAATTTTAGTAGCTTGTGCTATAGAGAAGGTGAATCAAAACCAAGAACACCAAAATGAATTGTTGCTTCATGCATCAAAATTTAGTTCTTCAAGTATATATTTTGGCTAATTTTTCCACTCAATCATCAACTTACACTATTGATCAATGAATAGATCAATTGACATAAGGATGACATCAACATGATCCATAAACAAATTGATTAATATTCTTTATTGTCATGCATTTGGAAATTTGTGTCATGCAACTAATTTGGTAGCTCCCTTGTCAATGCATATCTTCTTGATGTATGGTTTTGATGATGCTATGTGGTAATTATTAGAAGCATCCTCTTTATCTTAACTTAGATTCTTAACACCCTAATGTTTGACTACTTTTTCAAGGCTACAAAATAGAACTTTCCATGTTTTTTGGATCTCCATTCCCATTTTGAGTGTATACTAGATGGCAATAAATTATATTTCTAATCCCTATTTGTTTGGGGTCTATAGTTATTGTGTTTCTCTATTTCTTATTGCCTAGCAATCCAATCATCTAATGTTCTTAATTGAAGCCTATGCTAGGATTTCATTTGCTATTGTAAATATTCATAAGGTCCATTAATTATATTTATCTCTTTTTACTCTTCTTGGATCACAAATTTGTGATTCTTATCACTTGGTATTCTTCTTTCTTGCTTAACTACTTGATTGATAGAAGATAGTCTCATCACTAACATCATGGAGGTTCATATTTAAAATTTGTTTTAAATTTTTTGAAGGCCCCTCTTTAGAACTTTGACCTATTACATGAATGACTCATTTTACATCATGTTAAGGTCACCAGTCATTTGATAGATAATTACAAATCAACACCTTGTTAATTAGTCATGTCTAAAACATGGTTAAATTGTGAATTTTAAATATTCTTATATTTTTTTTTGATAGTTATAAGTGTTTGCATTTATAGCGGGTTTTAACAAGGATCCCAAAACCTGATTACATAAGCAATGGGCATAGGGCATCAATCCCTTGAAACTGAACACCAAAACAGAAATCCTGCCCAGCGGTAACAGTAAGCATAAAACAATCCCTCTTAGCGGGAAACAAACAAATAAGAAAGAAAGTAGTTTTGGAGATCCCGCCCAGCGGGGAGTAGCCAAAAACCACCATCGAGAAGATCCCACCCAGCAGGAAGCACAGAAAAACCGTTACAATAAAATCCCGCCTCGCGAGAAGCAGTCAAAACCACCACAAACAGTCCCGCCTATTTGGAAGCAACAGGGAAATCCCGCCATCCGAGAAACTAGCAGAAAAGAAAGGATCCCACCTCGCAGGAAAATCGGCGGATTTGGCGGATCCCGCCTTGTGGAGAAACCATCCCGCCCACCGGTAAAACATTCAGTTCAGTGAGAGCCATCCTGTAGGAAGTCGACAGCCAAAGACAAAGAGGATCCAGCCCATCAAGAAGTGACCAGAGAGTTGCACCACAAGGAACCCACCTCGAGAAAACAAAAGAGGATCCCAGCAGCAGGGACCAAGAATCCCGTCCAAGCACAGAGCCCGCCGAGGGACCAAGAATCCCGTCCAAGCACAGAGCCCACCGAGGATTCACAAGAAAAAGGGGGAAGCTGTCCAAAATCTAAATCGTCACCTCCACCACACCGAGAAACGTAGGGGACCAGATCCACACGAATAACCTACAAAAAAACCCCAGGGGGAAGCCTGAGGGAAAAAGGGAAGGGATCCCCAACCAAACAGGGATCCCTGGGAAGCAACAGTCCGAAAAAACAACCAAGGAAACCCTAGCCGGTCGGGAGGGGTGCAGATAGTGGAGAAGGATCTCCCCCCAGGAGATAATCTGCAAACAACCACTCCCCGGGAGGGATGACCTGGGTTGACCTGGGTTGAAAATTGAATATAATTTCATCCATTCATAAGTAACATAATTTAGATAATTCAATTTTCCCAAGTTTATCTTCAACATTATAAAAAGTTCTTGAATTGATATCATCAACCCAAATAGTTATAAACAAATACAATTAAAATATAGGCCCACAAAACTTATGTATGTAAGGGCTATGATATTAAATATTTTGCTCTAGTTGATTCTCCAAGCATGAAAAACAAACCTATAAAATCTTGGGACTATAGTATTATACCATAATTTACCACATATTGAATGGGGAATATGATGTGGTTTGTCACATGACTACCACCTTTGTACCACTATACAACTTTTATGAATGCCTAAGTGCTATTTATACCATTTTAATTTAGGTTTTTGTGCCAAGTAAGATCCATGTCAACTTTCATAGTGGCCACCATCACCACAAGAATAATTGAAGAAGTAACTTGAGATTCTAAATTATTTATATCCATGATATTTGAGTATTGGGTGCTTGACAAAGGCACCATTCGTCTCCTTAATTCTAAGTGGGATACCTCCATAATATAAATGACATCCATCAAACTAAAAGGAAATAATTCCCTATGAAAAAGAGGATATGTACTAATACCATGGTGCTTCCCTCTAAAGATAAAAACAACCACCCATTAGCTAAAAGGCTATACCTCACCATGATATGTGAAGAACATGTTTTAGAATATTGATATGCTACCCTATTTGGAGAGAGAAAATAGAATTTAGGGAATCAAACACATGAGAATCCAATCCATAGTAGAAATGTTTTCTCATATTAACTTGCATGATTATCATAGTTGATGATAACAAATATTTTCTAGTTCCTTAGAAGCATGACCATTGTTCCACTTAAGGCATAATTTTTTTTATTACAAATGAATCGATGTCTAAAATATATAAGGAGAATAAAGCACATGATTAGATCCCATTTAATATCTTTCTAAGGTACTCTAACTAATGTTTCAAAGTCCTATCATTTGAGGAGTATGCCCAAGACTCCTAAGAAAACTTGATGCATTTCTCATGCAACCCTTCAAGATCTCATGTCGCCTGATCCAATTGAAGACTTGAATGCACATTTATAACATGTGAGGAGATTACTAACCATCAAAGCCACACCATTACAACATGATATTTGGATTATGATGTTTTAAATTTGGCCAAAACCAAAAACATGGGACATATTCCAAAATATAACGACTAGGAAAATAATTTTTGTAAATTTATTTATTTTTCCTAAAAGTTGTGATTCCTCGTTTTGATGTTTGTGAATGTAGAATATTCCAAATTTAACTTATAAAACCTTAGAATACAATTCATACTTATAATTTGAAGAGAAAATAATGTCTTCAAATGAATTCTTATATGACCCTCAACGACATAATACTATGTTGAGTTTTATAATACTTTGTCAAAAAAAAAACCATC
This sequence comes from Wollemia nobilis, assembly GCA_028583015.1. Taxonomy (NCBI): domain Eukaryota; kingdom Viridiplantae; phylum Streptophyta; class Pinopsida; order Araucariales; family Araucariaceae; genus Wollemia; species Wollemia nobilis. The sequence continues at coordinate 4,904,219 of JAQPPZ010000710.1, read as the reverse complement.
CACTCAAATCTTATAAACAAAGAAAATACAAATCAAATAAAAATGTGATAAAACATAAGATATGAAGCATACCCAACACTAATGCTAAACAATCAACATGAATATTAAATTCACAAAATGAATCAAATGGATAAGGTTTTTAAATACCTCAATAATTAATTATTAAATTAATATAACTTTTACCAATATAAAATTAAGATAAAGGCATAAGGTTAACAATACCAAGTTTAAACCATGGGATCAAAAATTTCATTATATAACACCCAAATATTATTAGCATCTAGTTAAAAAAAAATTAAATCATTATTAAAATAAATTTTATTTTAAAGTGTATCTTAATTTAACTATGATGTGAATATGTATTTGTCTTATATTTTAAAACTATACCATAACAACTTAGTGTTAGGGCTTTGATATTTCTTTGGCTACCACGACAACTTAGTGTTAGGGCTTTGACATTTTTGTGGCTGTGTTCAAGGTTCCAAAATGGGATAGGTAACTACAGAGTGCTTGTCGGTTGACTGGTTTCATTGAATCTGTATAATCCAACGGGTTAGGGTATACTTACTTAATATCTATTTAATGTATGCTAATGAAGGCATGTAAAGTATAATCTATAAATATTTTTTACAATACATAGTATATTTTAGAAAATGAATAATGAGGTGCCTATGTTCAAACTTACTCCTTAAAAGTGGATGTGTTTGTTTTTCATGTTGTGTAGGGTTAGCTTGGCCATGTTGACTTTGTCTAATCTAATGGATTAGGCTTTATAGTGGAAGCACCCAATAGTGTTGTAGATTTGCTTATATATATTAAAATATAAATATTCTAGAAAATGTAGAGTGAGATGTCTATAACCTTGATTGCATACAAGTGGATGGTCGTTTCTCCTATATATTAAGCTTCACTTTTAGAATGATCAACATGTGGTAGGGATGGGGTTATAGTGGTTTTTATGGTTCAAATTTGGGTATTCCTAGTTTTGATTCACCTCCTCTACAACAGAAGCTACGATCCATTTTGGTGTTCCTCGTTTCGATTCACCTCCTATATAGCAGAAGGTACTATTATTTTTTGGTCAGGTTTATAGTGGTATTTCTTGTCCTCATATATTTATTTTTTGATTATTTATTTTAATTTGAGGAGGTTTAGAGGAGGTGAATCAAAACCAAAAACACCAAAATGAATTGTTGCTTGGCTCCATCACGCTCTTTTATTTTTTGATACATGGAAGAATCAGTTTGTTAATTCAAATGCTACCACTATAAACCTAGTCTGTTGGATAAGGCAACGCCAATGGGACCCTGAATGTGACCTTCTAAGGCATTGAACTAGAGAATCAATAACAACTTTTGCTAAATATGTGATGGGCCACTATAACCCTAGCCCTTTGTGTAATATGAGGTCAACCAATCCTCACCCTCTAAGACGAATACTTGGTGGTCCACTATAACCTTGGTCCATTGAGTAAGATGAAGCCTTGACCCTTTAAGGCATTGAACTAATAATCGCTAACACTTTTATTTCTTGTCCTTTGATTTTTTTTTTAAATTTTAATTTATTTTCTTTTTGCCATCAAATTTTTAAATTTTAATATATTTTTAAGTTAAATTTTAGTAGCTTATGCTATGGAGGAGGTGAATCAAAACCAGAAACACCAAAATGAATTGTTGCTTTAGGCATCAAATGAATAATTTTTGTTATGTTTTTCTTTTCTTTTTTGATACATAGATAATCATTAACACCTTTTTCTAGATGCTTGATTGGATCATATGATACCACTATAACCCTAACCTAATAAGTAATATGAAGTTAACAAGACTCAAAACCTCCAAGGCATTGAACTGGAGAATCAATAACACCTTGTGTTAGATCAGCTAAGATATTATCACTATAACCTTCACTAGTAAGACAAAGTCAACTCAACCCAACCCTCCAAGAAATCAAACTCAAAATCAGTAACACCTTTATTTCTTTTCCTCAAATATTTATTTTTAATATTTGTTTTAATATATATATTTTAGAAGCTTTGCTATAGAGGAGATAACTCAAAACTAGGGACACCAAAGTGAATTGTTACTCCAGGCTTCAAATGAATAGTTTTTACTATATTTTTATATACATAGGAGAATTAGTAACACCTTTGATTAGATACCTAATTATCTTAGATATTGCCATTATAACCTTAGCCTGTTAGGTAACATAAATTCAATGGAAACAAAACCCTCAAAGTCATCTAATTGGGAATTAATTACACCTTTTGTTCTAAATATGATCAACTCAAATGCTGCCACTAAAACCCTAGCGTACTAGATAAAAGGAATTCAAGGGTAAACTAATCCTCTAGAACATGGGGAATAAGCAACACATTTTATTTCTTGTGCTTATATCTCTATTTTTAATACTTTTTTCGTAAATTTTAATTTCAGAAGTCTAATTGGAAATCAAATACACCTTTTGTTGGAAATATGATTTGCTCAAACATGACCACTAAAATCCTAGCCCACTGGATAAAAAGAAGTCAAGGGGACCTTAATCCTCTAGAAGATTTAAAATAAGCAACACCCTTTATTTATTTTTTTAATATTTTTAAATTAAATTTTAATTTCAGTAGCTTCCGCTATAGAGGAGGTGAATAAAAACCAAGAATACCAAACTGAATTTTTGCTTCATGCTTCAAACCACTAGTTTTTATTATGTCCTTTTTTTATACATAGTAGCATCAATAACACCTTTTTCTAGATATTTGATTAGCTCAGATGATACTACTATAACCCTATACCGTAGGTAAGGAGAAGTCAATGGGATGTGACCCTCTAGGACATCTAATTGGAAAATAAGTTATACCTTTTCCTGCTATGATGTTGCAACTATAACCCTAGCTTGCAAGGTAAGACCAATTCAATGGGATCCAACCTTATAGCTTAGATGATGTCACAATAACCCTAGCCCATTTGGGTATAAGATGAATTCAATGGTACCCCAACCTTCTAGCTTAGATATTGCTACTATGAACCTAGCCCACTAAGTAAGAGAAAGTCAATGAGACCTCGACCCTTTAGGGCATAGATCCAATTGAGAACTAGTAACTCCTTTGATGGGATACTTGATTGGCTGAAACACTGTTGCTATAGCCCTAGCCCACTATAATGGGACCCTAACATTGTTGAATCCATAATACATTTTGCTTGAAGAATCAAGAATACCTTTTTTTAGATACCTGATCAACTTAGATGTTGCCACTATAACCCTAACCTACTAGGTAATATGAAGTCAATGGCTTCCAACCCTCCTTTATGGACTTATATGTTTCCACTATAATTCTAGCCACTTGGATAAGAAAAATTCAATAGGACTCAGACCCTCTAGGGCATCGAATTAAGAATTAGTAACACCTTTTAGTGGATACCTGATTGACTCAAATGCTACCACTATAACCCTAGCCCACTAGGTAAGATACCTATGAAGTCAATGGCTTTCAACCCTCATTTATTGACTTATATGTTTCCACTATAATTCTAGTCACCTAGATAGAACAAATTCAATGGGGCTTATACCCTCTAGGGAATCAAATTGGGAATTTGTAACACCTTTTATGGGATACCTGATTGAATCAAATGCTACCACTATAATCCTAGCCCACTAGGTAAGACAAATTAAATGGGATATCATATTAGATGCTACCATGCTTATTGGATAAGGAAAAGTCAATGGGACCCTGACCCTATAGGACATTAAATTAGGAATTAGTAAAACCCTTTGATAGATACTTGATCGACTCAAATGTAGATGCTGCCACTATAACCTTAGCAAGTTGGGTAAGACAAAGTTACCTATTGGATAAGACAAAGTCAATGGGAACTTGATCCTTCAGGACATAGAACTAGGCTATCCAACCATCCAACCTATCTCCTTAAGGGTATGTCATGGTTTGAACCTTGGACCTTCTCAAAGAGAGGTTAAAGCTCTAACCACTACGTAGTCCTTGTGGTCAAAATATTAAGGTAAAGCATTGTTTCTTTTATACATAGGAGAATCAGTTTGTCCATTCAAATGCAACCACTATAACCCTAGCCTGTTAGATAAGATGATTTCAATGGGACCTCAATATCGACCTTTTAAGGTATTGAACTAGAAAATCAACAACACCTTTTACCAAATACATGATGGGTCACTATAACCCTAGCTTGCTCGGTAAGACAAAGTCAACCAACACTAAAATTCTAAGCCTATGGTCCACTATAATCTTGGTCTACCGTGTAAGATGAATCCTTGAACCTCTAAGGTAACAAAATCAAATTAGTAACACCTTTATTTATTGTACTTAGATCTTTACTTTTAATTATTTATATTTTTTTAGTTTCTTTAATTTTATGCCAAGTATTTATTTATTTATTTTATTTATTTTTAGTTTTAATTTCAGTAGCCTCTGCTATAGAGGAGGTGAATCAAAATTGTGAACACCAAAATGAATTGTTGCTTTAGGCATCAAAAAATTAATTTTATTATTCTATTTTTCTTCTTTGATACACAAAGAATCATTAACACCTTTTGCTAAATTTTTGATTGGATCATATGCTCCCACTATAACCCTAACCCCCTAAGTAAGACAAAGTCAACAAGACCTCAACCCTCCAAGGCATAGAACTAGGGAATCGATAACACCTTGTGTGAGATCAGCTCAGCTATTACCATTATAACATTCACTAGGTAAGACAAATTCAACTGGACCCAACCTTCCAAGACTTCGAACTTGAAATTAGTAAAATTTTTATATTTTTTCTCAAATATTTTTTAATTTTTTTAAATATTAATTTTAATAGCTTCTTCTATAGAGGAGATAAATCTAAACTAGAAATACCAAAATAAATTGTTGTTTCCTTAGGATTTTGCTAACAATATTTTTCTCTTAAATTATTGAATCTCAAAATATAATCCTCAACATTACTAAAATCCATCATGTTGAGGGTAGAAAACTCTATCTCCAATTGACAACCCTCCATGACATTCGAAAAAAAAATTTCAATTTGGTTCACACATTGGTAGGATCACTCTAGTTTTTAATGAGAAAAAGTATGTTAGTTATAATAGAGTTATGGTGTCTTCCATTTTGTTAGTGCAAATAATTTCATCAAGGGGCGATTTTGTAATTTATTCCTTAATGATGCACCAAAAATTCTTACATGTCTATAGATAAACAATTTATGTTGAACATACACTATAATTTCATCCATTCATGAGTACCATAATTTACAGAATCCAAATTTCCAAAGTTTATCTTCAAAACTATAAAAATTTCTTGAATTGATGTCATCAATTCAAATAGCTAGAAATAATGTGCAATTAAAATATAGGTCCACAAATCCTGGGTGATTATTATGGTGTAGAACCCCCATGGTCGTGGTTTCTCAGACCAAGGCAACCTCACAAGGGTTTTTTCTCTAAATTAAAAAAAAAAAAAAAAATGTATATATATATATATATATATATATATATATATATATATATATATATATATATATATATATATATATATATATATATATATATATGGCCCACAACACTTATGTATGTGAGGGCTATGACCTTCAAAATATTGCTCTAATTGATTTTTCAAGCATGAAAAACAAATCTATCAAATATTGGGACTATAATATTAAACCATGATTCACCATATATTGAATGGAGAATAGGATGTGGTTTGCCACATTATTACCACCTTTTTAAAAATGTACAACTTTTATGAATGCCTAAGTAATTTTTATACCATTTTAGTTTAGGTGTTTGTGCCAAGTAAGATCCATGTCAACTTCCATATTGGCCACCATCACCATAAGAATAATTGAAGAAGTAACTTGAGATTCTAAATGATTTATACCCATGATCTTTGCATAGTGGGTGCTTGACAAAGGGGCCATCCCTCTTATTAATTTTAAGAGAGATATATCCATAAGATAAATGGTATGGATCCATAAAACTAAAAGGAATTAATTCCCTATGGAAAAGAGCATATGTACCAATCCCTTGGTGCTTCCCTCTAAAGATAAAAACAACCACCCATTAGCTAAAAGGCCATAACTTACAATGATATGTAGATAGATAGATAGGTATTAACATGAACGGAATTCCAAACATGGAATATACCACTAGAATCGCATCATCACATTAACCGGTTAGAAAGCAAGAGAGCCAGCCCCCCACACACATGCCCAAACTTGATGTGAAGAACATATCTTAGACTATATATGCTACTCTATTTAGAGAGAGAAAATATTATTGAGGGAATAAAACACATGAGACTCCAATCCATAATATCAAAGTTTTCTCATATTGATTGGCATGACTTCCATAGTTGATTATAACAAATATTTTCTAGTTCCTTAGAAGCAAGATCATTGTTCCACTTTAGGCATAAAAAAATGTCATTACAAATGAATTGATGCATACAAATATATAAGAAAAATCAAGCACATTATTAGATCCCATTTAATATATTTCTAAGGTACTCTAACTAGTTCTTCAAAGCCCTAGCATTTGAGGAGTATGCCCAAGGCTCTTAGGAAAACTTGATTAATTTACCATGCACCTCTTATATCTCATGTCACATGACCCAATTGAAGACTTGAACGCACATTTATAACATACAAGGATATTACTAACCATCAAAGCCACACCATTACAACATGATAGTTGGATTATTATGTTTTGACTTTGGCCATAACCAAATACATGTCCCATATTCCAAAATATAATGATGAGGAAAATAAATTTTGTAAACTTAAAATTTTTGTCCTAGAAAATATGATTGCTAATTTTGATGTATATGAATGTAGAATCTTCCTCCATTCCTCCTTATGTTGAATTTGACTTATGAAACCTTAGAATATAATTCATCCTTATAATTGGAATAGAAAATAGTGTCTTCAAATGAATTCTTTATATAACCCTGAGCAACTTAGAATAGCATGTTGAATTTTATATTAATTAAAAAAAAGCAAACCATCCTCTCAAATATTATAAGTAAAGAAAATACAAATCTAATAGAAAAGTGATAAAACATAAGATATGAAGTATACCTTTAAGCACTCAGTAAACCATCAATATAAAGATCAAATTCACTTAATGAATCAAATGGATGAGGTTTGTAAATAGTTCAATAATTAAATTTTAAATTAATAAAACTTTTTATCAACACAACATTAAGATAAGGCCATAGTAAGGTTAACAATACCTGAAGAACACAAGCTTATACTGAGAGGGGGGTTGTAAAGTATAAGACTACTTTTTACATTTCTTTCCCAAACAATATTATCTAATATTGTCAATGGCTATATCAACTACAATAATTAAAGCAATGCATAAATCATCACACACAATAGAGACACCAATTTTAACGTGGTTTACCCAATGTGGGCTACGTACACGGAGAAAATATTTCACTAAAATTTCCTCAACCAATCTCTTGGGAATCCTTACCTATTATAATGTTTATGGACCTCTGTCCAAAGGAGATACCAATCCCCTAATTAAGTTCATGGAAACCTATCCATAGGAGAAATATTTCCCCTTTGCTGGTTTGTGGATCTCTATCCACAGGAGAACTCCTCCTCTGTTCTAGCTGGTGATCCTTTAGAATACTACTGCCTCCACTACACTGCCTTTTGGATCTCACTCGATAAAAGACCTATGTCCTCACTCAAAATACTTTTGTCCTCACTACCCCGGCTAATGGATCTCTATCCACTGGAGACTACTGTCCTCTACCCTGTCACCTTCAAATCTTACTCTTAGCTCTTCTCAATTCCTATCTCAAATCTTCATTAAACACTGTACTTCAGTCTAGCACAAATCTACTTAATATATGTCATCAAATATGCACTAAAAATAGTCCTTCGATCTAGCATAAATTTTATCAATATCTGTCTCAAATCTGCACTAAACACGATCCTTTGGTCTAACACAAATCTGCTCAATATCTGTCTCAAATCTGCACTAAACACTGTCATTCGCTCTAGCACAAATCTACTCAATCTCTATCTCAAATCTACACTAAACACTGTCCTTCGATCTAACACAAATCTATTCATTATCAGTTCTCAAATCTGCACTAAACACTGTCCTTAGGTCTAGCACAAATATGCTCAATATTTGTTCTCAAATCTACACTAAACACAGTCCTTCGATCTAGCACAAATTTGTCCTCAAGCCTTAACACAAAGCTTGACTTAATCACAAATCAACTCTGCTAGATTTGCTCCAAGCCTTAACTCAAATCTTGAACAAATCAATCAATCAACTCTGCTCTCAACTCTTCTCAAAGACTTACCTAAAATTTATCCAAAAAGTCTTCACCAAGACGTACCCCAATTTTACCCAAAAAGTCCTTACTAGAACTTGTTCATTCTGCTCAAAGAAGTCTTAACCAAGACTTACCTCAAATCTACTCAACAATTCCTCATTAGAACTTGTCTAATCTACTCAATGAGTCTTCACCAAGACTTACCTTAAATCTGCTCAACAAGTCCTCACTAGAACTTGTCCAATATGCTCAACAAGTCTTCACCAAGACTTACCTCAAATATGCTTGTAAGCTTCCACAAAAGCTCACACAAATCTATCTTTAAATCCCCTCTAGGACTTACTCAAATATGCTCACAAGATTTCACAAAAGCTTTCTCAAATCTATCCTTAAGTCCCCTTTAGGACTTACTCAAATTTATCCACTAGCTTTCACAAAAGCTTATTCAAATCAATTGCAAAACTTGCATATACAAACTCAACTTAATCTCTTTCAGAAAACCTCTTCAATCACACAAAAAAGTTTCACTTAGAATCTTGTTTAACCATAGAAACATATAGAGAATGGTAAGAGACTCAATATGTTTCACACTCACAAATCACTCTATCACTTTCAAAATCAATTTTTTTATCAATTTAGAAATAAAGAACAATTTGTTTCACAAAAAATGAATTATCACTCCAATGCTTTCAATCAATCAACTTCACTCAACCATCCACTCAATGAAACACATCTTGCTTACAAACCCTAACCAAGTGTTTCACTAAACTTACAAAAAATAACATATGTAACACAACCTTTGACTCAAGATGATTCCAGTTTTCACATAACAATGATACTCATGGTATTTCACAAACCCTAGTTCAAGATAGTTCTCAATTTCACATAACAATGATACTCATGATATTTCATAAACCTTGATCAACACATGAAGGCTCACTCATATATTTCCAACAATGCTTATTAAACAATCTCACATAACAATGATACTCATGTTCTTTCACAAACCCTAGTTCAAGATAGTTCTCAATTTCATACCTAATTTTTATGACAAACATTCACCAATCATGTATATGAAAATTCACTCAACAATGCTTATCAAACAAACCTTTTCACTCCAACTTAGCATTTCACAACATTCAACCCAAAAATATTTCACTCACAAGGAAGATGTGCCCATACCTTTTGTTTTGATGGAGACATGTCTTCAAAACCTGTCTTAATCACAATAAAAACCTCTTTGCCAATTCAAAGCTTAGGTAGCAACAATCTATCTCAAAACTCCACTCAAAATTCTCCTTAATATTTATTTCACCACACAAAAATAACAAGTCTCAAGTACACCTTATAATCTCCAAAATTTTCAAATATTATTAGCAAAGGTTTAATTAACTCAATTTCACAATAATCCACTTCAAAATATTAATGCATAAAATAATTAAAATAACTCCCTTATATCTCCCTACTCAAAAATGCATTATCAAATAATCAACACACCTTTCCAGAAATAATTCAATTCACTTTTAAGCCAAAATCAAATCTTCCTCAATCTTCAACTTAAGATAAAAATAAAATATATCTTAACCACCTTATATCTCCCAAATTAAAATTGCATTTCAAAATAATTAACACCTCTTATCCAGAAATAATACAATTCACTTTTAAACAATAATTAAATTCTTCACAACATTTAATTAAAATAAAAAACTCTTTAATCACCTTATATCTCCCTACATACAACTTTAGACCACATGCACATATAACAAAAATTAAAGTACCTTTGCACACTCCTTAGTGGAATTCGATCCCAGGTCAAGCTGTCGCTTGCACCCTAGTCGTAGCCTAGATAACACGTGAGCTAGGTGCTCACGTGGGAGGCAAAAGCACATTGAGTGCTTTGTTTCTTCCACTAGAGCCAAATCAAAAAAAAGGCTTTGTCTCTTCACAACCACCGAGACTCGAACGTAGGTTCCTCGCCTAACCTACGCCTTACATGCCAACAACTTGCCACTAGCCCAACCGATTGGTTGGTGTCAAGGCTTTATGCCTTGGTCACTTTGACCTTCACGTTTTCAGCTACAAATTCTTCTCTACACCACTTAGCCACATGCTCAATATTATTGCACTTGTAACACTTAATATAGTTATTCCTTGAAGGTGCATATGTTTTGTAGTTCCTCTTGGTGAAGCCATGTCCATTCTTGTCATGAACCCTTCAATTTACTACCTTGTGACCAAAATAATTAAAAGAGTAGCAATACCCTTGAAATAGATGTCCAATTATGAGATTCATTTTGGTGAAACCATATTCATGTTTTTCATGTGTCCTGCACTGTGAAGCCTTGTGACCAAACCTATGACATGAGAAGCAACGTCCATTGAAGAACCCTGGCCTTGACCCCATTGGTCTCTTAGTTTCCTCTTTCTTGTGCTATTTCCTGTTCTATCTATTCCTCATGTGTATTTTTCCTTTTCTTGCTAAAAATTCTATTTTCTAACTTATCCTTAGAAGTTTCATTCTCCCATACACTCTCTTCTTTTGAAGCTTATTCTTCTTTGGATTTTGAGATTGACTCCTCTCCTTGTCCTCTATGTTATTCTTCAAAGCCAAGTACTATCTTGTTTGATGAAGATCTTTGTACCTTGATAATATTATCCAAGTTCTTTGAGCTTCTCCCAAACCTGTGTAGCTTGTCTCTATACTCTTTTACTTTCTTCCTTAGTGAACCTACTTCATGCTCTAACTTTTCACATTCTAAAATATTTACCTCTAACCTCTTTTTAAATTTTCTTGTCTTAGCTATTGAGTTGGTTAGATCTTCTATAAGATTTCCTTTCTCTTCATAACATTCTTGAAATTGAAGCTTGATTTTTGAGTTCTGCTTTCTTACCTTTCTTAATGCATTGAGAGTAGAAATAAGCTCACCCTCAAGATCAAATTCTCCTTCCTCTTCATTTTCTGATTCTTCCTCTATTCTTTTGTCTTCAAGATCATATTTATTCTTTTCTAATTCATTTCCACTAGAAGCACTTCCTTCTTTTTATATTGCCATAATAATAATTTCTTCTTTTGGACCTTCAAGAGCATCTTCATTTTCATCTTCACTGAAACTGAACCCATTCCTTGTATAACTATATTCAAGATGACCAAAGTTTCCACACCTAAAAAAATTGAGGATTATTGGTGCCCTTTGTACCTTTTTCTTATCATCTTCTTTTTCTACTGTCAAAAATAGAATCTCATCTTCTTAATTATCTGAGGACCTGTCATCACTATCACTTGAACTCTTGCCTACTTTATCTACATAAAAAATTTTCTTATGCCTTTGGAAAAACTTCTTTTCATACTTGTTTTTTCCATACCTATTTTTCTTTTGATACTTGAATTTTCTTGGTTCCCTGTTCTTATGATCCTATTTCTCATCACCATTGCTATTTATAGACTCTGGACAATCATATGAATAGTGATCATATTTGCCATATTTGAAATACTTGACTAATTTTATACCTGTGTGCTTTCTTGTGTCCTTGTTCCTTCTACCATAGTTTGCTTCTTGATCACTAGATGACTCATTACTTGAATCCAATTTCTTACCCTTTGTATTATTTGTAACTTTGAAAGCTGCTTCTTTCTAGGGAATAGACTCCTCTTTTATTCTCATCTCAAAAGCTATGAGAGTTCCATGTAACTCATCCCTTGTCAAAGTTTCTATATCTCTTGTTTCTTTTATGGCTGAAATCTTTTCACTATACCTCTTAGGAAGTGATCTTAAAACCTTTTGACAAACATTTAATTATTCCACTTTAAACCTAACTCCTTGCATGGAGTTAAAAACCTTATCCACATGAAGTAAGTATGTAGCAATATCTTCCTCATCCTTCATATTTAGGTCTTCAAATATTTTCTTATGATTTTACAATTTTGCCATCTTGACCTTTTTGTCTCCCTCATATATATTTTTCAGCTTATCCCAAATCTCTTTTGCTAATGTGCAATGCATAAATTTTACAAACTCTATTTCATGCAAACCATTTAAGATTCCATTTATTGTATTTGAATTATTCATTTGTAGGAGCTTAGCATATTTATTAGTAGGTGGAGTAGCTGGCAGTATGTACCCATCCTAAAATGCTTGCCATATATCATTTTCTAGTGCCATTAGGAAAATATTCATTCTCATAATTCAAAAAGCATAATTGTTCTCATCGAACAATGGTGTCGTATTCCCTAAAGATCCACTCTGAGAATCCATCTGTGTTCCTGTAAGCTTTTTCTTCAAGCTATTAAACCCTTTCGAAGGAACCTGCTCTGATACCAATTAAAGAACGTAAACTTATATTGAGAGGGGGGGTGAACAATATAAGATCACTTTTTACATTTCTTTCCCAAACAATATTATCCAATATTATCAATGGCTATATCAACTACGATAATCAAATCAATGCACAAATCATCACACACAATAGAGACACCAATTTTAATGTGGTTCACCTAATGTGGGCTACGTCCACCTAGAAAATATTTCACTAAAATTTCCTCAACCAATCTCTTGGGAATCCTTCCCTATTACAATGTTTATGGAACTCTATCCAAAGGAGATACTAATCCCCTAATCAAGTTTATGGAAACCTATCCATAAGAGAACTCTTTCCCCTTTACTGGTTTATGGATCTCTATCCATAGGAGAAGTCCTTCTCCTTTACTCTGGCTGGTGATCCTCTAGCAGACTACTACCTCCACTACACTGGCTTGTGGATCTCACTCCATAGAAGACCTATGTTATCACTCAAAATACTTCTATTCTCAATGTCTTGGCTAATGGGTCTCTATCCACTGGAGACTACTATCCTCTGCTCTATCACCTCCAAAGCTTACTCTCAGCTCTGCTAAATCTCTGTCTCAAATATGTACTAAACACAATCCTTCGATCTAGCAAAAATTTGATCAATCTCTATCCTCAAATATGCACTAAATATAGTCCTTCGGTCTAGCATAAATCTGCTCAATCTCTATCTCAAATATGCACTAAACACAATCCTTCGATCTAGCACAAATCTACTCAATATCTTTCTCAAATCTATACTAAACCTTGTCATTCGATCTAGCACAAATTTGCTCAATATTTGTCTCAAATCTACACTAAATACTGTCCTTTGGTCTAGAATAAATATGCTCAATCTCAGTTCTCAAATCTACACTAAACACTGTACTTATGTCTAGCACAAATTTGCTCAATATTTGTTCTCAAATCTACACTAAAAACTGTCCTTTAGTCTAGAACAAATCTGTCCTCAAGACTTAACACAAAGCTTGACTCAATCACAAATCAACTCTGCTAGATATGCTTCAAGCCTTAACTCAAAGCTTGAACAAATAAATCAATCAAATTTGCTCTCAACTCTTCTCAAAGACTTACCTCAAATCTATCCAAAAAGTCTTCACCAAGACTTACCTCAACTCTGCCCAACAAGTCCTCACTAGAACTTGTTCAATCTGCTCAACAAGTCTTCACCAAGACTTGTCTCAAATTTGCTCAAAAAGTCCTCACTAGAACTTGTCCAATTTTATCAATAAGTCTTCACCAAGACTTACCTCAAATCTACTCAATAAGTCCTCACTAGAAATTATCCAATCTACTCAACAAGTCTTCACCAAGACTTACCTCAAATCTGCATGTAAACTTCCATAAAAGCTCGCACAAATCTATCCTTAAATTTCCACTAGGACTTACTCAAATATTCTCACAAGCTTTCACAAAAGCTTGCTCAACTCTGTCCTTAAGTCCCCTTTAGGACTTACTCAAATCTATCCACTAGCTTTCACAAAAGCTTATTCAAATCAATTGCAAAAAATGCATATACAAACTCAACTTAATCTCTTTCAGAAAACCTCTTCAATCACACAAACAAGTTTCACTCAGAATCTTGTTTAACCATAGAAAAATATAGAGAATGGTAAGAGACTCAATATGTTTCACACTCACAAATCACTCTATCACATTCAAACTCACTTTCAAATAAATTCAAAAATAAAGAACAATTTGTTTCATAGAAATTGAACTATCACTCCAATGCTTTCAATCAATCAACTTCACTCAACCATCCACTCAATGAAACACAACTTTCTTACAAACCCTAACCAAGTGTTTCACTAAAATTTCAACAACTCACTTAAGGAACACAACCTTTAAATCAACATGATTCCAATTTTCACATAAAAATGATACTCATGGTATTTCACAAACCCTAGTTCAAGATAGTTTTCAATTTCACATAACAATGATACTCGTGATATTTCACAAATCCTAAACAACACATGAAGGCTCACTCAAATATTTCCAACAATGCTTATGAAACAATCTCACATAACAATGATACTCATGTTCTTTCACAAACCCTAGTTCAAGATAGTTATCAATTTCACACCTAATTGTTCTCACAAACATTCACCAATCATGTATATGAAAATTCACTCAACAATGCTTATCAAACAAACCTTTTCACTCCAACTTAGCATTTCACAACATTCAACCCAACAATATTTCACTCACAAGGAAGATGTGCCCATACCTTTTGTTTTGATGGAGATATGTCTTCAAAACTTGTCTTAATCACAATCAAAACCTCTTTGCCAATTCCAAGGTTAGGTAGCAATAATCTATCTCAAAACTCCACTCAAAATTCTCCTCAATATTTATTTCACCACACAAAAATAACAAGTCTCAAGTACACTTTATAATCTCCAAACTTTTCAAATATAACTAGCAAAGGTTCAATTAACTCAATTTCACAATAATCCACTTCAGAATTTTAATGCATAAAATAATCAAAATAACTCCCTTATTTTTTTTTGGTAGATAAGATACTATAGCATTAATACTAGGTTTTACAAGTTGACCCAAAACCTTTTACAAAAATCAGCCCAGGGCTGTTGATGAACATGCCCTTACTAAGGATCCTATATATGTAAAATCTACATGTCGAGAAAGCTATTACATCCAGTAAGGCACATAGCCTGTTATCAAAAAGAAACTTCCCATACAACATTTTAGGTATACCCCGAGAAAACACACCTACATCATAATTACAAAAAAATAAACAGACACGGATCCCTTCCTTGAAATAGTGGAGAAACAAAAAGCTACAAACACACATAGCAGAGTACTGAAAAAACTCCCACAAGTTCTGTATTGACAGTTAATCTTAATAATTCTTTGGTAATTGCTTTCTTATGTATATTGTTGAGCAAGATGTTGCCAGAAGGTTGTCATTGTTGTCAACACAGGCAGTTAGATCCAAAGATGCAGGCAGTTAGGTCCAAGGATGTAGTGGATAACAGACTTGAAATGGGTTTTTCTTAAAACCCAAGTTGGCTCTTCGTTTTGTTGAAAAAGATGCCCCGGTGATGAAGATATTTAATTTTAAATATTTAGTTTAAATTTTTATTTTATTAAAAATTTAAATTAGAATATTAAATTAAATTAAAAGGGCCGACGTGTTACTATTTCGCGGAAATTAGCTACAGGAAGGTAACGAAGGTGGAGAATGACGCCGACAAAGTTAAATCTGGGTCGACGAATTTTAGGGTTTTGCAGCCGACATTCTTAGGGTTACAGTCAACGGATTTTAGGGTTTGGCAGCTGACAAATTCTAGGGTTTCTCAGTCGACGTTCTTCTAGGGTTTGCCTCTAAAATTTCTTCTACAAAAGCAAGGGTTCTTTGAGTTTAAAGTGTGGAGAGTGATGCGATCTATGTGAATGAAGTTCGTGTGTAGCAGAGTGTAAGTCGTTTCGATCTCGAGTATGAGCAAAGTGATAGTTCTTTGGAGTTAAAGAAAAGATATCGCAGCGAGGAGATAGTGAGTGAGTTCGTATCGACTGATCGAGAACAAAGAGAGTGATATGCAGACGACGTGTTTAAAGTTCGAGGCAAAAATACGTAGATGGTTGAAGTGAGATTTCTGTGAAGTTGTAGTAGAGAACGCGGAGAGATATAGAGGAGTGGTTGAAAAAGTGCGAATCATTTTCACGACGACGATCGAATGCCGACAAGCGACGAGATCGTAGAAAAATAGCGGATCGTGATAATTGAGGTGAAAGTTTACATTCTGCAATTTTTATTGTTATCTTCAAGTTGTAGCTTGAAAAAGGGGTTGGTGCCTCTTTCCGGTTGGTGCTTGGAAAAATTGGAGTTGGTGCTCCATTCCATTGTAGCGAGATAAAATTTAGAGGTTGGTGCCTCTTACCGGTTAGTCTCTGGTGAATGATTATGTAAAGTTGTAGCTTTGCATTTGACTAGATTTGGATGGTAGTCCAAGCAGTATTTTTGAGGAGTAGCCACATCGGTGAACCTCGTTAAAATGCCGTGTTATGTGTGATGCTCTTAGTACTTTTATTATTTTTGTTTTAATCTGCTGTAGTTTATTTAAAAGTCTAAATTGTTTTAAGTTTTTAAAGAACACACTGATTCACCCCCCCTCTCAGTGTCATTGTGATTACAACAATTGGTATCAGAGCCAAGTACCTGAAGAGGCTTAAATAGCTAAGGTGATCTTGGAAATCAAGCAATGGCAAGTGGTGAAGGATTCTCTTCGAACAAAGCACCGCTGTTTGATGGGACAAATTATGCGTTCTGGAAAATTAGAATGCAGACTTATCTCAGTGCTTTGGGCTTTGACATCTGGGGTGCGGTAGTCAATGGTTACAAAGCTCTTGCCACTGCTCCAACAGACACTGTAGAATCTTCAGAGGACAGTTCTAGTGAAGACTCTGAAGAAGGAACAGGTGAGGCTCTCTTTATGGCGTTTGAAATAGACGAATCGAGAAAACATAGAGGGGATGAACTCTGAAGTTGAAGATGTTGAGGCTGAAGTTGATTTAGAGGGTGAGCTAGTGTCTGCTCTTACGGAATGGGAATCGAAGAAAAAGAAGAATGAAAAACTGACAAGGAAACTTAAGAATGCAAACGACATTATTGCCAGTTTAAAAACATAGACTGAAGAATACAAGAAAATGTCTGAAGATCTGGAAATACAGGTTTCTATGAAGATAGACCACTACTGCAAATTGGAAGAAGAAAATGTGAGTCTCCGAATACAAATACAAGAGCTGGATCAAAAAATCAACTGTCATCTAAAACGTGAAGAAAGCTCGATGAAACTGGACAAAATTCTGAGCGATCAAAGATCCACAGGCATCAAATTTGGTCTCGGATTTACTAAAGGAGAATCATCAACTGAACCAAAAACAAGCAATGTTGAAAGTGAAAAGAACAAAGACAAGAAACAGGCTGTGGAAAGTAAAACGAATCAGGAAAAAGAAAGATATAATGCCAGACCTGAAATGACAGCTGACAATGATGGCTTTACTAAGGTCACACATCAAAAGAATAGAAGATCCAAGGCTCCAGCAACAACCTGGCCAAGACCATATTTCAGGTTTACTCATTATTTCTATGGTTTTTGTTTTAAATGTAATAATTATGGGCATAAAATTGCTGACTGCAAATACAATATAGGTCCAAGAAGTTTCACTAGTAGAAATGCGTTTGCTCCTTTAATGAATTATGCAGTAGAGTGTTTTAAGTGTCACAACTTTGGGCATATTGCCAGAAATTGTCGTAGTATGTCTGTTTCATATCAACCTCAGGAAAGTAGATTTCAACCGTATAGAGCAAAACAAAATAGAATTTATCTTGAAGGATATGTGCAAAATTCTAAAAGGGGAAGTCACAGCTAGAACCCAACAACATAGTTAAGACAGAATGGAAACAAAAGGAACAGCTCAGGAAAGAACAAGAATCCTTAATAGTGCAGACTGCTTTTAGAGCTCAGAATAAATATGTACCGTGGATTCTTGATAGTGGCTGCTCAAGTCATATGACAGGTGATAGATAGAAATTTGAGAATCTTCAAAAATATGAGGGTGGTTCTGTGAAGTTCGGAAATAATGATGGAGCCAAAATAATAGGTAAAGGATCGGTCAAAATAAGTGAAGGGAAAATCAAGTCAGAAGAAGTTCTATATGTGGATGGTCTGAAACATAACCTGTTAAGTGTGAGTCAGATCTGTGACAAAGGACATGAAGTGGTGTTCAAGAAGCAGGGTTGTGAAGTCAGAAAAACAAAGAACGGGAAATTAATAGCAACCGGCTCAAGGACGTCTGGCAATCTGTACACACTCTCAAAATTTTTAGAAGGTATGTGCTTCATGGGACAAGAAGAAGAGAACTGGTTGTGGCATAAGAGGCTTGGACACATAAGTTTTGATAATCTGGTAAGAATTAGCTCTAAACAAGCAGTGAGAGATATTCCAATCATTAAGAAACTTGCAAACAACATGTGTGCTTCATGTCAGAAGGGAAAACAGAACAGAGTTTCATTTAAAACAAAAGAACATCACACTAGGAGGCCTTTGGAACTCATTCATCGTGACTTATGCGGACCAATGAGGACTCAAAGCATAAACGACGACAAATACTTCATGCTGTGTATTGATGATTTTTCTAGAATGACTTGGATATTCTTCTTAAAAGATAAATCAGAAGCCTTTGAAATGTTCAGAACTTTTAGACAGCTGGTAGAGAATGAAACAGGGAAAAGAATTAAATGCTTGCGATCAGACAGAGGAGGAGAATTTATTTTGAATGAATTTTAAGAATACTATGAAAAATATGGCATCAGGAGACAATATTCAGCAGCAAAAACTCCTTAGAAGAATGGTGTAGCAGAGAGGAAGAACAGAACAATTCAAGAAATGGCACGCACCATGCTGGCAGAAAGAAAAATAGCAGATAGATTCTAGAAAGAAGCAGTTCACACAGTAGTATACATTCAGAACAGGTATATGTTAAGAACTCATGAATGCAAAACTCCGTATGAGCTGTGGTTTGGTAGGAAAGCAACAACAAAACATCTCAAAGTATTTGGCTGCAAGTGCTACATCAGAAAAACTGATGACAACCTTGGAAAGTTTGAAGATAGAGCAGATGAAGGTGTGTTTGTTGGTTATTCTCCACATAGCAAAGCTTACAAATGCTACAACAAGAGACTCAAGAAAATTGTGGACAGTGCGAGATGTTAAATTCGATGAAGGGAGGAAACAAATAGTTAATTTCCAAGAAAACTATCCAATCTACGAAGAAGTCATTGAAGGAGATGAAGTACATGACATAGAAAATATGTCTACGGTTGATGCAGGTAACTTATCAGATGACTCAGAGGTACAAGAAAACAGAAAATTCAGAATGAGCAATTGGCAGAAAAATCATCCTAGAAACCAAATAATTGGAGATCCCACAGCTGGCATTCAGACAAGAAAGAAAGTAATAAGTAATTACTCTCTTTTATCCAGCATTGAGCCCAAAAACATAGATGAAGCAAGCAAAGATGACAGTTGGATGAAGGCAATAAATGAAGAGTTAGATCAGATTGAAAAGAACAGAACTTGGGAGTTAGTACCTAGACCTGCAAATAAGAATGTAATCGGCACCAAATGGATATTTCGTAATAAATTAAATGAAGACGGTCAAGTTATTAGAAATAAAGCAAGACTGGTTTGCAAAGGCTATGCACAGGTCGAAGGCATTGACTTTGAAGAGACTTTCGCACCAGTGGCCAGACTAGAAGCTATTAGAATGTTTTCGGCACTAGCAGTTCACAAGAACTTCAGAGTTTATCAGATGGATGTGAAATCTACGTTTTTAAATGGGAAACTTGAAGAAGAGGTCTATATTGAACAACCAGATGGCTTTCAAATCAGTGAAGATCCCAACCTTGTCTGTAAATTAAAGAAAGCATTGTATGGATTAAAACAAGCACCACGGGCCTGGTATGCTAGGCTAGATAATTATCTCTCTCAATAGGGATTCAAGAAAGGTTTAGTGGACAACAATCTGTATGTGAAAACAGAAGATGGGCATCTCATTGTTCTTGTTGTCTATGTGGATGACATCATATTTGGTAGCAACAAAGATGAATCTTGTAAAGACCTAGAAAACAAGATGCAGAATGAATTTGAAATGTCAATGATTGGTGAACTGTCTTATTTTTTGGGACTACAGGTTAATCAAAATGAGAAAGGTATATTCATTTCCCAAATCAAATATGTGAAAGAGATGTTAAAGAAGTTCACTATGGAGGATAGTAAGCCAGTCAGTACTCCCATGACAACAAGCTGTAAGTTAAGTAAAGAAGACAAATCTCCACCTGTAGATCAAACCATGTATAGATCAATGATAGGAAGCTTACTATATTTAAGCGCAACTAGACACGATATTTTGCAGGCAGTGTGCATGGTAGCCAGATTTCAAGCTAGTCCCAAAGAGACTCATGTAACAGCAGTTAAAAGGATTTTTCGGTATCTCAAAGGCACCATGGAGTATGGATTGTGGTATCCAAGAGGCAAAGATTTCACTCTTATATCATATTCGGATGCAGATTGGGCGGGATGTGTTGATGACGAGAAAGAGTACCGGTGGAGGAGCATTCTATTTGGGGGACAGATTGGTTGCATGGCACGGTAAGAAGTAAGAGTCGGTGTCTTTATCTATAGCCGAGGCGAGTATATTGCGGCGGCAACATGTTGCACACAAGTTTTGTGGATGAAACGGACCTTGAAAGATCTTGGTATTAATTTTAGTGAACCAATATCAGTAAAGTGTGACAACACCAGTGCAATCAACATTTCTAAGAATCCAGTAATGCACTCACGGACAAAGCATATTGCTATAAGGTATCATTTCTTGAAAGACAAAGTTGCAGAAGGAGAAGTCAGATTGGACTATGTCCCAACTATAGAACAGGTAGCAGACATTTTTACAAAACCTTTGCCCAAGGAAGTATTTGAGTATCTTCGAAGCAAATTAGGAGTAGTCACACTTCCTAAGAAGTGACTAGCTACAGGGATCACCTTCTCAGGGGGAGCACTTGAGTGTTTGAGGATGGACTCAGGGGGAGTCAAATTTTGCCTGAGAAGTGTGAGGATGGACTCAGGGGGAGTCAAAATTGTGCCTAAAAAGTGTGAGAATGGTCACAAGGAGAGTCTGCAGCAGCCCTTTGGTATTATTGACAAAGGGGGAGAAGAGTTACAGGAAGGTATACAGGTGTTGCCAACAATTCCAAAGGGGGAGATTGTTGAGCAAGATGTTGCCAGAAGGTTGTCATTATTGTCAACATAGGCAGTTAGATCCAAAGATGTAGGCAGTTAGGTCCAAGGATGCAGTGGATAACAGACTTGAAATGGGTTTTTCTTAAAACCCAAGTTGGCTCTTCGTTTTGTTGAAAAAGATGCCCCGGTGATGAAGATATTTAATTTTAAATATTTAGTTTAAATTTTTATTTTATTAAAAATTTAAATTAGAATATTAAATTAAATTAAAAGGGCCGACGTGTTACTATTTCGCGGAAATAAGCTACAGGAAGGTAACGAAGGTGGAGAATGACGCCGACAAAGTTAAATTTGGGCCGACGGATTTTAGGGTTTTGCAGCCGACATTCTTAGGGTTACAGTAGACGGATTTTAGGGTTTGTTAGCTGACAAATTCTAGGGTTTCTCAGTCGACGTTCTTCTAGGGTTTGCCTCTAAAATTTCTTCTACAAAAGCAAGGGTTCTTCGAGTTTAAAGTGTGGAGAGTGATGCGATCTATGTGAATGAAGTTCGTGTGCAGCAGAGTGTAAGTCGTTTCGATCTCGAGTATGAGCAAAGTGATAGTTCTTTGGAGTTAAAGAAAAGAGATCGCAGCGAGGAGATAGTGAGTGAGTTCGTATCGGTCGATCGAGAACAAAGAGAGTGATATGCGGACGGCGTGTTTAAAGTCCGAGGCAAAAATACGTAGATGGTTGAAGTGAGATTTTTGTGAAGTTGCAGTAGAGAACGCGGAGAGATATAGAGGAGTGGTTGAAAAAGTGTGAATCATTTTTCACGACGGCGATCGAATGCCGACAAGCAGCGAGATCATAGAAAAATAGCGGATCGTGATAATTGAGGTGAAAGTTTACATTCCGCAATTTTTATTATTATCTTCAAGTTGTAGCTTGAAAAAGGGGTTGGTGCCTCTTTCCAGTTGGTGCTTGGAAAAATTGGAGTTGGTGCTCCATTCCGTTATAGCGAGATAAAATTTAGAGGTTGGTGCCTCTTACCGGTTGGTGTTGGTGAATGATTATGTAAAGTTGTAGCTTTGCATTGACTGGATTTGGATGGTAGTCCAAGCAGTATTTTTGAGGAGTAGCCACATCGGTGAACCTCGTTAAAATGTCGTGTTATGTGTGATGCTCTTAGTACTTTTATTATTTTTGTTTTAATCTGCTGCAGTTTATTTAAAAGTCTAAATTGTTTTAAGTTTTTAAAGAACACACTGATTCACCCCCCCTCTCAGTGTCATTGTGATTACAACAATTGGTATCAGAGCCAAGTACCTGAAGAGGCTTAAATAGCTAAGGTGATCTTGGAAATCAAGCAATGGCAAGTGGTGAAGGATTCTCTTCGAACAAAGCACCACTGTTTGATGGGACAAATTATGCGTTCTGAAAATTAGAATGCAGACTTATCTCAGTGCTTTGGGCTTTGACATCTGGGGTGCGGTAGTCAATGGTTACAAAGCTCTTGCCATTGCTCCAACAGACACTGCAGAATCTTCAGAGGACAGTTCTAGTGAAGACTCTAAAGAAGGAACAGGTGAGGCTCTCTTTATGGCGTTTGAAATAGACGAATCGAGAAAACATAGAGGGGATGAACTCTGAAGTTGAAGATGTTGAGGCTGAAGTTGATTTAGAGGGTGAGCTAGTGTCTGCTCTTACGGAATGGGAATCGAAGAAAAAGAAGAATGAAAAACTGACAAGGAAACTTAAGAATGCAAACGACATTATTGCCAGTTTAAAAACACAGACTGAAGAATACAAGAAAATGTCTGAAGATCTGGAAATACAGGTTTCTATGAAGATAGACCACTGCTACAAATTGGAAGAAGAAAATGTGAGTCTCCGAATACAAATACAAGAGCTGGATCGAAAAATCAACTGTCATCTAAAACGTGAAGAAAGCTCGATGAAACTGGACAAAATTCTGAGCGATCAAAGATCCACAGGCATCAAATTTGGTCTCGGATTTACTAAAGGAGAATCATCAACTGAACCAAAAACAAGCAATGTTGAAAGTGAAAAGAACAAAGACAAGAAACAGGCTGTGGAAAGTAAAACGAATCAGGCAAAAGAAAGATATAATGCTAGACCTGAAATGATAGCTGACAATGATGGATTTACTAAGGTCACACATCAAAAGAATAGAAGATCCAAGGCTCCAGCAACAACCTGGCCAAGACCATATTTCAGGTTTACTCATTATTTCTATGGTTTTTGTTTTAAATGTAATAATTATGGGCATAAAATTGCTTGACTGCAAATACAATATAGGTCCAAGAAGTTTCACTAGTAGAAATGCGTTTGCTCCTTTAATGAATTATGCAGTAGAGTGTTTTAAGTGTCACAACTTTGGGCATATTTCCAGAAATTGTCGTAGTATGTCTGTTTCATATCAACCTCAGGAAAGTAGATTTCAACCATATAGAGCAAAACAAAATAGAATTTATACTGAAGGATATGTGCAAAATTCTAAAAATGGGAAGTCACAGCTAGAACCCAACAACATAGTTAAGACAGAATGGAAACAAAAGGAACAGCTCAGGAAAGAACAAGAATCCTTAATAGTGCAGACTGCTTTTAGAGCTCAGAATAAATATGTACTGTGGATTCTTGATAGTGGCTGCTCAAGTCATATGATAGGTGATAGACAAAAATTTGAGAATCTTCAAAAATATGAGGGTGGTTCTGTGAAGTTCGAAAATAACGATGGAGCCAAAATAATAGGTAAAGGATCGATCAAAATAAGTGAAGGGAAAATCAAGTCAGAAGAAGTTCTATATGTGGATGGTTTGAAACATAACCTGTTAAGTGTGAGTCAGATCTGTGACAAAGGACATGAAGTGGTGTTCAAGAAGCAGGGTTGTGAAGTCAGAAAAACAAAGAACGAGAAATTAATAGCAACTGGCTCAAGGACATCTGGCAATCTGTACACACTCTCAGAATTTTCATAAGGTATGTGCTTCATGGGACAAGAAGAAGAGAACTGGTTGTGGCATAAGAGGCTTGGACACATAAGTTTTGATAATCTGGTAAGAATTAGCTCTAAACAAGCAGTGAGAGATATTCCAATCATTAAGAAACCTGCAAACAACATGTGTGCTTCATGTCGAAGGGAAAACAGACTAGAGTTTCATTTAAAACAAAAGAACATCACACTAGCAGGCCTTTGGAACTCATTCATACTGACTTATGCGGACCAATGAGGACTCAAAGCATAAACGGCGACAAATACTTCATGTTGTGTATTGATGATTTTTCTAGAATGACTTGGATATTCTTCTTAAAAGATAAATCAGAAGCCTTTGAAATGTTTAGAACTTTCAGATAGCTGGTAGAGAATGAAACAGGGAAAAGAATTAAATGCTTGCGGTCAGACAGAGGAGGAGAATTTATTTCAAATGAATTTTTAGAATACTGTGAAAAATATGGCATCAGGAGACAATATTCAACAGCAAAAACTCCTTAGAAGAATGGTGTAGCAGAGAGGAAGAACAGAACAATTCAGGAAATGGCACGCACCATGCTTGGTAGAAAGCAAAATAGCGAGATAGATTCCGGAAAGAAGCGGTTCACACAACGAGTATACATTCGAACAAGGTATATGTTAAGAACTCATGAATGCAAAACTCCGTATGAGTTGTGGTTTGGTAGGAAAGCAACAACAAAACATCTCAAAGTATTTGGCTGCAAGTGCTACATCAGAAAAACTGATGACAACCTTGGAAAGTTTGAAGATAGAGTAGATGAAGGTGTGTTTGTTGGTTATTCTCCACATAGCAAAGCTTACAAATGCTACAACAAGAGACTCAAGAAAATTGTGGATAGTGCAGATGTTAAATTCGATGAAGGGAGGAAACAAATAGTTAATTTCCAAGAAAACTATCCAATCTACGAAGAAGTCATTGAAGGAGATGAAGTACATGACATAGAAAATATGTCTACGGCTGATGCAGGTAACTTATCAGATGACTCAGAGGTACAAGAAAACAAAAAATTTAGAATGAGCAATTGGCAGAAAAATCATCCTAGAAACCAAATAATTGGAGATCCCACAGCTGACATTCAGACAAGAAAGAAAGTAATAAGTAATTACTCTCTTTTATCCAGCATTGAGCCCAAAAACATAGATGAAGCAAGCAAAGATGACAGCTGGATGAAGGCAATAAATAAAGAGTTAGATCAGATTGAAAAGAACAGAACTTGGGAGTTAGTACCTAGACCTGCAAACAAGAATGTAATCGACACCAAATGGATATTTTGTAATAAATTAAATGAAGACGGTCAGGTTATTAGAAATAAAGCAAGACTGGTTTGCAAAGGCTATGCACAGGTCGAAGGCATTGACTTTGAAGAGACTTTCACACCAGTGGCCAGACTAGAAGCTATTAGAATGTTTCTGGCACTAGCGAGTTCACAAGAACTTCAGAGTTTATCAGATGGATGTGAAATCTGCATTTTTAAATGGGAAACTTGAAGAAGAGGTCTATATTGAACAACCAGATGGCTTTCAAATCAGTGAAGATCCCAACCTTGTATGTAAATTAAAGAAAGCATTGTATGGATTAAAACAAGCACCACGGGCCTGGTATGCTAGGCTAGATAATTATCTCTCTCAACAGGGATTCAAGAAAGGTTTAGTGGACAACAATCTGTATGTGAAAACAAAATATGGGCATCTCATTGTTCTTGTTGTCTATGTGGATGACATCATATTTGGTAGCAACAAAGATGAATCTTGTAAAGACCTAGCAAACAAGATGCAGAATGAATTTGAAATGTCAATGATTGGTGAAGCTGTCTTATTTTTTGGGACTACAGGTTAATCAAAATGAGAAAGGTATATTCATTTCCCAAATCAAATATGTGAAAGAGATGTTAAAGAAGTTCACTATGGAGGATAGTAAGCCAATCAGTACTCCCATGACAACGGGCTGTAAGTTAAGTAAAGAAGACAAATCTCCACTCGTAGATCAAACCATGTATAGATCAATGATAGGAAGCTTACTATATTTAAATGCAACCGAGACCCGATATTTTGCGGGTAGTGTGCATGGTAGCCAGATTTCGAGCCGGTCCCAAAGAGACTCATGTAACAACCAGTTAAAAGGATTTTTCGGTATCTCAAAGGCACCATGGAGTATGGATTGTGGTATCCAAGAGGCAAATATTTCACTCTTATATCATATTCAGATGCAGATTGGGCAGGATGTGTTGATGACAGAAAGAGTACCAGTGGAGGAGCATTCTATTTGGGGGATAGATTGGTTGCATGGCACAGTAAGAAGCAAGAGTCAGTGTC
Source organism: Wollemia nobilis (assembly GCA_028583015.1). NCBI lineage: Eukaryota > Viridiplantae > Streptophyta > Pinopsida > Araucariales > Araucariaceae > Wollemia > Wollemia nobilis. The sequence goes on along the minus strand of JAQPPZ010000710.1, from coordinate 4,877,484 downwards.
TTTATCTACAGCCAAGGCAAAGTATATTGCAGCAGCAACATGTTGCACACAAGTTTTGTGGATGAAACAGACCTTGAAAGATCTTGGTATTAATTTTAGTGAACCAATATCAATAAAGTGTGACAACACCAGTGCAATCAACATTTCTAAGAATCCAGTAATACACTCACGGACAAAGCATATTGCTATAAGGTATCATTTCTTGAAAGACAAAGTTGTAGAAGGAGAAGTCAGATTGGACTATGTCCCAACTACAGAACAGGTAGTAGACATTTTTACAAAACCTTTGCCCAAGGAAGTATTTGAGTATCTTCGAAGCAAATTAGGAGTAGTCACACTTCCTAAGAAGTGACTAGCTACAAGGATCACCTTCTCAGGGGGAGCACTTGAGTGTTTGAGGATGGACTCAGGGGGAGTCAAATTTTGCCTGAGAAGTGTGAGGATGGACTCAGGGGGAGTCAAAATTATGCCTGAAAAGTGTGAGAATGGTCACAAGGAGAGTCTGCAGCAACCCTTTGGTATTATTGAAAAAGGGGGAGAAGAGTTACAGGAAGGTATACAGGTGTTGCCAACAATTCCAAAGGGGGAGATTGTTGAGCAAGATGTTGCCAGAAGGTTGTCATTGTTGTCAACACAGGCAGTTAGATCCAAAGATGCAGGCAGTTAGGTCCAAGGATGTAGTGGATAACAAACTTGAAATGGGTTTTTCTTAAAACCCAAGTTGGCTCTTCGTTTTGTTGAAAAAGATGCCCCGGTGATGAAGATATTTAATTTTAAATATTTAGTTTATTAAAAATTTAAATTAGAATATTAAATTAAATTAAAAGGGCCGACGTGTTACTATTTCGTGGCAATTAGCTACAGGAAGGTAACGAAGGTGGAGAATGACACCGACAAAGTTAAATCTAGGCCGACGGATTTTAGGGTTTTGCAGCCGACATTCTTAGGGTTACAGTCGACGGATTTTAGGGTTTGGCAGCTGACAAATTCTAGGGTTTCTCAGTCAACGTTCTTCTAGGGTTTGCCTCTAAAATTTATTCTACAAAAGCAAGGGTTCTTTGAGTTTAAAGTGTGGAGAGTGATGCGATCTATGTGAATGAAGTTCGTGTGCAGCAGAGTGTAAGTCGTTTCGATCTCGAGTATGAGCAAAGTGATAGTTCTTTGGAGTTAAAGAAAAGAGATCGCAGTGAGGAGATAGTGAGTGAGTTCGTATCGACTGATCGAGAACAAAGAGAGTGATATGCAGACGGCGTGTTTAAAGTCCGAGGCAAAAATACGTAGATGGTTGAAGTGAGATTTCTGTGAAGTTGCAGCAAAGAATGCGGAGAGATATAGAGGAGTGGTTGAAAAAGTGTGAATCATTTTTCACGACGGCGATCGAATGTCGACAAGCGGCGAGATCGTGAGAAAAATAGCGAGATCGTGATAATTGAGGTGAAAGTTTACATTCCGCAATTTTTATTATTATCTTCAAGTTGTAGCTTGAAAAAGGGGTTGGTGCCTCTTTCCGGTTGGTGCTTGGAAAAATTGGAGTTGGTGCTCCATTCTGTTGTAGGAGATAAAATTTAGAGGTTGGTGCCTCTTACCGGTTGGTCTTGGTGAATGATTATGTAAAGTTGTAGCTTTGCATTTGGTGGATTTGGATGGTAGTCCAAGCGGTTTTTTGAGGAGTAGCCACATCGGTGAACCTCGTTAAAATGCCGTGTTATGTGTGATGCTCTTAGTACTTTTATTATTTTTGTTTTAATCTGTTGCAGTTTATTTAAAATTCTAAATTGTTTTAAGTTTTTAAAGAACACACTGATTCACCCCCCCTCTCAGTGTCATTGTGATTACAACATTTATGACATGCTTTGGGACCACATCCCATCTTGGCCAATCAGCCTTGGAGAAGTGAACCTGCTAGCTAGATTTATGGTGGTGGCTATCTGGTGGTCCACGTGGCTCTGGTTCGAAGTCTTATATTGTCGTTTCTTTTTTGCCTTGTGATTATCAACCAACCTCAAATTACTAAGACAACTAGAAGACATGTTATCTGACATGTGACTGTCTCCATTAGTCTTTGTGGTATTTCCAAGCAACATCCATGAAGACTGACAGATCAGATAATTTTTATTATGAGTCCATTTCAAAAAAGATACGAGAATACTCCTAGCCTTCAAATTTACAGTGCCTTACCTGTTGGTAAATTCAACTATCATTCTTGGTATTCTTGTTGAATAAGCTCCTCTACTTCACTCGAGACACTGTATTCCCCTTTGAAAAGTTTGTCACCATCGACACCCAAACTGGCCAGCTTATCAACAATTTTGTTAGCTTCTCGAAAGACATGTTGGGCTTTTCTGTCTTGTATTCCCTAGAAAAGGATCCTAGCCTCTTCAAAAATTGTTTTAATCCTCCAAGAAGGTGTTTTCCAATTATTGAGGAGATTTATAACATGCATAATTTCCTTCTAAGTCTTGAGTCATTTGAAGGCCTCTCCACATAGCTCTAGCTTCAACTTCGTTGTTCGTCCTTGTTCCCAAATATTCAGAAAATGTAAGCATCATATTGCCATTATGATCTCACACAATGCCGCCAACGCCTGCTCTACCGGGATTGTCCTTAGCCGCTCCATAAAAATTAAGCTTAAACCAACCTGTAGGAGGTGGGGACCACTTAACATTGGCTCTGGGGTTGACTACCCTAGGCACAAACTCATCTAACAAGGTTAAGTTTAAATATTGAGCAATCATGGTCTCCTACAGATGAGGTTTACGACTATCAAAAGGTATAAGGTTCACATTCTCGTTGGCAAAGGATAGGATCCTGACAATGATAGTTTTATGATCATGGATAGACTCATTAAAGACTCTATGGTTTCTTTCTAACCACACATGCCAAAGATAGTGATTGAGACAAATTTTCCACATGTCTATGTCTTTGGATTGAAAAGGGGTAAGGCCACTGGATGAACAAATCATGTACGATGGCTGGTTTAACCTATGGCTGGTTTAACCTAGGAAATATTAAATGCATGAAAAACCCCACTTAGGACAGTCAAGGAAAAAGGGCACTCAAAGAAAATGTGATAAATGGTCTCCCAATTAGCCCTGCATAGATAACAATGATTAGTGATACAAATACCTTTACACATCATATTATCAATGGTTAGAATTCTCCCTTGGATAACCAGCCATGAAAAGACTGCAATTTTTGGAATTAATTTTTTTATCCAAACTAAGTCCTTTTGGAGGACAGAATCCTCGTCATCAAGCATAATCTTGTAAACTGATTTAATAGTGAACTGCCCATTTTCCGTGGGAGCCCAGGTCACTTGATCTTCCTTGGGTCTCATGGGGATAAACTATTATCTGATAATGTTACAAATATCATTTGATTCTGCTTGAAATCCTTGAATCCTTATTTGTTTCCACTTCATTCTGCCTTTGTTCTCAACCATATAACTGGAGACTTTTCTACCAATGAGTTCTTTCGTGATATCTATGATTCAGGATAAGTTAGGATATTGCGTCAGTGGTTCATCCTTAGACCACCTGTCATTCCAGCAATTTATTCTCTCACCATTGCATAAAACCCTACTAAAAAATGCATTATCAAATAATATCCACACCTTTTCAGAAATAATTCAATTCAATTTTAAGCCAAAATCAAAATTTTCTCAATCTTCAACTTAATACAAAAATAAAATATATCTTAACCACCTTATACCTCCCAACTTAAAATTACATTTCAAAATAATTAACACCTCTTACCCAGAAATAATACAATTCACTTTTAAATAATAATTAAATTCTTCATAACCTTTAATTAAAATAAAAAACTCTTTAATCACCTTATATCTCCCTAGGTGCTCAACATACAACTTTAGACCACATGCACATATAACAAAAATTAAAGTACCTTTGCAAACTCCTCGATGGGATTCGATCCTAGGTCAAGCCACCGCCTACGCCCTAGCCATGATCTAGTTGTCGTGTGAACTAGGCGCTCACGTGGGAGGCAAAATTCTTTGAGCACTTTGTTTCTTCCACTAGAGCCAAAGCCAAGAAAAGGCTTTGTCCCTTTGTAGCTGCCAAGACTCGAACGCAGGTCCCCCGCGTACCCTACGCCTTACACAACAACTTGCCACTAGCCCAAATGATTGGTTGGTATCAAGGCTTTGTGCCTTGGTCACTTTGACCTTCATGTTTTCGACTGCAAATAAAAAAATAATTTCCTCTTGTCTTGTTTTGGTCACAAATTTTTGCATTTCACAATAATCGCATGTGCTCTAAAATCGAAAACTTAATATTTTGGTTGGAAAACCATATGGTATTTATACCATATGCCAATCTTATCGAACTTTGGCGAGGAGGAGAATAAATTAAAATGAATTTGTGCCCACCCTAACTTTAGGGTTTAAATAATATTATTTTATAAATTAATTTACAATATAAATATTATAAATAATTTATAAACTACCTTAGGATTTAATTTTAACCTTTAATATAATAATAAAAATATTATAATATTTTTTTTGATTGGTAGAAAGGGTGTTGAAAGGTCCCTGAACCTTGTACAAGAGAGATTACAAGAAATCCATAACGACCGAGGTGGTCCAAGAAGAAAGTAATAGAGAGTTGGCAAACCTTCGCACTAGGGAAGGTGTCGTGAAATCGTGACCAAAATGGTGATGTCGCGATATCGTGACATGTTGAAAGGTGTCGCGATATCGCGACAAGTTGCTAGGTTGGAGCCGGACGAGAAGAAGAGTCACGAAATCACGACAAGAATGAAGACCGCAGCCGAAATGGAAAATGAGTCGCGAAATCGCGACGAAAGTGGAAGCCTGCTGCCGAGAAGAGAAAGTGTCGCGAAATCGTGACAAGAATGAAGACCACTGCCGAAGAGGAAAATTGTCGTGATATCGCGGCAAATTAGGAGACCGCTGCCAAGACGAAAAAGTGTCGCAAAATCACGACAATCTGGAGGACCGCAGCCGAGGACAAAAAGTGCAGCGAAATCGCGACAATCTGAAGATCTGCAGCCTAGGAGGAAAAGTGTCGCGAAATTGCGACAAGAAGGAAGACCACCGTTGGAGAGAAAAGATGTCACGATATCGCGACAAAAAAGGAAGACCGCCATTGGAGAGAAAAAATGTCACGATATCGCGACAAAAAGGAAGGCCGCCGTTGGAGGGAAAAAAGGTCGCGATATCGCGACAAAAATATTATAATATTATTTCCATTTGGTCTAGGTATTTTTCTCTTTCACCCTTAAACCTTTTCTGACCTCTTTTTAATATTATAATAATAAATATTATAATATTATATCCTTTAGGTCTTTTCTTTAGATTTAACTATATTTTTGACCAATCATGTGAAACTCTTAAACCAAATCTCTTGGGCTTAAAATACAAATATTTTAATCCTCCTTTTGCCAAGTCTTGCACTAACTCTTGAAATCAATGATAACACAACTAACTCAAAATTTCCAACAATACCAAGTTTAAACAATGGGATAAATTTTTTTATCGTGTAATGCCAAAATATTATTAGCCTTTAGTTATAGTAAAATTAAATCATTATGAAAATAAATTTTATTTTAAAGCTTATCTTAATCTAACTATGATGTGGATTTATATTTGTCTTATATTTTAAAACTTGCATACAAGGACAACTTAATGGTAGGGCTTTGGCCTCTCTTTGACTATGTCCAAGGTTCCAAAAGGGGATAGGTAACGACAGTATTTGTCAGTTGACTGGTTTCATTGACTTTGTAAAATCCAATGGGTTAGGGTTGATTGTTTCTTTTTAAACTTGCCTACTTATATCCCTATAACGTATGCTAATGAAGTAGTGTAAAGTATACTCTATAAATAGTTTTTACAATACATAGTATATTTTAGAAAATGCATAGTGAGGTGCTTGTATTCAAACTTGACTCCATAAAAGTGGATGTGTTTGTTTTTCCATGTTTTCGATGGTTGGGTTCTTGACTTCATCTAACCTAATGGATTAAATTTTATAGTGAAAGCATTCAATGTTGTTGTTTATTCCCTTATATATACTAATATATATATATATTCTATAAAATGCATAGTGAGATGCTTGTATTCAACCTTGACTTCATACAAGTAGATGTAATTGCTTCTCTTGTATGTTCACCTTGGACTCCAAAATTTAAAATATGAAGTCAATCAATGCTGAGTCTCTATGCTGAAAATCTAGTGGCCAGTTATAACCCTAGTCTACTAGCTAAGATTAAGCCTTGAAATTCTACGACATCGAAGGGAATCAATAACAACTTTATTTCTTGTCCTTAAATATTTATTTTTAATTAATTTTAAATTTTATTTTCTTTTATTTTTTGTCCTCGAATATTTGTTTTTAATTTTTATTTTAATTTTAGTAGATTGTGCTATAGAGAAGGTGAATCAAAACCAAGAACACCAAAATGAATTGTTGCTTCATGCATCAAAATTTAGTTCTTCAAGTATATATTTTGGCTAATTTTTCCATTTAATCATTAACTTACACTATTGATAAATTAATGGATCAAATGTCATAAGGATGACATCAACGTGATCCATCAACAAATTGATTAATCTTCTTTATTATCGCGCATTTGGAAATTTGTATCATGCAACTAATTTGGTAGTTGCTTTTATGGTCCCTCATCAATGCATATATTCTTGATGTATGGTTTTGATGATGCTATGTGGTAATTATTAGAAGCATCCTCTTCATATTAACTTAGCTTCTTGACACCCTAATGTTTGACAGCTTTTTCAAGGCTACAAAATAGAACTTTCCATGTTTTTTGGATCTCCATTCCTATTTTGAGTGTATACTAGGTGGCAATAAATGTATTTCTAATCCCTACTTGTTGGGGTCTATAGTTATTGTGTTTCTCTATTTCTTATTGCCTAACGATCCAATCATATAATGTTCTTCATTGAAGCCTATGCTAGGATTTCATTTGCTATTGTAAACATTCATAAGGTCCATTAATTCTATTGATCTCTTTTTACTCTTCTTGGATCACAAATTATTGATTCTTATCACTTGGTATTCTTATTTCTTGCTTAATTGATTGATTGATAGAAGATAGTCTCATCGCTAACATCATGGAGGTTCATATTTAAAATTTGCTTTAAATTTTTTAAAGGCACCTCTCTAGAACATTGGCCTATTACATGAATGACTTATTTTACTTCATGTTAAGGTCACCAATCATTTGATAGATAATTACAAATCAACAACTTGTTGATTAGTCATGTCTAAGACATGGTTAAATTTTGAATTTTGAATCTTCTTATCTTTGAAACTTGATGATATCAAAGGTTTACTTAGTATTTTTATATCATTTGTATAACTTCTTTGATGCCTATTTATTGAATGAATTTTACTGTATTTATGAATATGTGATTTATTACATAGAGGGAATGATGAAATATAGTATAAGGTATAGTAAGATTAACCATAATAAGGTTAAATATGGTCCTCTATATGCACACATATTCATCAAATTACATATAATGATTACCCATAGGATTACACATTATTACATCATACAATGTTAGCTTGGTCTAAATAATGTTAGATTGCAAATAGAGGATCTACCAAAAATTCTTACTTGTCCATAGACAAACCATTTATATTGAACATTGACTATAATTTCATCCATCATGGATAACATAATTTAGAGAATCTTGTTTTCCGAAGTTTATCTTTAACATTATAAAACGTTCTTGAATTGATATCATCAACCCAAATAGTTATAAAAAAATCCAATTAAATTATAGGCCCACAACACTTATGTATGTGAGGGCTACGACCTTAAATATTTTGATCTAGTTGATTCTCCAAGCATGAAAAAAAACCTATAAAATATTGGGACTATAGTATTAAACCATAATTCACCACATATTGAATGGGGAATATGATGAGGTTTGCCACATGACTACCACCTTTGTACCACTATATAACTTTTATGAATGCCTAAGTGCTATTTATACCATTTTAATTTAGGTTTTTGTTCCAAGTAAGATTTATGTCAACTTCCATATTGGCCACCATCACCACCACAATAATTGAAGAAGTAACTTGAAATTCTAAATTATTTATACCCATGATCTTTGAGTAGTGGGAGGGACCATTCATATCCTTAATTCTAAGAGGGATACCTCCATAATATAAATGACATGGATCCATCAAAATAAAAGGAAATAATTCCCCATGAAAAAGAGGATATGTACTAATCCCATGGTGCTTTCCTATAAAGATAAAAAACAACCACCCATTAGCTAAAAGTCCATACCTCACCATTATATGTGAAGAACATGTTTTAGATTGTTGCTATGCTACCTTATTTGGAGAGAGAAAATAGAATTGAGGGAATCAAACACATGAGACTCCAATCCATAGTAGAAAGGTTTGCTCATATTAACTTGCATGATTATCATAGTTGATGATAACAATTCTAGTTTCTTAGAAGCATGACCAATATTCCACTTCAGGCATAAAAAATGTCATTACAAATGACTTGATACCTAGAATATATGAGGAGAATAAAACACATGATTAGATCCCATTTAATATATTTATAAGGTACTCTAACTAATGTTTCAAAGTCCTAGCATTTGAGAAGTATGCCCAAGAATCCTAAGAAAACTTGATGCTTTTTTCATGCAACCCTTCAATATCTCATGTAGCCTGATCCAATTGAAGACTTGAATGCACATTTCTAGCATGTGAGGAGATTAATAACCATCAAAGCCACACCATTACAACATGATATTTGGATTAGGATGTTTTGACTTTGACCAAAACCAAAAACATGTTCCATATTCCAAAATATAACGACCAAGAAAATAAATTTTGTAAAATTATTATTTTCCCTAAAAGTTGTGATTCCTCGTTTTGATGTCTGTGAATGTAGAATCTTCCTCCATTACTTTTTATGTTGAATTTAACTTATAAAATCTTAGAATATAATTTATCCTTATAGTTGGAAGAGAAAATAATGTCTTCAAGTGAATTGTTAAATGACCCTCAACAACTTAGAATACCATGTTGCATTTTATAATACTTTGCCAAAAAAAAAAAACCATCCGCTCAAATATTATAAGCAAAGAAAATACAAATCAAATAAAAAAGTGATAAAACATAATATATGAAGTATACCCGTAAGCACTAATGCTAAACAATCAACATAAATATTATATTCACATAATGAATTAAATTGATGAATTTTTTAAATACTTCAATAATTAATTATTAAATTAATATAACTTTTATCAATATAAAATTAAGATAAAAGCATAAAGTTAACAATACCAAGTTTAAACCATGGGATCAAAAAATTCATTATATAACACACAAATATTATTAGCATTTAGTTAAAATAAAATAAAATCATTATTAAAATAACTTTCATTTTAAAGTGTATCTTAATTTAATTTAACTATGATGTGAATTTGTATTTGTCTTATATTTTAAAACTTTTATACCAAGATAACTTAGTGTTAGGGCTTTGGCCTCTATTTGGCTGTGTGCAAGATTCCAAAAGGGAATAGGTAACGAAAGAGTGTTTGTCGATTGATTGGTTTCATTGACTTAGTATAATCCAATGGGTTAGGGTATACTTACTTAATATCCTTATAATGTATGCTAATGAAGACATGTAAAGTATAATCTATTAATATTTTTTACAATACATAGTATGTTTTATAAAATGAATAGTGAGGTACCTGTGTTCAAACTTACTCCTTAAAAGTAGGTGTGTTTTTTTTTTTTTATGTTGTGGAGGGTTGGCTTGGTCGTGTTTATTTTGTCTAACCTAGAAGATTAGGGTTTATAGTGGAAGCACCCAATAGTGTTGTAGATTTACTTATATATTAAAATATATATTCTATAAAATGCATAGTGAGATGTCTATAACTTTTATTTTTGTTAAGTAAGAGACTTTTATAATTAACACTGGGTTTTAACTGGTTGACCCAAAACCATTTTACAAAATAGGGTCCACCCACCAACTGGACAAGGGCCAAGACCTACAAGTTTAATATGACAACAACAAGGGCCAAGCCCTACTCTTCCATCTGAAGACAACCAAACTAAACTATGGAAGCCTAATATTATAGCCATAAGAAAAGAAAGACGCAAAACAAAACTAACAATGAGAAAAACTAATCATGCAAGAGCCACATAGGGTCACTTGTGCCCATACAAAAAATAGCAGAATATAGTCAAACAAACATCCCACAGAACGAATAGCTAGGAGGCCAAGCAGTCAGTATTCCTTGTAGTCCTCATCTGACTCATTATCATCCTCATACTTAGATTCCTCCTTGCCATCAACTTCAGATTCTGCCTTCGACTCCTCGCACCCTCGAACTGCTCGCTGCAAAATAGAATATTTAGATAATCATGTAAATCAACAACTGCACTAATGAGGCCAGACATACTCTTTAACTAGTTGATAATATTTGAGGCTGATGAAATCACCATCTTCTTCAAGACTGTTACAGTGGGGTTCGGTACCCCATCGTTAAGGATCTCCAACACTTTGTTATTGCTCGCCAAGCCCTGTTGCGATATCAAAACCAAATACACCTTGGGCAAGACTTGAGGTCAAAGGAGATGTTTCCCATGCATAAATTTGTAGATAATGAAACTATATACGTGATGGGTCACTATAACCCTAGCACTTTGGGTCAAATGAATAATTTTTGTTATGTTTTTTTCTTTTCTTTTTTGATACATAGATAATCACTAAAACCTTTTGCTAGATGCTTGATTGGCTCATATGCTCCCACTATAACCCTAACCCACTAAGTAACATGAAGTCAACAAGACAAGAAACCTCCAAGGCATCGAACTGGAAAATCAATAACACCTTGTGTTAGATAGCTTATATATTATCACTATAACCTTCACTAGGTAAGACAAAGTCAACTCAACCCAATCCTCCAAGAAATCGAACTCGAAATCAGTAACACCTTTATTTATTTTGCTCAAATATTTATTTTTAATATTTCTTTTAATATTTAAATTTTAGTAGCTTCTGCTACAAAGGAGATAACTCAAAACTATGGACACCAAAGTGAATTGTTGCTTCAGGCTTCAAATGATTAGTTTTTATTATATTTTTTATATACATAGGAGAACAGTAACACCTTTTATCAGATACCTAATTAGCTTAAATGTTACCATTATAACCTTAACCTGTTAGGTAACACAAATTCAATGGAACCATAATCCTCAAAGTTATCTAATTGGGAATTAATTACACCTTTTGTTCTAAATATGATCAGCTCAAATGCTACCACTAAAACCCTAGCCTACTAGATAAAATAAAGTCAAGGGGACCCTAATACTCTAGAACATAGGGAATAAGAAACACCTTTTTATTTATTGTGCTCATATCTCTATTTTTAATACTTTTTTATTAAATTTTAATTTCAGAAATCCAATTCTTTTATTTGAAATGTGATCGGCTCAAATGCCGCCACTAAAACCTTAGCCCACTGGATAAGATAAAGTCAAGGGGAACCTCACCCTCTAGAACATTCAAAATAAACAACTTTTATTTCTTGTGCTTATATTTGTATTTTTAATATTTTTTACTTAACTTTTAATTTCAGTATCTTTCGCTATAGAGGAGGTGAATCAAAACCAAGAACACCAAAATTAATTGTTGCTTCATGCTTCAAACCACTAGTTTTTATTATGTTTTTTTACACATAGGATCTTCAATAACACCTTTTTCTAGGACATCGACCCTTTAGCGCATTGATCCAATTGAGAAATAGTAACACCTTTTACGGGATACTTGATTAGCTCAAAGACTATCACTATAGCCCTAGTCCACTATAATGGGACCCTAACCTTATTAAATCCACAATACCTTTTTCTTGATGAATCAATAACACCGTTTGTTATATACCAGATCAACTTAGATGTTGTCACTATAACCCTAACCTGCTAGGTAAGATGAAGTCAATGGCTCCCAACCCTCCTTGATTGACTTATATGTTTCCACTATAATTCTAACCACCTAGATAAGACAAATTCAATGGGACTTAGAACCTTTAGGGCATCGAATTAGGAATTAGTAACACCTTTTATTGGATACATGATTGACTCAAATACTACCACTATAACCCTAGCCCACTAGGTAAGATACCTATTAAGTCAATGGCTTCCAACTCTCCTTGATTGACTTATATGTTTCCACTATAATTCTAGTCACTTGGATAAGACAAATTCAATGGGGCTCAGACCCTCTAGGGCTTTGATTTGGGAATTAGTAACACCTTTTATTGGAAACCTGATTGAATAAAATGCTACCATTATAATCCTAGCCTACCAGGTAAGAAAAATTCAATGGGGTATCATCTTAGATGCTACCATGTTTATTGGATATGAAAAATTCAATGAGATCCTGACCCTATATAGCATTGAATTAGGAGTTAGTAAAACCCTTTGATAGATACCTGATCGACTCAAATATAGATGCCGCCATTATAACCTTAGCATGTTGGGTAAGATAAAGCTACATATTAGATAAGACAAAGTCAATGGGAAATTGATCCTTCAAGACATAGAAATAGGTTAGCCAACCATCCAACCTATCTGCTTAAGGGTATGTCATGGTTTGAACCTTGGATATTCTCAAAGAGAGGCCAAAGCCCTAACCACTACGTAGTCCTTGTAGTCAAAATTTTAAGATAAAGTATATGTTTTTTTTTATACATAGGAGAATCAATTTGTCCATTCAAATGCAACCACTATAACCTTGGCATATTAGATAATATGAATCCAATGAGACCTCAATCTCGATCATTTAAGGCATTGAACTAGAAAATTAGTAACACATTTTACCAAATACCTGATGGGTCACTATAACCCTAGCTCACTTGGTAAGATAATTTCAACCAACACTAACATTCTAAGCCCATGGTACACTATAACCATGGTCTACTATGTAAGACGAATCCTTGACACTCTAAGGCAACAAACTTAAATTAGTAACACCTTAATTTCTTGTACTTAGATCTTTATTTTTAATTATTAATATTTATTTTAGTTTCTTTAATTTTATGCCAAGTATTTATTTATTTATTTATTTTTATTTTTAATTTTAATGTCAGTAGCCTTTGCTATAGAGGAGGTGAATCAAAATTGCGAATACCAAAATGAATTTTTGCTTTAGTCATCAAACAATTAATTTTATTATTCTCTTTTTCTTCTTTGATACACAAAGAATCATTAACACCTTTTGCTAAATTTTTGATTGGCTCATATGCTCCCACTATAACCCTAGCCCCCTAAGTAAGAGGAAGTGAACAAGACACCAACCCCCCAAGGCATAGAACTAGGTGAAGAACACAAGCTTATACTGAGAGGGGGGGGGTAAACAGTATAAGACCTCTTTTTACTTTTTCATCATACTTCAAAATAGTAAAGCAATATACCCAAAGCAATATCAAAGCAATGCACAATATCATCCACAAAGTGACACCAATTTTAACGTGGTTCACCCAGAATGGTTGGGCTACGTCCACAAAACTTTTCTCTAAAAGTTATCTCAAAGTTCTTTGGGAATCCTTCCCAATTACAATGTTTATGAGCCTCGGCCCAAAGGAGATACCTTCCCCCAATCAGAATTTATGAGCCTCTGCTCAAAGGAGATACCTTCCCCAATCTGAATTTATGAGCCTCTGCTCAAAGGAGATACCTTCCCCTCTGCTCTGAAATGATCCCTCAGAAGATCAATCGCCTCTACCTCTTGCCAGCACGTGGAACTCCTTTCCATCGAAGACCTCCTGTCCTCAATGCTTAGCCTAAGAGACCTCTGCCTTCTATGATCACGTCCACAACAGCTCAACAACTTGTACCAAACATAGTTAGTCGGTCTAGTACAAGTCTTCCTCTGTCTGTCAGATCTGTCCAACTCTTGAACAAATCAATCCTCTGCATACAAGCCTTCTCAAAGACTTGCCAACTGTCCTCAGGTTCTTCTCATAGAACCAATGCACCTCTGTCCTCATACAACAGCACTCCACGTTCGTCTTTGCCCTTTGTGCTCTCTACGCCCTCTGCTCTCTTTGCGCAATCACAGCCGCACTTGGTCGAACTTCAACCTTTGCACTCTCTGCGCTATCACAGCGGCACTTAGAACAATTCACCATGACTCTTCGCTCACTCTGCACACTTCGATCGAATTTTGCACTCTACTCTCGACGATCGAACTTCTCACTCTGTGCTCTATCTACGAACGTCACAAAAATGATGCACACAACTCTTCAAAATAGCCTGCCTTTTATAATAACACTTTCAAGATCAAAACCTTAATCTTAGTCGGTTGTAACCCTGATCTTTAGTCGGCTGCACAACCCTAAACTTCATTGGCTCACATTTAACTTTGTCGGCTTCAACTGCCTCTGTAACTCTTCTGTAGCTTTTGTCGTGAAACTACAACATGTCGCGATATCATGACACCTTTGCAACCATACACTTTCTTTTGGCTTTTGTCATGATATCGTGACACTTCAGCCTTTGTCGACTTCAACTAAGCTCTTGTCATGATATCGTGACACTTCTATCTTTATCAGCATCAACTTTGCTTTTGTCGTGATATCGCGACACTTCTCCCTTCGTCGACCTCCTTTCTGCTTCTGTCATGAAATCGTGACACTTTCTCCAACCGTACGTTGCCATCTCAATCTGTCATGAAATCATGACACTTTCTGCATCCATGTGCTTTCTTTTTTGCCTGTCATGAAATCATGACACTTTCTGCATCCGTACGCTTTCTCTTCAACCTATCGTGAAATCGTGACACTTTCTGCATCCGTACGCTTTCTTTGCAACCCATCGTGAAATCGCGATGCTTTCAGCTTTCGTATGCTTTCTTTGCAACCCATCGTGAAATCATGATAGTTCTCATTTCAAACTCTTCCCTTTGTTGCATGTCATGAAATCATGACAGTTCTCACTTCGAGTTCTGCAGCATGTCACGAAATCGTGACAGTTCTCACTTCGACTTTTGCAGCATGTCACGAAATCATGACAGTTTATCTTGCTTCCACTTTGTCTTCTGACTTGTTTTCTCTCTCCTTCTTAAGTCATGAAAATGCGACATGTCACGATATCGTGACACTTTTCCTCCTTAGCTCTTTTCTGTTCTTCGGGTCATGAAAACCCGACATGTCACGATATCATGACACTTTTTCTATCGGACTCTCTCTCCTGCATTATGTCACGAAATCGTGACACTTTTTCTTCCGTACAACCTTCCTTGCAATATGTCATGAAATCGTGACACTTTTTCGTCCGTACAACCTTCTTTGCAATATGTCACGAAATCGTGACACTTTTCCTTCTTTGCCTTCCTGCACTTTTCGAGTCATGAAAATGCGACATGTCACGAAATCGCGACACTTTTCCAACTTGTTCTCTTTCTTCGAACTTGTCATGAAATCGCGACACTTCTTCTTGCTTTCTCTTTTTCTTCCAACATGTCACGAAATCGTGACAGTTTTTCACTTGCCTTTTTGTCTGCCAACATGTCATGAAATCGCGACAGTTTTTCCACTTGCCTTTTTCTCTGTCAACATGGGGTTTGCAAAAGTCCTTTGAAACTGTCATGCCGTAACCTTCATCAAAACAAATTATTTGACATCAAATCAAATTCCTTCAAAAGCTTCTTGACATCAATGACAACTTATACACTTGAGCAAAGGCAATGTACCCAAAGTACCCAAAATTGCCAACAATCTCCCCCTTTGTCATTGATGGCAAACCTTTCCTGAAAACACTTCTCAAGAGCCAAAACTGAAACCAACTATGCTAACAACTAAGAAACTAAGCCCACAACTGAGAATCTTCCTTTGAAGTTTTGCTCCCCCTGACTTGAAGCTTTCCTCTTCACTTGAAGCTCTCCCCTTACTCATATCTCTCCCCCTTTGTCATCAATGGCAAAGGGTCACCTTTGGGGCTCGGGACTAAGAATGAGCCTCTTAGCTTAGTCCCTCCCCCACCTCCTGATGAGGTGATTAATTTTGGGGTGGGAGTAAAACTCCCATTAGGCATTGATCATCATCAACATCTATAACTTCCTTGTCGGGCCTTCTCTTGAACTCTTTGTCCATATTCTTGTTCTTGTCATTGTTCTTGTTCTTGTTCTCATCCCTGTTCTTGTCCATGCCTTGATCCTTGGACCTGTAATCTAGAATTTCAGCTCTACACTGTCTGATTATGTGACCTTCATTGTTGCACTTGAAACACTTGACGATGTTGTTTCTCTGAGGTAAACCTGATCTTTGAATCCACCAGTTCTGACCAAACCTGTTCTGACCAAACCTGTTCTGGCCAAACCTGTTCTGACCAAACCTGTTCTGGCCAAACCTGTTCTGACCAAACCTGTTCCTGTTATGTGCCTTGCAATAAACTGCCTTGTGCCCAAACTATTTACAAGAGTAGCAATACCCTTGAAAGAAACTAGCACTTCTGAAATTGTCGTTTACCTTCTTCATTTGAGCCATGCAATGTGAAGCCATGTGACCAAACCTGTGACACGCAAAACATCTGCCTTGAAATTTTCCTTTATTTGACCTCTTGGGTCCTGAAAACTTCTTCTTCTCATTCTGAATTCTATTTTCTATTTCTGCGCATCTATCATTCAAGGACTCATGATCTGAAATACTTTCCTCATCAGAACTCTCTTCCTTTTGGAGTCTCTTACTAGACTCTCCAACTTGTTCCTTGTGTGGCTTAACAAAACCAAGGCCTATTTTATCTGTTGTCTTTCTTTGACCTTTGATGAGTGACTTAACCTTTTTGGAGCTATCTTGAAACCTGTAAAGCTTATCCTTGTACTCTTTAGTTTCCTCTTTCAAAGAAGCCATTTTCTGTTCTAACTCACTATACTCAAGAACCTTAGACTCTAACTCATCCTTGAGTTCTTGTGTCTTAGCTATAGAGAAATCAAGATTTTCTATAAGATCATCTCTCTCCATACAACATTCATCTAACTTATCCTTGAGTCTAGCATTCTTC
The DNA here is from genome assembly GCA_028583015.1 of Wollemia nobilis. Lineage (NCBI taxonomy): Eukaryota > Viridiplantae > Streptophyta > Pinopsida > Araucariales > Araucariaceae > Wollemia > Wollemia nobilis. Next base: position 4,860,433 of record JAQPPZ010000710.1, on the reverse strand, counting down.
TTTCTTTCCTTTTTCAAAGCACTAAGAGCATTAATAAGTTCACTTTCAAGATCCTTTATTTGTTTGCTTTCTGAATCATCAAAGCCTTTTTCAGATTTCTTATCACTAGAGGTGCTACCTTTTTCAAAAACCATACAAGCATCTTCCTTATAGTTTTCTGAAGCATCCTCATACATACTAGAAACCAAATCATTATTTGTACAATCATCCTCAAGGTGACCAAAATTTCCACATCTAAGACATTTCATGATAATGAATCTATGTTTCGGTTCTTCCTCTTTTTCTGATATGAACAACATCTCATTTTCATCATCACTTGAAGAACTTTCACTATCACTACTAGAACACTTACTTGCTTTGTCTAGGTAGAAACTCTTCTTGTGCTTGTGAGAATACCTCTTTCCTTGATTGTTGTGCTCATCTTTGTTCTTCCTGTGATGCTTGTGCTTTTCAGAATCCTTGCTCTTAGAATCCTGTTTATCTTCATCACTTTCATTCTTGGGAACAGATACGATCAGTAGCATAATGACCAAACTTTCCACAATTGAAACATCTTATATTTTTCATGCTTTTGTGCTTTCTAGAGAACTTGCCTTTCTGTCTGTAATATGCCTCTTCATCACTAGAAGACTCATCACTCTCTTGAAGTCTGTTTACCCTTGGATTTCTTGGTAGCCTTGAAAGGCTGCCTCTTTCTTGACATCAACCTTCACTTGAGTTCTCAACTCAAATGCTTGCAAGTATACTATGGAGCTCATCCTTTTTCAACTTATCCAAATCTTTAGCTTCCTCAATAGCAGAAATATTTTCACTAAATCTATTAGGAAGAGATCTTAAAATCTTATCACAAACATCATTTTCAGCAAGCTCAAGACCTAAGTCTTTCATGGAGTTAACAACCTCATCCATACGAAGCATGTAGTCACTAATATTTTCATCATCATTCATCTGGAGTTGTTCAAACATACCTTTGAAGTGTCTCAACTTGGCCTTTCTAACATTTGTATCACTTGTATGAACCACCTTCAACTGTTTCCACATTTCACTAGCTGTCTTGCAGTGAATCACTTTGGTGAGATCTGCTTTCTGTAAGCCTTTCGGGATTGCATTCATTGCTTTTGAATTGCTTGTGATGTAGGAGCCTTTCTTCTTTAGTATTAGGACCATGTACAGGAATAGTGTACTCATCTTCAATCACTTCCCATACCTCATTACCAAGTGCCATTAGATGAACCTTCATCCTTGCACTCCAAAGACCAAAATCTGACCCATCAAGAATAGGTGTTGCATTGCTACTTGAATGATCCATTGTGTTCTTTACTAGCTTTTCCTTCAAGCTGTTAAACTTTTCGAAGGCACCCGCTCTGATACCAATTGAAGAACACAAGCTTATACTGAGAGGGGGGGTGAACAGTATAAGACCTCTTTTTACTTTTTCATCATACTTCAAAATAGTAAAGCAATATACCCAAAGCAATATCAAAGCAATGCACAATATCATCCACAAAGTGACACCAATTTTAACGTGGTTCACCCAGAATGGCTGGGCTACGTCCACAAAACTTTTCTCTAAAAGTTATCTCAAAGTTCTTTGGGAATCCTTCCCAATTACAATGTTTATGAGCCTCGGCCCAAAGGAGATACCTTCCCCCAATCAAAATTTATGAGCCTCTGCTCAAAGGAGATACCTTCCCCAATCTGAATTTATGAGCCTCTACTCAAAGGAGATACCTTCCCCTCTGCTCTAGAAATGATCCCTCAGAAGATCAACTGCCTCTACCTCTTGCCAGCACGTGGAACTCCTTTCCATCGAAGACCTCCTATCCTCAATGCTTAGCCTAAGAGACCTCTGCCTTCTATGATCACGTCCATAGCAGCTCAGCAACCTGTACCAAACATAGTCAGTCGGTCTAGTACAAGTCTTCCTCTGTCTTTCAGATCTGTCCAACTCTTGAACAAATCAATCCTCTACATACAAGCCTTCTCAAAGACTTGCCAACTATCCTCAAGTTCTTCTCATAGAACCAATGCACCTCTGTCCTCATACAGTAGCACTCCACGTTCGTCTTTGCCCTTTGTGCTCTCTACGCCCTCTGCTCTCTTTGCGCAATCACAGCCGCACTTGGTCGAACTTCAACCTTTGCACTCTCTACGCTATCACAGCGGCACTTAGAACAATTCACCATGACTCTTCACTCACTCTACACACTTCGATCGAATTTTGCACTCTGCTCTCGATGATCGAACTTCTCACTCTATGCTCTATCTACGAACGTCACAAAAATGATGCACACAACTCTTCAAAATAGCCTGCCTTTTATAATAACACTTTCAAGATCAAAACCTTAATCTTAGTCAGCTGTAACCCTGATCTTTAGTCGGCTGCACAACCCTAAACTTCGTCGGCTCACATTTAACTTTGTCGGCTTCAACTGCCTCTGTAACTCTTCTGTAGCTTTTGCCATGAAACTACAACATGTCACGATATCACGACACCTTTGCAACCATACACTTTCTTTTGGCTTTTGTCATGATATCGCGACACTTCAGCCTTTGTCGACTTCAACTAAGCTCTTGTCGCGATATCACGACACTTCTGTCTTTATCAGCATCAACTTTGCTTTTGTCATGATATCGTGACACTTCTCCCTTCATCGACCTCCTTTCTGCTTCTGTCATGAAATCATGACACTTTCTCCAACCGTACACTACCATCTCAATCTATCATGAAATCATGACACTTTCTGCATCCGTGTGCTTTCTTTTCTACCTATCATGAAATCGTGACACTTTCTGCATCCGTACGCTTTCTCTTCAACCTGTCGTGAAATCGTGACACTTTCTACATCCGTACGCTTTCTTTGCAACCCATCGTGAAATCGTGACGCTTTCAGCTTTCGTATGCTTTCTTTGCAACCCATCGTGAAATCATGACAGTTCTCATTTCAAACTCTTCCCTTTGCTGCATGTCATGAAATCGTGACAGTTCTCACTTCGAGTTCTGCAGCATGTCACGAAATCATGACAGTTCTCACTTCGACTTTTGCAGCATGTCATGAAATCATGATAGTTTATCTTGCTTCCACTTTGTCTTCTGACTTGTTTTCTCTCTCCTACTTAAGTCATGAAAATGCGACATGTCGCGATATCATGACACTTTTCCTCCTTAGCTCTTTTCTGTTCTTCGGGTCACGAAAACCCGACATGTCACGATATCGTGACACTTTTTCTATCGGACTCTCTCTCCTGCATTATGTCATGAAATCATGACACTTTTTCTTCCGTACAACCTTCCTTGCAATATGTCATGAAATCGTGACACTTTTTTGTCCGTACAACCTTCTTTGCAATATGTCATGAAATCGTGACACTTTTCCTTCTTTGCCTTCCTGCACTTTTCGAGTCACGAAAATGCGACATGTCACGAAATCGTGACACTTTTCCAACTTGTTCTCTTTCTTCGAACTTGTCATGAAATCGCGACACTTCTTCCTGCTTTCTCTTTTTCTTCCAACATGTCGCGAAATCGTGACAGTTTTTCACTTGCCTTTTTGTCTGCCAACATGTCGCGAAATCGCGACAGTTTTTCCACTTGCCTTTTTCTCTGTCAACATGGGGTTTGCAAAAGTCCTTTGAAACTGTCATGCCGTAACCTTCATCAAAACAAATTATTTGACATCAAATCAAATTCCTTCAAAAGCTTCTTGACATCAATGACAACTTATACACTTGAGCAAAGGCAATGTACCCAAAGTACCCAAAATTGCCAACACTAGGGAATCGGTAAGACCTTGTGTGATATCAGCTCAAATATTACCACTATAACATTCACTAGGTAAGACAAAGTCAACTAGACCCAACCTTCCAAGACTTCCAACTCGAAATTAGTAAAATATTTAATCTTTTTTTCTCAAATATTTATTTTTTAATATTTTTTTAAATATTAATTTTAGTAACTTCTTCTATAGAGGAGATAAATCCAAACTAGAAACACCAAAATAAATTGTTGCTGCCTTAGGTTTTTGCTAACAATATTTTTCTCTTAAATTATTGAATCTCAAAATATAATCCTCAAAATTACTAAAATCCATCATGTTGAGAGTAGAAAAATCTATGTCCAATTGACAATCCTCCATGACATTGAGCTTTCAAAACAAATATTTCAATTTGGTTCACACGTTGGTACGATCAATCTAATTTTTAATGAGAAAAAATATGTTAGGTCTAATTTTTGAGGAGAAAAAATATGTTAGGTATAATAAAGTTATGGTGTCTTCCATTTTGTTAGTGCAAATACTTTCATAAAGGGGCAATTTTGTAGTTTATTCCTTAATGAAGCACCAAATATTTTTACATGTCTATAAACAAACCATTTATGTTGAATATACATTATAATTTCATCCATTCATGAGTACCATAATTTACAAAATCCAAATTTCCAAAGTTTATCTTCAAAACTATAAAATATTTTTGAATTGATGTCATCAATTCAAATATCTAGAAATAATATGCAATTAAAATATATACCCACAACTGTCAGGTGATTTTTATGGTGTAGAACCCTCTAGTTGTGGTTTCTCAGACCAAGGTGGCCTCGCAAGGGGTTTTTTCGCTATATATATAAATATATATAAATAAATGCCCACAACACTTATGTATTTGAGGGCTATGACCTTCAAAATATTGCTCTAATTGTTTCTTCAAGCATGAAAAACGAACTTATCAAATCTTGGGACTATAATATTAAACCATAATTTACTTTTAAATTAATATAATTCTTTACCAACATAAAGTTAAGATAGAAATGTTAACAATACCAAGTTTAAACCATGGGATCAAAAATTTCATACCAAGTTTAAACCATGGGATCAAAAATTTCATCGTGGAATGCCAAAATATTATTAGCATTTAGTTAAAGTAAAATTAAATCATTATAAAATAACTTTCATTTTAAAGTTTATCTTAATCTAACTATGATGTGAATTTATATTTGTCTTATATTTTAAAACTGGCATACAAGGAAAACTTAGTGGTAGGGGTTTGGCCTCTCTTTGACTATGTCCAAGGTTCCAAAACGGGATAGGTAACGACGTAGTATTTGTTAGTTTCATTGACTTTGTATAATCCAATGGGTTAGTGTTGTTTGTTTCTTTTTAAAATTACCTACTTATATCCCTATAACATATGCTAGTGAAGTAGTGTAAAGTATACTCTATAAATATTTTTTACAATACATAGTATATTTTAGAAAATGCATAATGAGGTACCCGTATTCAAACTTGACTCCATAAAAGTGGATGTGTTTATTTTTCCATGTTTTGGAGGGTTGGGTTCTTGACTTCATCTAACCTAATGGATTAAGGTTTATAGTGAAAGCACTCAATGCTATTGTTTATTCCCTTATATATACTAATATATATATTCTGGAAAATTCATAGTGAGATGCTTGTATTCAACCTTGACTTCATACAAGTAGATGGAATTGCTTCTCTTGTATGTTCACCTTGACCTCTAGAATTTACAATATGAAATCAATCAATGCTGACTCTCTAATATGAAGATCTAATTGTCCATTATAACCCTAGTCTACTAGATAAGATGAAGCCTTGAACTTCTACGACATCGAAGGGAATTAGTAACAACTTTATTTCTTGTCTTTAAATCTTTATTTTTAAATTTTATTTTCTTTTATTTTTTGTCCTCAAATATTTGTTTTTAATTTTTTTTAATTTTAATTTTAATTTTAGTATCTTGTGCTATAGAGAAGGTGAATCAAAACCAAGAACACCAAAATGAATTGTTGCTTCATGCGTCAAAATTTAGTTCTTCAAGTATATATTTTGGCTAATTTTTCCAGTCAATCATCAACTTACACTATTGATCAATGAATGGATCAATTGACATAAGGATGACATCAACGTGATCCATCGACAAATTGATTAATCTTCTTTATTGTCATGCATTTGGAAATTTGTATCATGCAACTAATTTGGTAGTGGTTTTTATGATCCCTCGTCAATGCATATCTTCTTGATGTATGGTTTTGATGATGCTATATGGTAATTATTAGAAACATCATTTTTATCTTAACTTATCTTCTTGACATCCTAATGTTTAACTGCTTTTTCAAAGCAACAAAATAGAACTTTCCATATTTTTTGGATCTCCATTCCCATTTTGAGTGTATACTAGGTGGCAATAAATTGTATTTCTAATCCCTATTTGTTGGGGTCTATAGTTATTGTGTTTCTCTATTTCTTATTGCCTAGCGATCCAATCATATAATGTTCTTCATTGAAGCCTATGCTAGGATCTAATTTGCTATTGTGAATATTCATAAGGTCCATTAATTCTATTTATCTCCTTTTTACTCTTCTTGGATCACAAATTTAAGATTCTTATCACTTGGTATTTTTATTTCTTGCTTAACTACTTGATTGATAGAAGATAGTCTCATCACTAACATCATGGAGGTTCATATTTAAAATTTGCTTTAAATTTTTTAAAGGCCCCTCTCTATAACATTGGCCTGTTACATGAATGACTAATTTTATATCATGTTAAGGTCACCAATCATTTGATAGATAATTACAAATCAACAACTTGTTGATTAGTCATGTCTAATACATGGTTAAATTTTGAATTTTAAATCTTATTATATTTGAAACTTGATGATATCAAAGGTTTACTTAGTATTTTTAGATCATTTGTATAACTTCTTTGATGCCTCTTTATTGAATGAATTTTACTCTATTTATGAATATGTGATTTACTACATAGAGGGAATGATGAAATATAGTATAAGGTATAGTAAGTTTAACCATAATAAGGTTAAATATGGTCCTCTATATGCACACATCTTCATAAAATAGCATATAATGATTACCCATAGTATTACACATGATTACTTCATACATTGTTAGCTTGGTCCAAATAATGTTTTATTACAAATAGAGGATCCACAAAACATTCTTACTTGTCCATAGACCAACAATTTATATTGAACATTGACTATAATTTCATCCATTTATAAGTAACTTAATTTAGAGAATCCAATTTTCCTAAGTTTATCTTCAACATTATAAAAAGTTCTTGAATTAATATCACCAACCCAAATAGTTATAAAAAATACAATTAAAATATAGGCCCACAAAACTTATGTATGTGAGGGCTATGACCTTAAATATTTTTCTCTAGTTGATTCTCCAAGCATGAAAACCAAACCTATAAAATCTTGGGACTACAGTATTAAACCATAATTTATCATATATTGAATGGGGAATATGATGTGGTTTTTCACATGACTACCACCTTTGTACCACTATACAAATTTTATGAATTCCTAAGTGCTATTTATAACATTTTAATTTAGGTTTTTTCTAAGTAAGATCCATGTCAACTTCCATATTGGCCACCATCACCACAAAAATAATTGAAGAAGTAACCTTAGATTATAAATTAATTATACCCATGATATTTGAGTAGTGGGTGTCTGATAAAGAGACCATTCATATTGTATAGGGGGCATACAACTCTATTGCATATAATTCCCAAACAGAAGGGTTAGATCCGCAAGGAGGGAACCCTTTTGTGGGGTGAACCATGGGGGTATGTTGTACTCTACACTCGGTGCTAAGGGGGAGGGTTCACTAGGAACGATTTAAGGAATCACTCCAAGTCCTTAGGATATTCAGGATTGTTTGATGTATTCAATTTTGGGCAATCACCTAAATTTGGCCTTTCTAAATCTAAACTAGAAAAGATAAAGTACAATGCATAAAACAAAATAATGCAATTGAAAACAGAATGCAGGCATACAAGAGCTATCCTAGAATGACTCTTTCTTTTGAATGATCACTAACATATTTTAGAAAAACTTTAAAGCATAACTATACAGGAGTAAATACATAGAAATTATCCCTAGATGCAAGCTAGATGCTTTTCACTTTCAGATGCCTAAAAAGAACCAATGAAACTAGATTCTCAACCAATGAGATTGATAGAGTACTTATCTAGACATTTGGTTGATTAGTTCTTTTGTGTCTCTTATATAACGATATCAAAGATTCCTATTCTTGCAAGATCACTTATGAAACACTAAAAAATGAAATTAGCATTAGGGGGCCTGCATAGGCCACTATAATATAGATCTAGCAACAGTCAAGTCCCCTAGGTCGTTTTAGATGACCTCTTATTATGAAAGAAAAAATTGACCTTTGGATATTTAATCATAAATCAGAAAGACAACAGTAGAAAACAAAAATAAAAGTACAACAATATGATCTAGAGACAAAATGAAATGTAATAGTGAAAGCAAAATCTAAAAATTGCCCTCGGTGTGCCCTGGGGCAAAATCATGCTTCTCTTGGAGCGAGCGCGATATCATAGTAGCAAAGTCATTCCCTATCTGGACGGGGTGTGATTTTTCTTTTGTGAATAAATTTACCCTAATTAGGGGAAGATAAGTCGTGCCTCACCAATTCCAAACATGATTTCACTACAGACTAAAGAAAAATAAGAAGTAAATGTAGAAGATGAAGTAAAAGCAAACAACCAAGTGATCAAACCCTAATGGACATCGTAGAAGAAGGTAGAAGAGAACCAAGTATCTAGATGAGCACTCTATATCTCCATGCTATGCCATAGATCCAACAAGTCACACAACAAATCAATCCAATCTATGCAATAGAAGATCAAATCCAAAATTTGCACTTTGGGGGTTAGCTTACAGTAGAGAAAGTAAATCAGAATAAACTACAAATAATTCACATATAGATCGCACATAGAAAGTTTGCATATCACACTTGCACTTAAACTTTGCATGTCTCTTTTATTTAGTAAGAACATCCTTCATTTTATAGACAATCAAAATAAGGAAAGCAGGCACAAATAAACTCACAGTCGGAACCAAAACACGTGAGGAGGATTAAACCTGGGTTTAAGTGGGATTAAAAAATAATAAAATAAAATAAATTAAAAAACTTGGTTAAAAAATGAAGTATTGTTGGCGTGAAGTCACGCCTCATAAATATGGGGTACGATTTCGCTAAAAGAAAAATAAATTAAAAAGGGGATGGATAGAGGCCTTTCCTTGCACTTGGTAAGGGGTGAGGGCCTCTTAAGGGCACTAAGGAAGATTGCCCACTCAAAGTGGGTAAATTTTCCATGTCTACATTTTGCCCCCTCTTTGATGCATTTATGGCCTAGTAAATACATCAAAGAAAGATGTAAACTCCTACAAGCAAGAAAACAACAAACATAGAAAATGGGGAGGCCAAGTTTGGGAAAAATGGTGAGACATTACTACCACTAATTCCTCAAGGGTAAAACATAGAGAACACAAAGAAAAACAAATAACAAAGCACAAAGCACAAAGAGAAAAGGGTAAAACATAGAGAACACAAAGAACAAAGCAAGCAAGAAAATAATCAAACCAAAGAGCACTGGGTATAGTATGAACCTAATGCAACTAGCATGAATGCATAGATGAATAGAAGAAAAAGAAATAAAGAAGAAGGGGAAAGAAAAAGAAGAGAGGAAAGAAAAATTGTGAGTCGAAAGAAGAAGAAAAAAATAGTGATAAAACTCCAAAGATCAACCATCTAAAATCGAGAAGAAAACTGAATCAAAACCCTAACTAGAGGGTGTTATGCTCAAAATATGGTCCATGTATGGAGTGAAGAACCCACTATGGGTGTAGTACTTGCTAAATATGGACCAATAAGTGAGATGTATGATGTAACCCGCTATGGGTGATTGCTCACTAGTGATTGTTGTAGGGTGATTACCTGCTAGGATGTATGTCGAGGCCTACTGAAATGGCCAAGGAGCTTATACTGTAATGGGATATTGGACCCACTGAGTCAAAAGAGAGATGTAACCCAATAGGGGTGTTATAATATATGCTAATGTAATATTGTTGGCAATTTTGGGTACCTTGGGTACATTGCCCTTGCTCAAGTGTTGATGTTGTCATTGATGTCAAAGAGCGGAAGGGTTTTTGTGAAAACCAAGGCAGACTAAATTATAGGTTTTGTTTAAATCCATGGTCAGCGAGTTTTGAAATGGGTTTTTCTTAAAACCCAAGTTAGCTCTTCGTTTTGTTGAAAAAGGTGCTCCGATGATGAAGATATTTAATTTTAAATATCCAGTTTAAATTTTATTTATTTATTTAAAATTTAAATTAATATTTTAAAATTAAATTAAAGTCGTTCACCGGCTTGTTTTCAAAGCCGACGTTGCTAGGGTTTTGCAATGGATCAATTAGGGTTTCCTGCTGACAAAGCAACGTTAAGCAACCGAAAAATTCTAGGGTTTCATGTTGACCTAATTAGGGTTGCAACCGACGTGTTTGAGAATGTTTTGATGGGATATTCTCTTCTATAAAAATGCGGGACTGTTGCAAGGTTGAAGTGTGGGCGTGATGCGATATATGCAAATGAAGTTCGTGTGTAGCAGAGTGTAAGTCGGTGATAGTTCTTTGGAGTTAAAGAAAAGAGATCGCAGCGATGAGATAGTGAGTGAGTGCATATCGACTGATCGAGAACAAAGAGAGTGATATGCAGACGGCGTGTTTAAAGTTTGAGGCAAAAATACGTAGATGGTAGAAGTGAGATTTCATGGAAGGTGCAACAGAGTGAGTGGTGCAAAGAGAAGATAAGAACGCGGTATGCAGAAGTTGTGTTCCGAGTGTGAAATGACAGTGTGCTGGCTATAGAAGTAATATTTCTGTGAAGTTGCAGCAGAGAACGCGGAGAGATATAGAGGAGTGGTTGAAAAAGTGCAAATCATTTTTCACAGCGACGATCGAATGCCGACAAGCAGTAGAACGCAAGAAAAACAGCAGATCGTGCAAATTGAGGTGACAGTTTAATTTTGCAATTTTTATTACTATCTCCAAGTTGTAGCTTGGTAAAAGGGGTTGGTGCCTCTTTCCAATTTGAGCTAGAAAAATTGGAGTTGGTGCTCCATTCTGTTGTAGCAGATAAAATTTAGAGGTTGGTGCCTCTTACCAGTTGGTGCTGGTGAATGATTATGTAAAGTTGTAGCTTTGCATTTGACTAGATTTGGATGGTAGTCCAAACAGTCTTTTTGAGGAGTAGCCACATCGGTGAACCTCGTTAAAATGCCGTGTTATGTGTGATGCTCTTAGTACTTTTATTATTTTTGTTTTAATCTGCTGCAGTTTATTTAAAAGTCTAAATTGCTTTTAAGTTTTTAAAGAACACACTGATTCACCCCCCCTCTCAGTGTCATTGTGATTATAACTATAACCCAATAGGGGTGTTATAATATATGCTAATGTAATATGATATATACATATATATGTGTATGTATGTATGTATGTATGCTAGTACTAGTCGAGTGGGTGTATGCGGATGTATGTATGGACCAATCAATATGAGCATAACATGATATGAGTGTGTGCTTGTGCTAGAAGAAATAAGAGGAAGAAAATAAGAAGCAAATAATTTTGCATGTGTGCCCCCAGCTTGAAGTTTCAATTAGCAAAAATTCAAGAGGGAGGAAATGTGCAATCAAAGAAGAGAAGAATGTACATCCTTAAAGGAGAAATATGAATCTTGCAAAATAAAAGGATATACCCAGAAGAGGATTGCATTCCTTGACTTGGAGGAGAAATGATGATCATTTAAAAAACTTTCAATGTCAAGGAATACAAGAAGAAGAGAGAAGAGAAGAAAGAGCAAAGGGAGAAAATAAGAGAAGAAGGGATGGAAATGTATGGGCCCTAGGTTGGGGCTTTGCTAGGCATCAGGACACTAGTAAAAGTGCAATGCATGTGAGCTATTACCTAACTAGGTATCATCAAATGCCATTGTTGCGAATATCCAGAAACCATATGAACAAGTAGTCATGAGCAAGCAATAATGCAAATATGACAAGCAAAAGTGCAAGAACAAAATGTCAAGCAATTATGTATAATATGATAGGCAAGCATGTATAATATGTCAAGAAAACATGCAACACGACCTAACTAAATGCATATGCCAAATAGAAAAAAATCTAGGCATAATATATTTTCAAGTGCATTATGTTCATGGTTTATTTAAGCTCTTTACCATCCATGGAAGCTAAATTATAAGCACCAAAAGCAAACTTAGCTATTATGACAAACGACCTTAGCCAGTTCGGCTGAAATTTACCTCGAAGATCAACACAAGCATTGGTGTTCCGTTGGTTTTATTTGAGGACAAGATGCCCAATATCAAAATAATGATTGCAAAAATTTTTAGAATAAGATCATCAGAGCCTATCCTGATATGCTCACAAATGCTCTAAGGTGTGGATGCACTTTTCATCCAGTAGCTCCAATTGGTGCAAATTTTCTGCATTAAATTCATCACCAACCTTGACATCTTGTAACAAGATGCACAAAGAAGGGACCTCTAGCTCAAAAGGGACCACTATCTCAGACCCATAGACTAGGACATATGGGGAGGCTCCTATAGGAGTATGCACACTTGTACGATACGCCCACAAACTGAGATACATATGAGGACATATAGGTTCCCAAAGTTATCGAATGATAATCGAATCTTTATCATCTTCCAGATCCAAACGAAACAAGGATGTAGCAGCGGCCATGGTATCCACATGGTGGTTTGAGAATCTAGGGATAGACTCTATGGTCACCTTCTCAAAAGAAGACAACAACTTGGTAATAATCTCCTTGTAAGACTTAAACTTATCATACCAAGTCTGATAAACATCATTGATCTAATTAACCACAAGTTGAGAGTCACCGAAGACCGAAAGGACCTTAACTTGCAAAGCTAAGGCTGCTCTAAGACCAAGGATTAAAGATTTGTATTTTGTAGTATTATTAGTGTAATAGAAACAAAGTTTGAAGGAAAAAGGGATGAGCTATTTTTATGGTGTAACTAGAATGACTCCAGCTCCAGTGCCCTTCATGCATCGGGATCCATCAAAAAATAAAGTCTAAGACTCAGACTCTTCAATCTCAACATTGAAGCACTCATTGAGAAACTCAACAACTATAGGATGGGCAGCTTCTAGGGGAGCAAAGGCTAATTGATCAACAATCACCTAAAATTTAATAGCCTTATGACCTATAAAAGTCAAATCAAACTCACTAAGGGCCAATACCTATTTAGCAGCTCGATCAGATAGGTGAGGCTTAGACATCAAGTAACACAAGGGATCAAAATTTGTGATTACTAACATCTTATGGATGATAATATAGTATCTTAACTTCTAAGAAGCAAACACTATGACAAGTCAAAGCTTCTCTAAGGGAGTGTACCTGGTATCATAGCTAACTAAAGTTCTACTAATATAGTAGATAGCTCTTTCTTTATATTCATCATCGTGCTGAACCAACATGGCTCCTAAAGCATGAGCAGTGGCTACTATGTAAAGTAATAGATGCCTACCAGGTATAGGGGGAACTAAAATAGGTAGGGAGGTAAGATACCTCTTGAGATCATCAAAGGCTTTCTAACAATCAAGATCCCATCAAAAAACTACATCCTTCTTAAGAAGCCAAAGGAAAGGCTGACACTTATCGGCTAACTAGGAAATAAACTGATGGATAGATTGTATGTAAAAATATCTACTACTTGATCGTGTGTGGAGCAATACCTCAATTTAACTTGTTCCTTCTCTACCATGTCCCGAATGAAGTGGTACTTGATGTCAAAATGCTTGGTGGTAGGGTGGATAGGATTATGTACCAACTTAATGACACTCTGATTATCATAGAATAAATTAGTTGGAGTCCCTTGCTTCTCTCCAATCTCTCCTAGCACCTTTTGAAGCCACAATGATTGTGCACTTGCTGATGTAAGTGCAATATACTCTGCTTTAGTAGAAGACAATGCCACTGTAGCTTATTTATTGGAAATCCATGTCACCAAACCTAAACCAAGAGAAAAGCAGTGCCCACTTGTGGATTTCCTATCATCAATATTATTGCCCCAATCATTGTCACTAAATCCCACTAACTTCAAATTCTTTTCCTATGAGTAGTGGATCCCATAATCAATTTTTCCATGAAAATACCTCAAAATCCTCTTTGTTGCCTTCAAATATAACTATGCTGGATTAGCCATATACCTGGAACACTGTGAAACATCAAAGCATATATTTGGCCTAGTGTTACAAAGGAATATAAGGCTACCAACAATACTCATGTACTCTATTTTTTTTGCCCTTTCAGCTCCATCCTCCAAACTCAAGATCTCCCCATGTGCAATGGGTGTTGCTATAGGTTTACATTCACTCAAACCAAATCTCTTCAACATATCCCTTACTGAAATAACCAAAAAGCATGCATCTATCTACCGTATTAGTCTATAGTCATCATAAAAGCGTAAAATCTTGACACATTGCATAAATTCAACAAAATGATATTTATTGTATTGATTATGAATGAATTCTTGTTACAAATATGCCCTTATTAGGGTCACTTGAATGATGATACAGTCTATACAATTGCCAATACCCTCAATAGGGTAGGCACATTAATATTACCCTTTGACTAGTCATAAATTGCCTTGGGGTGGAGTTGACCCTCTTCTTCATGATGTGGAAGGATTATGATATAGAATCCTCTTCTACCTGTCTTCCTAAGATCAAGAAACAACACATGATCAAAAATATAGATAGCCTCTCATGATGATGCCCTTTAAGAAAATATACATGATAATGCCATTAAACTAATGATCAAGAAAACATAAAGAAAACCTTTAAACTATGCTAATTGAATCAAGATTTATCATATAGCATAAAGGAGATCATTAGACAAATAATGCATGTATCAGATATCAAAATAGAAGCATATAGGTGCATAAAAGATCCACAAATGTCCTAATTAATGCAAAGCATAAACTAACTATTCTAAGCTAATTCCCATGGTCATAATTATTCTAAACTATAATTAAACCTAAGAAATGATTAATCTAACCTATTTAACCAGACATAAATGAAAAGAGTAAGGTGATATATCACATGTTGCAAACCACAGCTTTGGTGAGCGGTCTACACTGTGAACCATGGTTGACAGCCACGGTTTAACCTCTGATAGGTTTTACCTCAAAATCAGGGACAGTTGACTTGATCTCCTTGTCCAAATTGATGTTCAAGGGTCACATTTTTTGTCCTCAAACTGATTTAGCGGTAAATTTGATGTGAAGGGCCTTCGTTTACCCATATTTGTGCTTATTGACTCTCCTAAGCACATAGGGCATCCATAATGCAATTCATCATGAATATTGGCAAAAGGGTTGGGGATTAAGTGCAATAGCTCTATCTCTTAGTATACTCAGTTTGAGTGTACAATTCACTAGGGCTTTGCTGCTCAAATATCCAATGCTTGCTTCTCTTCTTCTCCCTATTTGGAGGGGGTATTTATAGCATACCCCTAGGGCTAAGGGTGGCTTCATGGAGAAGAAAAGACCAAGAAGGGTGGTTAGGACAGTTGGGATGGAAGCCTCTAGAATATTCCATCCTTCAACTACCTTCTTCTAGATCTTTTGGTCATTCCAACCAATTTGGCTTAGATGGAAGACCTAACTAAACTTTAGTTAAGACTGCAGGTCATAGTTGTGGTCTAGACTGTAGACCACAGGTGTCAACCATGGTTTAGACTAGAGATCGCAGGTCTAGACTATGGTTCATACTGATTAGGCCAAAATGCCTAAGTTGAGTTGTTAGAACCACTGCTCTATCTTGGAGACTGTCAAATATCCTCCATATGGTCTTGTGGCATGTCCATATGAGTAGTCGCCCTCGATATGACGTATCTTAGGTGTCTATAGATGCCCATTTTGAGATGCGTTGTGAGATTGAACAACACTGAGTAAAAATATACATCCTAAAATGATGCCTAAGGTTCTATGATGATCATTAGTTGAATCAACATTAGATTCCCCAGGTCCAAAAAAAGGATGTGCATCTTGGAATCCTTGCTTCCAACTCGTGAAAGGCTTACATTTTGACAAGTCTGCACTCGTCATCAGACGTTCGGATAGCATCAATGCCAAGTATGGGTATCTTCTGACCCATAAATCCGAAGGATGAGAGTTACAAACCAATTATCATATTTGTTGTTTACCCCAAGAAAAGGGGGAAGCTTATGATAGCTGTTGATAATGATTCACAAGAATGAATGTAATTTTGACAAGATCAGGGGATCTACGATCTCAAGGATCTTCTGTTAACTTTGATTATGATTATGAAATTATGACTACCCCCTCAAGCGATGAGTCGATGAGGGTAATGACAATGTATGAAGCGACAAAATCGCTTGACCATAATGAATGATCTTGAACAAATTTAGATTCGAGCCTTTTAATGCCTTGGCTAGGCCTAGTTCAGCTTATGATTGCAACTCTTAGTAGTATTTTCATATTTCTATCCCATGGAGCAGTCAGGCTACAATAGTCATCTTAAGGAATCAAAATGATACAAATACAATTAGACTTGTATTGAATCATATTTGTCGATGATTTACTGAAAGATGTCATAAAAGAAATGATAATTTTGCCCCAAGTGTCCTTATGGTGATTTACTCATCTTTTCGGATTGCATGGATCGCAACTCACTGCAATCGCCAAGTGTATAGGATAAATCACTGAATACGAGGTGCATTTGGTTTTTAATTATTTGATTTTTTTTGTTTTAATTTTGCATTTATTTGATTGATTTTGGTGCTTTTAACATCACCAAATTTATAATTTTAATCATTGATTTTGAATTTTTATCCTATGGGAGTCATTAATTTGCTCTTTTAGACCTTCCCATGGTGGGTTTTGAGTGTATTTAATGCGATATGTGAACTGCGAGTACAGCCTACGATTTAATTTTTCAAATTTTGGGAATCGTGGGTCAGACTTGCGGGAAGAAAACCCTAGTTTTGAAACCGTAGGTGTCAGCTGCGGTTCATCGAGACTAGGAGAACCTATAAATTGAATTCCCATTTGAAATTTTTCATTATTTTCTTGCAAGCACTAGCAATTTGAGAGCTTTGAGAGTGAGAGAACCTTCCCTGATCTGAAACACTACCACACTCTACCATAATTACACTCATCTACCTCGATGGCGGATCTTGATCAACCATCTACTAGTCGAGGCTAGGGTGCGGGTAAGGTAACTCAAAATCAAGACCTCGCACTCAATACTAGTAAAATGAACCACATTAAGTAATGCGGATAATGAACCTCACTAAACTACTAGTAATGAACCCCACTAGTCTAGGTTAGCTTAGGTTTTTAATTTTTGGATTTAGTGGACTAGGAGGGTACCCAAAATGGGTGCCTCTCCTAAACTGTAGCTGGTAGCTATGGTTCCCAATTGGCAAATTGGGGACCGTAGGTTTCAGCTGCAATTTTTTTTTAGATGTTTTTGTCATTTTTAGCATTATTTTTAGCTTTGTTTAGCTAGATTTTGTCTTACATTATGCTTTTTATTTTATATATTGACTTCTAGAGCCCAGGAGCCTAAAATTCTAAAGGCTCTCCATGAGGCTCTCTCTGATGATGACCAAGATTTGTTCCGAGCTGTTGGGTTTGGCTGTCATGGATTTGCCTACTATTAGGGTAGATCAAGCCTACCTGACTATGTTGGCCCAACATTGGAATACGTGGACCAACACATTTCACCTG
This sequence comes from Wollemia nobilis, assembly GCA_028583015.1. NCBI lineage: Eukaryota > Viridiplantae > Streptophyta > Pinopsida > Araucariales > Araucariaceae > Wollemia > Wollemia nobilis. The sequence goes on along the minus strand of JAQPPZ010000710.1, from coordinate 4,842,788 downwards.
CCTACAGGTGAAATGACTGTTACCCTCGAGGATGTCTACAAGATCTTCAGGATCCCCATCGATGGTGAGGCCATCGTCTCCTCTACCTCCAAGGTAAAGGAGTTTGTTTTTGATTCTATCTTTGACAACAAAAATGAGGATGCTCAGGATGTGATTGACCATAGAGGGGTGCACATTGGCTAGTGGTATCATGAGGATGTCTTCTCTACACAGGAAGCCCTCTTCATGAACCTTATAATATATATTATCCTTCTAGACTCCTTAGGCGCAAGGATTCCATGGAACCTCTTGTCCACTACTTGGAGGGTTCTTCAAAGTTCTACAGAGGAGCCATTAATTTTATCATGGGGGAGCACCCTGCTATGTCAGCTCTACAGGGAGCTATATCAGATTACTAAGCATAGTCATAAGGGCATCAACTACAGTCTTCTGTTGTAGATCTGGGGGTGGTAGCACATCCGAATCAAGCATCCTACAGATCTTCCACTATGCATCACTTCTATTGCTAATGATCATAAGTGTTATTATGCCTTTTGGCCTCATGAGGAGGATACCCATAGTCGGATCCATACTAGTGATGTTTATCATTACATCACTTAGTTTGCGGCACTTGGCCCAAACGATGTTTAGTGGCGACCCTATATGGATTACCCAGCATGGCCAGAGGAGGGCCAGTGGATGAGATAGGTGCACTACAAAAGATGGCTGATCGACCGTAAGGCCAAGATTAGAGAGTACCAGTTCTACTCTTAGGTCCTATAGCAATTTGGGCTCATACAGGATATTCCAGATATCCCACTCAGATATAGACGCTTGGTCGCGAAGCATGATCTATAGTGGATCGTTCCTGAGCCTCTAGGAGATGCTCTTGATGACTACCAGGAGACTAGATTTGAGATTGTTGGGACCACTCCAGAGTATGATGGGTGGTGGTCCATGTTAAAATGGTATGGCATAGGGACTCTAGGTCAAGATCCAGATCAGGCAAATGCAAAGGTGGATCCCGACGGGCGTAGGGTGCACTAGAAGATAGAGGGCGGTTGGGGCACAAAGGCCATCATCGAGGAGGCTCCCGAGATTGACCCAAATGAGGAGGCTCTAGAGGAGGGTGAGGTCCCTCTCGATAGTGTAGAGAGTCTACTTAGCTTAGGTTGTTGACTTGCAGAGTCAACTCAGATGATTCCATACATAGTAGATGGAGCGAGATACTACTATCACCACTCTAGAGGTGAAGGTAGCTGATAGGGATAGGTGCCTGACTGAGGTGTAGGATCAGATACAAGATCTTACTACGTGGGCCACATATGTAGAGGCCTAGGTTCAGAGACTATAGACTACCCTAGAGTTAGCATAGGCATAGCGGACTGCAACAGAGGCAGAGAGGGATCTCCTCCGAGTATCGAGGGGGGCTATACCACCTCCTCAGGTTACTATGGGGCCTCCGATAGCACCAGTGGTAGCTTCAACAGGTGGTCAGGATCTGATGGCCGAGGTAGAGCAACTGTGCAACATGGTCATGAGGACCAATGAGATGCATGCAACCCGGCTTGCTCACGTTGATAAGCTAGTCGGCTACATTGAGATGCACGGGCTATAGGTTCCTGAGGATCCTTTCACTTTAGAGTCTCAGTGGACTAGTTTTAGGACCTTGAGACAGTCTATGGCAAGCTCGAGTCACAAGACTCACAGGATTGAGAGGATGCACATGTCCTCTAGCACATATTGTGTGACCTTGCATGCCAGGAGTAGAGATGTAGGGCAGACTTCAGGGGCCACCGATCAGAGGACTATCCTGCTACAATTACCATTTTCTCATATGTTGGGTGCCTTAGGATTTGGAGGTAGGCAGGATCCACAACAGGACCCACCATGGGTGCCAAAGCAGACAGGAGAGTAGGCTCCAGAGCACGGTGCTGAGGGAGGCGACGAGAGCTCCGGTATAGGGGGAGCAGACTAGATCTGGGCTTTGCTAGATGTAGACTACACTTTTGATATGCCATATTTATTTTGGGTGTAAGGTCGAGGACCTACACACTTTGTATCCTATGGGAATTTTTATACACTCCCTATGTACTCTTTTGGACACACACACACACACACACATATATATATATATACGACTTGATCATTTATGGCTCATTATGTGTACCAATATTTATTTTTGATTTTATGTTTATTTTATACACATGGATGCAATGCTTATGTTGATGCTATGTTTATATGATGCAATGTATGGATGACATGCACTAGATAGCTATCTTATTTATGATGATGTTGATGAGATGCAGTGATCTAGATGATTAGATGTGCCTTTTATGATGTATGCATATGGATGCACTGTTTATTTTTAACGCATATTTATTTTTGCTTTGTGGGCATGCATTTATTTTTATGAAGTTATGGTATGCTATTCAATGTATGGTAATGCATTATGTACATAATCGTAATCTAATGGGAATGAACTTGTATGCTTTAATCACTTAAAACATAAGGAATGAATGTAAACTGTGTATATCAATTTTAAAATACGACACCACAGAATGTATAACAATCATGCAAAATAATTGATAATTCTCATTACAAGAACTTAATCAATTAATCACCCATATATGAAATGCAGTAAAATGGATTGGTATAATGCTAATGAATGAATATGTCATTCTATATATTTTTCTTTGCTGCACTATATAGTCAGTGGTCATCTAAACATCATTTTTGATATTCATGCGGTATCTATCCTATATGTTTGATTGTGCTTTGTAAAATACATTCTGATAAATGAATGACTCGCATTTTTAATGTCTAATGATATTTGGTATTTTGTTGCTATTAGAGAACTTTTTGAGGTTTTCCATGAGACTCAAACACCCTAGTAGACTTCTCCAAAAATCACATACTAACTGTACAAGGCTTTTATTGGACAAGGCTTTTGTCGTGACAAACCCAACTATTCATTATCCTTGTGTGTGCATGTGAGTATTTTTAGATAGACCATAAGCATACCCCGTATGTCAGTCGAGACTCTTTCAACCCATATGTGAGATAGGGTTCCTCATACGATCGTACCATCCTTGTTTCAACTTTGATTAGACTTATACAACTAGGCAAACCTAGGCACCTAGAGCTAGCTCATCTTGCAAACTGATCAGGGCTAACCCTTCAAATGCAGGCAGGACTCTTTCAATACATTGCTACGTTTGAGGATCACCCAATAGAACTACCCCTATGATTGCAGGCAGGACTCTTCCAACCCATTATTGTGATCGGGGATCACTCTATGGCTTTCAAAATGGTGGACAATCCAGGGATTCAAGTTCTCACCCTTACTACTTTCTCATATGTAGTGATAAAAATTACTGTTAGTCCATGTATTACCATTTTATTTGAGTAAGGGATTTTTATAGTGCTTTTGATTCACTATGTCACTTTACATTTTATTTGAATTTTGTACTTTGAAATTTGCACTTTGTAACTTGGTATTTAAAATTTGTAATTTTAGGATTTATAGGGGAAATTCTTGTCCTTTTGCAAAAGTTCACCACTCTAGACCGAACTATTTGCAAGATAAGCAGGTCGTGAAACCCATCTCTCTAGATACCTAAGACCACTTTCGCAACTTTCATCATCTCTTTGCTTAGCAGGATTTTATATTTTTTTGCTTAGTGAGAGGATCCTTATATGTTGAAGCACTATTCCAACTAATGAACTCATCTATAAAAGCAAAAGCAAGCTTTCTACAATATCTAAAGAACCCACTAGGTATTCTTGAATGACTGGAAAACTTAATATACATACATATTTCTCCACAACAGGTATCGTGTATGAATGCAATGAATTATGATAAATGCAAGGGTGCATGATTAAAACACAAACGTGCGACCGTTTGTAAGATTTTGATAGACACATTACACTCTACTGTGGAATGAAACGGATGAAAAATACCTAAATGCAATATGATGAGGTGAATGTATGTATGAAAATGCAAAATGCAAAAGAAAATGTTTTTGGATTTTATGCTTTACCAATTTTTTTGGAATTTTATATATTTTCAAATTTTTATGAATTTTTGAGATTTCATATTTGACCCAATGATGAGTATATATGCCTTTGGAGATTTTTGGGGTTAACCAAGTGATTTTTAGAAATCCTTGGAGCTTTTTGGATTGACCAAAGGGCTTATAGATGCCTTTGGAACCTTTTAGTTGACCAAAATGTAGTTGTATATGCCAATCCTATAAGCCCATAATGCAAGGGTAGCTATATATGCCAATCCTTGTGGTGTTCTTACACTGTATTTTTCAATATGGCTACCACAATCTTGTTTGAGGCCTCAGCTTGCCCATTTTCCTGCGGATAGTATGGAGTTGCAAAACTATGTTTGATGCGGTACTTAGATGTTAAAGCTCACACAGTTTTGTTCTTAAAAGAAGTTCCATTATCCAAAACTATTTTGGATGGTATCCCAAAATGACTTATGATATGCTCCATTATGAACTCTGCTATGCGAGCTCCAGTAGTCATTGTTAAGGGAATGGCTTCCACCCACTTTGTAAAATACTCAGTAGCCATAATAATGAATGTATGTCGGCCTGATGATAGAGGAGAGATCTTGCCAATTAGATCAAACCCCCACTGAGCAAATGGCCAAGCCGCTTGGATGGGTTGTAGGGCCTGTGATGGCAAGTGCGTAAGATTAGCATGATGCTAACATTTGATGCATTTCTTGACATACACATTGCAATCCTTCTCCATAGTGGGCCAATAATAACCCATTCAAAGGATGCGCTTGACGATGGCCATGCCGCTAAAATGGCCATCGCACGTACCGTCATGAGCTTCTAAAATTTCCCAAGATGACTCTTGGGGCTCAAGATGATGTAGGAGAACTCCATCGTAACTTCAAAAGTACAAAATGTCTCCTATCAAGACATATTTAGTCACTTTATATTTAAATGTGCATCTTGTGGCACGTGACAATCCCTTCAGGACAAAACCAAGTCTTAGGAAGTCTTGAATCTATGACATCCAATTCTGATGAGCCTCAGCTTTGACTGCTAAGACAAACTGTACCCCCTATGTATTTACCTTTATAAATGTAGACTGGGAAACAACCTTGTGGTGAATGGTGGTGCCACTCCCTATAGGACTCTAGGAGGTTAAAGACCCCTAGGGTGCTTTCTTGAGAAAGTATTCAGCTTTGTAGAACCAATCAGCTTTTGGCTCCACACTAATCATGTTGACTGATTCTTTGTTATCAAAGGCTACACGCTCTACTATAGGATGCGAGAGCATCTTGACGTGGATGGTAGTGAATTCGGTAGACGAATTCTGAGGGATTAAGGATCCCAAAGATGCCATGGTGTCTGCAAACCTATTTGATGAATGAGGGATTGCCTCGATGTCGTACCATTCCAGTTTAGCTAGATATGTGGCAAAAAGATATTTGTAGGCTTTTAGTATTGAACATCGACACTAAAATAGTCCCTTCACTTGGTTAATTATGAGTAGGGAATCTCCAAAGATGTTTAGTCTCTTGATATTCATGGCGATGGCTATATGGAGGCCCAAAAGTAGGGCTTCATATTCAACATTATTGTTGGTGCATGGGAAGTCTAGTTTGAATGACAAGGGCATTGGAGCTCCTTGTGCCATGAAAAACACTATCCATGTGCTAGCTCCTTACTCGCATTTTGAACTTTCAAAGAAAAAAGTCATATCAACATTATTCTCTGGTTCTTCAGGTTTGAGAGCTTTGGATACTACAAACACTGCATCATCCGGAAGCTCGATTGTTAGAGGCCTACTATTGGACAGTGGCACCTCAACTAATTGATCTACTATGACCTGTCCCTTAATGGACTTATGGCTTATGAATTCTAGATTGAATTATGTCAATAGCATGATCCACTTTGTAGTACGTGTATTATGATATGTCTTGCTCATCATATAATGCAAAGGATTTTATTTTGATATCACATATGTCATATGACTCAACATGTAGTGCCACAATTTCTTGGTAGTGAACACTACTGCTAAACATAGTTTTTCCACATATGCATATCCTAGCTCGTAACTCACCAAGGTTTGGCTAATGTAATATATGGCTTGCTCTTTACCTTGTATGTTCTTTTGGGCCAACATGGTCCCTAACGCAAATTCTGTTATCGATATATAGTAGAAAAGGCTCTTCTAGCCTTGGTGGAGCTAACACTAGCTACGTCACTAGGTATTACTTTATCTCAGTGAAGGCTACCTTGCAGTCCTCATCCCAGTTGAATGGGACCCCCTTGTGTAGTAGTTGATTCATGGGTCAAAATTTATCCGATAGTTGGGTGATAAATCACTTTATCGAGGCTACCTTGCCTTGAAGGCTCCTTAATTCCTTAATATTGGTGGGAGGACATATTTCCAAAATGGCCTTGACCTTCGTTGGGTCTACTTCAATGCCTCTCTTAGAGATAATGAACCCTAGTAATTTTCTAGAAGTTATGCCAAATACGCACTTCTTAGGATTCAGCCCGACGTTATGCTCTATCAGGTGATCAAAGACTTTACTTAAGACCTCTACATGCTCTTCTCGTAGCAATGACTTGGCTAGCAAATCATCGATATAATCTTCAAGAATTTTGTGCATATAGTCATGAAAAATGTATGTCATGGCCCACTGGTATGTGGCACTAGAGTTTTTGAGACCAAATGGCATAACTTTGTAGCAAAATGTTCCCCATGGCGTTATAAACGTGGTTTTGTGCTGGTCTTTGGGCTTAATCCAAATTTGATTGTAACTAGAAAAACCATCCATTAAGGAGAGCATTTTGTGACCTGCAGTAGAGTCTACTAGAGCATCGATATTGGGAAACATAAATGAATCTTTGGGTGTTGCCTTGTTGAGATCTCTAAAATCCGTACAAATACAGATCCTTCCATCTGGTTTTCCTATAGGCACCATATTGGATACCCATTTTGGATAGTCGATGGAAATGAAAAATTCTACATCCAACAATTTTTACAATTCATCTTTCACCATTAAGGCTACTGTTGGATGCATCTTTATGAGCTTCTTCTTGACAGGCTTCTTGGATGGGTCTAGCAAAAGGTTATGAGTAACCAATTTTGGGTCTAGATTGGGCATATCTTTGTATGTCCAAGAAAAAATGTCAGGTCTCTCTTTCAGTAGAGGGATGATGCTAGCGCACTCATCTGGAGTGAGACTCATTCCAAATTTAACCTTCTTTGGATTGGTGGGGTCATTATCGATATCCACTTTGAAGGTTTCCTCTATTGACATATGGGATCCCTCCTCAAGCTGATGAGGTGTAGGGATCAAATGGATGTCATCCATTGGATTTATATGTTCTTCATTGGAAGCATGTTCAGTGTGATAGACATCATAAGCACAACCTGGTCCAAAATGAAATGGTTGTAGCATATCTTCATTTAGGAAGAAGTCTTCAGGCTCTACTGGTGAATCAGCATGATCCCAATCGATAGCATCCATGTTTAGATGCAATGGCTTAGATGGATCTGTAGTATTGTGGAGTGGAGTGGTCAAATCAATGGAGACCATGTTGATGGAATGGAATTGATCTCTAGGACCACATGAACTAAAATCTACATCGTCTGTGTAGCTTTTGTACCCAGGATCTGGCTCATATGGTATGGGGATGAATGGGTCCTCCCTATGGGATGCTCAAGAAACTGGATCCTCCCTGTGCACTAATTGCAAAATGGGATCTCTCGGCTCAAGTAGCTCAGCATAAGTAGGTAGATGGAGAAAGATCCTTTGATATTCCTCTTCCAGATTTATTCTTTCCCTAAGGTGGCATTGGAGATTAATCTCTCAACGCAAACCTATAGCTATAATAAGTGGTGGACCCCAAGGTGGATTCCTATTATATAGGTGATGAGGCCCTAAATAGGCCATCTCCAATGAATCCTCATCATCACTATACAAATATAATCCTTCACTTCCCCCCATATGCAAGGGGTGATCTACCAGATGTGGCCCCATGTATCTGATTCTACGGTCACTATCATCACTATCTGGATAAACCGGATAGAATGATCATATATATGACATTGGTGCAAAAATTGGCTCTACTTCCTCTTCAGAGTGATTAGTGTTAAGAGGCACTTCTTCTATAACATACTCCGACTCTGTAGACAATAGATGTAGTGGATATACAAGCCTCAGATTGGTCATCTCATCCTCATCGCTATGATTGCTACTATGAGCAGACCACTCTATCGTGTCCACAAATATTGGGAGATTAGCTGGATGAGGCCTTAAGTAGGCCTGATTTGTCTCATCTTCATAATCACTATCGACTATGAAATGCTCTTGTATCTCATCTAATTTCTCTCTAGGTAGTAAATGGCATAGAAATATCGGAACCACGAAGGCTCGTTCAATTTCCTCCTTAGATTGATCATCATTTGAGGACTCGCCATCTACATCATAACTCGGTCCACTTATTTCGGAGGTGGACTCCTCTCCATATTCACTACAAATATCTCCTGAATCGAGATCACCTAGAATGGCGAGGTTGTGCCCCTACATACCAGTATCGTCGGTTGTGATACGGTTTTGATGACCCAAGTTGCCTCTGGGGTTCTGCTCCAAGAACTCTTCATGTTCAAGATCCGGTCTCTCAATGGTGATGCCTGACACCATTGGGTTGCTACCCCAAAGACTAGACATGTTATGATGATATGGATTAAAATCCACATCGTCCCCCAGACTCAAGTATAAATGATCCAATGATGCAACGAGTAAATCATCATGTCCCTAAATCTGCAATCCCAATCCAAACCTATCAGTTGCCAACTGATAACGTAGTTCAAGAGGGGTTCTTCATCCTTGTTTGAAAATACCAAGGTCGTATCCATGCCAATGATAGAGCTCAAAAATATGCATGGCGTACTCTGGGTTGGACAAGTACCGAACGTTCACCATGAACTGTTCATCATCATCCACCTCCATGGGTGCTCATGTTGGAACTTGATCCAACCCGACGTAGATGAAGTTTGTTTGGTTGGGTGGCTCACCCAACGATACTATGGATCCAACTAGATATCAATGGGCTATCATCCGGCCCATGTCTCATGCAGTCTCTAAAATAGGACCAAAGGTCACATTTTGCACAAGATACTCACCCAGACCTGTACTAGCTAGGTGAATAGTCACCCACGGTGTGGATGACCCTACTAATGATGTAGGATAAGTAGGCTGAGGTGCCTCCTCGACTTGATCCTAGGCTTCCTCCACCTCCATGGGAGTGGCAGCCTCAATGGTGACTGGTTTGGGCACATTCTTTGCTTCTTTCCTACCTAATTTTACCTTTAATTTCTTATCATCCCGATGCATTGTTGATGCACTCGATCTCAGAGAAGTTGCAGTGGTATGTTCAGATCTTTTTGATACATATACCGATGGTTGAACATGCACCTCCTGTTTACCTCTTGGAACCCTTACCAGAGATGTGGGCCGTATGTCCAAGTGCGTTGATGGGAGTATGAAGCCCCATAGAAAATTTTGTAAGTTCATGAACTTGAATGGTTCTTCATCTGATGAAACCACGTGAACTTGTCCCTCATGTATATACTTGACACACTGATGCAATATCGAGGGAACACAATGCATTTCATGAATCCAAGGCCTCCCCAATAGGATGTTATACTGCAAAGTGCCCTCTATCACGTGACACATTACGAGAATGGTCTTTAGTCCCACATGAATAGGTAGGACAATCATGCCAACCGTAGAGCATAGTGCATTGTTAAACGCTCTCAATGTAAAGGTGGTTGGTACGATGAGTGATTTAGGCAATTTTAAATGGTGCAGTGCCTTAGTCGTGATTATATTGATCAACAAACCAGTGTCAATCAAGACCCTTTTGAACGGAACATGGTTAACACATGCAATGATATGTAGTGGCGGGTCAACCACGCTTGCAAAAACCATTTTCACTTCATGATCGTAGAATTGGATCATTGGTTCCTAGCACTGTTGTACGTGCCCCACGAAGTTTGTGAATACCTGTGCATCCTGGGACTGTACCTTAGTGGACCTCAGAATATCCATAAGAGTCTCCCTATTCCTAGGGGACTATTGTATAAGCTCATATATTGATAACTTCACAGGAGTCATCTGCAGGTTTTGAACCAGCCTTCTCCTAATGGTCACCATCGATCTCGTTGGTGGGCTTGGAATATTTTGTGCCTACCACTGCTGGGGCATGGCCTGTATTTGAATGGGAGCATGAGGTTGATTCGGTTGTTCATACCTCCCATGTCTGGTAACAACATTGACCATGCCGATGAACCCTTGGGTAGGTGGTTCGACTCGCACTTGATTGACGTGGCCAACGTGGTTATGGGGTGCCTCATGGTTTGGTAATGGATTTTTAAAAATCCCCATGTTTTGGTTGTTCGACACCTAGGGATTTCCTGGTACCACAAGCTCTCCCCTTTCTATCATATTTTGCACAATATGTTTGAAAGACCAACATACCTCGATGTCATGGCCTTTCACTCTATGAAATATGCAAAATAGATCTTCCTGATAGTCTTTGGGCTTGGGTTGATTAGGATCAACCATCTTGACTTCGAGTAATCTTATTTCCTTTACCTCGTAGAGCTAATGAAAAATCAATGTCAATGATTCCGTAAATGGTGTGAATATGTGAGGTGGGCGTTGCTCTTTTTTCTTGCCCTTGTAGTTATTCTTGTGCTGGTCGTATTGCATAGGAGGAGGATGGGCTTGATAATTCTGTTTCTTTTGTCCCTTATCCTCATTTTGGAGATTTAGTACCACCTGATTCACATGGGCCTTCTTGCCCTATTGCTTTGAGGTACTCTTCTTATATCCCTCTTTCCTGGTTTTGAGCTTCAAGTTGCCCTCTTGCAACTTGATGTCCTCAATTACCTTGGCTTGCGCCAAAGCTTCTTCGAATGTAGCATACTGATGCAGCTGCAATAGTAGTGAGATGTGCTTGGCACAACTCTTTGTAAAAATTTGGGTTAATTATGTGGTAGGAATCAAGAATGACAACTTTGCCATTAATCTCCTCCACCTCTTCCCATATTGTTCTATTGGCTCGTCGTCACGTTGAGCTAGCGTAACCAAATCAGAAAGGTTGGCCTATTTCTTGACGCCAAAGGAATAGCATTCAAGAAAGGCATCAGCTAATTTCTCAAAATTTGTTATGCTATGTTTCTTTAGTTGATTGAACCACTCTCGGGTTGGACCAGAGAGTGTCATGACAAACGTACGCAATAACAATGCATCATTATTCTCTATATGGAAGCAAGCATCCAGAAAGCTCGTGACATGTTCTTGCACCTCTTCATCACCCTTGAATTTGTCCAACCTGGGCATCTCAAAATTCTTAGGGTATGGGGGCGTAGGCACCGAGGGATCTAAAGGTTCATTGTGAATTTTCCTCAGTGTCGACTTTTGGACAACCGCACCATGTTTCTCAAATTTCTTTGACCTTCTTGGCTCAAGCTTTGTAAGCCTTAGAAGACAGAAATTCCTCCTCCCTAAGTCGGCATGGAGGTGGTCTGGGAGGTACAATCCTCTTCTATTAGGGTGGAGGGCATTTCTCTTCCTCCTCCTCAGCTTGGGAACTCTCAGGATATTCCTGGTTGCATCTGTTCCCCTCTTGTTCCTCATAATGTTACTACCTCTGATTGTCGATCGAGGGAAATCGCTCTCTCTGATGGGCAATGATATGAGTGTGAACGCTTACACGCTCATGGTGCATGTCGACTTGCGAAAGAGCCTTCCTATGCACCTACTCTCTATGCTCGTCTTGAGAATATAGATCAGCCCTAGCCAACCTATCTTCCTACTCTACATGATCCTTCTGGATGAGGATGCGCTCCTTGCACAAGCGCTTCTCATACAACCTCTATCTAGTAAGCCTTTGCACCTAAATATCTTCATCTTCAATGTGCTACCTCTCTAGGCAAGCATCCTCCAATTGATCTTGGAGGAGTTGGTATTTCTATTTAGAGGCCAGTCGATATGATCTTTCAACCTGGTCAACCATAGGAGGCCTTTGGTATGCTTGCTCTGTATGAGCGACCTTGTGGGTTCTATACCCATTGAACTGATGTGTTGTGCCTTTGCCTCTATCTATGAAGATGGTATCGGCATCATGCTATGTATTGTGCTGCATGCCACCATGCATGGATGGTGGACATGAGACATGAGGGCGCTTAGAAGCCTCTCCATGCTCTCTAGTAGTTCTAATGGTGCTCTCGCTATTCTCACTTGAAGCACGAGTAGGCAAAGCCGAAGGCTTTCATCCTAGCTACTCTAACACACTACCTAGACCATCTAGTTGTCTAGACCTCCACCTCTCATGGGGTGGTGTTCCATTAGCTCCCACCTTCGATATATCGATGGTGATATTGCATGCTATAGTATGCATGGGAGTATGGGTAGACTTGCACTCAGTAGGGATCCCATCTACTTGCCCTTGAATGGGTGGATCTCTATTCCTTATATACTCATAAGGTGGGGGTATAGTACAACCTGTAGACTTAGTGTGAATGGGTACCAATCTGGTCCCTTGCATGACATACTCTTCGGCCAATCTTGTGGATGTGCATGCAATGCGGTCTTGGTAATGGATTTCGAGTGGAGCACCCTCAAGCTGAGAAGATCCATGCTCTAATCTACATCTAACATAATGCACTGATGCTAGTCTATCAGGGGTACACTCAATGGGATCCCCTCATGTCGAGTTGTCTCCTCTAATGCTCGTCGAATGTTGTTCGGTTTGCTCATGTGGTTGAGGACTAGACACATGTATTTGTGAATCGGTTGGGGCTTGGTCATTGGCTTTAGGCTTGCACCTTTGTCGACCACCCCGTGTATCCACCATAGTGTACCTAGCATCTAGATGTATCTTTTATTATCAAATAAGGTATACAATGATGCTTATCTTATTTTTAAATTTTAAAATGAGCCTTAGACTATTTGATGTTGTTTCAAAATGTGTTGTATCAGTATGAGAAACTCTCACGTTTTTTGCAAAATCATTGGATTTTATTCTCAATTTAATTGGCTTTCACCTATACACTCATACAAACCGAATATGGGAATGAAGTCCATACTCAATGAGGTAGCATAGGTACTACCAAACCTCACCCAACACATCGTGTACAATGATACACTCTTCTGAAGATGAGTGCATGCTATTTTGCACGGATAGGAAAGTTCTTGGGTCGGCCTTGGCAACAAGCGGGTCTTGATAATACAATTTCAAATGAGCCAACCAAGTGGTAATGATGTCCACTGTTGGTCTCAATAAAATGGGTTGGATGTGAGAGCCCAACACCACTGATGTTTAAATGAAACATGGTGTGTGGGGTTCCTTTTACTTTGCATAAAGACAAATGCATAAAAGAGCATTCATATGATCATTCCTACATGATATGCATAAAAAGAAAAGGAACGTTTCAAATTTAGAAAGGTATGCATGCTATGTCCTACATGACGTTATGACAATACAATTATGATGACATGGCCTCTAATTGGGCCTCAAGCATGCAAATGACCACTCAATTTTTATCAAGGTCATTGTATTCTAGGGTGGATTGCAATCAGAGGTCTGTTGTTCCTAGTAGCGCCTTTCTAATGGAAGGAATGCGAAAGAAAACTAGGACTATTCATTCACCATTTTTCTTTAGTGTACCTAATTGACAATCGATTTAACGCTTACTATAAAAACACAGAGAATAAAATATAGAATAGAGAATAAAAATAGAGCCTACCTCAGCTCCTGATCTGATGCCAAGTGGTTTCTTTGTTATCTGTTGCTTCTGCTATAAACCGTAGCTTTGGTCTATGGGCTGTAGTGTGAACCGTAGGTGAAAGCCGTGGGCCAACAAATAACCATAGTTGTTAGCTGTGGTTAGCACCTGAGATAAGAAAAATTCAAGAATATCAGCACTCAGGGGCTACAAATGCGGAGTTCCACCGTGATCGCCTTCTGACATAACCAAAAAGCATGCACCTATCTATCGTATTAGTCTATAGTCATCATAAAAGCATAAAAGCTTAACACATTGCATAAATTCAACAAAATGATATTTCTTCTATTGATTATGAACAAATTTCTGTTACAAATATGCCCTTATTTGGGTCACTTGAATGATGATACAGTCTATACAATTGCCAATGCCCTCAATAGGGTAGGCGCATTAATATTGCCCTTTGACTAGTCGTAAACTGCCTTGGGGTGGAGTTGACCCCCTTCTTTGCAATGTGGAAGGATTATGATATAGACTCCTCTTGTACCTATCTTCCTACGATCAAGAAACAACAACACACGATCAAAAAGATAGATAGCCTCTCATGATGAGGCCCTTTAAGAAAACATACATGATAATACCATTAAACTAATGATCAAGAAAACATAAATAAAACCTTTAAACTATGCTAATTGAATCAAGATTTGTAATATAACATAAAAGAGATCATTAGAAAAATAATGAATGGATCAGAAATCAAAATAGAAGCATAAAGGTGCATAAAAGATCCACAAATGTCCTAATTAATGCAAAGCATAAACTAACTATTCTAAGATAATTCCTACGGTTAGAATTCTTCTAAACTATAATTAAACCTAAGAAATGATTAATCTAACCTATTTAACCAGACAAAAATGAAAAGAGTAAGGTGATCTATCACATGTTGCAAACCATGGATCTGGTGAGCAGTCTACACTGTGAACCGCGGATGACAACCATGATTTGACTTCTGATAGGTTTTCCCTCAAAATCAGGGATAGTGGGCTTGATCTCCTTGTCCAAATTGATGTTCAAGGGTCGCATTTGTTTTCCTCAGACTGATTTGGTGATCAATTCGATGTGAAGGGCCTTCGTTTGTCCATATTTGTGCTTCTTGAATCTCCTAAGCACCTAGGGCATCCATAATGTAATTCATCATGAATGTTGGCAATTGAGGATTAAGTGCAATAGCTCTATCTCTTAGTATACTTAGTTTGAGTGTACAATTCGCTAGGGCTTCACTGCTCAAATCTCCAATGCTTGCTTCTCTTCTTCTCCCCATTTGGATGGGGTATTTATAACATTCCCCTAGGGCTAGGGGTGACTTCATGGAGAAGCCAAGACCAAGAAGGGTGGTTAGGATAGTTGGGATGGAAGCCTCTGGAATCTTCCATCCTTCAACTACCTTCTTCTAGATCTTTTGGCCATTCCAACCAATTTGGATTGGATGGAAGGCCTAACTGAACTTCAGTTAAGACCGTAGGTCACAATTGTAGTCCAGACTGTAGACCGTAGTTGTCAACCATGGTTTATACTGGAGACTGCAAGTTTGGACTGCGGTTCAGACTGATTAGGCCAAAATTCCTAAATTGAGTGGTTATAACCACTGCTCTATCTTGGAGACTGTCCAAGATCCTCCATATGATCTTGCCCTTTGACTAGTCACAAACTGCCTTTGGGTGGAGTTGACCCCCTTCTTTACAATGCAGAAGGATTATGATATAGACTCATCTTGTACCTGTATTCCTATGATCAAGAAACAACAACACACGATCAAAAAGATAGATAGCCTCTCATGATGACGCCATTTAAGAAAACATACATGATAATGCCATTAAACTAATGATAAAGAAAACATAAATAAAACCTTTAAACTATGCTAATTGAATCAAGATTTATAATATAGCATAAATGAGATCATTAGACAAATAATGCATGGATTAGATATCAAAATAGAAGCATAGAGGTGCATAAAAGATCCACAAATATCCTAATTAATGCAAATCATAAACTAACTATTCTAAGCTAATTCCTATGGTCATAATTATTCTAAACTATAATTAAACCTAAGAAATGATTAATCTAACCTATTTAACTAGACAAAAATGAAAAGAGTAAGGTGATCTGTCACATGTTGTAAACTGCAGCTCTAGTGAGCGGTCTACACTGTGAACCACAACTGACAGCCACAATTTGACCTCTTATATGTTTACCCTAAAAATTAGGGGCAGTGGGCTTGATCTCCTTGTCCAAATTGATGTTCAAGGGTCACCTTTGTGCTTCTTGACTCTCCTAAGAACATAGGGCATCCATAATGCAATTCATTATGAATGTTGGCAAAAGGGTCAGGGATTAAGTGCAATAGATCTATCTCTTAGTATACTCAGTTTGAGTGTACAATTCACCAAGGCTTCGCTGCTCAAATATCCAATGCTTTCTTCTCTTATTCTCCCCATTTGGAGGGGGTATTTATAGCATGCCCCTAGGGCTAGGGGTGACTTCATGGAGAAGCCAAGACCAAGAAAGGTGGTTAGGATAGTTGGGATGGAAGCCTCTGGAATATTCCATCCTTAAATTGCCTTCTTCCAGATCTTTTGGATGTTCCAACCAATTTGGCTCAGATGGAAGTCCTAACTGAACTTCAGTTAAGACCATAGGTCATGATTGCAGTCCAGACTACAAACCGTAGGTGTTAACCATGGTTTAGAGTGGAGATCGTAGGTTTGGACTACGATTCAGAATGATTAGGCCAAAATGCCTAAATTGAGTGGTTAGAACCACTGCTCTATCTTGGAGACTGTCCAAGATCCTCCATATGATCTTGTAGCATATCCATATGAGTAGTCGTTCTCGGCATGACGCATTTTAGGTGTCTACACTTACATATTTGGATTAACAAACAAAAATCTCATTACTAGTGTGATGTACTTCCATCCCAAGAAATTAACTCATCAAACCCAAATCATACATCTCAAACTCCTTCTTCATATCATGTTTAAAAGAATCATTCAAAGAAGAACTACTCCCCATAAATAACATATCATCAACATAAAGGTATACAATAAGAATATCATTACCTTCCCTTTTGTAGTACAAAGTGGGCTCACTCTTACTCCTTTTAAAATTACACTGTAGGAAGTAGTCATGGATTCTAGCATACCAAACTCTTGGAGCTTGCTTTAGCCCATATAGAGCCTTCTTCAACATGTAGAATTGATATTCTTTTCCTTGGACAATTAAATCTTGTGGTTGTTCCACATATACTTCTTCATCTAAATACCCATTGAGAAATGCACTTTTGACATCCATATGATGCACCCTCCACATTTTATGAGCTGCCAATGATAGCAACATCCTTACTATTTCTTGCCTTGCCACTAGAGCAAATGTTTCCTCATAGTCCAAACCATATTTCTGAGTGAAACCCTTTTCTACCAACCGTGCCTTGTACCTCTCAATGGATCCATCACTGTTCTTCTTTATCTTGTAGACACACTTGCATCCTACACATTTCCTATCCTTGGGAAAATCACACAACTCCCAAGTATCATTTTTTTTTAATAGAATGTATTTTTTATTGCATATCCTTCATCCATACTTTGTTAGTACTAGCATGCTCAAAAAATGAAGGCTCAAAATCATCAACAACAACTTTTGAAACTTTAGAAACTTGTGAAACAATTGCATAGTTTACAACATCACCTTTGGGATCTCTATTGTCAGCATCTCCATAAATATGCAGGTTCTCTAACCTCTCTATTACTGCATTCATATCTATATGCTGACTCCTTGTCACCCTCTTCATAAAAAATTGCATCTCTAGATACAATTATTTTATGTGAAATAGGATTAAAAAACCTGTAAGCCTTATATTGCTCATTGTACCCAATAAAAATACATTTTTCACTCTTTGCATCTAACTTCTTCCTATTCTCACCATTAACATGCACAAAATCCACACATCCAAAAACTCTAAAATGATTTACATTTGGCTTATTTTTGTACCAACATTCATAAGAGGTAATACTATCAAGACTCTTAGTAGGAATTCTATTTAAAATGTAATTAGCAGTCCTACTTGCTTCAGCCCAATAAAACTTACTCATACCTTTTTCTTGCATCATGCACCATGCCATCTCCAGCAAATTCCTGTTCTTTCTTTTAGTTACCCCATTTTTTGAGGTGTGTAAGGACTTTTTTTCTGCATTTTAATCCCAAACTCTAACATAACTCACCTCCTCTATCTATCCTCAAACATTTGATATAATGACCACTCTCATTTTCAACTAGAGCCTTAAAATTCTTGAAGCAATTGAATGCCTCATCCTTATGCTTAATAAAATAAACCCAACAATATCTGGAGAAATCATCAATAAAATTCAGAAAGTAAGAATCTTTACCCATACTCTGTGTCTGCATTGGTCCACAAATTTCACTATCAACCAACTACAATGGATGTCGGGCCCTCCATGCTTCACCATGCGAAAACTTCTCCCTTGCATGTTTGCCAAGTGCATAGCCTTCAAAAACCTCCTTGGAGTCTTCAACTTTTGGCAACCCATAGAAAAGTGGTGAAAGCATCTTCAAACTCTTATAATTTAAATGCCCAAACCATAAATGCCATAGCCTCTCCTTACGTTCTACACCAACAAATTCTAGAGCTCCATATTTATCTAAAAACTATAATGGGAAGAGCCTGTTCTTGGTCATATTTATAGTGATAATAAAAATTCTTCTCTGATCATAAATTTTGCACATTCCATCCTCAAACACTAACTTATAATCCTTTTCCAACATTTGACCAATACTCATTAATGAATGCTTCAAACGGGGTGCATAGTAAATATCATTTACCTTCATTATTTTTCCTCTCCTAGTAGGAACCTCCATTTATCCTTTCGCAACCACCTTCAAGCTATTCTCATCCCCAAGCCTGATACTGGATTGATAAGAAGAATCAAGAGATGAAAATATATTCCTATTGTTGGTCATATGGTTTGTGCACCCACTGTCCAGGATCCATGTCTCCTTTGTGCTATTTTGTGTAGAGAGAAAATATGCTTGCTCCACTTTTTATTTAATCATACAAAACAAAGTATCATCCTCATAGGAATCCTCTTCTCCATAATGTGTTGATTTTTTCAGCCTACAATCCCTCTCATAATGGCCATATTTATTACAATTGTAACACTGCATATTTCTCATATCTCAGCCTCTACATATTCCTCTTGCACTGGATCCTCCTCTTGTAGCATGAGCCTGGTCATTGTCTGAATCTTGAGATCTTCCTCGATCTCTACCATTTTAGGAGCCTCTTCTACCTCCTCTTCCATTTATTCCTCTTCCTTTGGAACCCCTACCATGACCTCTTCCTCCATCATTCTATTTTTCCAAAAAATCTTGTTCCTCTATAGAACCTCCTTATTATCCTTATTCCTCTTGGCAATTCTCTCTTCATGAGATGTGAGACATCCAATTAATGAATCTATATCCATTTTCGAGAGGTCTTTCATTTTTTCTATGATAATGGCTCCACTATCAAACTTCTCTTTCAAGGTTCTTAAAGCCTTTTTAATTACTACAATTTGCTCTATGATCTCTCCAAGTGTAGCCATTTTATTTGCTACTATTTTTACCTGAACACAGTAATCTCCTCCAGTTTCATTCTCCTCGTATTTGAGATTTTAAAAATATCTTCGCAAGGTCTGCAACTTCACCTCCTTAACTTGGGCACTCCCATGGTAATTCTCCTTCAATGCCTTCCAAGATTCTTGAGCCAAAACGCAGACAAAAATCCAAGGAAAGAGACTCTTGTCTAGAGTCGACTAGATGAAATCCAAAGCCAAATTATTTTCTTTCTCTTTCTCCTGCATCTCCTTCTTTTGATCTATATTCAATGCACTCCAGTATTTTGGTTCGGTGAACCCAGCTTCAACGATGGTCCAAGCTCCTTTTGCCTTAAGAATCATCCTCATCCCGATGCTCCAATATTCGTAGTCAGAATCGTCAAATTTTGGGATCGAAATTGAATTGGTGTTGTTGGCCATAATAACTCCCTTCAACACGAATTGAGATCTCCAAGAAGCTTTTGTAAAACTTGTAGCATAAATTCCATAGTTACTCGAACCCAATTTCTCGATCGCCTCACTTTGATACCAAATGAAGAATTTACAATAATACAATAAAAAAAAATTGGAGCAAATATTATTTTTTTATTATCTGGAATAATTCTGGCAGAGTTTCAGTAATCTATTACGATTTCCTCACAGGATTTGGAAGAGCTCACACACTTGCTACAATGTAAAATTCTTCTTCATAAAATAAAATCCTAAAACTACCTTAAGTAAGAAAAAACAAAGCAAACCCTAACCCTAGCAAATCACATTCGTCGGATCTACATCGATGGTGTTTATTACATGTCTTAGTATTTCGGCCATAACTTTTGACTCGGGTGTCCGTTTGAGCCCGTTTGTTTTGCAGATTGCATAGATTTCGAAGCTCTATGATTTTTTTTTGTCTCCTCTAAGAGGAGACACTTTCCAAGGCTAAAAACATCATCTAACGACCTGAATTTTCATTTTAATGTATGGCTGGCCATATTTCCAACAAGTATGCTAATGAAGATGTGTGAAGTATAATATATAAAAATAATTTACCATACATAGTATATTATATTTTAGAAAATGAATAGTGAGGTGCTTGTGTTCAAACTTGACTCCATAAAAGTGGATGTGTTTGTTTTTTTTTCCTATTTTGAAGGGTTGGGTCTGCGTCGTTGATTTGGTCTAACCTAACGATTAAGGTTTATAGTGAAATCACCCAATTGTATTGTCTATTCTCTTATATATTAAAATATATATTCTATAAAATGCATAGTGATATGCTTGTATTCAGCCTTGACTGCATACAAGTGAATGTGATTGCTTCTCCTGCTTTACCTCCAAAATGATCAACATGTAAATGATCATTCTAAATATGAATGTGAATATACAGGACAAGCAATCACATCCATTTGTACATAGTTAAGGTTGAATACAGGCATCTCACTATGCATTTGCTAGATGTGGGGATAGTGTTATAATGTAGCTTTTCGAATTTGAATAGTGGTGATGGGGATAATATGATAGAGATAGTTGTCGATTTTCCTGTATAGCAAAAAAATAATTTGTATTTCTTGTTATCAAATATTAAAGGTTTAGAGGAGGTGAATAAAAACCATGAACACCAAAATAAATTGTCTCTTAAGGTTTCATTATGTTTTTTTATATACATAAGAGAATCGGTTTATCCGTTCAAATGCTGCCACTATAACACTAGATTGTTAGATAAGGCAAATCCAATGGGACCTCAACCTCAATCTTCTAAGGCATTGAACCAAGGAATCAATAATACCTTTTTCCAAATTTCAAATGGTCCACTATAATTGAAATAGGGAATTAATAACACCTTTTTCCAAATACCTGATGTGCCACTATAACCCTAGTCTGCTCGATAAAAAAATTCAACCAACCCTAACCCTTTAAGATATTTGGTCCACTGTAACCTTGGTCTATTGGGTAAGACAAAACCCTGACACTCTAAGGCATCAAACAATAACACCTTTATATTTTTGTTCTTAGATCTTTATTTTTTATTTTTATTTTAATTTCTTTTATTTTATGCCAAGTTTTTAATTATTATTATTTTTTAATTTTAATTTAGTAGCCTCTGCTATAGAAGAGATGAATCAAAATGAGAACACGAAAATGAATTGTTGCTTTAGGCTTCAAACAATTAATTTTTTTTTGCTTTTTTTTTTGATACACAAAGAATCATTAACACCTTTTACTAAATGTTTGATTGGCTCAGATACTCCCACTTTAACCCTAGCATTTTAAGTAAGACAAAGTCAACAAGATTCGAACCTCCAAGGCATAAAACTAGGGAATCATTAACACCTTGTATGAGATCATCTTAGATGTTAAAGCTATAAAATTCACTAGTTAAGATAAAGTCAACTCAACCCAATCCTCCAAGACATGGTTCACTAGATAAGACAAATTCAACTAGACCCAACCATCCAAGACATCCAATTAGGAATCAATAAAACCTTTATTTTTTTCAAATATTTATTTTTTAATATATATTTTTTTAATTTTCATTTTTGTAACTTCTGCTATAGAGGAGATAGATCAAAACTAGGAAACCCAAAAATAAATTATTGTTGCTTCAGGCTTCTGTTAACAATATTTTTATCTTAAATTATTGAATCTCAAAATATAATCCTCAAAATTACTAAAATCTATCATGTTGACGGTAGAAAACTCTATCTCCAATTGACTACCCTCCATGACATTGACCTTTCCAAACAAATATTTCAATTTGGTCATGTTGGTAGGATCACTCTAATTTTTAATGAGAAAAATTTTGTTAGGTATAATAAAGTTATGGTTTCTTCCATTTTATTAGTGCAAATGCTTTTATCAAGGGATGATTTTGTATTTTATTCCTTAAAGATGCACCAAACATTCTTACTTGTCTACAGACCAACTATTCATGTTGAACATTCATGAGTAACATAATTTATAGAATCTAAATTTCCAAAGTTTATCTTCAAAATTATAAATATTTATTAACTTGATGTCATCAACTTAAATAGCTAGAAAAAATGTGCAATTAAAATGTAGACCCACAACACTTATGTATGTGAGGGCTATGACCTTAAAAATTTTGCTCTAGTTGATTCTCCAAGCATGAAAAACAAACCTATAAAATCTTGAGACTATAGTATTAAACCATAATTTCACACATATTGAATGGGGAATAGGATGTGGTTTACCACATTATTTTCACCTTTGTACAACTATACAAATTTTATTAATAATTGAAGAACTTGAGATTCTAAAAGATTTATACCCATGATCTTTATGTAGTGGGTGCCTGATAAAGGGGTCATCCCTCTCCTTAATTATAAGAGGGATACCTTCATTAGATAAATGGTATGGATCCATAAAACTAAAAGGAAATAATTCCCTATGAAAAAACAACCACCCATTAGCTAAAAGGCCATACCTCACCATGATCTATGAAAAACATGTCTTAGACTATATATGCTACCCTATTTGGAGAGAGAAAATAGGATATGATCTAAGAGGATATGTACCAATCCCATGGTGCTTCTCTCTAAAGATAAAAATAACCACCAATTAGCTAAAAGGCCATACCTCACCATGATCTATGAAAAACATGTCTTAGACTATATATGCTACCCTATTTGGAGAGAGAAAATAGAATTTGTGGAATCAAACACATGAGACTCCAATACATAGTAGAAAGGTTAGCTCATATTGACTGGCATGACTGGCATAGTTGATGATAACAAATATTTTCTAGTTCCTTAGAAGCAAAACCATTGTTCCACTTTAGGAAAAAAAACATATTGTTACAAATGAATTGATGCATAAAATATATAAGGAAAATAAAGCACGTGATTAGATCCCATTTAATATCTTTCTATGGTACTCTAACTAGTGTTTCAAAGTCCTAGCATTTAAAATTTTAAGGAGCATGCCCAAGGCTCCTAGGAAAACTTGATGCATTTCCCATGCACACCTTCAACATCTCATGTCACATGACCCAATTGAAGACTTGAATGCACATTTATATCATGAGCAAAGTCACATCATTACAACATGATATTTGGATTAAGATGTTTTGATTTTATCCAAAACCAAAGACATGTTCCATATTCCAAAATATAATGACGAGGAAAAATAAATTTTGTAAACTTAAAATTTTTGTCCTAAAAGTTGTGATTCATAATTTTGATGTCTGTGAATGTAGAATCTTCCTCCATTACTCTTTATGTTGAATTTTACTTATGGAACCTTAGAATTTAATTCATCCTTATAATTTGAAGAGAAAATAATGTCTTCAAAAGAATTATCTGTATGACCATGAGTAGAATACCATGTTAAATTTTATAATACTTTAAAGCAAACCATCTACTCAAATTTTATAAACAAAGAAAATACAAATAAAATAGAAAAGAGATAAAAAATAAGATATAAATTATGCCTTTAATCACTCATGCTAAAAAATCAATATAAAGATCAAATTCACATATGAATCAAATGGATGGTATTTGTAAGTAGCTCAATAATTAACTGTTAAATTAATATAACCATAAGCAGTTGTGGTTGAGGCAAGAAGGATTAAAAATATTCTCATAATGTATGAAGAAGCAGCTGGACAGAAAGTGAATTTTGATAAGAGCAAACTTTATTTCATCAATACTCCCATTCCTAGGCAAAACAACATAGCAAGGACCATGGAATGTCAGATTGCATCCCTTCCCACCTCCTATTTAGGTCTTCCCCTATTTACGAGGAAACCTGAAGTATCAATGTGGAACATAGTTCTGGAGAGGATCCAAAAAAATCTAGCAGGTTGGAAAGGACATCTGTTATCTCAAGCAAGAAAAGCAGTTTTAACTATGGCTTCACTTCAAAGTATACCCGTTTACTTCCTATTAGTGTTCAGAGCTCCAGCAAGGTGTATCACAAAATTGAGCAGCTTTAAAAAAAAATTCTCTGGTCAGGGACTGAGGATAAGAAAAGGATCCATTTAGTAGGTTGGAACAAGGTTTACAAACCTAAAGCTGATGGGGGGTTAGGATTGAGGAGAGTTGCTCATCTCAATACAACTCTGTTAGCCAAACAAGCATGGCGGTTATTGACTAAGGTCGATAATGAATGGACTGCCATAGTTAGGAGGAAATACCTCCAAGGTGTGAACTTCCTTAATGACAACTTAGCAAGTAGGGGTTCTGCTTTTTGGAACGTAATCCTCATGAGAAGGGATCTTGTCAAGAAAGGTCTTATATGGATTCTAGGAAATGGGCAAACAATAGACTTTTGGAAGGATCGGTGGGTGAGAGCTGAGGAGTTATCCCAGAATCCTCATTTGGCTAGGATTCAAGAGCATATGGAGCAACATATTGGGAAGAAGGTTGCAAATTATATGTGGCAGGATATAAATATCAATAGGTGGAAACACATCAAAGTACAGGGTTTTGAAGTGGAGTCTGAAGAGCTTTATAATATTTTAACTCAGAAAATTATTCCCTCTGGAGAGGATGAAGATTACATTGTTTGGGCTGAGACTGAAAGTGGTGACTTCACAGTTAAGTCTGCCTATAATTTGAATCCCAATGTGGAAGGTCAACAATTTCAACCGAGTTTGTTTTGGATCAAAGGCTTAATTCCTAAAATATCCTTTTTTTCATGGCTGGTGATTCAAGGAAAAATCCTCACTATGGACAATATGTTATCCAAAGGTATGGTTATTGCTAATCGTTGCTACATGTGTAGGGAAGGATGGGAGACTACCCAACACTTGTTTCTGGAGTGTCCGGTAGCGGAGTCCATCCTGGATGAACTTTTCCAAGCCTTTAGGATCTCGTGGGTTAAGCCTGCTCTTATATTCGAAGTTTTCTATCAATGGCCTCAACCCTTTGTTAGCCTAAAACTTAAGTACCTATGGAAAATCTATTGGCATCATTTTCTCTGATAGATTTGGCTAGAAAGGAACCATAGAGCCTTTAAGGATACCATTCACAACCCAAAAACCATCCTCAATAGGATTATTGTCTTTGCAAAAGAAAACCTTAGCACCTTAGTGGATGAGAACCACTCAATTCCTCCCCAAGAAAAACAATTAGCTCGGGCCTTAGGTATTGAGGACAAACCTTCCATTCCTTTGTCCAATCCCAAAAATGGGATTTCTTGGGAGCCACCACCCCAGGGTTGGTTTAAACTAAATTTTTATGGTGAAGCCAAGGAGAACCCGAGAAGAGCTGGAGCTGGAGGAATAATCAGGGATCATCAAGGAAATCTGGTCAAGGCCTTTGATGAACCATTGGGAATCAAAACTAATAACAAAGCAGAAGCTAGAGCCCTTTGGAGAGGGTTGCAAGTAGCCCAAGCAACTCAAGGTAACTTGATGATTGAAGGTGATTCGATGAACATCATCAACCTATTAACCAATGGCAAAAAACCTCCATGGAGAATCGAGGGAGTCATCCATGAAGTGAGGATCCTTTTTGAAACAAGATAGAATAGGAGGGATCATCATGTGTACTGTGAGGCCAACGGGTCAGTTGCCAAATTAGCCAACATAGGTGTTGATGTTGGTAGTTTGGTGACATGGACACAAGGTGTGCCACGTGAAGTGGAAAACATTATTAGTCATGAAAAGAAACCTACTCGTTAAGGAGAAATATGAATGGGTGTTCTTTCCCCATGGAGCTAGTAATAACTATGGGTTTTCCATCTAAATGATACCAAATTGGAAATGAAGGTAACAGGGTGTAAGCCTTGGAGGATTCTGACAGAGAATAGGAAATGGGTAAGCAACAGGTTTCACAAGTGCAAAGTTCCAAACTTCAATTTCCTGTCAATGTAAGTAATGTTTACAGTTATGTTTAGGTATGGGTGTGCCTTGTTAGTAAGGTGTTGTAGGGGATTCAACACAAGTTCTAGTAAGAAATTTTCAAGGATGACTAGGATCTACAATCTTAGCAGAAGGTTGGATATTGTAATAGGTTTTGGGTTAACCTGCAAAACCCGGTAATTAATGAAGACTTTTATTTACCAAAAAAAAAATATTAAGATAAAGGCATAGTAAGGTTAACAATATCAATTTTAAACCATGGGATCAAAAATTTCATTGTGTAACACCAAAATATTATTAGCATTTACATAAAGTAAAATTAAATCATTATGATTTTTTTTTTTTTAAAGTTTATCTTAATATAACTATGATGTGAATTTATATGTCTTATATTTTAAAACTTGTATACAAGGACAACATAATGGTAGGGCTTTGGCCTCTCTTTGGATATATCCAAGGTTCCAAAGTATTTTTAGGTTGAATTGAATTTGTATAATCCAATTGGTTAGGGTTTATAATGACAACACACTTAATGGTGTTATTAATTCCTCAATATTTAAAAAAATATATGGTATAATCATGATTGTTTTTTTTTAACTTACTTATATTCCTGTAATGTATGGTATGCTAATGAAGTTGTGTAAAGTATAATATATAAATATTTTTTATAATACATAGTATATTTTAGAAGATGTAGAGTGAGGTGCATGTATTCAAACTTGACACCATAAAAGTGAATTTTTTCTTTTCTTCTATGTTTTGGAGGATTGGGTTCTTGACTTCATCTAACCTAATAAGTTAAGGTTTATAGTGGAAGCACCTAATGTTGTTGTTGATTCTTTTATATATATATATATATATATATATATATATATATATATATATATATATATATATTTATTATATATATAATGCATAGTGAGATGCCTGTATTCAACATTGACTGCATACAAGTGGATTTGATTGCTTCTCCTGTATATTTAGCTTTATCTTTAAAATTTACAAGATGAAGTCAACCAACCCTAAACCTCTAAGCTAAATACCTAATGGTCCACTATAACCCTAGTCTGCTGGGTAATATCAAGCCTTGACCCTCTACAACATGAAGGGAATCAATAACAACTTCATTTCTTGTCCTTAGATATTTATTTTTAAATTTTAATTTCTTTTATTTTTATCCTAAAATATTTATTTTTATTAATTAATTTATTTTAATTTTAGAAGTTTGTGATGTAGAGAAGGTGAATCAAAACCAATAGCACCAAAATGAATTGTTGCTTCATGCGTCAAACTATTAATTTTTATTATGTTTTTTTCATTTTTGATACACAAAGAATCACTAACACCTTTTGCTAGATGCTTGATTTGCTCATATTATTCCACTATAACCCTAGCCTACTAAATAAGATGAAGTCAAAAAGACCTCAACCCTCCAAAGCATAGAACTAGAAAATAAGTATCACTTTGTCTAAGAATAACTTAGATGTTACCTCTATAACCTTCACTAGGTAAGACAAAGTCAACTAGATCCAGCGCTTCAAAAAATCCAAGCGGGAATAAGTAACACCTTTATTTATTTTCCTCAAATATTTATTTTTTAATATATTTTTTATTTTAATTTTAGTAGCTTCTACTATAGAGGAGATAAATCAAAACTAGAAAAATCAAAATGAATTGCTATTGGTTTAGACTTCAGCTAACAATATTTTTTTCTTAACTTTTGAATCTCAAAATATAATCCTCAACATTACTAAAATCCATCATGTTGAGGGTAGAAAAATCTATCTTCAATTGACTACCCTCCATGATATTTACCTTTCCAAAAAAATATTTTAATTTGGTCCACACGTTGGTAGGATCACTCTAATTTTTAATGAGATAATGTTGGGTATAATAGAGTTATGGTATCTTTATTAGTGTAAATAATTTCATCAAGGGATGATTTTGTAGTTTATTCCTTAATGATGCACCAAATATTCTTACCTATCAATAGACCAACCATTTATGTTGAACATACACAATTTCATCCATTCATGAGTAACATAATTTAGAGAATCCAAATTTCCCAAGTTTAACTTCAACACTATAAAAAGTTATTGAATTGAAATCATCAACTCAAATATGTAGAAAAAATGTGCAATTAAAACATAGTCCCACAACACTTATGTATTATGTATGTGAGGACTATGACCTTCAAAAATTTTCTCTAGTTGATTCTCCAAGTATGAAAAACAAACCTATCAAATATTGGGACTATAGTATTAAACCATAATTTAACACATATTGAATGGGGAATAGGATGTGGTTTACCACATGTATCATGCCTTTGTACTACTATAAAACTTCTATGAATGCCTAAGTGCTCTTTATACCATTTGAATTTAGGTTTTTGTGCCAAGTAGGATCAATGTCAACTTCCATATTGGCCACCATCACCACAAGAATAATTGAAGAAGTAGCTTGGGACTCTAAATTTTTTATACCCATGATCTTTTATTAGTGGGTGCTTGACAAATGGTCCATCCCTATAATTAATTCTAAGAGGGATGCCTCAATAAGATAAATGACATAGATCCATCAAACTAAAAGGAAATAATTCCTTATGAAAATGAGGATATGTACCAATACCATGATGCTTTCCTCTAAAGATAAAAAACAACCACCCATTAGCTAAAATGCCATACCTCACCATGGTATATGAAGAGCTTGTCTTAGACTATATATATGCTACCCTATTTGGAGAGAGAAAATATAATTGAGGGAATAAAACACATGAGACTCCAATCCATAATAGTAAAGTTTACTTATATTGACTGACATAACTACCATAGTTGAGGACAACAAATATTTCCTAGTTCCTTAGAAGCAAGACCATTGTTCCACTTTAGGCATAAAAAAATGTTATTATAAATGAATTTATGCCTAAAATATATGAGGAAAATCAAGCACATGATTATATCCCATTTAATATCTTTCTAAGGTACTCTAACTAGTGTTTCAAATTCCTAGAATTTGAGAAGTATGTCCAATAATCCTAGGAAAAATTGATGCATTTACCATGCACCCCTTCAACATATCATGTCACATGATACAATTTAAGACTTGAACACACATTTATAGCATGCGAGGATATTACTAATCATCAAAGCTATACCATTATAATATGATATTTGGATTAGGATGTTTTGACTTTATCCAAAGCCAAAGATATGTGTTCACTTTTGATGTAATAAGCAATGGGAGATAACAATTACAAGATGTAGAATAATATAAAAGAAAGTAAATATGCAAGATGACTGAAGTATGTTATGAATAGAAATAACATAAATGGATACAATGTAGCTATGGAGGAAATGAAAACTCCATTAATTAAGCTATTGAACTACATTGCACTCATCACTAATATATAGTGATCTACACAACACTACACTACTACCTACAACTCTGTTGTAAGAAACTCTATTTAACTATAAGGTCTTTCTTATATAAGAATATAAGTTTTTTGGCCAACACTCTACCTAGCTATACAAGGACAACTTTCACATATACAACTTGCACATTGACACTTGTGCATTTATTACATTGCATGAAGTAAATATATAACTTCCCCCTAAAGTAATCTAATTTCCTAAGTATGTACCTTGGAAGATACATTTACGTAACCCAAATTATGGAATATAATCTATTTCTAACACCCTCATGTATTACATTATTTAGGTATTGAAGACTTTAGTCTTCAATATGGATCTTCTTTCAATGGATAATGGAATTTTTATTCTCCTTCGTTGCTCACTGTATTCAGGTTCTGCAGGTAATCTGATTCTTCATATGATGCAAAGTAAGTTGTAGTTAGATATTCTTCTACTTTTTATATGGGTTCACTTGGTTTATTCTTCATGATGCCATGTTTCTTTCTAGTATATTTTTTCTTCCTTTTTTTCCTTCTCTTCTTGTGATTCTGCATTGGTACTGGTGAAATATCGGATTCATGATAAGTTAGTCTATCATCACAATATTATTGTTCTTTATTGCTAGCTTGTTTCTTATGCTAAGTACGAACACAATTAATAATAGATACATTATTAGACATTATTCTAGTGAAAAATAACCACTCTTTGTGAGTTCCACCAGGTTGTGAAGAGGATTACATGAAAATAGTTAATCAATATTGCAAAGTTACCTTCTTTGGATTCTTTAAGAAATAAGGAGAATTTCTCTTTATGACTAGAGAGTAGATACTTGTATCCTTATAGAGTATATATTAATTTTTGAGAGTAAAATTCTACTTCATGGAATAGTTCTTCTTTATTTAAAGCTTTTCTTAAAATTTCATCCATGATAGATATTTCTTTGAAATTTGATAGAATCTTTAGTAGTCCACCTAATAGCTCCCAATATTAGGATATATGATCCCTTATTGAAGTATATAAGCTTGATTTTATAAAACCTTTTTTAATATTTAGGTTTGTAGACTTCCTTATGTCTCCCTAGTAATGAGAGTATGAATACCTACTTTTTAGGTTTTTGTAGAAAGCTTATATCTTCCCAACTTGATAATATTTGAATATATTATTATTATCAAGTTTTGTAGAATGCCTTATGAATCCCTAGAGATTTTTGGAATATAATAGAGTGATTTTGTAAAAATATAGTTCAATTTTGGTTGATTTTGTATAAATTTTGTATAGATAAAAAATCAACTTATTAACACCTTATTACTCCTATTGAACGAAGCACTTTTTAATTTTTGAAGAGGTTTCAATGTTGGATTTCTTTTGTCCCTTTTGAGAATTTTTTGAGACAAGAATATTATAATTTTCCAACCTTATTAAAAATATTAATAAACTCTTTTATATCCCTTAGATTGTTTCTAATTTTTAATAACCTAATTTGGAGTTGTAGCCCTTATGACTCCCAAATTTGGAAAATTAGAACAAATTAATATTTGCAAACTTTAAATGGATTAATTCCAAGTAGTATCCCTTATTTCTCATAAGTTATATTTTATAAATATTAGACAACTTGGATATTTAATTTCCTTAAGTTTTTGTTTCAAGTGAAGATTGATTCCTTTTAATAACTCAACCTTATAATATAACCTTATAACTACCTTTTTAAGGAAAGTAATTTAGATGGGAAATTATACCTTTATGAAACCAATGGTAGACTGTCCTTCTTGGGTGCTTTGAGTAATAGAATATTCTTCCACTTGTTATTTGCTTCAACACTCACTTTAATGCTT
Organism: Wollemia nobilis; assembly: GCA_028583015.1. NCBI lineage: Eukaryota > Viridiplantae > Streptophyta > Pinopsida > Araucariales > Araucariaceae > Wollemia > Wollemia nobilis. The sequence goes on along the minus strand of JAQPPZ010000710.1, from coordinate 4,811,308 downwards.
CCTTGACCTGTTTGACCAGGATTGGTGTTCTTCGCCTATTTTTGGATACTCCAAATTGCTCTTGGATTGTTGTCAATCCGTTGTTGATCTGCAATCGAGCTACTACTAAAACACTACCGAGATGTTACTTGCAATGCTATATTTCATTTCTGCCAAGTTGCTTGCTTTCGTTGTTGCCATGTTGGTTGCTTCTTTTGTTGCCATGTTGCTTACTTCTATTGTGTCATCCAATATGTCTTAAATAAGACAATCAAAAGTGTGACAAGTGTCACAACCATTTTCTCAAATGCTCAAGAGAGCTTCGAATTTTTTGTGGAGGCCCCAATCTTATCTCAATACTTGTGACAAGTATCTCATAAGATTAAGATGTTACTGTTCACTCCCACTTCATGCATTGTCTAGAAAGACGTTCTTACTTCAGTGCCTACCTGACTATAATGTTTCTTGTTGTACGTAACTTCTCTTCCACCAAGATGATGCCATAACGTCTCCTTTGTGAACATTTTCTAGGGTTATTTTAGAGGATGATAAGTGGCATCCTCTTTTCTTTGCATTCCCTTGTCTTATCAACTCCTTCTTGAAGACCTTCAAACATGTTTTTCCACCTTATTCTTTGTTGTTCTATGTAGATGTTGAGATGCTTCTAGCTGAGCAATTCTTATGGTGTAGCTATGGTGGAGCTATGGATGAGCTTTGGTAGAGCTTTGGTGGCCCTTGAATGGAGTCTGAATGGTAGCACTTAGATGAAAACTCCATGATGCTCCACTTTTATAGAAATGATCATTTGCTTTGATGTATGGTTGCTTTGATAGAGGTGATCCCTTGCTTTATACACTACTTTATTTCCCCTGACTTTTTACCTTATCTTCTACAGGTTCGATCATACAATATACGTAGAGGATGAGCCAAAAGAGAGGCTCTTTGGTATGCTTGGAAGAATGATAGTATTTGGTCACCTTTGGCTGATCAACCTACTTGTAGTGTACCTTTGAGGCACTTTCCAATCTTCCATTTTTACCTACGTAGAATGAGTTAAATTAGTGCAACTCAATGTAACAATATTTGTAAATAATATACCTTTTGCACATTTTCTTGCACTCCCTTTTTGTAGGTTTAGTATTCTGATTTATATGGCAGAATTTTGAATGCAGTGTGGGATTTTGAGGTTGTCTTTTTTCTTAGACACCTTCTCCTTTTTTCTTGGATATTATGATGACAAAGAGAAAAATTGTAGTTTCATTACAAAAATTGGATCACTTATATTACTTTAAAATTTAATAGTGTAATGCATGAACAAAGAGATTGAAATACTATATTAAACACATGCAGAAAGACATCCTTTTACTAACACTTTGACAATTTCTAATTTTGTGCCCTTCTCGAGAACACAAATAAGAATCCTTTTGATAGCAATAGAATAGTGCAAATAAATCTAATAGACTTTATTTTAATGCAAGAACAATTTCACCTTATCATTCCAATCAAATCTCAAATTAATGCACTTAATCAAATTTACTGCAACTAATCAAGAATAATATGAAATGAATCTTGAAGATTTATTCTATAATTTTACTACAATTAATATTGTAGCACTTAGTCTTATTTTTATTTTTCCAAAGTAGATAATAGGTAGTTTATAGAAGCAATTTAGAAATCTAATCAACTCATTAATGTGCAAATGAACCTTAAAAATAACTATTTATTTTTGCACTTTTGAAGACTGTAATCTAATTTTCTACTTGCAACTTTAATCCAAATTCAAGTGTTTCTAACAAATATTATAAGTAAACTAATTAAGGAATCTACTTGCACCAAAAGTTGCATACCTTTTTTAATTTTTTTGTAGCTCTTTTATTGCTTCTTTAGAGGATGTAGATCTTGGTGTCTAGTATCACCAAGTTGTTGCTTTGAGTATGACCTTGCAACTCTTTGTAGACTATCCTGAAAAACTCCTTCACCAAATGATGGTCTCGAACTTTCTTTCATGAGCCTCAAATTTGGTGGCTTGTTCTCCTCTTTTGTTCTCCGAAGTGATGCCTTCTTACTATGAAAGGCAATATTTAAATCTCCAATATTTTGTGATATTCTTCTATATTCAAGTCTTCTTGTCGAATTTTGACTTCAAGCAGGATCTTCTTATGAGATTTTGCACTTCTTGTCAAATTCTTCTTCATAGATTTGGTGCTCCTTGCCAAATTATTTTTCATAGATTTGGAACTCCTTTCCAAATTCTTCTTCATGGATTTGGCACTCTTTGCCAAATTCTTCTTCCCAAATTTGGCACTCCTTGCCAAATTCTTCTTCTTGAATTTGGCACCCATTACCAAATTCTTCTTTTCTTGGGCTTGTTGTTGGATGGAAAAAATTACCCCAAGTCATTCACTATCAGGGTCTTCTCCTTGGTAGTGGATTTCTCCAATGCATTCTCTATGGATTCTAAATAAGACCTTTCCAAGGTCTTTGATCTTACAAATGGTTTTCCTTGAGACCTTCTCTTCAACCTTCTACTCTTGGAAGTCTTGTAGGTGAGATCTTCTAGATATCCAATTCTGCTTATTTTGGATTCAATAATGACTCATCTAGTCCTTTTTATTATTCTTCTTCCTTGACTAGAAGTTCTTAAATGAGATCTCCTAATCTCTTCAATTTTGCTTCAGGTGCTGAATTGATTATGAAGAAGACACTCTTCTTAATTTTTTTGTAGGAAGTTTCCCAACTCACTAAATATTCTTTCCTTGCAACAAAGTATTAGTACTAAAATATTTAGTCTACTTCTAAATTAGATATTCTCTTCAAATTCTTGTTCAGGATCAAGGATTCTATGGTCTTTTTTAGTATCAAGGCTTCTGTGGCCTTTTTCAGTATCAAGGCTTCGATGACATTTTTCAATACCAAGGCTTCTATGGCCTTTTTCAGTATCAAGGCTTCTATGGCCTTTTTTGGTATCAAGGCTTCTGTGGCCTTTCTAGTATCAATATTTTTGTGGCATCTCCTTCAAGGCTTCTATGGCATTTTTGTATCAAGGCTTATATGGCATGTTATTCAACTTGTGAAGTTCTTTGATTCAACAATGGAGATATTTAGTCTCCTGAATTCACCATAACTCTTCACTAGAAGTCTTATTCTGTAGTATTCTTCTCTTGCACAAGGAACTAATATCTAAACTATGAAGACACCTCGATATTTGAGCAAAAAAGTGAGAGTATCCTAACTTTCTATAGTAGGAGGATTCCCAATCCTTTGAGAATTAATTTTTTGCAATAAAATAAACTTTAGGTAATAGTTAGAAAATTCTAGATATCCTAGATGATATTCACTAGATGATTTATCAATCCATTGGATTGAATGCTGAGTATTGGTCTTCATGAGTTTTTCTTGTAACTCTATGAAAAGACTCTAGTCAAATGCAATCTTAGTATTTTTTGAAAGTGAGATTTCTTTCAATCCTCACTTGTGACTCTTCCTAATTCTAGCACCTAGATTCTTCTAAGATCTTTTAACAATGGTTGGTCCTACGGTATGTCAATTTAACAAGACAATCAAGCTCAATTATAATGGTGGTTTCCATATTAGACTAGATCTACTATGACTCTGATACCACTTTTAGCTTTTAATATAACGAGCAATGGGAGATAGCAATCACAAGATGCAGAATAATATAAAATAAAGTAAATATGTAAGATGATTGAAGTATGTTGTGAATAGAAATAACATAAATGAATACAACGTAGCTATGGAGGAAATGAACACTTCATTAATGAAGCTACTAAACTACATTGCATCCATCACAAATATATGGTTATCTACATGACACTGCACTACTACCTATGACTCTACTGTAAGCAGCTTAGCTCTATCTATCTATGTCCCCCTTATTATATCTATCTAACTATGACATATTTCTTATATAGGAAGACAGGTTCCTTGGCCAACACTCTACCTATTTGTGCAAGGGACAACTTGCACATATACAGCTTTCACATTCACACTTGTGCATTTATTACATTGCATGAAGTAACTAGATAAATTTCCCCTAAACTAATCTAATGTCCTAAGTATGTACCTTAGAAGATACATTTACATAACCCAAATGATGGAATATACTTTATTTCTAACAATATGTCCCATATTCCAAAATATAATGACACGGAAAATAAATTTTGTAAAGTTAAAAAGTTTATTGTAAAAGATGTGATTCCTAATTTTGATGTATGTGAATGTAGAATCTTCCTCCATTGCTCTTTATGTTGAGTTTACCTTGTGGAACCTTATAATATAATTCATCCTTATCATTGGAAGATAAAATAGTGTCTATAAATAAATTCTCTATATGACCCTGAGTAACTTAGAATACCATGTTGAATTTTATAGAACTTTACCAAAAAAATCAAACTATCCACTCAAATATTATAAGCAAATAAAATACAAATTAAATAGAAAAGTGATAAAATATAAGATATGAAATATACCTTTAAGCACTCATTCTAAAAAATCAATATAAATATTAATTCACATAATGAATCAAATGGATGAGGTTTGTAAATAGGTCAATAATTAACTATTAAATTAATATAAATTTTACCAACATAACATTAATATAAGGGTATAGTAAGGTTAACAATACCAAGTTTAAACCATGGCATCAAACTATTCATCGTATACCACCAAAATATTTTTTTTTGGTAAGTTAATTATATTAATTCAAAAATGGTATTTTAAAGGTGCCCTATCACCTTTTACAAAAAGGAACTTAGAGGACCAAGAGAAGGAAAAGAGAAACACGAATAACAGAGCGAAGCTCATCAAAACTGAAATACCTGAAGCCATTACACTCAAAAAGCAACCTGAAGGATTACCAACGATCCTTTAGCACAAAAGAACATAAAGGAACAACTCCAGAAGGCAGAAAGGAGGAGACAAGTAGGGATAGATCCAACAACATGCCACGAAACTAGAGGAAATGGAGAACAACCCAAAACAACGATCAGGACCAGCAAAAAGTGCCATTAAGGAAGAGTGTCGGGCTGTAGAAAAGTGTGGACATAAATATTCAAAACATTGTCCTTCGCTGCATCCTTCGAGGTCTCTTTCACCTTTGGAATCTCCTTCAAACCATCAAGGCAAGTAATTTTTGCAATTTCTACAACCTCATATTCAGTAGCCCCTTCTTTAACATCAGAGGGGGGTTCAGCAGTAGAACCATTAAAATTATCACAAAAGAAGAATAGGCTGAGGTTGTGTCTTTTTTGTTTGAGGCTCTCAATGGCCTTACTGATGGCAGTGTGGATAGCCTCCAAGTGAGCGATGGATGCATTGGTGGCATGGATGACCATATTATGGAGAAATTTATCAACCAAATCATGCGAAGAGGATTGGGATTTGGGAGGCTTGCCTGAGATGGAATGTGGGGTTTCTGAAACTTCCCTTAGCTTCAGATGTTGGGAGCTTCTAACAGGTGTTGAATCCAACTTAATTTTCTTCCTAGCCATAGGATGGGGTTTTTCAATATTGATCTTCCTCTTAGGATTGGAAATTTTTAGGACTCGAGGTAGAGGATGAATTCGCTTCATCTGATTCATGAGTGGGAATGTTACCATTGGAGAAGTTAAGGATGACATAGCGGTAGAGGACTTTCAAAAGTCCTTGGTTACTTGGAAGTGCATCCTCATTTTTGCGAGAGGTTAGAATGGTGTAATTGATGGACCAAAAAATTGCAGCAGGGATATTCATGGCTTTGGCATCACGAAAGTGATTTACATAGGCGAGATGAAAACAACATAATTGCGAGTGTGGATTATCACAGGACAGGTATTGCCTTAAGGGAACTAAAATTTTCTATAGAGGAGGGGAAATGTGTTCATGATACAACCCTTTTCTATAGTTCTTGTGGACCTCAAATTTTTTTTTGAATAAGGTCATTTAAGCTTCCCAATTATGTTTGTTACGTCGGATCACCTTTCCATTCAAGGACTGCCTAGTCAAGCTCACCAACAACTCAAAGGAGATATGGTATTGGACCCCATATATTGTGACATAACCTCTGTCCCACGTGTCAACAAAATCCTTCGAAATGGTGTCATCGACCCTTGAGAAGAGCTTGAAAAATTCAATTAGAGCACTGTTTATTTTGTTTGTCCATAAGTCACGAATCAAAGGACTAAGCTCAAGAACAACAGGATCAATATAAACAGGTTTTCTTTCCTTCATGATGGCATACAAGGAAGAGGATAGAGAATAGGAAAGCACAAGGATCAGGGGGAAAAGGATAGGAAAGGATTGAGACACCATGATAAAGAATAGAGCATGCACGAAAGCTAAAAATAGGAAGATGGTACCTTGAAAAAATCTGCTTTGGGACCATGAAATGATTTGTACAAAGGAATTAGGACTTTTGACATGCAAGGATTTGCTAGGGCAAAGGTAGATCTACAAATTAGGATTAGGTTAAGGGCATAGCCAATGGCATGACGACACTCAAAAAATGCAGCGTGATAAATCAAGACGCATAAAAAACTTTCCCAACAAGAAATCCTAGCACAATACCCCGAAAGGTTTGGGATGGTCACCAAATTGAAGTAAAATATTATTAGCATTAGTTAAAGTAAAATTAAATCATTATAAAAATAACTTTCATTTTAAAGTTTATCTTAATCTAACTATGATGTGAATTTATATTTGTCTTATATTTTAAAACTTCTATCCAATAGCAACTTAGTGGTAGGGCTTTGGCCTCTCTTTGGCTGTGTCCAAGGTTCCAAAAAGGGATTGATAATGATAGAGTATTTTTTTGGTTTACTGGTTTCATTGATTTTGTATATTCCAATGGACTAGGGTTTATAATGGCAACACACCCAATGGTGTTATTTATTCTCTTATATTAAAAAAATATGGTATAATCATGATTGTTTCTTTTTAAACTATACTTAATATCCCTAGTGTATGCTAATGAAGACATGTAAAGTATAACCTATAATTATTTTTTACACTACATAGTATATTTTAGAAAATGGATAGTGAGGTGCTTGTGTTCAAACTTGTCTCTTTAAAAGTGGATGTGCTTGTTTTTCATGTTGTGGAAGGTTGGGTTGGCCAGTTGACTTCGTCTAACCAAATAGATTATGGTTTATAGTGGAAGCACCCAATGGTGTTGTAGATTACCTTATACATTAATATATATATATATATTATAAAATGAATAGAGATATGTCTATATTCAAAATTGACTGCATACAAGTGGATGTGATGGCTTCTCCTGTTATTCAACTTCACCTTTAGAATGATTAAAATGTGGTGGGATTGGGGTTATAGTGGTTTTCCTAGTTCAAATTTTGGTGTTCCTGGTTTTGATACACCTCCTCTATAGTAGAAGCTACTATCCATTTTTGGCTAGGGTTATTGTGGTGGATTTTTGAATTTGAGTAGTGCCCGTAGGGATAATATGAGGGAGAACATTGTTGATTTCCCTGCATAGCAAAAAAATAATATGTATTTCTTGTCCTCATATATTTATTTTTTGATTATTTATTTTAATTTTAGGAGGTTTAGAGGAGGTGAACCAAAACCAACACCAAAATGAATTATTGGTTGGGGATTCATTATGCTCTTTTATTTTTGATGCATAGGAGAATCAGTTTATCAGTTCAAATACTACCACTATAACCCTAGCCTGTTGGATAAGGTGAAGCCAATGAGACCTTGACCCTGACCTTCTAAGGTATTGAACTAGGGAATTAATAACAAATTTTGCCAAGTACCTGATGGACCACTATAACCCTATCCCGTTGGGTAATATTAAGTCAACCAATCCTCACCCTCTAATCCAAATACCTGGTAGTTCATTATAACCCTAGTCCATTGGGTAATATGAAGCCTAACCCTCTAAGGCATTGAACTGGGAATCAATAACACCTTTATTTCTTGTCTTTAGATTTTTTTATTTTTTATTTCCTTTACTTTTTGTTCTCAAATTTTTAATTTTTAATATTTTTTAAAGTTTAATTTCAATAGCTTCAACTATAAAGGATGTGAATCAAAACCAAAAACACTAAAATGAATTGTTATTTCAGGCATCAAACGAATAATTTTTATTATGATTTTTTTATTTTTGATATACAAATAATCACTAACACCTTTTGGTAGATGCTTGATTGGATCATATGCTCCCTCTATAACCCTAACCCACTAAGTAAGATGAAGTTAAAAAGACCTAGAACCTCCAAGGTATCTAACTAGAGAATCAATAACACCTTGTGTCAGATCAACTCAAATATTACCACTATAACCTTCACTAGGTAAGACAAAGTCAACTCAACCCAATCCTCCAAGAAATCGAATTGGGAATCAATAACAAATTTATTTCTTTTCCTCATATCTTTATTTTTAATATATAAATTTTAGTAGATTTTGTGTAGAGGAGATAACTCAAAACTAGGGGCACCTAAATGAATTGTTGCTTCAGGTTTCAAATAGATAGTTTTTACTATAATTTTTTAAATACATAGGAGAATTAGTAACACCTTTTGTTAGATACCTAATCAACTCAAATATTAGCATTATAACCTTAGCCTGTTAGGTAAGACAAATTTAATGGGACCACAACCCTCGAAGTTATCCAACTAGGCATCAATTACACCTTTTGTTGGAAATATGATCGACTCAAATTCTACCACTAAAACCATAGTCCATTGGATAAAAGGAAGTCAATAGGAACTTGACCCTCTAGAACATCAGGAATAATCAACACCTTTTGTTTCTTGTGCTCATATAATTATTTTTTAATATATATTTTTTTAATTTTAATTTTAGTAGCTTCTGCTATAGAGGAGGTGAATAAAAACCAAGAACACCAAAATGAATTACTGCTTTAGGATTCAAACCACTAGTTTTTATTATGTTTTTCTTACACATGGAAGAATCAACAAATTTTACTAGATATTTTATTAGCTCAGATTCTCCTGCTATAACCTTATCTCCCTGGGTAAGGAGAAGTCAATGGGACCTGACCCTCTAGGACATCTAATTAAAAAATTAGTAATACCTTTTCCTGCTCAGATGTTACCACTATAACCCTAGCTTGTAGGGTAATATGAATTTAATGGGACCCAACCTTCTAGATTAGATGATGTCACTATAACCCTAGCCTATTTGGTAGCATGAATTTAATGAGACCCTAATATTTAGGCTTATATGTTGCCACTATGATCGTAGCCTCCTAAGAGAAATTCAATGGGACCTCAACCCTCTAGGGCATCAATCCAATTGAGAACTAGTAACACCTTTTATTGGCTCAAAAATTATTGCTATAGCCCTAGCTAACTGTAGATCACAACCTTATTGAATCGGTAAAGCCTTTTTCTTGATGAATCAATAACACCTTTTGCTTGATGAATCAACAACACATTTTATCAGATACGTGATCAACTTAGATGCTACCAATATAATCCTAATCTGCTAGGTAAGATAAATTTAGTGGCCCTCGATCCTCCTTTATTGAGTTAAATATTTCCACTATAACTCTAGCCACTTGGATAAGAAAAAGTCAATGGGACTCGAATCCTCTAGGGAATCGAATTGGGAATTATTAACACCTTTTATTGGATACCTGATCGACTCAAATGCTATGACTATAATCCTATCCCAAAAGGTAAGATAAATTCAATGGGGTATCATTTTAAATGCTACCACACTTATTGGATAAGAAAAAGTCAATGGGACCCTAACCCTACAGGGCATTGAACTTAGGTAGCCAATGATGCTACCACTATAATCATAGCTCATTGGATAGAACAAAGTCAATGGGACCTATTTTAGCATAAGCATGTCATATTAAATTATTTAAGCATTATACTTGTTATCTGCTCTTCTTTGGGGTAGTTAGTAAGTTGGTTGAACCACCTTATTATATATAATATTGAATTCAATTCAATAGAAAATCTAATCAGCATTTTCACATGGTATCAGAGCCAATATACATTTTGGGCAATGTGATTAATTTTTCACTCCAACTTATTATCTGGCAATTGAAGCACCTGACAATGATTTGCAAACCTGTGAAGAATATCTACAAGAAGTGATCGAAGGGAGAGTGACAGCGTAGTGTTTTTTGAGGTTTCCAGAGGGAGAGTTGAAGACAACACTCTACCACATCCATTGATGTGCACTGAATAATGCAGACGAGGAAGAGTTGAGAGTAGACGTCCTTTGACAAGAGTGAGTGTGCACCGTTTGTTTCATCTAACATGGAGCAACATCAATAGTGCCGTTTGAATTTCTGCATCATTCGAATGCTTGGAATTCTAAAGCCTGCATCATATGAATACCTAAATTGTCGTAATGCCTATGTCATCTGAATGCTTAGAATTCTAAAGTCGTCCTAAATTTTTTTTTTTAACTTTTTCCCATGCACTTTGGAGAAGAATTTAGGCAAATTAAAACCCTTGGTGCTCCTGACATATATATTTTTAATTTATGTTTGGCCCAATAGACTAAAAGGCCCATCATATTTTTTAGTTTCATCCATGTCTGTAGTGGAGTTGGTTGACTGGACGCTAAGGACACCACCGACAAGGGTTCGAATCATGAAGTGATTTTTTTACTTCACCGACTCTCTCCAATATAACAGGCACCTTGTGCCTTCTTGTTTCCATCCGCCTCACCAGTGGAGTTGGTTAGGCCTCCTTGCTAAGGTACTCGACAAGTGGGATACGAGGGTTCAAAGTTCATGGAGAATAATTTTTTGCTCTACAAGGCATATAAGGAGTTTTTCTTCACAAAGAGGTATTTTTTTTACTACCTAAGAATTTAGTTTCTTTGCAATTTTGCTTTTACAAGTAGTTTGCTTTGCTTTGGTGGGATAAGGCATAATAAAAGCAACACACAATAGTGAAATTTACACAATAGTGAATTGAACTATTGGCATTTTTGCCACATTGTTTTTGTTGTTACTATTCATGCAAAATAACTAAGTTTTGTGCTAAAGCAAAGGTGTCGTGATATCACAACATGTCATATTTTTGCGACCTGTCACATTTTCACGGCGTCTGTACCAATAAAGAACTAAGTAAATAAAATGTCGTGATATCACGACATGTCGCATTTTCATGATTGGTGGTGGAAGATTCTAAGGTAGAAGTGTCACAATTTTGCGACATGTCGCATTTTCACGACCTGTCACATTTTCGCGACTGAAGCAATAACAAAGGCCCGATATAGTTCTATTTGCATTTTCCTTTAGAATTGCATAGGAGAATGTGAAGAGAAGATAAGGATCAAGTAAAATCTCTCTAACTGATTTTCAGATCGTGGTCGA